>CM057456.1:1283067500-1283757500 GCA_016271365.2 Neoceratodus forsteri | reverse complement strand
TATGCTACCTCAAAAAGTAAGGAAATTAGTTGCAAAAACTTTGTTAATGCATTAGTTAGGATTGCCACAACAAAAGTAAGGAAATGAGACGTTAGGATTTTACCTTAACACCCCACCCCTGCGTAAATCAGGAGATATTGGGGGTGGTACTGGGGTCACCAACCCTAACACTCACCCCATTCTCCTATACTGTTGCCACCCAGCTTATTTTACAATGGAATGGGATGAATGTTAGGGTTGGTGACCACAGTACCACTCCCCTGACACCTCCTGGTCTTCACAGGGCAGGGTGGGGTGTTAGTGAAACCCTAACACCTAATTTCCTACTTTGTTGCAGCAACACTAATACATTAACAAAGTTTTTAATATATATATATATATATATATATTTATATACTATATATATACAGTATATAGCAATATAGCTAGGGGAAACTAATACTATAATGAGAGAAAAACTGTCTGTTTCTATATCAATAACATAATTACAACTGTTGCATAATAAAAATATAATAATGACACTAATTCTCAATGACTAGACTCCAAGCTTTCATTAAAGAAATAAAGTTTCTAGCTCCAACAGTTCCAGAGTTAGACCTTTGGAATCATTAGTGCTAGAGAGTTTTTCTTTTAAATAAAAGCTAGAGTCATTTAAAAATAAATATATATATATATATATATATATATATATGTATATATATATAGATAGATAGATAGATATAGAACAGCTAATATTCTTCAGGTGAAGCTACCTCTGGCTGGAAGCTGCAATAGCAATACTGAACATAGGATTTGCAAGAAAGTGGGTTGTGCTCACAACAGAGGGAGGTGAACCTTACAATTGTCTTTGGTTTGTAGCAGATATTCTGCAGGTGGAGGCTACTCCTAACTGGAAGGTGAAATAAGGAACTTAGAATTATCAGGAAAAGACAGTCTTTCAAGCAACAGAGGGCGGTGGATCTAGCTTTACTTTTGTTCCAGTTCTTAAGATTTTCAGTGCAGGAAGAGTTTAAAGCACAGCTGACTTATTTTGGGGCTGACTGCTTTCAGAGCACAAACCACCAGGCTGTTTGGGGCTGGGGAGGTTTATCTGTGTCTGACTTGGATGTCTGGATTTTTTCTGTTTGATTAGCAGGGTATTTTCTCTGTCAAATTGTTGTGTAGGGCATCTTGCTGACAGGAAGGCACTCATCACAGTGGTGGGTCAGAGCTTTTAGCTGATTGTTTGTGAAGGCACAGTTTAGGCTAACCCTGCCCACCCCTCACCCCACCCACCCTTGGAAATAGTTCCTTTATACCTGGGGTTCTGACATCATTTCCTCAAGAGTTCAAGGTGCATATCACTGTCATATCCTCTCTAGCACACTGCACTGACAATATAAGCATACACATTGTAAAATATATATACTTCTATATAACAAACCAATCACACACACACACACAAAAAAGTAGATAAACATGTGGGGAGTAGTGCAATGTAATGGCTGTGGGGCAGCAGTCTTCCTGGAATCTTTCTGGAGGCTGAGAAGCTGCCCTATTTGCAGACAACTCTCTTCCCTGAGGGAGGAAGTTGCCCGTCTTCAGGCCACACTGGACAGTAGTAAGGGAACCTTCACTCAGGCCACATTGGACAGTAAGAAGGGAACCTCCCCCATCCAGGGAGCACCAGAGCCACCACCACTACCTCAGAGGTTGCGAAGAAAGCACAGCAGTTGGACCACAGTGGGCTCAGGGAGGGTAAGGATGGTGGAACAGAGGCACACCTAGTCAATTGTTCCACTCCACAATCCATACACCATTCTGGGGGAGCACAGCTCCCCTATGGATGCACCCACAGAGGAGGCGAAGGAGGCTGAGGACAACTGTCACAAGGGAGGCCCACAGGAATCAGGCAGAGGATACCACAGGGAAAGGAAGCAGCTCCTGGTGGAGGACTCAACTATTAGGGGGATAGAACTGGGGGGAGCAGTAAAAACTGAAGTAAGGTGCCTGCCTGGTGCCATGGCTTGGAGGGACAGGAAGCGCATCCTCAGGATCATGAGAACAGCTGCACGGGAGTCTGAGCTGGATGTCATTGTCCACCTAGGGACAAATGACTTGGCTCATCATGAGATTAGAGCAGTGCAGGAGGACTCTGTAGAGTTCAGGAAGGGCCTAAGACAAGTAGCACACACAGTATCCTTCTCAGAGGTGCTGCCTGTCAATGGCATGGGTGAGGCGAGGATACTTTGCACCATGCAGTTTAATGAATGGTTGAAAAAATGGTGTGGAGCACAGGGGTTTGGCTTCATTGGGGACTGGGGTTCCACCTGGAGGGACACCAGCCTATACTGGCAGGATGGCCTGCATCTGTCCAGCAAGGGAACAAGTCTTTGAGCAATTGGTTTAAATGCTTTATTGGCAAGCTTTTAAACTAGTCAAGGGGGGAGGCACTGATAAGCAGTAGGAAAATCCCAGCCTCTCCCTACAAAACAGGGTACTAAATGAGAAAAAGACTGAGGTGGAAAGGTCAGTGGGGGGTGCTGCAACTGAAGTAAAGCCATCAAAAAATGGAGACCAATGAGTACCAATGCCCATAGTCTGAGTAACAAGCTTCCTGAATTAGTGACCTTGATGGAGGAGGAACATCTGGATATTGTGGCAGTCACAGAAACATGGTACACACTAAACCATGACTGGGATGTAAACATACCAGGATACACTATCTACAGGAGGGACAGGGAGGTAGAAGAGGAGGAGGAGGAGCTCTTTACATAAGGGAAGGAATCAAAGCAACAGAACAAAAGGATAAACAGGGAGGAGAAGAAGCACTGTGGTAAATTTGGAGACAGACAATGGCACCACAATCTGCACAGGGGTTGTATACAGACCCCCTTTTCAGGGGGAGGAAATGGACAAGGAAATGATAGAAAGTATACTTAGAATGGCAAAGAAAGGGGAGATATTGCTGATGGGTGATCTGAATATGCCAGATGTTAACTGGAGTGCAGTTGCAGCAGCCACTTTGAAGAGTGGGGTTATTCTAGATGCCTTACAGGGGGCATGCCTTAGACAACTAGTATTGGTGCCCGCTCGAGAGGGAGCAATCTTAGACCTGGTTGTCTCAAATGGAGATGGAGAGAGGATCACAGATGTAGAAGTGGGTAGCCATCTGGGAACTAGCGACCATCGAATAGTATGGTTCCCAATAAACACAGCAATAGAGTCAAGCCATACAAAGGCAGAAGTACTGGACTTTAGGAGGGCTGACTTTGCCAAAATGGGTGAGTGCCTAAGGAATGCACTAGCAAATGGGCAGGAAGGAGGGGTGGAAGAACAATGGGGAATAATAAAAACTGCCATCACAGAGGTAACAAGCTTTTGTGTGAAGCAAATAAACAAAACAAAACGATGTAAGAAACCACTATGGTTCTCAAAGGAAGTGGCAGTGAAGGTTCAAGAAAAAAAGAAAGCATTCAGGAAGTACAAGGAATCACCGAAGGAGTAAGACAGAGAACTGTATCAGTTAAAGCAACAGGAAGCTGGGAAGGCAGGCAGAACAGCAAAGGCCCAAACCAAGGAAAAGATAGCCAACTCAGTTAAGAAGGGGGATAAAACCTTTTATAGGTACATCAGGGAGTGAAGGAAGACCAAGGAGGGATAGTGAGGCTTAATAAAGGGAGGGAGGTGGGCAGAGGTCACGTGAAAAGGCAGAGATACTAAACAAATATTTTGCTCAGTATCTACAAATGAAGAGGGGAGGTACCTAAAACAAACAGTAGAAACACTCTGGATACAGAAGTTGATACCAGTCCATTTACAGAAGAAAGGGTTCTGAAAGAACTCTTAAAACTGAAGCTGGACAAAGCAATGGGGCCTGATGGGATTCATCCCAGAATTCTAAAAGAACTAAGGGTTGAACTAGTGACACCACTGACTACCCTCTTTAGCAAATCATGGGAGGATGGGGTGGTACCCGAGGACTGGAGGAGGGCAGATGTGATTCCCCTTCACAAAAGTGGGAGCAAGGCAGAAGCAGGAAACTATAGACCTGTTAGTTTAACCTCAGTGATAGGGAAAATGATGGACTCACTTCTGAAGGAAAGAATTGTCGAGTATCGAGAGGCCAGAGGGGCACAGGACCCAAGGCAGCATGGATTCACAGCGGGAAGGTCATGCCAGACGAATCTGATAGATTTCTTTGACTGGGTGACCAAAGTAGTAGATCAGGGAGGGGCTGTTAACATGGCCTACCTAGACTTTAGCAAGGCATTTGACACAGTCCCACACAAAAGATTAATATACAAGTTAGCCAGCCTGGGAGTGGGTCCCAAGATAACAGCCTGGGTAAAGAATTGGCTGGAGAATAGGACACAGAGAGTAATAGTAAATGGAGTCCACTCTGGAGAAAAGGGGGTTACTAGTGCGGTACCACAGGGTTCAGTATTAGGACTGGTCCTCTTCAATGTCTTTATAAGCGACATTGCAGAGGGACTGGAAGGAAAAGTATGTCTCTTTGCAGATGACACAAAGATCTGCAACAGAGTTGATGCACAAGGTGGGATGGAAAGGATGAGAAGGGACTTAGCAAGGTTAGAGGAATGGTCAAATGTATGGCAGCTTAGATTCAATGCTAAGAAGTGCAAAGTAATTCACCTGGGAATCAAAAACCCAGGAGAAGAGTACACAATGGGGGGTGAGATACTAACAACAACAAAAATGGAAAGGGACCTGGGGGTAGTCATATCAGATGACCTAAAGGTGGGCAAGCAATGTGAGAGGGCAGAAAGGAGGGCTAGGGGGATACTGGAATGCATAGGGAGAGGCATCACCAGTAGAAAACAGTTATTATCCTCTGTACAGACAGCTGGTCAGACCCCATCTGGAGTATGCGTGCAGTTCTGGAGACCCAATGTCCATGAAAGACATAGACAGAATGGAAGCTTGTCTAGAGGAGGGCAACTAAAATGGTGCAGGGTCTGCACCAGAAGACATATGTAGAGAGACTTAAGGAGCTTAATATGTATAGCCTCAAGGAAAGGAGGAGAGGACATGATAGAAACGTTCAAGTACCTCAAGGGAATCAACAAAGTCCAAGAGGGTAGCATCTTTCAAAAAAAGAAGTGTGCAAGAACAAGAGGGCACAATTTGAAGATGGGGGGGTGGCTCAGAGGTAATTTAAGGAAGTATTTTTTCACAGAGAGGGTTGTGGGTGCATGGAACGGCCTTCCGGAGGAGGTTGTGGAGTCAAAAACAGTGGTGGAATTCAAGCATGCATAGGACAGTCATAAGGTAATTCTAGGGGGTGGCGGTAGGAAGTAGGCTGCTGGTTAACTAGGATCTGCAGCTTAACCATTAGGTAGGGAAATGGGCAGACTGGGTGGGCCAAGCAGTCCTTATCTGCCGTCAAATTAGATGCTTCTATGTCTATATATATGTATGAATACAGTATTCAAGAGACTCGTACCTACTGCACATTGGCACCCTGTAACTTTTTGCTGAATTGTTAAAAGGTTCACATGACACACCTAATTTGTAGTCCCACATTAGAAGAGATATTAAACATAACATGACCCAGTTTGGTTCCACTGTGTTCTCTCAGTTTTATCACAAACATCGATTTACCCCTTCAAATAGGGTTCCATTTTGTGACATTGCTTCCATTCCCAATTTTAGTATTTAAATACAGCCCTTTATTGTGCCTTAGAAACCCAACTGTTGTTAATGTGTTATCTAATTACTTCATTTAAGCCTCCCCCAAGAACTCCCTGTACAGAATAAAAGTTTTTGCCTTTTATTTAATTATTTTATACAGCTGTAACTTTCATTACATGAAGTGTCCATCTAGTGCCTCATCCTAAGCAGACTGTGCCTTTAATTTGCATGAACTGTGGTCCAAAAGCATTGTTGTGTCTGGTGACCTTCTTTTTGTTACTGACATGCTGCCAAAACCTTACAGTTTGTTATAACTCATTCATTTAGAAAATTCCCTTTTCCCAGGCATGTTATTTTCGTGTCCTTTTGTTACTCACTTTACTATTGGTTCCTCCACTGGCCCAGAATGTTCAGAACCAGAAATGCATGCTGACACCTTCAGTCATCACCCCATGGCTCTTTAAAGCTGTGGAGCTGGTGGGTCTGCATTCTTTGTACTGCCACCTACATTCTGGACAAGACATGTTGTCCTCCTGAAGTTTGGAGTTATGCATGTTACAGGCACTACAGTGGGCTATTCTCTCTGCATCTCAGCTGCTCTTTTGTTCCCTGGTGTGTCAGATGTCTGCAGATTGTAAAGGTACACATTTGCTTTTTGGGAAACACAGAGACATGTAGTTGGACCTTGCCTCATGGTCCCAAGATGCTGAGCTTGGGGTATGAAGGGTGGGGTGGGGCAGATAGAGTTGATTATAAAGCATTTTAAAGTTGAACAACTGCAGGTTTCCTAGATTAATTGGTTATACATATTTACCTATTCTATAGACCAAGTTTCTAAATGGGGATCATTCTGTGTGACCTGGTCCCTGTTTGGGGGGGGGGGGCATTTTGTGTGATCCTATTCTCTATCAGGGCCCCTTTAATGTTACTGCTGATAAACAGTTTGTTCTGTACTGGGCAAACAAACTGCAGTTTTGGGGAGTATATCAATTGGACCTGGTTAGTGCTGGGGCTCATTTTGTATTAGGCATCAGAACACCATATGTACAGTTTGGAGAGTTCTGTAATGAGAAATAAAATACATGCTGTATTGGGGAGTAAATGAATAGGACCTGGTCTCTGTAGGTGTTCAGTTCGTGTAGACCTGATCTCTTTAGGGGCTTATATTATGTGGGAGGTATCAGAACACCAGAACTACTTCTAAACTACCTGCTTATCTGCTAAACTTAAAAAGAAATCCTGGTTAATATCATATTTATTTTTGTAAAAACACTTCTGTAGAACAGAAAACCGGTCAGCACTCCAAATGTACTCACAGTACTTATTTATTTTATGTGCAAGTGCATCAAAGCCATTTAGCAGCAGAAAAGCAAATAACAGCAGCAGTAAATGAAGCGTTGGGTAATCCACAAATTTCTCAGATCCACAGGAGTCTATAAGATGGCAACTTTTTTAAAAAGCATATTGAACCCACTGACTCCACACTGAGCACTCAAATGCCAGCACAGAACCATTTATATTTCTGCAATATGTTTTGTGATTATTAGGTGTGCCATGTGCTGCATGTTAGGCCAAGAGTCTAGCATGGCACATTAAACAATTACTGAGATTCACTGCAACAGTAAAACGAGCCTAAAAGGGCACAAACTCCAAAAATGGATGTAAAATGACTGTAATTGATGGTAACCGGGTTGCAGTCACCAAAAACATCAACCCTGTTCATTGTTTTTGTGCAGTTTTAGGCTCATTTGGCTGCTGTTGCAGCGTATCTCAGTAACTGGGTTATGTGCTAGGTGGTATGCCTTAAATGGCTTCCATGGCAGTACAAGTGAAGAAGAATACTGTTTTTTCCTTACTGGAATGATTGCTGTAAGTCACTGTTAAAGTGTTACCCTTTGCTCTGTATAATTCAGTGATTTATGTCTTTTCCTATGAGGGTAATATAATTGTGGAAAAAAACAATGGGCTAGAAAATCAAGGACATGAATGTGGTAGCCAAACTTAAACATGTCCAGATTTGGGCATACTGTGATCAGTAAACATATTGTGGCATAATTACCAACAAGTTAAGTTTATGATAAAAAATTGAAAAGTTAGATATTATGCTACCTAAATAGATACCATAGACATAGTAATATCAAAAAATATATGTTTGATAATATGACAAATTTGCTGTCAAGGACATGATGTTACTCACATTACATTGCCCTTGTGGGAACTTTTAATCCCATTTTTTAGCACTTCTGAACTACAAACTATCTTTATGTTGGGGACTGAAATACTACCACATGCACCCAATGTAAATATGATATGGTTATGACAATTGGCCCAAATACATTTTGGAACCTGATTGTCACACTTTGTCTCTCGAGTAGCATATTGGTACCTATATATATATATATATATATATATATATATATATATATATATATAAAACTGGCGTGGTAGTGCCAGTATAGTTAAGGCTGCTGAGGGTCTTTAATGTTAAAGGGCAATATTTGGAGGTGAATAACTTTGCAATGGCTCAACTGATTTGTATGAAATTTAGTATGCTTACTGGCCATGTGTAGGTCTCTGTATCTGTTAAATTTTGTTTTAAGAAGTTCTTTAGTTTCTGAGATACTGAGTGTTGAAAATACAGAAGGTTTGGGTGCTTTAGGCACTGTTTTGCTCACCTATATCTCCAAAGAGGTTTTAAGTGGAGCTTTGAAATCTTCAGGATAGAAAGCACTTGCCTTGTAGAAGTGTTATTTGAAGGTTTGGTGAAAAAATATTAATACTTTGTAAAGATGTGAAATATTTTATTTCCCATTGTTTCCTGTGGGAAAAAATAGATGTCCTGCACAATATATGATGGTATGTTGCATCGTACGTTTGACATATCACGGTATGTCACATCCTACGTTCAACATATCACAGTATGTCACATCCTAAGTTGGATGTGGGTTTTAAGTGGAGCTTTGAAATTTTCAGGAGAAAAAGCTGTTGCCTTACAGAAGTGCCTTTGAAGGTTTGGTGAAAAATACAACTGCTTTGTAAAGCTGTGATGTCGCATCCTATGTTTGACATATCATGGTATGTCACATACTACGGATGTGGGTTTTAAGTGGAGCTTTAAAATTTTCAGGAAAGAAAGCTGTTGCCTTACAGAAGTGCCTTTTGAAGGTTTGTTGAAAAAATATTACTGCTTTGTAAAGCTGTGATGTCGAATCCTATGTTCAACATATCTAAGTATGTTGCATCCTACGTTCAACATATCATCGTATGTCACATCCTACGTTAGAAGTGGATTTGAAGTGGAGCTTTGAAATTTTGAGGAGAGAAACGTGTTGTCTTACAGAAGTGCCTTTTGAAGGTTTGGTAACAAATATTACTGCTTTGTAACGCTGTGATGTCGCATCCTATGTTTGACATATCATGGTATGTCGCATCCTACAGTCAACATGTCATGGTATGTCATCCTATGTTTGATGTGGGTTTTAAGTGGAGGTTTGAAATTTTCAGGACAGAAAGCTGTTGCCTTACTGAACTGCCTTTTGAAGGTCTGGTGAAAAAATATTACTGCTTTGTACAGCTGTGGTGCTGCATCCTATGTTTGACATATCATGGTATGTCACATCCTATGTTTGACATATCATGGTATGTCACATCTTACGTTCCATGTGGGTTTTAAGTGGAGCTTTGAAATTTTCAGGACAGAAAGCTGTTGCCATACAGAACTGCCTTTTGAAGGTTTGGTGAAAACATATAACTGCTTTGTGAAGCTGTGATGTTGCATCCTACGTTCGACATATCATGGTGCTATATGTCGCATCTTACGCTCGATGTGGGTTTATATGTCGCAAACAGTACGAGAGAGAGTGTTTCGATGTCTCTTTATGTGTCACACAGGTCCCCCCCAATATTCTCGTGGTGGTATACTGACACATATACATGCCAGCCCCGAGATTCAACTAAAGAGTCTTTTGAATGTGGACACCAGTGGGACATATAATCGCACATCGGTGTTACGATGATAGGTTCTGTGACTGCAGACTTTCTGACAGTTTGAAGCTAAATGTCTGTGATGGGTTAATAAATCCCTCTCTTTGCCTCCCTCTGTGCAGGTCCCACCCATCACCCTTGTACCCTGGTCCCCTTTAACACAAAATAAATCCCTCTCGCTGCCTCCCTCTGTGGAGTCCCACCCACCACCCCTGTGCCACATCCCCTTTGGCACAAAATAAATCCCTCCCACTGACTCCTTCTGTGCAGTTGCACGTGCCACACTCATACTCCAGTCTTCTTTACCACAAAATAAATCCCTACTGCTGCCTTCCTCTGTGCAGTATACTTGGTTTCCTGAAGTCAAAGGCTTGCCTCTGCCCTACCCACAGCACTGTAAATACCTGTAAAAAAGAAAATAGTTCCCAAACATCTTTCTTTTTCTTCTGTTAACCTACAAACAAGAAAATGATTCCTCTTCGTGTCCCCCATCCCCTTCCCCATCCCGACACTCCCTCTGTGCACCCACTTCCCCTTACCTCCCCTTACCCAATACCTCGAGTCAGCAGCTGGAGCGAGCATCCTAGGGACTCCTCTCCGTCTTCAGGGGGAGGAAGATGAGTGTTTGGTGCTTTATGGACCCCTGGCAGAGGCTGTTTTTTTCAACACCTGATACATGATGTGGCAGAGGGGCCCCTGTGACATTGAGTGTGTCAAGGCAGTCCACGTAATCCTGATGAAAACAATTTATTTTTCAAAATGGGACGCTCATAGATTATGGAGGAGCCTGGGGAGGAGAGGAGAGGAGCGACTCACTCCCTCCCACTGCCTCCCTCTGTGCAGGTCCCACCCATCACCCTTGTACCCTGGTCCCCTTTGGCACAAAATAAATCCCTCCCACTGACTCCTTCTGTGCAGTTGCACATGCCACATTCATACTCCGGTCCCCTTTACCACAAAATAAATCCCTACTGCTGCCTTCCTCTGTGCAGTGTCCTTGGTGTTCTGAAGTCAAAGGCTTGCCTCTGCCCTACCCACAGCACTGTAAATACCTGTAAAATAGAAAACCGTTCCCAAACATCTTTCTTTTTCTTCTGTTAATCTGCAAACAAGAAAATGGTTCCTCGTTGTGTGCCCCATCCCCCTCTCCTATCCCGACACTCCCTCTGTACACCCACCTCCCCTTACCTCCCCCTTACCCAATACTTACCTCCGGAGGTCAGCGGCTGGAGCAAGTATCCTGGGAACTCCTCTCCTTCTTCAGGGGGAGGAAGAAGAGTGTTTGGTGCTTTATGAACCCCAGGCAGAGGCTGTTTTTTTTTTTTTCCAGCACCTGATACATGATGTGGCAGAGGGGCCCCTGTGACATTGTGTGCATCAAGACAGTCCACCTGATCCCGATGAAAAAAATTTATTTTTTTAAAATGGGACACTCACAGATTAAGGAGGAGCCTGGGGAGGAGAGGAGTTACTCAGTGGCAGGGTACCGAGCAGAGTGGTACTGAGCAGGGGCTGGGCTGGTTTGTGCTCACTTCATAAAAAGTGAAGAAATTAAAAGCAAAGAACTATGTTCTAATGCACTAGTTTGGGACTACCTAGTACAGATTGCCCTACAAGCCTATTGGTCCACACTGGGGACCAATGGGCTTACAGTCCATACTGTACCTGTCATTCAGCAGGAGGCCGGGCGGTGTGTGGGCAGGTTGCAGCCACCCGCCGATGAAGGGAAGGCAGAGTGGGTAAGGGGTTCATTGTGGGTGGGAGGGGTTTGGGGTGCCACTGGATCACTAGGGCATTTCTTTATGGAGGAGTACCGCGATCATGGCTAGGGGCGGGGGGGTTCCACTTGACCACCAGCGATGATCTTTCATTACAATTATCGGGGATTTGTGGACTTGGGAGGTGGGCCACTAGACTACCAGGGCTTGCTTGGTATACATTTCCATGATCCCGGCTATGGGGGGGTCCACTTGACCACCAGGGTTGTGTGTGTGCTTGCCAACGGTGATCTGGGTGGGCAAGTGGCCACCCAAGGCTGGGCTGCTGATTTGCACCCTGTAATACTGCAGCCCACCTGTGGATGGCCAGGAGTTGTTCCATTTTTTCTGGGGCTCAACTTTGAGCCCCCCTATGTGGCATAATGCAGGGTTGTGCCAGCTTATGTGCCGCACATCCCAGGCTTAATATCGGGATGTGCTGCATATGCATGGGCATGCCCTCTGCATTTGCCCCGCATACATTAGCATTGCGCCCTGGTGCATCGGGATTTGCGCTGCACCATGCAGCCTTATCAATATCCCACCAGGGCGCAATGTGGGGTTGCACCAGTGCAAAGGCGCAACCCCTTTGAATATCCCGGCCACTGTGTACTGGGCATACTGGGAGCCCACCCCAGTGTACTCAAATGTATTACTTCTTTGAAAAACCTGTGAAAAGAAGAAAACCATTCCCCGAGGTCTTTTCTTCGATGCAGAATCCTGCATCAAAATTTTCAGTAATTTTGATGCAGGATCCTGCATCGAAGTGCTAATGTAATGCTGCACAATGCTCATTAGTAAAGACAGGCCATTACTATACTCTCAGTGCAGGGTCCTGCATTGAAATTATGGAAAATTTTGATGCAGCATTCTGCATGGAAGTTATGTAATGTGCCACACAATGCTTTCCAACATGGGGTGCCCAGTCCCCGTGTCAGCACTGCGCACACATTAGTGCTGTATTCCCACCCCCAGTATTCTGGAACACTGAGAGCACACCACAGTGTGCCCAGATAAGTTAATTTTTGGTTTATGACAGCAGGATGCCCACTCCCGGTGTCAGATGTCTCTCCCTTCCCCCCCACCATCTTTCATTGCCGATGGGGGGCCAAATCCCCCCTGTCAGCATCATGTATGCCCCCCCCAACTCAAGTGGCACACTGGGAGCCCACCCCAGTGTGCCCAAATTGTTTTGTTTTTTTTTTGTTCCTGTAAATGAAGAAATCCAACCCTCAAAGTCTGTTTTATTTATTTTTTGACCTGTAATAAAAAAAACGGTCCATCATCATCTCCCCTGTCCCCCTCCACATCACCCCTCCCTCTGTGCACCCACCTTCCCACACCCCCCTCATCCATACTTACACTCCAGAGGTCAGGAGCCATGATCTTCTCTGGACTGGGAGATGTCTGCACTCTTCAAAGCCGAACTGTGAAATGAGGAATTGGGTAAGTGCTGTGTAATGGGACTCAATGGGAGTTACAAGTTAGGTTGATATCTCGGCCAATTTGAGGAATTTTGGCCCCAGATTTACAACATGGGGTTCTTGGGACCCCTCCTCATGAACACTGTTACTGTCATTTAGTTTCTTGGTCCTTAAAAGTGATTTTCGGTCTCTGCACGTAATCACCTTTCAGGACTGATTCATGAAATGATAGTGCCACTATTCATGAGGAGGGGTCCCAAAAAGCCCATATTGCATTTGGTGAAAACATTCCCCGAAATGACTGCGTTACTAGCATGGATTGTGCCATTTTTAAGCACGCCCTTAACTTCGCCAATTTTTAATATTTTTACTACAGATTTTCAACATTGCCATTTTGTAACACCTCCTTATGAACAGTATAGCTGTAATTTTTCATATCCTGCCCAAAATGTGTTTTGACACCTGTGTCGGAGAATGGTGTGGTAGCTGCATGAAATCAACTTTTGGGATGGATTAATAAAATGACAGTGCCACTATTCATGAGGGGAGGACCCATAAAGCCCATGTAGAAAATTTGGTAAAAAATTTAAAAAAATGACTGTGTTAGTTGCGCACTTTCTACGCACACTGGTAACTTTGCCAATTTTTCATATTTTCACGCCAGATTTGCAACATTGCCATTTTTTACACCACCTTATGAACAGAACAGCTGTCACTTTGCACATCCTGTCCAGAATGTTTTTTTGCACCTATGGCACAGAATGGCGCTGTCACTGTGCGAAGTCAACTTTTGGGATAGATTAACAGAATCTCAGTTGCATTGTTCATGAGGGAAAGTCCCATAATGCTACTGTGGAAAATTTGGTGAAACAATTCCAAACAATGAGCACGTTATGAGCGTGTGTTGCACAGTTTCTACACATGCTTCTACCTTTGTCAGTGTTTCCCATTTTTCACACTGTTGTACTATCTGGATGGAGGGATGGGAGTGCATGGTCTGAATGACCCTGCCCTCCCACCGTGACATATGGACAGTGTTGTACTATCTAGCTGAAGGTCAGACCCTGTGCTCCTTGGACACTTCACTCCCACCACCATGACTTATGGACAGTGTTGTAACATCTCCATGCAGGGATGGATCCAAAGGACCTTGCACTCCCACAGTAAAATGAAGATACAATTATACTATCTGAAAAAGGAGGGACATTCTTTGTAAAAAAAAAACTTTGCTAATGCATCAGTTAGGGTGAATACCACAGCGACAAAAGCAGGGAAATGAGGCTTTAGGATTTCCAACCCTAACTCCCCATCCCCAGGCAGGGCAGCAGTAATGGGGGGAAAAGAGGGGATGTTGTCCAGGGCCCCGAGCTCAGGAAGGGCCCACCTGAGGAACTGGCATTAGCTGGTTTGGGAAACAGGGGCCCATTTTAAGTTATTTGTCCTGGGCCCCAAAATTCATAGCTGCAGCTCTGCCCCAAGGGTTCCCAACCCTACCATCCCACCCCATCTTTCCACACTCCACACACCAGCAGGCATTGGGGTGTGCCATTGGGTCATTAAGCCTAACTCTCACCCCATCACTAACCCTGCTGTTCAACCTGTCTTTTAAACCTGGTACAGTCCCCAAAAAGTGGAAACAAGCCACAGTCATTCCCCTTCCCAAAGGAGGGGACCTCTCCTCACCTTCCAACTACCGCCCTATATCCCTGTTCCCCATTCTGGCCTAACTTCAAGAATGTCTGGTCCTTTCCCAACTCCACCACTATCTTGAGTCGATAAACTTCTTAACCCCTTACCAGGCCAGATTCAGGAAAAATCACTCCACCACCACCTCTCTCCTCCGGCTCACAAACGCTATCCTCACTGGTATGGACAAAGGGGAGTTAACAGCTGCCATATTTATTGATCTGGCAAAACTGTTTGACACCATCTCCCACCCCTTGTTGCTGGCTAAACTGGCTCTAGCCGGACTGTTCGCTGCTGCAAATAACTGGTTCCACTCATACCTAACAGGTCCCAATCTGTCCGCGTAGGCTCGGCTACATCCACCCTACTCCCAGTCACCAGCGGAGTCCCCCAAGGGTCGGTTCTCTGCCCACTACTGTTCTCTATATTTCTCAATGACCTGCCAGCAGCCTGTCCAAATACAGCCATCCACATGCATTCTGACGATACGGTGTTGTTCGCCTCTGGCCCATCCTCTAGTGCTGTGACAGCCTGCCTACAGAAGGATTTCGACTCCATCCAACGTTGGCTTATCTCAAACCAGCTAGTCCTAAACTCAAAAAAAACTATCTCCCTCACCTTTGGCTCCCGGCCCAAACTCACACGGCTTACTGCGCCACCTAAGTTCTACACTCTGGACAGCTCCCCACTGGAGGCCTGCACCTCCATTCGTTATCTAGGTGTCTGGCTAGACCAACACCTTAACTTCTCTGCACACATTGATGCTTTACACAAAAATTGGACCCTATGTTGGGAGCCTCTACGAAATAAAATTGCATACCCTGCCAACCAGGCAAGAAATAGTCAAAAAGTGATCCTCCTATATTTGACTATGGTGACACTGTCTACTGTGCAGCCCTCAAACCTCCCTAGAAAGGTTTGACTCCATATTTAACTCCTTCTGCTGCCATTGGACCGCCTCCCAGCACCCACCACTGTGTCCTCTACCAATCCTTGAACCTCACCTCTTTACACAACAGAAGATCGCATCACTGCACTAGAACTTCGGCAAGTTCTGGTCTCAATCACTCCATCTTACCTGTCAGCCTCCCTAACTGCCCTACCCCACCATCCCTCGCACTCCGTAACAGCGGCCTTTAGGCTCCTGCATATCCCATAGATCCACTGGTCCGGACAGGCTGCTTTCAGCTTTAGGTTACCCAAACTATGGAATTCCCTGGCAGCCGATGTTAGACACTCCACAAGTACTCCCCAACTAAATGCCCTTCTCAATTCGCACTTCTCTACCACCTGCTCCTGCAACCCCCCCCAACTCCCCCTCACTCCTGTACCTGCCCAGCGTAAGAATCAAGTCTGGTCTCTCCACTGTTCTGACCTGCTGATAGTAAATCACTGTATACTGTACAACAATCTGCCTACCCTCAATTTGTTCCATTTTACATTATGTATGTTACCCACTGCTGTTCTATTACTCCTTATGTATGTTGTTTTCTGACTATACCATGTTCCACTGTATTGTTTTGTTCAGATTGTATCATGTTCCCACTGTAACCCCAAAACCCCAGGGCGCATCTGGAATTGAGCGGTACTCTGCTCAGCATGCCTTCCTGGTAAATCTCTTAAATAAATAAATAAATTGTCCTATACTGTAGTGTGTGTAAGCTTGTTTACATGTGGAATAATGGCACATCCCAATGCCTGTTGGTGTGTGGAGGGTAGGGAGGTGGAGGAAGGGAGGTAGGAGTGGGAACCCGGGGTGTGGGGTGTTAGGGTTGGAAACCCTAACACCTCATTTCCCTACTTTTGTCACTGTGGTATTCACCCTAACTGATGCATTGACAAAGTTTTTGCAAGTTATATATATATATATATATATATATATATATTACAGTGGCCATATATCTATATAAAAGATATAAAGAGCTTGATATTCAGAAAAGCGTAAAGTGGAGCACAAAGACTTGCGCTTCACTTTGCAATTGCCCTGGGGTCCACGGATACTATATTCAGTCGGATAGCACACCAGCGGTATCCAACTGTATATAGAGCCATGTTGGCCACAGCACTAAGTCAAGTAGCGCTGCCTGGACATTGGTCCTGAAGTCCATACTGCAGTGTACTGGGGAACTGGGGACGTGATGCCCATATAAGCCCCCATCAGAACCCTTACCCATATAGACATATGTTATTCAATAAGCAGATGTCCAATCTATTTTTAAAGCTCAATTTACTTTCACTAATGATTATGTGTAAAGGTAGGTTATGCCAGGAATTCTGCACTCTTTGTGTAAAGTAGAACTTTCTTTTGCTTGTTTTGTGTGGGAAACTACTTAACTGAAGAGGGTGCCCTCATGTTTCTTTAATGTCCTGTTTATAGTCGAATCCCAATCTCAAGAGTGGGTAGCAACAGAGTACTAGCTTCAGTTTTCAAAGGGGACCCATGCGAATAAGGCCGCTGGGCATGCAAGACACTAAGGGGCCATTTGCATGCCCATTATGGGCCCATTTGCATGGGTAGCAGAGACAAGTTAGTGCTGTGCTGACCCCCTTTCCCCATTCCCAGACATGTGTAGAAGTCTCTGGTGTCCAGTGGTCCACCACCCTCTATTGCACAGCCTGACCAGTATATCGCTGATCCTTGGTGCCAAGTGCCCCCAGTCAATTGCTGGGCAGCTACATAAAGATAGCCCCTGAAGTGCCCAGTGAACAAAATTTCCATCCAGTCCTGCTACCTTTATTAGATGTCCGTGGCATCCAGTGGCCCTCCCTGATCACTGATCCCCAGCTCTGTACCAGAAACTCCATCCATTTCTGAATCTATGCTCTGTGTAAATTGTAAGGTGCAGGGACAGAACAAACATGAGTCCCTACTGTGTCCTGGTGCCCTATCTCCAATCATCGGTACTGCCTGTGTTTTCTGCAGCAATCACTGGTGTATAGCTGCCCACCCCACTGCAGCACCAAACATGCAATCACCTCCCATCCCCTTATCAGTACCTTCGGTGATGCAGGAGTGCAGACAGCAACTGGCGCAGCCCTCTGCACTCCTCGGCCGGCTGGCCTATGTCTATGCAGGGAGTACATGTCTTATTTATAGGACTAGATGTGTGTTCTTTGTGTGGGCATAGAGTGGCCAGCCAAGGAGGTGTGAGGAGGGCAGCGCTAGTCACCATCTACACTGCCCAGCACTGAAGATGCCAGTAAGGGGACAGGGGGGTGATTGGGTGTTCAGTGTCACAGTTGGGGGGGGTTGCTAGATACCAGGAATTGCTACAGTAATGCAGGTGGTACCGGTGATTGGGGGGGTACCAGGACCCACTAGGGACTCATGTTTGTTCTGTCCCTGCACCTTACAATTTACATAGGGCTTAGGATCAGAAATGGATGATGTTTCTGGTATGGGGCTGGGGATCTGTGATCGGGGGGGCCACTGGTTGCCAGGGACATCTAATAACAGTAGAGGGACAGAACGGGGGGGTTAGGACACTGGGCACTTGGGGTGTTATCTTTGTGTACCTGCCCTGTGATCAGTGGGGGGGGGCACTAGGCACCAGGGATTGGGGATATACTGGTTGGGCCATGCATCAGAGGGCAGGGGGGACCACTGGGCACCAGGGAGACCTTCAGTGGGCATGTGGATGTGACCGAGGGAGGAAGGATACTAGCCACCCACCATGGATATGCTCATGCATACCTGGCTTGGCAATTGGGGGGATTCCACAGACCACAGGGGGGTGGGTGTGCTCCTCCCCACTGGAAAACTGGTTTGTTTGCTGCAATACTTCTGGCAACCACTAGGATTGTGCAGAGTAAGAGGGAATTTTGTTGTTGGTTTTTGCTCCATGAGAAAGGACTGTGCTAATCGCTTTTGTGCAGTGCAAAGCTGCTGAATATAAGGTAGCATGGATATTCATGGCCATGCCCCTCCTCTTGCCCAGCCAGTTCACCTGCACAAATGCCCCTTTTGAATAAGGCAATCCAGCACAAATCCTGATTTGCATGGACAAACACCTGTTAGCACCTGCACAAACTTTTGAATATCAGTCCCAAATGTTTCATATCAGTATAAAAAAATAAAATTGTTCACTGCATTTTTAAAGTCCTGTCATTTTTAACATAATATATCAACATGTACAATGCATTCCACTGGTATGCACGTCAGATTTATGCACATTCCAAATATATACAGTATATATACAGTATTATAATAGACTTGAGTAGGCACTTTAATGTTAAACCCCAATTTTTGCAAATTAATAACTTTGCAGCCATTCAACGGATTTGTACAAAATTTGGAATGCGCAGTCTGGTATGGTAGATTGCTTGATTTATAAAGTTGCATTTTGGTCGGACTTACGGTTTCTGCACAGTGAAGCTCTGAAAAATGTGTTTTTCAACACTTTTGACACATTTTTTTGCCCATCTCACTGTGACCAAACTGTTTGATGTTTTGGTCTGAAATGTGGAATGTAAAAAGAGTTTGGATCAAAAAACAATCCATTAATGGTTTCGTGAAAAAATATTAATCTGTTCAAAAGTATTTAATTTTTAATATTTGGGTTCTGAGTATGCTCAGTTCACTCCAAGATTTATATGTATGTTTTGCAAAAGAGAATTAGGCTCACGGTCAAGGATTTTATCAGCTCATGAAAGGAGATTTAAAAAATCCTACTCTGTGAGGAAACATTCCTTGTCCGCGAGCCACCATCTTGTTTTAATTTTTTCCCCCAAACAACATGTCATAGCTTCCTCCACGGCTGACTTCTAGTTGCAATAAGGCATGGGTTTTGTTCAGGGTGACTCCCTCTACAAACCTATACCTTTGGTTTGCTTTGTTTTAGCCAAAAAAATGGCCATTTCAAATTCTGAAATTCTTCTTTCGCTGCTCACTTTTACGAGGCAGCAAAATCCTTGACCGTCATTTTGTGATCAAATGGCCCTTCTCACGGATGAGGATTGACTCGCATTCAAGGATTTGCAGCCTCACGAAAGAGGATTGGCTCACGGATTAGGACTTTGTCAGCTTATGAAAGAGGATTCAAAAACCCAATCCCCTTTTGTGAGCTGCAAAACTCCCAGTCCACAAGCCAATCTACTTTCGTGAGGCTGCCAGTCCTTGATTATGAGCCAGTCCTTGTCCGTGACAAGGGCCATCTGATCACAAAGTGATGGTCAAGAATTTTGCTGTCAAAATTCCAGTCCATGAACAATTCCCTTTTGTGAGGTAGCAAAATCCTTGACCGCCACTTTGTGACCAAATGGCCAAATCCTGACGATCAAGGATTTCTCACGGATGGCGATTTTGACAGCTCGCAAAAGGGGATTGATCTCATGGTTGGAGATTTTGCTACCTTCCAAACTAGGATTTTAAAAACTTTGCCACTGCAGTGTAAATAAATACTTTGGTCTTTTGACTTGAAATTTGCAGGGTATTAAGGGAATGCCCCAAATATGCCAATTATACCATTTAGATGTTGAAAAGTTAATAACTATGGTATCACAAAGTTTTAATTTTTACCATAGGATAACATTGCAGCATCCATAGAGACTTTCAGCACCTGTATCTCAAAAATGAAGCAAGATACTGATTTTTTGCTACCCACAAGTATGGAAATCATAGATTACACCAGCAGTAGAATTTTGTTCCTACTTGCTATGGTTACTGAGATATTGGCAAAAATGTGTTACAAGTGTTCTAAGGGTGCCTTTTCAGTGCTTTTTGGTGCCCATAGCTTGTAAACGATGCAAGAAACAGACATGGTCAATTTATCTGATGTGAACTTCTCGATGTCATGATTACAATGACACTTGAATTTTTTCCCTAGCTGCTATGGTTCCCGAGATATTGGCAAATTAGTGTTGCAAGGGTTTCTTGCCCTATAGAGCTGCTGTATGGCTTTGTAGCTATGTATAAGTGGGAGCACGGGCCCTCCACAGATGCATATCATTATGCAGAAATGGGCAGCTTGGTGGGAGTGTGGGGCCCACCAACACATGCTATTTACTAGTTATACTGCACTATTTCAAGGACATTCATTGCAAAAAACTTTGTTTAATGCATCAGTCAGGGTTAAAGTGACAAACGTGGGGAAATGAGATGTTAGGGTTGAGCTCTTAACCCTCCCTCACCAGCCCACCCCATCCCACCCATCCTCCACTGACTGACAGATGCCAGGGTGTGCCATGGGGTTGTGAGGCTTAACTCTCACCCCATTCTCATTTACTGTAGCATGTTAACCTGTTTACACATGGAATGGGGTGAGAGTTGAGCCTCATGGCCCCAGGGCACACCCCGGCGTCTGTCAGTCTGTGAAGGATGGGGTGGTGGGGGGTTGTGGGCTCAACCCTAATGTCTCATTTCCCCACTGTTGTCGATTTAACCCTAACTGATGCATTAAAAGAAGTTTTTTACAATGAATATATACAGTATATGTATATCTGTATATACTCAAAAATAGCATGTCCCAGTCCCTATCCTATGTATTTAGTGATAAAACAATGCTTGTATGTACACCAAATTTTGGTTGTATGCACACTTTTTCCTCCTGACAGGAGCTTCACAGGCAGTCCACTCAGAAGAAAGGAGGGTTACTAGTGGGGTACCGCAGGGTTCAGTATTAGGACCGGTCCTCTTCAATATCTTTATAAGCGACATTACGGAAGGACTGGAAGGAAAAATATGTCTCTTTGCAGATGACACTAAGATCTGCAACAGAGTTGATGCACAGGGTGGGGTGGAAAGGATGAGAAGGAACTTGGCAAGGTTAGAGGAATGGGCAAATGTATGGCAGCTTAGATTCAATGCTAAGAAGTGCAAGGTAATGCACCTGGGAAACAAAAACCCAGGGGAAGAGTACACAATGGGGGGTTAGATACTAACAACAACAAAAATGGAAAGGGACCTGGGGGTAGTCATATCAGATGACCTAAAGGTGGGCAAGCAATGTGAGAGGGCAGCAAGGAGGGCTGGGGGGTTACTGGGATGCATAGGGAGAGGCATCACCAGTAGAAAACAGGAAGTTATTATCCCTCTGTACAGATAGCTGGTGAGATCCCATCTGGAGTACTGTGTGCAGTTCTGGAGACCCAATCTCCGCAAAGACATAGACAGGATGGAAGCTGTTCAGAGGAGGGCAACTAAAATGGTGCAGGGTCTGCACCAGAAGACATATGAAGAGAGACTTAAGGAGCTTAATATGTATAGCCTCGAGGAAAGGAGGGAGAGGGGGGACATGATAGAAGCTTTCAAGTACCTCAAGGGAATCAACAAAGTCCAAGAGGGTAGCATCTTTCAAAAAAAGAGGTGTGCAAGAACAAGAGGGCACAATTTGAAGATAGAGGGGGGCAGCTCAGAGGTAATTTAAGGAAGTATTTTTTCACAGAGAGGGTTGTGGATACATGGAACAGCCTTCCGGAGGAGGTTGTGGAGTCAAAATCAGTGGTGGAATTCAAGCATGCATGGGACAGTCATAAGGCAATTCTAGGGTGTGGGCGTAAGAAGAAGTAGGCTGCTGGTTAACTAGGATCTGCAGCTTATCCAGTAGGTAGGAAAATGGACAGACTGGGTGGGCCAAGCGGTCCTTATCTGCCGTCAAATTCTATGTTTCTATGTTTCTATTAATAATGCCAATCACACCTGTTAAAGAGCAACTCTGCACTTCAGCACATGCTTTTATAAATAAGATGTTTCAACTGCTACAATTTACTACAGAATACATTTTTTTCATTTTTAATGTTCCATTCCAAGATTTACAGCACATCTTGGTAGTCCATCTAAAAGGTCTTTACAGAAAACATTGCCTATCCCTTGTGTTAAGCTTACGAGGAAGGACTTGGTTTGTCCGAAAGCTTAGGCACTTTGTTCTTTTTGTAACATCTAAATTGGTTCAATAAAAGGTATCAAACCATTTGCTTCTGGACCTGTTCTTACAAGAACCAATACGACAACTAAAGTCAATCTGTTTGCCACTCCCCAGTTAATCTCCCAGTGCTTTTGTCTAGGACATCAAAGTGCTTACCATTACCATGGGAGGATGGGGTGGTACCCGAGGACTGGAGGAGGGCAGATGTGATTCCCCTTCACAAAAGTGGGAGCAAGGCAGAAGCAGGAAACTATAGACCTGTTAGTTTAACCTCAGTGATAGGGAAAATGATGGAATCACTTCTAAAGGAAAGAATTGTCGAGTATCTAGAGGCCAGAGGGGCACAGGACCCTAGGCAGCATGGATTCACAGCGGGAAGGTCATGCCAGACGAATCTGATAGATTTCTTTGACTGGGTGACCAAAGTAGTAGATCAGGGAGGGGCTGTGGACATGGCCTACCTAGACTTTAGCAAGGCATTTGACATAGTCCCACACAAAAGATTAATATACAAGTTAGCCAGCCTGGGAGTGGGTCCCAAGATGACAGCCTGGGTAAAGAACTGGCTGGAGAATAGGACACAGAGAGTAATAGTAAATGGAGTCCACTCAGAAGAAAGGAGGGTTACTAGTGGGGTACCGCAGGGTTCAGTATTAGGACCAGTCCTCTTCAATGTCTTTATAAGCGACATTGCAGAAGGACTGGAAGGAAAAGTATGTCTCTTTGCAGATGACACTAAGATCTGCAACAGAGTTGATGCACAGGGTGGGGTGGAAAGGATGAGAAGGGATTTGGCAAGGTTAGAGGAATGGTCAAATGTATGGCAGCTTAGATTCAATGCTAAGAAGTGCAAGGTAATGCACCTGGGAAACAAAAACCCAGGGGAAGAGTACACAATGGGGGGTGAGATACTAACAACAACAAAAATGGAAAGGGACCTGGGGTAGTCATATCAGATGACCTAAAGACGGGCAAGCAATGTGAGAGGGCAGCAAGGAGGGCTGGGGGGATACTGGGATGCATAGGGAGAGGCATCACCAGTAGAAAACAGGAAGTTATTATCCCTCTGTACAGACAGCTGGTGAGACCCCACCTGGAGTACTGTGTGCAGTTCTGGAGACCCAATCTCCGCAAAGACATAGACAGGATGGAAGCTGTCCAGAGGAGGGCAACTAAAATGGTGCAGGGTCTGCACCGGAAGACATATGAAGAGAGACTTAAGGAGCTTAACATGTATAGTCTCGAGGAAAGAAGGGAGAGGGGGGACATGATAGAAACGTTCAAGTACCTCAAGGGAATCAACAAAGTCCAAGAGGGTAGCATCTTTCAAAAAAAGAGGTGTGCAAGAACAAGAGGGCACAATTTGAAGATAGAGGGGCGGCTCAGAGGTAATTTGGAAGTATTTTTTACAGAGAGGGTTGTGGATGCATGGAACGGCCTTCCGGAGGAGGTTGTGGAGTCAAAATCAGTGGTGGAATTCAAGCATGCATGGGATAGTCATAAGGCAGTTCTGGGGGTTGGGGGTAGGAAGAAGTAGGCTGCTGGTTAACTAGGATCTGCAGCTTATCCAGTAGGTAGGGAAATGGGCAGACTGGGTGGGCCAAGCGGTCCTTATCTGCCGTCAAATTCTATGTTTCTATGTAACAGACTGTGATGTCATGAACAGCTAATGTGTGGTTAGCAGGGGAGAGTCAGCTACAGTTTGAAAGAATCAGTGAAATAATTGCTGCATTATCTACAATATTTAGTACACCAACATCAGGAAAAGTAAAACAAAAATCAAATAACTAGAAAACAATAAAGTTAAAACATAATTAGTGTAACTCTACTGTTTTGAAGCTTTTTATTATAGTACAGAGTTGCTCTTTAAATAGGTGTTAAATTGTGCTGCCAGTGGTTAATTACATGAAAATTTAAGTCCGCTTCAGCCTGTTTGTCAAAGCCAGCAGATATAGAGAAAACAAATATAGTGCTTTCTTGTTTATCTGCCCCTCATTTATCTGCCAACTTCACTTACCACCAACCAGCTCCGGTGCACCATCTGGCTGCAATATTAATTCCCCTGTTTAACTGCCACCCTTGCTAGCCACCATCTGGCAAGTATTGCTGCAATACAGAATGTATTGGGAGCAGTGTAAAGCTCCCTCACCTGTTTGCTAGGTGGCACCAGTGTGACAGGACTGTAAGCTGCTGAAAACCTGTGTTGGCAGCGAGACAGACAGCAGCCTTTCTAGCTTATCCACATTAAATCTTAAACTTTCATATCACATGATTAATCTGAAAGGTATCTGTGTCAATAGTCACATGATGGGATTGGAAGCTGCTGGAAACCCCTGTGCTGGTGGTGCTCTGTGTGTACTGAGTTACCGAGTAGCAGGTTGTCAGTAAGTGAGGGTGGCTTGGGAAAAAGTCAGGAAATGTTGTTACAGCTACTGGTGGTAATGGTAATGCTGTTACACCATTGGTGAAAGGTTAACAGTAGACTTATCTGTGTCAATAGGTATGGCTGTTGGTGAAAAGTATAGACTTAGCTATGATAGGATTAAATGTTGCTGAGAAAGACAGAACATGCTGGTATGGCTGTTGGTGATAAGCAATAGTGATTGGCAGCACTAAGGATCTGCTTCTCTGGCATCTCATGCCTAACTCAGTTTTGGCCTGCAAGCGTGAACTGTGTGTAATATTTCCATCTTCTTTTTTTTTCCTTTTTTTCCTATTCTTTTTCTACCCCATGGACACGGTTGGCACTCTTCTCTCTCTCTTTCTACCATCCCCCCAGCACCGTCACCCGAGCATCAGACCCCCATGACTTACCCTTCATGGCAGGGTGGTGGGGAGCAACTTAACCCACCTGAATGGATCCAGCTCTGGGGAGGTGCCATCTGGGAGCGGCGGCTGTGGGGGATTGTGTCATGCCACTTGGCCGGAGTCCAATTTTTTCTGCTTTCCTTTTGCATAGGGGGAGTGTGCAATGCCGGCAATGGCACATAGCATGCATGTCTGCACGCTGCACACAGGTTGGCTGCTCCTCCTCTGTGCCCAACATGTGGGACTCGGCATGCCAATACCCAGTCTCTGCTAGGTGTCAGGCAAATGCCAGTCCATGGTCCCCACCCTCCCTAGGAGAGGAGAGTTGTCCCCAGGATGCTCAGTCCTCTCCCTCACCAGCCAACCCCCATTGACCCACTTACACAGTGAACATGGGTCACCGGCATGGCAGGAGGTAAGGCATGAGGCCTCAGCCCTCCATGCCACTGGGCCAGCCACAATATTTCCACCTTCAATATTAAAAGTGGTTACAGCTGTTAGCTATAAGCCACAAGGTTTCTTTAAGTGCACTAGGTGCAATATATATGCAGGACGTCTCAATCCTTGAAAAATGGCTGCTGTCTAACAGGTTGCTGCTAAGTGACAAAAAGACAAAAGCCATGGTATTCAGAGCAAGAATCCTGAGCCCAGATTGAACCCCACTGCTCCCTTTACAATCCTCATCAGGGACATCCATCGAGGTTGTGAGCTCTTTCAGGTATCTGGGCCTCATCCTTGACCAAGACCTCACCTACAAAAGCCACATGGACCACATTACTAGGGAAATATACCAAAAGCTTGGTCTACTCAACAGGCTGAATTCACAACCCATCCCAGAAACTAGTGTGGCAATTCAAATAGCAGCTTCCTTCCCAAGCTTCTCTATGCATCCTCTGCCCTACATGCACTAACCGGGAAAGAACTAGGCAGGATGCAAGTATTGTACAACAAGATCACTAGATTTGCATCCAACTCACACCCGAGGTGACACCACCATGAGGTATATGACTCCCTAAACTGGTCATCCTTATCCTGTCACCTCCAATACCCCCTTCTGTGCACCAACTACAAATTAGTAAACAGCCCTCCTCTGATAGGCCTTTCTGGAGTGCTATTCCCCAAGCGCCCAGGCAGGCTGCTTTGGACCTCTCACAGAAACTCTTAGAGGTTCCCAGGGTGAGAACAACAGCAGGAGATAAGTCTTTTTCAACCACAGCCCCCATCCTTTGGAACACTCTCCCCAACCAGCTAGATGAGGCCAGAACGATTGCCTCCGTTAGAAAAGGGCTCAAAATGCATTTGCTAGCAAATAACCCATGTACATGTCAGGGGTACTCAAGGGCACATTAGACAAAAGTCGTGAAGCCTCTCCTAACTGCGGGGTTAATGACCCAGAACACAGGGCATAACAACAGAAACTAAACTTAATGGTTAAAACAGTCCAACTTGGCCAGATGTCTGTAACCTGAAATCTCTACGATTTGTAATTAACACACTACCAAAGTTGGCAGCCTTCTCCTGCCTATCTATAACTTGTACAAAGCCTATGTATGTCATATCAATGTGTAAGCCTCAAGGCACTATTGTGACTGTCTGGAAGAATCAGTCCTTGTTGTTTATTAGCCACTTAAATGTATCATAACTGTGCCTTGCTTCATATAGGTTTCTATGTGACTAATTCCGAGTCACCCCTGAAAAAGGGGCCACTTGGGCTCAGTGGGCTTACCCAGTTAACAAAATGAAATAAATAAATAAATGTAAGCATGCCAGATGGGGGAAAGAATTTCAGAACAATAATGTCATGGGTGGAATTAGAGATTTTATTACCTGAGAAACTAATTTCGTTACATATTTGTTAATCTGTTCGGGTGGAATGGGATATGTTGGACTCACTATTAGATACCTGTATCCAAGAACATATAAGATCTATCAGTAACAAGAAAACAGATGCACCAACTGGGCACCCCTTTTATGAACAATATGGCTCCAACCCAAATGAACTTAACTTTATGGGCATAGAAACTGTAAAACAGCCCAATAGAGGTGCAGGCCAACTTAAACTCTTGCTAGCAGCAAATGCCCCTTTTGAATATGGTAATTCAGCAAGATATCTTTTAGGCATATAAACTGAAAACCTTGAAACCCAATGGTTTAAATGACATTATTGACTTCAGACCATTTCTGTGGATTACTCTGATATACTATTTGCATTTGTCTGTGACTACTTTGTGAACTGAAGGAATTGTTACCTGATACCTGCACTTTTTGTTCTTCCCTTTTTTCAGATGTTGAATACTTTTCAAAATTATTTCTATCTTTTGCCTTTGCAAAACCAAAATTGAATATCTTAGTGTTGATCCCCTGGATGGCACTAGGATCAGGAAAATGGGTATATCACAGGATATCATATGTTGTAACTCTTAAAGCATCCCTCTTCTGACTTATAAACATTTCATTTTTTTTTACTCTTAATGCCATTAGTGTTATAACCTGGATTACTAGTATAGAATAGACAATCAAATATGTTAAAGTTTATTGGTGCTGTAGTAACAAATGTCATTCTGTATTAGCATTGGCTGACATAGCATGCCTGCTACCTGTTTGCTCATTGCGATCGATAAGCAATAAAACTACTGGACATTTTTGTCTTCAAAACGTAATCCCCAATTTTGTTGTTTGCAAAACAGAGCAGCATATACATTGATGTATGCCAAAACCAATATGTACACTTTGTTTTATAAAATAGTTCCATTTGGTTCACATTATTAAACATTTAGTGCCTTTTTATCTTAAAATGTGGTGATTTAAAGTACTAACATGCTCATGACCTATTGATGCCGGAAATTTACTAACTTATTATTATGAGCAATCATCACCATGTCTTGGTTCACTTTAGCTGCACTATTCTAGATGCAAACACCTTATTTTCCATTAATGTAATATTAATCAAATGTATTTAAAGTGTTTGGGCCAGATATTCAAACTGTGCCCAAAATGTGCGCAATAGCAGGAGCAAGCACAAGTCCATTGCGCACATGTGCAATAGACACGATATTCAAACATGGAGCAAGGCAAATTGCGCAACTAGCCAACGTCTGAATATTGCACAACCTGCGCCATAGCGCAACCAGGAAGGGGAAGCTGAGCAGATATGATGTGCTATAGCACAACAAGGCCAGCCCAGATGAGCAGTCCAGAGGCGCCATAGCGCAAGCAGAGAGCCCCCCAGCAGCAGAGCAATGGAACTGCACAACTAGGGAGGTAGGCAGGGGCCCACCACCCATGCCACAGATGGGCACAGGAACACACTGCAGAACTAACAATGCACCCCCACACCCCAAGCACAGCATAAGTGGGGGAGGGACAGAATATCCACCGGCCCATGGGGACAAGCCAACAAAGCACAGCCGGGCCATGTTGCCACAGCACACCCACTGGCAAGCTGAGACTGCCACACAAAGGGGGCGGACCACCCCTGTGCACATCAGCCCCCCCTTGTGAACAGCACACCCTGCACTGTGACCCCAAGACACCACCCATGAGCAGTGACTGTCACTGCAGGAATCCCCATGCATCCCCCCATCACACTGCAACCTCGTGTACCACAGAACCATGCAAGCCAGACCCACCAGGAGCACCCAGCAGTGGGTGGCAGCACATGACAATACCGACTGAAAGCCACTCCCACACCAGAGACACCTCCCCATGCGCACACACACATACCCAAGACAATACCACCCCAGATGCCATGTACACCACTGCAGCTGAGCACCTATAGCCAGCTGCAAATCAGAGACCACCACAGTATTCATAACAAAATATATATTTCTAATCAATATAATAACAATAACAATATGAACAACCAGAACTATATACAAATATATACAATACAAGGGTGGGGGTACGGTTACAAGGTAGGGGTGGGTAAGGGGCAGGGGTGAACAACTGGGAGAGGGAAGGCAGGGAGTGAGGGATGGGCAAAGGGGGGAGGTGATGGGCAGCTACTGCCTGCCAGCCCGCTCGTCATCCACCTGCTGCTGGTCTCGGGGCCTCCTCCTGCGCCTAACGCCATGGCGCTGCAGGTCCCTCAGGATGTCGAGGGAATCCATGAGCACCTGAATGAGCTGGTGGACAGACCTCTCAATCCTCTGCAGGATCTGGACACCTAGGACAAGGGATCAGAATCAATGGCTGTGACTGTCCATATCCCTGAAGCCCACCCAACATGCATGGCATACAGCCAAGTGCCCCGCTCCTGTGATGGAGTGCACCCACCCACAGTGACCGTGCACAAGACATGCCCAACCAGGCAGCAACAGCCATGTGTGCCACTGCACACACACACCACCCATGTCCAACACAGCACAACCAAGGCTGTATAGTGACGTGGCTATGCGGTGGGAAGGCAGTGCCACAGCCATGTGCCCAGTGCATGCATGGACCACCATGGATGCATTCCGAGACATGCAGTGCCACTGGACAGTGCTGACTGTCACATGTCGCGTGCATGGCACTGTTGTCCATGGATGGTGGCCATGCCCTGCCCCCTCCCACAGCATGCAATAGCATTCATGATGTCATGTCACTCACCCTCATCATACTGCTGCTGCTGCTGTCGTGGTTCATCACCATCACCACCACCAACACCATGCACAGCCTCTGCTGCCACCCCTTGCTGCGCCTCAGCCTGGTCCCTCCTCCGCTCCACCACGCCTGTGGGAAACAAAATGTGAGAAACACATCAGTGAAATCCCAAAGCAGACATCCCCCTGCCCCAATGAGTGTGCCCGCCCACCGAGCCAGACCCATACATCACATATCCTATAAACACTGCCACAGCCAACCATAGACCAACCCTCCCCCATGTGCTGATCACAATACACAGTGTTACCCATACAGACAATACAGGTGCATAGATGGCTCATCCACCGAGGCACCACGCCCCTCCTGGCACGTGACCGAAGTCATGCCAGTAGTGCCAGCTCCCTCCTCCGCAGGTCACTGTACCGGTGCCTGCACTGCTCTGCTGACCGCCGCCGGCCAGTGGCCTCCTCAAGGGCGGTGGTCACCTGCTGCCACACATGGGTCCTTGCCATGTTCAGGGGTTCATCCCCAAAAAGTGGGGAATGGTGAGGCTCCACTATGGCCACCAGGTTTGCCAGTTCCACTGCACTCCATTGTGGGGCTCTCCTGCGTGCCATCCCTGCATGTATATAGTAGGCAATATGGTGCTCCGCAGCGTGGCAACCCCATGTGGAATTGTTGCGCAATACAACTCCGCTATTCCCTATCACACTGTTCGTATAGCACTGCCAGTCCCTATCGCACTGTTACCGAACAGCGCGATAGAGCTGCAGACATGCCATACGTACAGCGCCAAGGGGGCAAAGGTCGGGCACAGAGTCATGGGTCTCTGGCGCAAGGCCACGCACAGCACCACTGGATGTCTATATGTCCAGCGTGATTGGTCACCTGTGTGCCATTGCCACAGTGGACTATCGTGCAGTTGTGCCACAGCGCCATGTAGTGACTGTCGCTGTAGCACCACTGGCACAATGGTGGCCGTGTCCTGAATTGCCTATCATGCACAGCATGACATCAGAGTGGCAGACGCCTGCGTAAGCTACCTGGGCATGCGCAGTGCGGTGTACTAAGCAGTCACAGAACTGCGCCATAGACTCAGCCGGTACAACCGTATTACGCAAAGCGCAACAGCGCGATATTCAGCCGTCATATACAAATCATCTGATCAGCCATTCAATGGCGCAGCGGCGTGATTTGCATCTCATTAAAGTTGCTCCAGTCCTAATTTGCATGCATTGCGCTATAAATATGTGACACTGTTCTGCAGTGGCCATATTCGGTTACTGCAGTTGATAGGTGAGTTGCATGCATTGCGCTGTTCTGGACCATGGCCCCAGAGAATTGCTGTGTACTGCACAGTCACAGGTGACCACTCTCACCCATACAGTCTGTGAAATGACCGAGTAAGGACTGGGTGAGGAGGATGATGGTGGGCGGAAGAGGAGGCCCAACTCTACGAAGGCAGAGACAGAGGCACTGTTTGAGGCCTACCTGTATGAGGAGCCACTCCTCAGTGGACAGCGGGGCACCCCTCATGCCCATGCTGCTGTATGGGAGGGGTTGGGACGTGCTGTAAACCTGCACAGCAGCCACCAGTGCTCTGTGCAGGAGTGTAAAATGAAGATGGGGACCAACAGGAAGAGGGTGAAGGAGAAGGTTGCAGCCATCAGTGCAGCACGTGCTGCAACAGGTGGGGGACAGTCAGAGGTGGTGCAGCTGACTCCAGCGGAGGACATGCTCACTGCAAGCATGCAGCACAGTGTCATTGAGGGTGTTCCTGGAGGTGGCTTCCAGACAGGTGGTAGCCCATCACTGCATGGTATGTCATGGTCGGGGGGAGGTAGTTCACATGCACTAACGTGTCCTTCCTTTCTGTTACAGATCCTGTGCGTCTGCAGGGGTCAGCAGTGGAGGGCCTGTCCACTGCGGACAGCCATCCGGAGTTGGAGAAGGGACCATCCACCTCGGCAGATTGCTGGCGTGCACTGCGCCAGTGTGCACGCCTGGCTACCTTCACTGATGTTGAGACAGGTGTGGGGAGTGCCCTTCCTGTGTCTCAGCAGTCTAGCATGCAAGCATGCCAGCACACTGTGGCTGTGGCTGTGGCACAGACCTGCACCATCTATGATGCACCGACCACTATGGGTATTGACATGTGTGTGTCACAGAATGGACACACAGCAGGACAGCTCATGCCCATGGATCTAGCTGGTTCCGATGTGTGTGCTAGCACATCAGCACAGTCCCAGACTGTGCCTGTCAGCACCGGTGGGGCAGTACCGGTGGCTGTGCAGGTCACTGGCACTGTTGCGGCCACAGCAGTGGAACCACTGATCCCGTGGGCACAGCAGGTGGAGGGGCAGCAGCAGCAGTCACCCACCAGGACTGGGGGTACAGGGCTCAGGGTGATGTAGGTGCACCACCTGTGGACATGCCCATATTAGGTCCTGGTGGGCAGCGCCCACCCTCAAGGGGTGCTGTACATCAGGCCCTTCCAGACCCTGAGGGACAGGTTGCTGATGTGGCAAATGACCTCTTTGATGAGCACACCCGCCTGCTGCAGGCATCAGTACAGCAGCAGATGCGGGTTGCAACATCCGTGGAGGCACTGTGTGTGGCTCTGGAGCAACACAGCAGGGACACCGAGAGGATCCTGTGCCAGACTGACCATTTGCGGGTGGATGTGACCGCCGCCATCGACAGGCTGACACAGGCAGTGGTCGGTGTCGTGGCCACATTGGGCACACAGTCAGGTGCCCCTGTGCCACTCACACCACTCAGTACACTATCCACTCCCCATTCCTGGTGTCGTGCAACATCCACCCTGTCGATGCTGGGTTCAGCTGTAGGCATCTTGAGCACCCCTGGTGCAGGTATGTTCGGTATGATGCAGACCCCTGTGAGGACAAGGTCGCGTTCAAGCAGTGGGACCCCTGGTAGTCCATCGGTGCCACCCCATGTGGCCCGTGCTCAGCCTGCCAGTGCTGCTGGGTCTCGGCGGGGCCGCCCATGCATCCAAGGTGGCCATGGCACTGTGCCGCATGAGTGAGCTGTCTCCCAGTGTGGGCCCTGTCTGGTGCTGCCCTCTGTGCAATGTGTATTTCAGTGGGCAGTGCACCAGTGGGTGCCCTGCCCTACACGCAGACACACAGACCACCTGCACACCCTCCTGACTGCTGTCCACAGGTGCGTGTGCATGATGATGCCTGCATTGCACTGTACACCAAAGTGCAAGAGTGCCCAGCATCTGACACACGTACATGGACAGTACAGGTGGTGGTGGTGGCTTGTGGACATGTGTGTTTTTAGTGTCTGTGTTCCTGCTCTGTTGTGCACCTGACCCCTGTGCACTTTGTGCCTGTTGGGGGTGTGTGTGTGTGTGTGTCCATGTGGCATGTTACTGCTCACCCCTCCCTGGTTGTGTGTGTGTGTGCTTCTATGCCCTGCCACTTCCTTCACCATCATGCACCCCTGGTGTGTTTCCATGTGTGTATGTGGGTTGTGCCCTAGCCACTGTTGGTTGCACATGGCCCCATGACTTACCTGTGTTGGGTGAAGTGCTCCTCTGTGATGGTGTCCCGGTGCAGCAGGGCCAGCGGATCAGTCAGGGGTCATGCTGGTCCAAGGGGCTGCTCATCCCCATCATCAACACTCGCATCACCAGCGTCCCCATCGCTGTCCCCTCCTCGACCTTGTACGGCTATCCCAAAGTCTTTGGCCATGTTGTGCAGGATACAACAGGCCAGGAATATCCCAGCCTTTGAGGGTTATACTGTAGGGCACCGTCAGGGGGTCATGGAAATGTGTGGTGTAAGCAGCCAGGGACGGAGTGGGTATCCACTGTTACCTGTGTGGAGGTTAGTGTCATGTTCAGGCTCATATTGCCCCAACCCTGTGTGCCACTCCCATGGCACCTGTGGCTTACCCACCCTTGCCCCCAATTTGCCAATCCTATATGCATACTCACCCACTAGATGTCCTGTGGGGATGTCCCCACTCTCAAATCGAAGGCACAGTGCAGATTGGTACCATATGAATAAATCGTGTGCTCCACCAGGGTGCGTGGCACAGACATTGATGATGCGCCCACTGGCATCACACACCACCTGGCAGTTGACACTGGAAAATCCCTTCCAATTCTGATAGGCAGCCCCATCAGGGCCAGGTGGTGTGCAAATGGCCACATGGGTGCAGTCTATTGCCCCTAGCATGCCAAGCATTCATGCTACCCTGTGGAACTCCTATATGTTTGCTGTACACTCTGCCGCGGTGCTGGGGAAATGGATGTACTCCGCAGCATGTGGCAGCAGTGTGCTGAGGAATTGGGTGAGGATGCATGACGTGGCCAACTGTGTTATGTCTGTGGTGTCCCCTGTTGGTCTCTGGAAGGTACCCGTGGCGAGCAAGCACATGCAGGCTGTTACCTTTGTCTCCACTGACAGACCATGACTCTGTCGTGAGGGTTCCTGCATCACATCACTGCACAGCTCACAGAGCCGCCTCAGTATTGCCCTGTTCAGGCAGTACCAGCCCACAATCTTGACATCTGAATACAGCTCAAAGCTGATGCCGGCTCAGTACTGCCTGTTGGGGGCGTACCGCCGACGGGCCCTTCCACGGCCACGTCCCCCTGCAGCATGCCTTCTCACCCCTCTCATTACAGCTTCCATGTGGAAGCTGGCACTGTCCATCTCCCTGGCTTGTGTTCCCCCCCTGGCTGTTGTTGCTCTGTTACCCCCGCTGTCCTGACTGCTATCTCCACTGCACGGGGTACACCTACTGGCCTCTGCACTCTTTGGCCCCACACACCTTCCCTGTCTTCTGTCCTGTGCACTCCCTGTCCTGCACTGTTTGTTGCTCTGGCCTTCTCTGTCTCCCTGCCTCATGTGGCTTCCCTGTCGCATTCTTGCACCTCTTCCTTGAGCCTTTTTATTTTGGCTCATTTCCGCTATGGCGCAACTTACGCCTGCTCCACTGTTGCACATTGCGCAAGCCTTTGAATATCGCATTACGCACTTTATGTATGGTTCCACCCCCTTCGGTTGCACATACCTTCATTAGCATTGCGCTGTTGCTCAGCATGTTTTCTGTGGCGCAACTGCCTCCTGCTGAATATTGCAGAATGGCACAGTTTCGGCCTTGCGCTGGCACAACCCTTTTGAATATCCCACCCACAGTGTTTATATTTAGGTAGTGTACCTGTTTGAGTGTTCTGTTTTTCAAAGTGTGCACGTTGCCAGTCATTATTAACTTTTGATTTTCAATTTGTGTTATCCAGCACTCTCTCTTACATCTTCTTAAGCCAAAATATGCTCATAACCTTATGACTTCCCATAGGTGGAATATAATTCCTTAATATTTTTGCAGTTTATTTTTTGTATTTATATACGTATGCTGCTCAGTACTGGATTAAACAGTAAAAGTGTTTATTTTTTGTACTTGGGATTAGATGACACAAAGCTACTTAAAGTGATTTGATCCATTCATCACAATCTGCTATTTTAGTGTATTACCATGCATACCATTATTAATGAATTAAAATAAGATATGCTTGCATAAGGAACTGAGCAGCTTTCTGAATGTGTCACGAGAGGAACTTTTGCTGTGACAGATTTTTTTTTCACAGTATGGGAGTGAATTTATATTATTTATTTTTTCTTGTGCATATGTATTTAACTACAAATATATCACTTTTTTTAACATGCTCATTTGTTATGCAATGCATGATAATGGGTTTTGATGCTGTACTTCACTCATGTACTGTATATGAGGTGTGATGTCACCCACAGACCCTACCTCCCAACAAAGCTCTTTACCGGAGAAGTGCGGGTTGTCTGTTTGGCCCCTCTATGTAGTCATTTAAAAATTTGGATTTATCAGCTATTACATCAGATGTCTCAGTTTATGTGTGAATAAACACATTATTTGGTATAGCCTGTGAAGTTGGACTGGCAGTATAGCCTAAAGGTTAGAGGAATGAGGTGCGAATGAGCTTGGTACATCCAGTAGACCAGACCCGAGTTTAATTCTCACAACCTCCACTTGCATACTGTGTGACTCTGAGCAAGTCACTTAACCGCCCAGTGCTCCCAGGTCGCCCCTGAAAACAGGCACTTGTGCCTGGTGGGCCTCACCCGGTTACTAAAGACTTAAAAAAAAAAAAAAAAAAAAATTGTTGACTGTGGTTCTTTGTTGTTGTAGATCATAGTATAGTTGGGGTTGGCTGCCCTGCAAACAGGCACTCCCCCAACAATAAGGAAGCTGGAAGCACATGTAACACTTGTTGGTGAGTACAGTTAAAGGACAGGTTAGTAGAGAATCTTGAGTCTAATGGGCTACAAGACCAAAGGCAGCATGGATTCAGGGGTGGGGGTGAGGGTGGAGGTCATGCCTGATGAGTCTGCTTGATTTCTTTAACTTGGTAACCAGGGAACTAGATCAGGGGAGGGTCGTGGATGTGGCCTATTTGAACTTCAGCAAGTCCTTTGACACTGTGCCACACAGGAGGCTGATAAAGAAGTTGAACAGGCTAGGAGTGGGATCCAAAGTGGTAAATAAATTGGGTAAGTAGCAGGGTAATGGATAGGGAACAGAGGGTTGTGGTTACCAGCATGTACATAATGGAGGGAAGAGTGACCAGCAGGGTGCTGCAGGGCTCAGTACTGTGATTGGTCCTCTTCAATGTTTTCATAAGTAGCACTGCAGAATAACAGGAAAGGAAGGTATGCCTTTTTTGCAGATGGCACCAAAATCTGTGATAGGGTAGACACTCATGTCGGGGAGGAAAGAATGACAAGGGACCTTGAGAAACTTGAGGAGTGGTCAAGGGTATGGCAGCTGGAGATCAATGCCAAAAAGTGCAAAGTCATGCTCCTTGGGCATAGAAACCCAGGAGCTGAGCGTAGGATATGGGGAAGGTACTGACAGTCACTAAGCAGGAAAGGGACTTTGTTGTTATCATATCTGATTATGTCAAAGTGGCAGGACAGTATAACCAAGCTGTGGGTAGGGCCAGTGGGATGTTGGGATGCATAGGGAGAGGTATCGCTGACAGGAAGAGCAAGGTGGTGTTACCACTGTTTTGCTTGCTGGTGAGACACCACCTGGAGTCTTGTGTCCAGTTCTGGAGGCCACAGCTTAGAAAAGACATGAGCAGGGTGGAAGCAGTCCAGAGGAGGGTGACTAAGATGGTGCAGGGATTACATCACATGCCCTAAAAAAAGAGACTGCGGGATCACAACATATACACCCTAGGAGACAGGAGAGCAAGAGGAAACATGAGGGAGACCTGTAAGTACCTTATGGGAGTGAAAAAGGTTCAGGAGGGGAATCTCTTTCAAAAAAGAAAGAGAACCAGAATCAGAGGGCATGTGAAGAAGCTGGAAGGTGGGCAGTTCAGTAGGGATGTGAGGAAGTACTACTTCAATGAAAGATTGGTGGATGCCTGGAACAGAATAGGCAGGGAAAAGGGAGGGTCACCAGAGACCAGTTAGGGTCTGCAGAGACAAACTAGGCAGTAACCAGTGGGCAGACTGCGTGGACCAAGCAGTCCTTTCCTGCCATAAAATTCTATGTTTCTGTGCTTTTACATAACTTGCATTCAAGTTAGAATTGTTAGCACTGTGGATCCTTGCTCCAGCTAAGAATCTACTAATCTTGTGCTACCCAACTCTGCTGTGTATTTCTTGATGAACCATGAATCTAACTCCTGCAACTGGAGACACCCTGCACTAGCTGCCTGCCAAACCCCTATCCTTTCATTTAAATCCACCAGACTTCATGTTCATTGACAAAACCAGCCCCTCCCCCGCAAACTGCAGCACATCCTGAGCAAGCAGGAATTCCTTGTCCCAGAATGACCTCTAGCTTGCCAGAAAAAGAAAACCCTTCTTCTTTCAAAAGATTCTTAGAAACAGTTGGCTTATCTAATTAATGCTACTTTTATTCCTCACAGGCCCTAGAACCAAGAGGGTCTTGAAGAAGATCCCTTAGGACATCTATTCCCTTAGCAATATCTCTCATTCAAAAAGTGACATCCACATGTCCTCAGGACTTGTACTACCTATCACAATGGACACAACAGCCAGCTACTCCATCTACATGCAGTGCTTAGTTATGCATCACACTCATTTGACCTGCACTGCAGGCAGGAATATCACATTAACTACATTAACATAAAGGCCCTACAATGCAATGGGGGGACTAGCAGGATGCTGGGGTGCATACTGGAGTACTGTATCCAGTTCTGCAGACCACATTTCTGGAAGGAAATAGACTAAAGGCGGTCCAGAAAAAGGAAACTAAAATGGTGCAGGATCTGCATCAAATGCCTTATGAGGAGAAACTAAAGGACTTCAATAGGTAACATAGAAACATAGAATGTATCGGCAAATGGGGACCTTAAGATCCATCTAGTCTACCCTTTTTTTCCTATACCTCTCCCCTAGTTTGCTTTATTTTTGAGAATGCCCCAGTGTCTGCCCCATGGTAATTTAAATTCCCTTACTGTCTTTGCTCCCATGACCCCCTGGGGTAGGCCGTTCCATGTGTTCACCACTTGCTCTGTAAAGAAGTAGTTTCTCCTGTTGCTTCTAAACCTACCTCCCTTGAGGTGCATGTCATGTCCTCTTGTCCTGGTACAGGTGCTCACCTGAAAAAGGTTCTATGTATGACCCTTGTTGATACCTTTCAGGTATTTGAATGTCTCTATCATGTCCCCCCATCCCTGCACTGTTCCAGGGTGTACATATTTAGACATTGTAGCCTTGCCTCATATGGTTTTTGATGCATACCCTGCACCATCTTCATTGTCCTTCTTTGCACTGTCTCCAGTCAATCTCTGTCTTTCCTGAGGTACGGTCTCCAAAACTGGATGCAGTACTCCAAGTGAGGCTTCATAAGTGATCTATACGTGGCATGATTACCTCCCTTCTTCGGCTAATTACACCTCTCCCTATGCAACCCAGGATTCTACTAGCCTTTAGTGAAGCCTTCTTGCATTGTTTGCCTACCTTCATGGCATCAGAAATGATGATCCCTAAATCACGTTCTTGTTTTGTAGACATTAGTTGCTCCCCTCCCATTAGATACAGTGTCCCCAGGCTATGTTTTCCCAGGTACATGACCTTGCATATCTTGGCACTGAAATTCAACTGCCAGTTTTTTGACCGGTCCACTAGTTTCCTGAGGTCAGACTCCAACCTCTTTGCCCCATCAGGTGTATCTTCTCTGTGGCAGATCATCGTGTCATCCACAAACAGGCACACCTTTCCCTCCAAGCTATCTGCAAGGTCACTGATGAATACATTGAAGAAGATCAGTTCCAGCACAGATTCCTGTGGCACTCCACTGGTGACCACACCCTCTTTTGAGAAGGTACCATTCACTATCACCCTCTGAGTCCTCCAACGTAGTCAGTTTTGCATCCAGTAATTTGTTTTATGCCCCACGCTTCCTGTGTGGCATGGAGTCAAAGGCCTTGCTGAAGTCCAGGTAGACTACATGAACTGCACCTCCGATTTACCACCCGAATCACCCAGTTGAAAAAATTGACCAGGTTTGTTTGGCAGGACCTTCCTGCTGTGAATCCATGTTGTTTTGGATCTAATTGATCACTTGCTTCTAAAAATGCTGGCATCCTTTACTTTAGTAGGGATTCCACCAGTTTTTCCACCACCAAGGTGAAGCTAACTGGGCAGTAGTTTCCTGGTTTTTCTTTGTTCCCACACTTGTGCAGTGGCACCACTGTAGCCCTTTTCCAGTCCTCTGGAATCTCCCTGGTTTCCAATGACATGGTGAAGAATTTTGCTAGCGGAGCTGCCAGGTCTCCCCCAAGCTCCTTAAAAATTATTGGATGTATGTCATCTGGTCCCATTGCTTTCTCCACCCTCAACTTGTTGAGACCTTCGAGAACCCTTTCCTCCGTGAAGGGACTCATGTCCACCCCAACTGAATGGCGAGGTTCCTTGCCTAATGAAGGTCCATTTCCCTTTTCTTCCTTCATGAAGACTGAGCAAAAGTACTCATTTAGCACCTCTGTCTTCTCTCTGTCCTTCTCTGTTAGCTACCCATCTGTTTTAGCAATTCTAACAATACGTCCCCTGTTCTTTTTTTTCTCTTATGTACCTGTAGAAGGTCTTGTTTCCCTTGTTTATTCCCTGTGCTATCTCCTCTTCTGTCTGAGCTTTTGCCATCCTTATTGCCCTCCCTGCTTCTTTCAGTTTTTCTTTGTTCCATATTCTATCACTGTCCTTCTCTGAGTCCTTGTACTTTTTGAATGCTCTTCTTTTTTCCCTTACTTTGGTTGCCACTTCCTTGGAGAACCAAAGTGGGTTTCTTTTCTTCTTTGATTTACTAATCTGTCTGGTACACTGTGATGTGACTAATGTTAATGCCCTTTTTAGCCCATCCCAGTATTCTGCCACATCCCTTCCTGCTAGGCTGTCTAAAATTTCTCTTAGACAATTTCTCATCTTATTAAAGTCTGCTTTCCTGAAATCAAGGACTTCCAGTTTTGTGAGCCTGGTGTCCTCAAATTTGTTTACCGTAAACCGTACAGTGTAATGGTTTCTTGTTCCTAGATGGTTTCCGACTTTGATGTCTATCACTTTATTATTGTTGGTAAATACAAGGTCCAGTATTGCTTCCTCCCTTGTGAGAGATGCCACTAGCTGTTGAAGTCCTGTCCCCTGGCTTGCAACCAGGAACTCTCTGCTTCTTCAGATCTTCTTTGTCCTTACTGCCCCCACCCTGCCCACTCCACTCCACTAATGAGGGATTGCTAGAGGTTCCCATGGTTCGCTTGAAGATATCTGGTGCCTGGGCATTTGTGTTTGTGGCCCCTACCCTGTGGAAATCTCTACATCATTGGATAAGAGAGTGCCTGACCATGGAGAGCTTCAAATCTGCATTAAAGACACATCTTTTTAATCTTGCCTTTCCTGAGCATTGATGTTTCTTGAGATTTTAGATGTGTATTTTAAGATTTATTGATTTTTATTTTTTGATTTGATATTTTATTGTACAAGCACTTTGATACTTTGTGAATAGTGCTTTTTTAAAAATAAATAAATGATTGATTGAATGATTGAGATACATCTGAGAGGGCGCGCCAGGTAATGTCTGGCAGATTGAAATCCCACACCGGTACTATGCCTCCCTTGTCTGATAGCCTTTGAATGGACTCTAGGATTTCCTTGTTCTTTGCCTCCTTCTTAGAAGGGGGTCTGTAGACCACCCCAACCTGGATGGGTGCCTTGTTACTGGCCCCAATTGTGATCCACAGGGCCTTTGCTTCCCCTTGTTCCCCCTATATTTCTGTGAAATTTAAATCCTCCCTTACGTAAATTGCTACCCCTCCCCCTTTTTCCCCTTGCGGTCCTTTCAAAATAAGTTATAACCTGAGATAGTTGTTTCCCAGGTGTGGTGATCATTGAACCAAGTTTCAGTTACCACAACCCAGTCTAGTCCTGCCTCCAATATTGTGGCAGTAAGGTCTGGGATATTGTTTGCAAGACTATGCGCGTTTGTGTACATTGCCTTTCAACTCCTTATATTCCTATTTGCTGCCCCATTTCAACCACCCTGCTGGATTTTGCTTGTACCTCTATTGTAGTTATTTTTGGACCCTTTTTGAGTGATAGCTTGTCTTACCTCTGTGTTACTGTCACGATTCTGATCCATAGGTGTATTGTCAGCTGATGGGGGAGACGACTAGTTCCCCAAGATCGGACATGGGTTCTGCCACCATTTTCACATTGACTAGTTTAAATGGCCCAAATAGACATTGAAGTTTTGATCCAGTGCCCTAAACCACTCCTTTGTCAGGAGGAGGCTGTCAAACTTAAAGAACTCCCTCTCCTAGAAGTCCTGCCATTTTCTAATGAGGTGGTACACTTTTGTGTGGCATCAGTCTCTCAGGCAGAGGTTGAGTTCACCTATTTCCTTTTCTCTGATTTTCTGCCTGTTTTCTGCTTTTTTCCATACAGGCAGAACCTCAGAAAAGGCAAGGCTGGATGAAATAAGAGCTAACTTTTCCCTGAATTTGGTTAGGTGCTGCTTGACCTCATCCACTGAGTTGCTGGTGAGGTCATTTGTCACTAGGAGGATCAGGATGTTTGTATCCCCTTCTTCCTTGTGTATTAAGTTGACAATGTGGTTTGTATCCTTCCATGCTGATGCTTCTGGGAGACATCTAACTAGCACGTTTGTCTTCCCATTCTGCTTTAGGTGGGGATCCACCCCACAAATCATAGAGTCCCCTATGATGACAACTTTTTTGTTGTTCTTTTTTTTTACTTTTTAAGGTGGTGTTATTATTCGGCGCTGTAGTGAGCTTGGATTTATGCTGGTCCATATCCTCCTCTGCCACCTTGCCAGAGACTGAAGCTAGAGGTAAGCACTTGTTTGTTGTTTATATTGGCATCAGATTGCTAGAGTATATTTTCTGGGTCCTACCACCATTCCTGACCACCTTTCACCCCATGGTGCTGTATTCCTCTGGGGGAGAGGTGCATCTGCCTTGTATTGGTGAAATGGAGGAGGAGTTCCATACCGTACCATTTAGTATCATACAGTTGGGTTCATAGGCAGGTTATCTCATTCCATACAGCCCTAAATTGAGCTTTTAGATCCCCTATTCTCCAGCATGTTGAGCAATCACCCAAACCCTGGAAGATTGTTCTGTTGAAGAGGGTCCCACAGTACTGGCAGCTGACAATGTCCATTGATGGTAGCTTTGTGGAATTGTGGATGAAAGAAGGAAAATAATTTTTTTTTTAATTATTATTATGCTCTCGTGCAGTTCTTGCCACTAACTGTGCCTGACAGGGAATGTGAGCCAGTTAGATATCTCTAAAGCTGGATGAGATGGGGTGGGTGGGAATGGGGGAGGGAGGGTAGGTTTCTCCATTGCTTCCCCTGCCTCAGACAAAAAACAGTCAGGTGACTTTGTTACAGCTTTTCACTAAGTACAGCTCCTAAAACCAATGTTTGCACAGCCCTTACTACATCATTTGCCTCACCCTTTAACTACCAAAAGCACAGCCTGTATTTTATGGTAAACACACCTTCCCTGATGTAGAGATCAGTGGTATGTTCTCACAACCGGTAGATCCCTGTGGGGAGAAAAAGGTTTTGTTTGCAGCCCCTGTTCCTGTAACACTTTTTAGCCCCTTGTTCCCTGCAGGTAAAACAATGTCCGTTTGATGGAACAGATACCCTATTCTCCAGCATGTTGAGCAATCACCCAAACCCTGGAAGATTGTTCTATTGAAGAGGGTCCCACAGTACTGGCAGCTGACAATGTCCATTGTTTCTTCCAGCCCTTGGTGCAGTTTCAGGAGTCAGAGCCTTGAACCCTCCAGTGAGGGACATTGATGTGGCAGTACTTGTAAGCCTGCAATCTCAGCTGCAGATCCTGATATGGAGTCCCTGCTCAGCAACGCTGCACAGACAATTGGCAGTAATTTGATCCTGTAGACACCACTACTATCCAAAGAGATTCCCAGCTGCAGTCACAATGTGGTACACTCTGGAAGAGATGAGGGAGTGAGGGAGAGAGAGGATATGATAGAGACCTTTAAATACCTCATGGGCATAAATAAGATAAAGAAGGGAAGTATTTTTCAAAACAAAGGTGCTCAAGAACAAGGGGACATACTAGGAAGCTGGAGGGAGTACATTCAGGAGAGATATGAATAAGTACTTCTTCACAGAAAGACTGGTAGATTCCTGGAACAGCCTTCCAGCTGAGGTGGGGGGGCAAACAAAATGGTGGGGTTCAAGAATGCATGGGATAGGTATAAGGCAGTCTCAATGGAAAGGAAGAGGGGAGAAAGAGCTAGAGATACAGTAGGGTCTGGGGTGATTCTATAGGCAGAGAAAAACTGACAGATAGGGTGGACCAAGCAGCCCTTATCTGCCATCAAATTCTATGTTTCTGTGCCACTCCAACTATCCTACTACTGTTTCAGTGGAGTTCCCCATGAATCCAACTTTATTACTACTCTCTCTGTTCTTTTCCTTTCTCTTGCATGGCAGGTCATGTATATGACTGGAAAATATTCATGGCTATGGCATCCACATAATTATCATGAAATTCTACAATTTTTACAAAGACTTATGGAATTTAAATTTAGGTACTGATGTTATTTTTTTGTCAGCTTATAACATGGACATCCAGTAAGCAAGATATTAATAAAAGTGACACAGCAATATCCTTTTAAGGTCTATGTACCTGAAAAATTTAGTGCTGTTGCATTCTATTGTTTAAAGTTGCCAAGGTGTATAATTTTGCAATTTACATACTTTCAAAATTTAATGGAAAACTTTTTGAAAATTGGGCTACTTATAATTTGGTCCCATTTAAAGCTATAAATGTAAAATATGGAACCCATTACCATGTAGTATAGCAGTTTATATGTTTCATATTTGGTGAAATTTGTGTGAAGTGTTTAAAATAAGAAGAAAATAACTGAAATTTAAATTTTGGCAAAATATGTGGCTGCCTATAACTCAGTCCCTTTTGAAATTAGGAATCTGAAACTTGGAACACATATTCATGGTGTATGTACCTGCATACTGTACTTGCCAAATGTTGTACATGAAATGTAGACGAGTTCTTTAAAAATTATACTGAACTAACTAAAATTCAGAATCTGGCAAATCTTTGGCTGCCTACAACACAGCCCCCACTGAAGCTTGAGACTAAAAAAACTGAGTGAGGAGACAGGAGGAACAACAACATGGACGTGGAAGGGCACATAGGCAGTATGCCCATCAGAGAAGGTACTGTGCCCGTATCACATTCGAACAGCTGAGTGACAGAGATCATGGGCCAGTACTGACTTAACAAGGCAATGCTGAGACAGCTCTGTGAGTTGCTCAGTAATGACCTACAGGCACCAACACACAAGAATCACACCTTGATAGTGGAGACAAAGATGACAGCAGCAATGTGCATGCTTGCAACGAGCACCTTCCAGATGCCGGTGGGTGACACTACCAGCATCACACAGTCCACCATGTCCTGTCTCCTCACCCAGTTCATCACAGCTCTGCTGCCACATGCTTCAGAGTACATCAAATTCCAAAGCACACAAGCAGTGTAGATAGAAACCATGCAGCACTTCCACAGGGTGACATGCATGCCAGGCATGCTAGGGGCCATAGACTGCACCCATGTGGCAATACGTGCACCACCTGGCCTCAAGAGCATTGCATATATCAACAGGAAGGGCTTCCATTCTGTAAACTGCCGAGTGGTGTGCGATGCCATGGGGGCACATCACCAATGTCTGTGCCACGCACCCTGGAAGTGCACATGATGCCAACATCTGGCACCAATCAGAACCTGTGCTGCTTGTTTGAGAATGGGGAAATACTAGTAGCCGTCTAGTGGGTGAGTGGGGCTGGACAATGAGCCCAGGTGGAACTGCTGTGTGGGACAGCAACAAGGGTCACCACAGCCAAAAGGCATTCTGTGCCATGAGCCATGTGAGCCCACTGCACCATGAACCATGAGCATCATGGGGGAGATGTGCACGGGGGGGCTGGGCTGGGAACACAAACATTATGCACACTGGACTAGGCATGCAGTGGTACAGGGCCTAAGACAGGTGACATGGTGTCTCAGAGAACCACAGCTGGGCAGGAAATGTGTACAGCAGGGTATGCCTGTGGGAGGCCATGGCATGCCCAGCATGTGCCCTGTATGCAACACACATACAGTGCACCTAGTGAGGTAATGTTGCAGGCATAGCTGGGGGTGAGGGAGGTGAAAATGGCAGTGTAAGTGCCACACAGAGCTAGGGCTTACATGCATGTGCATAGGGTCAGTGCACACCTGGGAATGCATGATGTACACTAAATACTGTCTATCCTCCACAGGTGACTGTGCATACCTCTTACACCCATGGATGCTCACTCCATATGCCAGCCCTCATCTGAGGCAGAAAACAGATATAATGAGGCACATGCTGCGGCACGCAATATCACTGAGCATGTGCTCGACATACTGAAAATGCATTTCAGATTCCTGGACAGGTCTGGTGGTGCCCTGCAGTACAGCCCAGAGAAGGCTTGTGACATATTCCTGGTCTGTTGCATGCTACGCAACATGGCCATGGACTGTGGAATCCATGTTCAGGTCAAGGTGGGTGACAGCTCAGAGGATGAAGGCCCACTGGCAGGGGGGTGGGCAGGAACACCATGACTGTAAGGGCCCACGTTTGGTCACTATGGCACAGTGGCACTGGGACACTGTTGTGGAGGAGTACTTCAGAGACTGCATATGACTAACAGAGAGGGACCATGGGGTCTGTATAATGGCAGGAGGAATTGGGGGGAACACACATGCAGGTCAGCTGATGCAGCACAGCTGATAGGACCACAGTGCTCGGAGAACACACACAAGCAGGTGTGGCCACTGTGGCACTGTCAGGTATGGGGTTACATGGGGTTACTGTGGTGTTTGACTTGGATCAGAGGACACCGCCTGCACACATGCAAAGTGGACACACAAGGCTGCATTTATGCCCATGCCAGACAACACAACAGCAGTTCCCCAGTACATGCCCCATATATTACATGGACAGCACAGATAGTCAGGCCACAGGCACATGCATGTACCCCCACATGCAGACCTGGACACAGTCAGCAGCTTGTGTGGGCAAGCGATGCTTGGATGTTGACTGTGCAATGATGACAGCACACAGGTGGCCTCACTGTGTCCCACCAAGGCCACCACGGACACGTGGGTGGCCATGCCCTTGACTAGTGACCCCCCCTTTGGGGTGCCAACCACACTGGCAGGTGACCTAATCGCACTTGTAGGGGCAGACACATGGACCATGACCTTGTGCTCATGGATATATCACTCCTAAAGTCCAGATGGGACCGAGGGGTGTCGGGATACCTGTGGCAGAGGATGGCAACAGAAACAATAGGGCCATGTGACACCATGGTGTGGGAGTGCTGACGTCACTATGTGAGGTGCATTGTGGGCACTCCTGCTGCCACGGATTGCTAGGGAAGCACAGCCCACCTCAATAGCTTGTGCTATCCTCTCAAGGCCTGCAGTCATGTCTGCCCGCAGTTGGCGAATCTCACCAAACACCTCCACCCAGAGTTGGCATATCTCGCCAAGCACCCAGGAGTGCTCTGCAGATGCATGGTCATTCATGATGCCCACCTGCACATACAGGCCCTGACATGCTTCCCTGAGCACACCCTGCTGCTTCACAGATGCCTACAGGAGCCGGTTGCGCTCATCAAGCCTGTCAGAAGGGAATCTGTCCTGTGGGAGTAGCTGACGGGTGCGGGGGTTCCAGCCTGTAGTGCCACATCCATGGCCTGTGGACACTGCATGGCCAGATGCTGTTCGGGTGGAGACTATGCATGGACAGTCACAGTAGGAACTGTACATGTGCATCATTAGTACAGGCAGGATGTTGCTGTTGCACAGTGCCCTACTGCACCATGGGGACAGCCCCAGTAACCACAGCTGCACCCCACTCCCTGCTGCCCATAACTGCTGCAGGTGCAGTCAGCATAGGGATGACCTGGTGGGGGGTATGAATGGGGGCAGGGTGCCCCACACTGTCCATCACTGTCCAGGCAACCACCAGTGCTGTGGCAGTGACACTGCTTTGTGCTGTCACCACTACCTATGTGGCATCATCAATTTCACCATCATCATCTGTGGCAGATGCCAGCACAGTGAGGTCATCCGGCAACTCCAGGTCAGATAGGGTATTCAGACCCACAAGCCCCAGTATGTCCTGGAAACTGGGTGCCCTGCCTGCACCTGCCATGGCCCCAACTGATGTTGATGGCTTGGGTTCCTCTTCCTCCACCTCCTCTAGCCCCTCCATCTGCGGCCTTGGACCTGCAGCACCCCTGAGGCATGATGGTGCTGTAAGGCAGACAGGAGTGCATTGTCAGGGTTTCATGGACATGGGCGTCCACTGACTGGTGTACATGGGGCCATGCATCATGCAGCACAGGTGTGCTGGCACTGCCACATGAGGTATTGCTTAGCATTGTGACCTGTGTCACGCACACCACCGTATGGTGTGTGCTATGCATGCTGGGCCATGCCCACATGGTTCCATGATGTGTAATGCCTTTGTGCCTGGAATATGCAAATGCCCCCCCCGGGGCAGGGACGCTGCAGTCGGCATGTGGGGACACCAGCAACAGTGACTGCCCATTGCTGTGCAATGCACTGGCATGAGTGGTGGACATACACAGACTTGGCACATATACACACGTGGCAATGGACCACCACTGGTGGCCACATCCCAGCAGGCCTACATCCCAGTGACACAGCCTGCCACTGCAGTCCCCATGGGCCACAACAGAGACACAGCATGCCCTTGGGGGTACCATACAAAGATGGAATCCCCACACAGCGACATGGTGACACAGTGTGTGTTCATGTGTGGCATACCCTGCACACCCAGAAACGCAGCACACAGCCATACAGACAATGTGACACATGCATACTCACAGTGCTGTGAAGGGCCTCCTCCTGTCTGGAACCCACAACCAGAGACACCTTCCATAGAGGCACTGAACATGGTGGATGCCAGCAGTTCCTCCAGGGCTGTCAGTGGTGGCACAATGCATGGTCCCCCCCCATGGCCTGCAGGGCTGCCCACATGGAGGCCAGGCGCTCCCTGGCCCTGGTCTTCTTACTGTTCATTTGCTTCATGCACTCTGGGGGAATGTGATTGTACTCCCCTTGGGCATCCACTGCCTGTGCCATCACATCCCATCCCTTTACCCTCTCCTGCCACATGCCTGTCTTCTCTGACAGGAGGTCCTCCATCTGGATATTGGCCTCGACTAGGGCCTTCAGCTCATCCTCTGTAAAGTTTGGACTTCTCTTCCATCTCGCTTTCTCATCTACCATTCTAGCATCTGTGGGGTGGAAGGATGATAGGTGTCAGCACAGTTCCAGGTCCTGCTTCACATTACACAGTCATTGCTAAACACTCTTCCACAGTGTAGCTGTAACAAAGAAACCTTCTAGTTGCAGTATCGGCCGGTCACCACCAGTGATGTGTGGTGGTGCAGAGCAGATAATTTATGGTTCAGCACATGCAAATGAGGCCATATGCAACCTGTAATGAGATGTAATTGTGGGGACATGTGCTGTGACTGGGCAATTGGGCAATTTGCATATCCTAGCTGAATATGGCAGATTTGCACTAGGTCCATCTCAATTTGCTCCACGCCATCAATTTGTGCCATGCACTTCCACATTGCACATCTCCATGCATCCGCAGTTCGCTGGCACACACCTACCATGCGCAGAAGCGCATCCTGTCATTCCATGACAATGCATGGTGCATCACAGTGCAGCACATCTCCGTGCATTCGTGATACACTGCAGTGTGCATGCCATGCACGGAGGAGCATACGTACAATGGGTTTCTCAGCATTGCGCACTGACGCTGCATGTGGGGCATCTGTCATGACTGTGTACAGTGCATGTCCTTACCACTGCATGATGCCGTTGGCTGCATGTGTGGCATACTATGACCACCACAAGATGGTCACCAGTCAAGTCAAACATGCACAGTGCGTGGTGGCATGACCCAAGCCTCCCACCTAGCATTGTGGCATCGTGCATGCGTGATGTTGCACCACTGTCCATTTTATCATGCATCACCATTATGCATCTGCATTGAGCATGAGGCTTAGCCTGCAGGCCTATTGTGCATCGAGTGTGGCAAGGCCATATCACGCTCAGAGCTGCATGCTGCATCACAGGCTGGGGAAAGATCACTGTGACAGATATAGCACATGCGTAGGGTGTTGGGCCAAAGGCCCTAAACTGGAATGAGACAGAGCTGGCCAACCTTGTAGCACTGGTTCAGCCTGTTAAGGGTCAGATTTTTGGGAGTGAGGCCTTGCAGGAGGCCAGGGCACAGATCAGGGCCAGGGTGGCTGACAGGCTTGTCAGATGAATGGGGGTGCTTTTCATGGGTGAATAGTGCAGGCACCGCTATGGTGACCTCAGGAGGAGGGACCCAGAGAGTCTGAGGAGGCTGCAGGTGTGGGCCCACAGGGGTGATGTGCCATGCCCAGGAATGTACACATTTTGGGCATGCTGACTTTGCCTGCATGTTGGCATTGCAGTTGTGGGGTGGTGTCTTGGTTGTATGTGGGTGCTGCAGGATTCAGGACGTGGGCGTGATGGGGTTCTGTGTTGTGTAGATGGGGGTGGGGGTGGGGGGGCTGGGGGGTGCATGTAGTTATGCTGCTCATGTCTCCCTTCCATTTTGTTCCCCTTGCAGGCTGGGAAGAGCACAAGGGGGCAGCAGATAGGGGCCATGCCAGGTCCAGAGCCAGGGTATCACAAGCAGATGGAGATGGAATGTCCCGGGTGCCATCCTGGCCACTGACACGTGAGTTCACTTTTGTGCTGCTGTTCTGTGTTGTTTATTGTGTGGGTTGGGGAGTGGTTTTACAGTACCCATCATAGCCCCTTGGCTGAAAACGGTGTATGCCCAGGTGTGCTGGTCTGCACACTGTGGACTTTGTCCTGTCACCATGTGGCAGTCCCACTGTGCACCATGCCCATGTGTTTCCACTGTGTGGTTTATGTCCATCAAGACTGCAGTTGCCCGGCATCGCATATGCGGGATTCCCATGCACCTCCAGACATGTTTGCATGTGGATTTGAGTCCCATACGGTGTGGTAGGCATGGCATCATGGTCCCCAGCAACATCCACTATATGCACATGCTGACATTGCATTGCCCTGTAATACATTCCAGTCACTGTGTGGCACTTTTGCATGGCATTCCGCCAGTCCTTCATGTGTGTGGGGCATTGTTGAGACTGTGCATGTGTCCCATCAATGTCCAGCAGGCACATCATTCCCCTGGGTGGGAAGACATGGCCTGTGTATGCTGTGGCACTGAGTGCATGTCGTCTTTAATGCCACACAGGTCATCGAGCTGAGGGTGCTGCTCATGGATCAGACCAAGGAGGTATCAGCAGTGGGATCAAGGACGGGGAGCTCTAAGGATATCCTCAATGCTATCTTCCAGCGAAAGGGGGACATAGTTCAGTGGCTGGGGGCCATTTTGAGGGCCATACATGTCCAGACAGAGGTGCTGCATAGGGGGCACAGAAGTTTGCAGATCGACCATGGAAACGGGCTGGTACAGCCACGTTCACCCAACACCCACAATTTGTGTATTACCATTTTATCAGGGTCATTTATAACAAAAAAAAAAAAACTTGTGCATGCTGGGGGGGGTATACTTTTTTGACAAAGGGTGGAGGGCTGGGTTTTTTGCTGTTTGCATGGGCTGGGAGAGGAGGGAGGGGCTAGTTCTTGTCTTTTTTTTAAACAGTGTTTCCTGAATACCAGACGAATAGTGAACTATTCGTTATTCGGAATCTGAATAATGAATAGTGCATTATTCGTGGTATTCAGGAAATAATATTCGGGATGTGCACAGCTCTATTCTGCACAGCTCTAGTCAGCAGTCCTTCCCTTTTCCCTTCTTGCTGCTGTTACAATCAGTGCAGTAAATAACAAACTGTAATATGATATTTTCTGAACACCAAAAAAACACTATCTACCATGTGTTATTGACCTCAGACAATACCCTCAAAATCAAAACAGAAACAAATATGTATACCACTAGCATTACAACTGAATTTTGGCACCGCAATCAGAGTGCCACAATAAGGGTGACAGTGGTAGGGGTGAACTTGATTTTAGATCACCCCTCTTTGATGCCATCCTTTGTGACTCACAATTTCTGCCCCCTCCAGGGCATGCCCCCCCCAGAGGAGGTTATATGTAGTTTTGGGGGTGTGGGGGACAAAGCTCCCTGCATCTAGGGGTGTGAGGGGCACAGCTCCCCTCAAAAGTTGATTGTTTCCCAGGAGGGCGCTTTTCTATAACTCCTGGGAGACATAATGCCTGGCATTGTAATGCAAGGTGGCATGTTGCCTGTGCCATAATTGGCATCAGTGATACGACTGTCACACCAGCATGGGTGAACCAAAAAAATGCACTTTCTAAATAGCTGTTTTGTGCAGACATCAGTCCTTCATTGCTTCAGCCATGTACCTGAGAGTTTTCTGGCTCTACATAAAACTGCCTTATTCCTTCCACATGGCTACTTCCACCAGTCATTTGATTCATAAAATATGTAAGTCCCTTTCACCCAAAGTGGCAATTACTATGAATGAACTGTGAAAAGTACCTACAGTACAAGTGGCTTTACTCACTGTTACACATGCGGCACATACAGAGGAAAGAACTGGAATGAATGGAACTGATGGTGGTCAGATTCTTTGCCAAGTAGCTTTGAGGTGTTGTCCCAGAATCTTTTTGGAAGGCTGAGCCTGTGGTTCAGTGGACAAGCAAGCAGCCAGCCACTCCCACTTCCCAACCTATATAAGCAGTTCCTTTCAGCCTCCTTCTGAAGCACTTTTTCTTTTTGGCTGGAGGCTGTCAGTCTGTCCTCTGTAGCTGGATGGGGCCTACCCCCCCCCGCCTTGCTCTTTTGGCTTTTGCTTGTTTCTCCTGGACTCTGTTGTCTGTTTTCCTGCATTTGGTTTGTATTTTGATCCCAGCTGTGTGCTTCTTTGTGTTGTTTGTTCCCTGTTCCTCTGTGTTTGTGTGTCTTTCGCTTTGCTTTTTTGGGGGGCTTCTGTTTCTGAACTCCTTGTGTATTGCTAATCCAGAGCTTGTGCTACTTGCTCTCATTTACTTGCAATGCAACTGCAATCATTATCTGTGCATTTCAACTCAAACCACATAGCTGCTCTCCAGGCTATGCACCTTAATTATTTTCACCTGGTTCAGGCTCACTCTGAACCCTAGCTATGCAGCTCAGTCATGCTTTCTCAACTCAAATCACATGCCTCATTGCTGTAGCTTCACTGCACTGCCTAGTGATGGCTGCTTTCAGAGTATTGTCTCTCTCCAATCTATGTTCATCGAATCCTACAACTCTATCACTCAATACTGATGCTGCTCTGCGAGTTTGTACACCATTATATTCTTGAGGTCAGCTAAGCTACCGCTGATGCTATAAACTAGTTTTATATCTACATGTGGGTCTCAGCCCCTTCAATCACTTTCTTGTTTGTCCTACAGCGGGGGACTTGGAGGTGTTGGGGGAGTCATGGCCTCATGTGGCATACTTACTTTATGTTCTAATCCTGCCTCCGCTGCCTAAAGTCCTCAGAGTATTTGTTACATTCATTAGCTTCCTTGAATGCCTTGCTGGCTTGCCCCACTATTCATATTTGCTGCTTCTCCAACCTACGTGCAGGTTCAATCATTGCTACTCTGTTTTACTGACCTACATACAAGTCCGACTATTGCTACTCTGACTTACTGACCTACTTGCAGGTCCACTCATTGCTTATGCAATCATTGCTCAACCTCACTACTACCATCTGACCTACGTGAGGTCCCAGCACTCTACCCTCATTGAGCTCCTCTTCAGTTTTGGGGCATGTCAGCCATACCATTCTGGCACAGGGCCTTCTTGCAGCTGACGATCTCACTCTGCATTTCTAAGTCCACATCTTGAGTGTGCCTGACTTGGGGCAGGGTCCTTCTCACCTGGCCCACAGCTGGGAATCTCCTCACTCTGGGCCTGGCTTTAGCTGTTCAAGACTCAATGGCAGCTCCTGGTGTAGAATTTAAGACTAGCTGTGAAGGGTGGTTACAGCAATCTCCTTTAGCTCTAGTATTCTACTAGCAAGGCACCTTCACCACATCTCCCTACAACTGCCTCTGGTTCACCTGATTTATTTTTGGGTGAGTAGGCCAGGTGAGTGCCTCAGCAGTCATTGCTCTCCTTCTCCTGCCTTGGTTGTCCCCGATGTTGCAGAGCACTCTCACAGCCTTCCATGGCATTCCCGTTAGAGGGACTGAGCAAGAGTTTTCCTCTAAATCTGAATATTTTCTACCCCCCTTTATTGGGTTTCTAAATTGCAGCAGCAGAGCTGTTACAAAATAAACATCCCAGACCTGGAGGGAAGGCAATCTAGGCCTTGGATCTCCAGAGATTTCCTCCTCAAGGGTTTTTTTTTCTCTCTCTCCTCCATGCCTCAGGTCATAACCATTAGTTAGCCGTAGCTAGTGTTTCCTAGTTCCTTTAGGTAGGTTCCGTTGTTGGATGAAGGTGGATGGTGTCCCTACTGGCCATTCTCTCTCTCCTTGGGAGGCCCCCTCAATCTCCAGCACAACCAATTGTACTCATGCCATTGCTAACCTGTGCATCACATTATGTTGTCAAGCTTCCTGATACCTTATCTATTACTATGTCTCACAGCTACTGATTGCTAACATGCTTCGTACTACTACATTTCTTTTTGGGGATCCTTCATAAGGTACCTTTAGCTAAGGGAACCATCTCTGCGGCACCTCTAGAGGTGGAACCCTCTTTGAGGGTTCCTTGCCTTTGGTACCCCTAGAGGGTGGTAATTCCTCTGTAATACAGAGTGCCAACAGCCAAAACATAAGTAACACAGTTGCACAAGCATAACACTATACTGGCTGCGTAGGTCATTGAATTGGAAGGCTGGGTCTGTGGTTCAGTGGACAAGCAGCCAGCCACTCCCACTTCCTGACCTATATAAGCAGTTCCTCTCAGCCTCCTTCTGAAGCACTTTTTCTTTGATCCACCATCCTCCCCTCCTCCTCCAGCGGCAGTGCCTCTTTTCTCGGGATCCTTCCTAGGGTACCTTCAGGCAATGGAATTGTCCTGCGGCACCTCTAGGGGTGGAACCCTCTTCGATGGTTTCTTGCCTTTTGTACCCCTACAGGGTGGTAATTCCTGTGGAACAAAGAGTGTGAACAGCCAAAACCTAAGTAACACAGTTGCACAAGCATAACACTGTACTTGCTGCGTAGGCCATTGAATGTCACTGCTCCAGTTCTGGGTCTGCTGATCCTTATCAAAGTCAGATTTGGCCTTTCCTATGCTGGTGCACTTATTGCAGACTTCCTTGTACTTTTGCAGGCAGATAGAGGATCCTGTTTCCCTGGTCAGTGCCCATAAGTTGTCCCGATCCCTTATGCAGGCAAGATGTTTGGGGGTGATCCATCTTGACAGTGTTCCTTTTGCCTTGCACTTTTTAAAGGGTGCAGATTTATTACAGGCATGTCAATATGAAGACATAGGTTTTAACTGATGCCTCATCTTATTGTCTGTGAGCTGTTATCTCTATGTTACTTCTGGGAGGAACAAGCCTGGCAAGGTGTAAAGCTCATCTCTCAAGGTCTCACTGAGACTATTCAGCAATGTTTCAAGGTAGAAAAGGAGGTTCTAGCAGTCACCTATGCCCATGAGCAGCTGAGGGCATACTTCCTGTGGCTTTATTTTCATACATTAGTAGATCACAGATGCTTGCTGGTGTTGCTGGGGGTCCAAATCCCTGGATGAACTTACAATCTTGATTTGACAGTTTTTGGTTGTGGCTAGTCTGGTTTACTTATGATATCATGTTTTTCCCAGGGAAAGCCTTAAGCTAATAGATACTATCTCATGAGCTCCAGTGCAGAGGTCATTGTCTGTTATTAGTGAAACTTCAAAGAAGTACAAGTTTATGTGAAATCTCTATAGAATGCCATTCTAGCTTCCACATCTAGGCTGAGCCAGATCCAAGAAGCACAATTAAGTGATAACATTTACCAAGCCTTGGTCTGCATATGTAAAGCAGGCAGTCTGAAGAGGAGGAGAGCAGAACTGCCTCTGGACCTCCTCCCTTACTGGCAAGAACATGCAAATTGTCACTGTGTGGGTCATCTTGCTATCCCAGAGAAGTTGTGTTCCGATGTGTTGGGGTATCTGCATGAGAAACACGAAAGAGTCAGCAAGTGCTGAGTTAGAGCCTCACATTCTGTTTAGTGACCAGGCTTAGGAAGACAAGTCCAGAAGTTGGTGTCATACTGTGAAGTACTTATGAAAGACCAAAGGTTACAATCAGCCCAAATGATTTCTGAATGATTTGAGCCAGACAATGGCAGTGCCCTGCAGCTGACTTGTATTTTTCTGGAATTAGTACACATACCTGTTTGTGGTTGGCTACTATTCTCACTGTAGAGAAATCACTAAAAATGCACAAACTACCATAGCCTTTGTTGCTAACAGTTTAACGTGCATCTTTGCCCTTCACAGTATCTCAGAACACATAGTAACCAAAAAGAGGCCACACTTTCCAGGGGATGCCATTGCAACTTTTACCACAAAATGTGATTTCCAGCACATTACTAGCAGCCCTACTAACCACGCAGCAATGGAAAAGTAAAGTGAGCTGTACAAACTATTAAGGCATTTGCTTAGAAGAGCCCAAGACACATACAGAACTCTTCTAGTATATAGGGTTACTCCTTTGCTCCATGGGTTGTTGTCACTGATGGGGAGAAGGTTGTTGTCTCCATTACCTATGGTGCCACCACATCACCACTCAAGTGACTTAACCTAAGGTCTTGCCATAAGGGACAAACCGATCTGAAATTCTGTCAAGTGGCTCATTGCAATAAACAGCACACAGTCTAAGAGAGGTTTATGCCAAATCAAGGACAGTATGTTTGGATCACTAATGTTTAGTTCACTGGTACCATCAGGAGAGAAGTAGGAACACTAAGGCCATACTAGATAAGAACACTGGACAACTGTGAAAATGGGTTATTAACCCACAGATCTTTCAGTATAAAACAAAAATGAAATGAAATGAAATGATAGAAAATCCACATCAAGAAAGCCAGTGAACAGAAGCTATCTTCATGAATTACCTGAGATTGAACAGCCAATGGTAAGTCCAGAGGGGTTGGAGCAGTTGCTTTTTTTCAAAGTTCTTGTTCACAGAGGTCAGCTGGTTCACCTATATGGTTATTTATTTATTTAACTTTTATTAACCGGGTAAGTACACTAAACAAAACATTTGCCTATTTTCAGGAACGACCCGGGAGACTACAGGAAAGTACGACTCAGATACATAGGACAACATACTGTAGTACAGATACAATCAGATTAACAGAGTCAGGGAAAACATTACATGCCCAGTTAGGGTATGTACAGTGGTACAAATGCATAGAGATACGAGCAGTACAATATATATACAGTTTGAGGTGCAAATAAAAACAGTTACGCCACAAAAGCGGAGCCCCAAGACAGAGCATACCCAGAACGTAGGGCAGAGGTAATTACAAACTGAGCCAACCCCCAGGTGGTCTGACAAGTCCAGAAGAGAGGAGGGGAAATGGTGCCGGGGGCAGGTGAGTATTATGGAGGCTTGGAACAGCCACACGCTGAGGCAAGCTTAAGGTGATTCCAACGAGAGGATCTAAGGCAAGCCTGTGAGAAGCAGGAGCGAACCTGGACAGGAAAGGAGTTCCACAACCTGGGCACACATGAGGCAAAATCTCTGTCACCCATCTGGGTGCGCATGACAGGTATCTTGAGGACAGTAGGACCCAGGGACCTAAGGGAATAGTGTGGGGAAGCAGCCGGTATGAGGAGCTCCGCCAGCCGGGGGAGGGGGGGTGCCGGTACGAAGTACCTTGCCCGTGAAGCACCCCAGGCCAAAGTTGAAGTAATTAGATGGGGACAGCCAGTTCAGCTTGTTTTACAGGTTGCAGTGATGGGTGAGTCGAGGGGCCGCAAGTGCAAAACAGCAGATATTATTGTAGGAAACAGTTCACCTTGAGAGGAGAGCTTTGGAGGTGCGGGTAAACAGAAGAAGCCCATAGCAGAGGGAGGGCAGAAACACACCTTGAGCCAGTGCCAGTCGTGCAGCGGGGGTAAGATTGCTCTTAGCTCTATAAGCCATACCCAATTTACAGTTTATAGCTTTACAGACATTCTGGATGTGATACCCAAGGTCAAGCTGAGTGTTAAGTGACACTCCAAGGTATTTGAAGGTACCAGTGACAAGGACCGGAGCACCATCGAGTCCAGTGATGTGCAGGGGAGCAGGGGAGGCCTTGATCTTGGCCAGGGACCCAAAAAGCATGGGCTGAGTTATTTTTAGGTTGAGAACCAGCTTGTTGGATGACACCCAGGACTGGATGTTCCTGAAATCCTCACTCAATTGGAGGTTAATGACCCCAATGTCCCAGGAGTGAGTAAGGGTAACCAGATCATCTGCATAGAGGGTGGTGCTACAGTGGACAGTGGAAGAGGGAAGGACATTGACAAAAATGGAGAAGAGCAGGGACCCCAGTACTGAGCCCTGGGGAACTCCTGTGGACACAGTAGTGGTGCCCGAGAATACCTTGCTGTATTGACCAGCTGCTGTCTACCATGTAGGTAGTTGGAGAACCAGAGAAGGACCGGGGGGGGGGGGACATGCCAAAGGACCCAAGCTGAGAGCAAAGCAAGGTGTGGTCCACAAGGTCAAAGGCCTTGGATAGGTCTATGAAGACAGCACCAGAGTGTTTACCCTGGTCCATAGCTGTTCTGATACCAGTGGAGACAGAGACTAGGGCAGAGGATGTACTATGCCCTTTCCGAAATCCATGCTGTGCAGGAGATAGCAGCTCATGGTACTGAATATACTCCGAGAGTTGCCCAGCCACCACTTTCTCCAGTAGTTTACTGACCACAGACAATATGGCTATCGGATGGTAGTTGTCCAGAATTTTAGGGTTGCCCTGCTTTAGTACAGGGACCACCCTGGATACCTTCCATATGTTATAGGACAATCCTGTAGACTAATGTCTGAGAGAACTGTAAGGGGCAGTTTGTAAAGATCATTCCCTATGGTGGGCTATGCACTTGTAACCTCTTGCCCCACAGCAGCTGTTGAAGTTTAATGTTTAACTACAGTGCATGATAAAATATCATGTTAGTTTGTGGGTCATGTTTTTACACTATTACATACAAATGTAATCTCACCTTGCATTTGTGAGAAAGGGTATGCAGTATATGCTATAAAGTCTTCTGGCATATACAAAGTTAACTCAGTACTCCAGAGCTCAGGAAGTGGAAGTAATCTAATGCAAAAAGGGTCAATAGAGAGAATACAACTGGTTGCAGGTCTTAACTGCAATAGCAGAATGTCTCTGAGTCTTCAGTCTGAACAACCCACATGACAATACAGACTCACTGTCCTTGCTTTCTTATAAATCTGCTGAAAAATGCATTGGTTTCCCCTATTTGTGAAGTTATGCCTTCTAAAGTGTTTGGCTACTTAAGTTGCTGCATGGCTGTCAGTCAGCACATCTCATCTTAAATTCCACCAGTCTTTCCTGAAGTGCTTTGTTCTAAGGATTAAAAGTTATTTAGGAAGAAAGTCATTTAGTTACCATGGCCTATGGTGATAGAATAATCTGCAAACAAAAGTTTGATAATGTAGTATAACTTGAGCACTTCAAATCAAGCTGCCTCTTAATTTACTGAAATCATCTCCAGCTTTTGATTCTTGAATCTAACTTCATGTGCTATCACAGCTCATCTGGTCATCACCCTTCAGTCACATCATGTTGATTGTCATGATATCTGTGTTTAATAACATATTTAGATTTACTGTATGTTTGTGGTCCTGTACTCTGTGATGTCATAATTAGAGTATGAGGTAGGCATAGGTGGATACTGAAATACCCAACCTGAAATGGTACCCATGGTGCATGTAGACTACCTGAAATTACCCTAAAAATACCCTAATGAAAAATGAGTAGTTGGTTCTGGTCGAGTAGGTACTACCTAATTCTACTACCCTACTACCCTACTCTGACCATAACAGAAATGTGAAAGACTATGTTTGACTGTAAGCAGCATACTATTACACTGTTTGTTAGGTGTCTCAAGCCCTGTCATTTATGAGGCAGATATGAGAGGCACAGCTACTCTGATTGAGCCTGCTGCTTCTTCCAAAAATTATACCCATGGTGGGCATTGCTGAGGCAAGTACAACAGGTGCAGGTGCTCTGAGTGAACCTGCTTCTGTTTCCAAAAAGTTATACCCATGGTGGGTATTGCTGAGGTAGTTATGACAGACACAGCAGCTGTGAAAGAGCCTGCTGCTATTTCCAAAAATTATACCCATGGCAGGCATTGATGAGTCAGATGCGAGAGATGCAACTGCTCTGAATGAGCCTGCTGCTGTTTCCAAAAAGTATACCCATGGCAGGCTTTGCAAGGCAAGTACATGAGGTGCAGGTGCTCTGAGTGAACTGGCTGCTGTTTCCAAAAATTATATCCATTGCAGGCATTGCTGAGGCTGGTATGACAGGCGCAGCTGCTGTGAGTGAGCCTACAGCTGTTTTCAAAAATTATACCCATGGCAGGCATTAATGAGGCAGATATGACAGGTGCAGTTGTTGTGAGTGAACCTGCTGCTGTTTCCCAAAATTATACCCATGGCGGGCATTGATGAGGCAGATGTGAGAGGTGCAGCTGCTCTGAATGAGTCTGCTGCCATTTCCAAAAATGATACCCTTGGTGGGCATTGCTGAGGTAGGGATGAGAGGAACAGCTGCTTTGATTGAGCCTGCTGCTGTTTCCAAAAATTATACCCATGGCAGGCTTTGCTGAGGCAGGTATGACAGGTGCAGCTGCTGTGAGCCTGTTGCTGCTTCCAAAATGTATACCCATGGCGGGCACTGATGAGATAGATTAGAGAGGTGCAGCTGCTCTGAATGAGCCTGCTGCTGTTTCCAAAAATTATACCCATCATGGGCATTGATGAAGTAGGTATGAGAGGCACAGCTGCTATGAGTGAATGCAAATTTAAATAATGGTGCCAACATTGTAAGAAAAATGGCAAACATGTCTGTCCATGAACTGTATATGCCCATGACAGGATTTATGTCAGATGTGCTCTCCCTCACTGATGACGCTGGTGATTGTGAAGAAAATATAGATGTGCTATTGTCTGTGCCAGAGGCACACCCTGATAGTTCAGCAGAGTTTGGCAGCTGCACATCACTTTATGGTGTTGGTTGAGCAATGTCCCATTTGGTTAGCAGAAGATCTCTCTGATACTGAATGTCTTCCCCCACAGGAAGGATGGCAATGTTCCTCTTAAAGCAGGGATCTTGTAACATAGCAACACAGGCATCATTCTTAAACATGGCATTTATTCTCTGATCAGTCAACAGTCTGAGACTCAAGTCATCTGTCAGCATAACAGTGGTGGTGTCTCCTTTTGACTGAAAGTCTGTTGTTATGTCATCAAGGAAAATGGGAAGAGATCTTATCTGAGGAAGAATTTGACACATTGTTGCATAATCCACACTGATATCATGTGCGGCAGCCTCAAATGGCTCCAATAAGGCGACCAAAGATTCAAATAGACTTCAACTGCTCGAACTGAGCATGATGCCTACTTTGCCTAATTGATTCTGCATAGTGTGGTCATGTACAGCTTTTTTCTGTTCGGTGATCCTTTTCAACATGTAAAATGTTGAATTCCAGTGGGCTGGAACTTTCTGCTTTAATGTGTGCTGTGGTTAAGTTGTTTGACCTCTGTAGCCCCTTCTGGATTTTTTTGAGTTTTCACAGAGTGGCTGAAATGCCCACATACTTTCCTAGCAAGACTTAATAGGTTTTCAACATTTCTGTTTCCATTTTAGAAATGATGGATGATTTAAACAATGTGTAAAACAAGGTATGTGGTAGTAGTTGCCATCTCTAACGGCTTTGACTATGTTGTCACCATTATCTGACACTGAACCCTGGAGATAAGGAAAACAGAGCACACCATTTCTGGAATTGTTTTTCCAGCTCATGCAAAATATTCACACTTCACAGCAGTGGGGTTTTCCGCAAAAGTGGTGGCCCATAATACAACCTGGTTCCTACTGCTTATGGTACAGTGGGGATTATTACTTTCTGACTGAAAACTTTCCCAATAAGCTGTAACAGTCTTGTAGTCAATTGATTGGTTGCTGGTCCGTATATATGTGGTTATGTGAATGGGCTTCACCTTAGAGAGTTTCAACTGCTTTTTGACTTCAGTACACACCAAGTCTTACAAGTGTGGAACAGTCATTTTCAAGAAATGTGTTCGACAGGGAATGGTGTACCATGGTTCAGTGTGGTTCATGAACTTGAGGAAACCTTTTTGGGCAACAAAAGCAAAAGAGGTATACAATCGGCCAGCAGTTCTGCAATAGCTCTATTTATCAGCTGGAATGTTGGATGCTGGCAGGTACATTTTGATCTCCTTGCAACACTTTTCCTTATCGTTATTTGACAAGATCTTTTACATTTTTGGGGAAATGTATTTTTCACACTTTTATCACGTGGAGTACTATTTTTGGATTTTCCAGTACTTGATTGTGTCAGACAGCAATCTGTGTTTGTCTAGGAAGACTGCAAGGACTTATTAAGTGGTTCAATGTCACTTCATGCTTCCTGTTCATTGTCACTATGGTCACCTTTACTACCGCCCATACCAAACATACTGCCCCTTGCCCTGCCCCACTCAGCTGGGTGTTTTGCCTTTGCATGTCACATCATTACTAATGTTGCTAAATTTTACGGTTTGCCACCATGACTCCTAGACTGCATACAACTCGAGAGTTGTTTGCAGGATCAATGTAAAATAAATTCCACACTATTTCTTGTACTGTCAAAGGACCTGGAGGAAACCCTACACTGTCATTTCCTTTGTTGGGATGAATAGTTCTCATTCATAATTATCTTCTTATTCTTACAGTATGTTTAGTGTATGATTTTTTTTTTCCACACTTGCCTCTCATGTCTTAAAGCGGCATCCTCTCCTACCGCCTCATCAAAACTACTGACCTCATTGCAACAAGATTCAGAAGAACTGGAAGTGCCATCATCATCATGTGGGACATAGCCTAGACAATCCCAGTCCCCACTATCACCACCATCTCTATCAGCATCTGCTGCCTCAGCATCTGAGTTTATATTTGAGGAAGATGTCTCCTCGCATGCTATTTCAGCAGCTGGAGATATCTTGGCACATGTGGCAAAATGTTCAGTACCTCTATGAGTAACTCCAGTAGTTCTTTCAGAAACTCTACAATCGTTTCACTGCTAACATGCTTTTTTTGTTCAGGAGATTTCGTGCCAGACCTGGTGATATTATTATTATTGTCACTATGTTCTTCATTAGTGGTATGATTCATATTATCCATATCATTAACAGTTACACATGCAGCAGCACTGTGCTTCCTTTTAGTAGACTTAGACTGGAAAATATGAGACATAGTATACACAGCTGTGAAAGGATATTGTTTCACTAACTGCTGGGCAGACAGTGTAGCTGACTATATCACAATAATAAATGACAGGGCTCAGGGGCACCTAACAAACAGTGTGATACAGCCATGAAAGACTTTTACTATGCTGCAGAGACAGACAACATAGCACTAGCTATGTCACAGTAATAAAATGAGAGGGGCTCAGGGGCACCTAACAAACAGTGTAATGCAGCTGTAAAAAACTTTCACTATGCTTCACAGACAGACAGTGTAACTATATCGCAGCGATAAATGAGCTCAAGGGCACCCAATAAACTGTGTGATACAGCCAGAAAAGGCTTTCACTATGTTGCAGATAAAGACACTGTTGCACTAGCTATGTCACAGTTATAAAATGGCAGGGGCTCAGGGGCACCTAACAAACAGTGTTATACAGCCATAAAAGACTTTCACTATGCTGCTGAGACAGACAGTTGTCATAGTAATAAAATGGCACAGGCTCAGGGGCACCTATCTAACAGTGTATACTTTAATTTCAAACCAGCTACCCAGTGCCTTCTGTTTTTATCTGTCTTTTCCCCCACCTTCACTCTCTGCTCTCTCTCCAGTCCCTAGCACCACCTCCATGACTGAGGATGGTCTGACCCCCTTCCCCTTGACTAAGATTGTTTCTCAGCCCCCACTATTTCTCCATGTCCCTTTGCTCCTTGTAGTCTAGATTAATTAGTTAAAAATAAAACATTCTGTTTTTGAACGTTTTCATCTTTATGTCTTTTTTCCCACCTTCCTCCTCTGTTCTGTACAGTCCCCAGCACCACCTCCATGACTGAGGCTGGTATGACCCCTTCCCCCTGGTTGAGACTGTTTCTCAGTCCCTCACTATGTCTCACTGTCCCTTTGCTCCTTGACAAAGTGTAGGTTAAATAAAATAAAAAAAACACCTTTTTTTCCATATTTTTCGATCAACAAGTCGGCAATTTGTGCTGCAGAGTGAGTCCCCATGCAGAGCTGCTTCCACACACCACACCACATACAAACAGACTCTTCTGGCTGAATTTCATGAAGCAGATGGGGCACAGACACTACTGACCAATCAGGTGTCAGGCTGGTGTCATGTGCTCCCACTCTGCAGCAAGTTCGTGAAGGACCCCACAGTCTGCCCTTAATGCCTATTTCCAAGTCCTTTGCCTGTTACCCATGTCAAATTACCAGACCCGAACATTACATTGTTATGTCAGGTAGGGTAGTACATTACCCAAACTACCCTACCTGGCCAAAAATAGACGATATCCACACTACATGACCCCGCTACATGGCACGTAGCCTTAGCCTAGTATAAAGCTTCTTCTTGACCAGGTCACAAATGTAAAAGAGATTATAATCTCAGTCATTTCCTTTACCTAATTAAATAACATTATTGATTTATTTTCTCTTTCTGCCATTTCCTTTTTCACTATCTGCTCTCTAGCTTCTCTGCACACTAGCAGTTTCTCCTTTTATACCTTCCCCCATGACCTATGCTGCAGTTCCATCATGTGACCCACTTGTCCCATGTTTATCCTCCAACAAGATGGACCCTCTAGAGCTAAGACACAAACTCTGAAAGGAAATTCAGTTTGGTCCGGGCCATTTGGGTTGGGGGGGAGCTTTGCGAACATACCTGCCTGATACACAAGCCAAGGGAGACATGGGTTAGAGTGCCACCTGTTCCCCCTCACTGGACCATACTCCCAGCTCCTGTCAGTACTGACTAGGATCCTGCACAAACTTGACTCACTTAGGTGAAAGTCTTTCCCTCAGTCATTAGGCCAGCAATCACTGTCATCATCAACACTTAATAAAAGCGAAGGCTGAGATGAATGGTGGAGACAGCACTTTGACTATTTCCTTAACAAGGCGAAATCACTGTCACAAGGGCCAGCAGAATGCTGAAGTGCATCAGGAGGGGGGGGACCAGCAGAGCAGGGGAAGAAGTCCTCCCACTTTGCAAGGCCATGGTCAGGCCACACCTTAAATAGTGCCTGCAGTTTTGATCTCCTTAGCACAAAAAGGCATTAAGGTGGGTTTCCTGTATTTATTTTATTTATTTAAAGAAATTTACCAGGATAGACATATTGAAACATAGAAACATAGAATTTGATGGCAGATAAGCACTGTTTGGCCCACCTAGTCTGCCCATTTCCCTACCTAATGGATAAGCTGCAGATCCTAGTTAACCAACAGCCTACTTCCTCTTACCACACACTAGAATTGCCTTATGTCTGTCCCATGCATTCTTCAATTCCTCTACTGTTTTTGACTCTACAACCTCCTCAGGAAGGCTGTGCCATGCATCCACAACCCTCTCTGTGAAGAAATACTTCCTCATATTACCTCTGAGCCATCCCCCCTCTATCTTCAAATTGTGCCCCCTTGTTCTTGCACATCTCTTTTTCTGAAAGATTCTACCCTCTTGGACTTTGTTGATTCCCTTGAGGTATTTGAACATTTCTATCATGTCCTCTCTCTCCCTCCTTTCCTCAAGGCTATACATCTTAAGCTCCTTTAGTCTTTCTTCATATGCTTCTGATGCAGACCCTGCACCATTTTGGTTGCCCTCCTCTGGATAGCCTCCACCCTGTCTATGTCTTTGCAGAGATGGGGTCTCCAGAACTGTACACAGTACTCCAGATATGGTCTTACCAACTGTCTATACAGAGGACCAACAACTTCTTGTTTTCTACTGGTGATGTCTCTCCCTATGCATCCCAGCATCCTCCCAGCCCTCCTTACTGCCTTCTCACATTGCTAGCCCACCTTTAGGTCATCTGATATGACTACCCCCCAGGTACCTTTCCATTTTTGTTGTTGTCAGTATCTCACCACCCATTGCGTACTCTTCCCCTGGGTTTTTGTTTCCCAGGTGCATTACTTTGCACTTCTTTGCATTGAATCTAAGCTGCCATATATTTGACCATTCCTCCAACCTTGCCAAGTCCCTTTTCATCCTTTCCACCCCACCTTGCATATCAACCCTGTTGCAGATCTTTATGTCATCTGTAAAGAGACATACTTTCCCTTCCAGTCCCTCTGCAATGTCACTTATAAAGACATTAAAAAGGACTGGCCCCAGTACTGAACCCTGCAGCACCCCCACTAGTAACTCTCCTTTCTTCACTGTGGACTCCATTTACTATTACTCACTGTGTCCTATTGTCCAGCCAGAGTTTTACCCAGACTACCACCCTGGGACACACTCCCAGACTGGCTAATTTGTTTATTAATCTTTTGTGTGGGACTGTGTCAGATGCCTTGCTAAAGTCTAGGTAGGCCATGTCCACAGCCCCTCCCTGGTCTACTACTTTTGGTCACCCAGTTAAAGAAATCAATCAGATTTGTCTGACATGACCTTCCTGCTGTGAATCCGTGCTGCCTTGGGTCCTGTGCCCCACTGGCCTCTAGGTACTCAACAGTTCTTTCCTTCAGAAGTGATTCCATCATTTTCCCTACCACTGAAGTCAAACTAACAGGTTAGTAGTTTCCTGCCTCTGTCTTGCTCCCACTTTTGTGAAGGGGAATCACATCTGCCCTCCTCCAGTCCTCAGGTTCCACACCATCCTCCCATGATTTATTGAAAAGGGTAGTCAGTGGTGTTACTAGTTCTTCCCTTAGTTCTTTTAGAATTCTGGGGTGAATCCCATCAGGCCCCATTGCTTTGTCCACCTTCAGTTTTAAGAGTTCTTTCAGAACCCTTTCTTCTATGACAGGACTAATATCAACCCCCCCATCCAGAGTGCTTCTATTGACTGGATTAGGTATCTCCCCCTGCTTTTCCATTGTGAATAATGAGCAAAAATATTTGTTCAGTATCCCTGCTTTTTCACTGTTGCTCACTGCCCAACCACCTTCCTCTTTATTCAGCCTCAGTATCCCTGCCTTAGTCTTTCTTTGCTCCCTAATGTACCTATAAAAGGTTTTATCCCCCTTATTAACCGAGTTGTCTATCTTTTCCTCAGTTTGGGCCTTTGTTATTCTGACTGCTTTCCCCACTTCCTTCTGCTTTAATTAGTACAGTTCTCTGTCCTGCTCCTTCTGTGTTTCCTTATACTTCCTGAATGCTATCTTTTTCTCCCTTACCTTCCCCACCACTTCTTTTGAGAACCGTAGTGTTTTTTTCTTTCATTTTGATTTATTTGCTTCACACAAAGGCTTGTTGCCTCTGTGATGGCGTTTTTTATGTTTCCCCATTGTTGCTCCACCCCACCTTCTTGTCTGTTTGCTAGTGCTTTTCTGAGGCACTCTCCCATTTTGACAAAATCAGCCCTCCTGAAGTCCAGTACCTTCACTTTTGTGTGGCTTGACTCTACAGCTAAGTTTAGCATGAACCACACTGTTTGGTGGTCGCTTGTTCCCAGATGGCTACCCACTTCAAGATCAGAGATCCTCTCTCCATCCCCATTTGAGAGTACCTGGTCTAAGATTGTTTCCTCCAAAATGGGTTCCATAACTAGCTGTCTGAGGCATGCTTCCTGTAGGGCATCAAGAATGGCCCTGCTCTTGGATGTAGCTGCAGCAAAGGTGCTCTAGTTAACATCTGGCATATTCAGGTCCCCATGAGCAATATGTCCCCTTTCTCTGCCATCCCAAGGATGCCTTCTATCATTTCCTTGTCCATTTCCTCCCCCTGAGATGGGGGTCTGTATACAACCCCTGTGCAGATTGTGGAGCCATTTCCAGTCTCCAGGGTCACCCACAGTGCCTCCTCTCCTCCCTGTTTACCCTTTAGTTATGTTGCTTTGATCCCTTCCCTTACGTAGAGAGCTATTACTCCTCCTCTTCTTCCCTCCCTTTCCCTCCTGTGATTATGTACCCTGATATGTTGACATCCCAGTCATGGTTCTCTGTGTACCATGTTCCTGTGACTGCTATGATATCCAGACATTCCTCTTCCATCAAGGCCACCATTTTGGGGAACTTTTTACCTAGACTACAGGCATTGGTACTCATTACCCTCCATATTTTATGGCTTTATTTCTTTTTGCCCCATCCCTGTCCTTACTGCCTTTGTCTTTTTCTCCATTTATCCCTGCCTTTCTCCCTATCAACTTCTCTATCTTGGTATTTACCTTACTAATTACCCTGATTTTTTTTGGGGGGGGGCTAGGAGTCCCTTCTCCTTTTCAGTGCCCCACCTTGGCTAGTTTAAATGCTTGCCAATGAACCATTTAAACCTGTCACCTAGGATCCTGGTTCCCCTCCTGGATAGATGCAGACCATCGCACCTGTATAGGCCTGCATCCCTCCAAGTGGAGCCCCAGTCCCCAGTGAAGCCAAATCCCTGAGCTAGCAACACCTCATTTCTAGATGCATCCCAGGGGAAGGGGGAAGAGGAGAGAACAGAATGAATTAAAGGTACAATGCACCAAGTAATACAGCAGTATGAAAACAAATAAAACTATATACAAATGACAAGAAAACACTACAAAATAATAAAAATTGCCGTACTATAAATTAATGTACAGTAAATTTAAAATCAGGCAAAAGGACATCAAAGTGTGAGGAATAAACTAATATGAGGATTAGAATAGTGACTGATTAACTGGGGGAGTGGGGAATAATCTACTGCCAGTCTAGGGAGAAAGGCTATTGCCAGAAGACCACCACAGTATCAGAAACAACTGCAGGAGTGAGTAGAGAAATCATGAAGGAGAGATTTCAGAACAAGAAAGGAAGAAGCAGAACAAATGGAAGGGGGGGAGCCCCAAATTTTAGGGAAGTGGAATGAGAAGGTAGCTTGGCCAGTGCTAGATTTCATTGGAGAGATAGCAAGAGAACGAACACAAGCATTGCGAGGGGAGTAAGTGGTAGGGGGGGTTGGAAAGCTGGAAAGAAGCAATAGATGAGGGAAGGGAGCCAAACCAAACATTAGAGATAAATTAGGCACAGTGGGAAAGTTGAGAGAGTGCAGCACAGAGCCACCAAAATGAACAGTTGTATGGGGAACAAAAGCTATAAGAAAAGGCTGGAGGACTTTAACATGTTTTCCCCACAGAAAAGGAGGGGACATGATCTCAGTCTTTCACATATGGATTTCAGCAAGCTCAGACCTGGTATCCTGCAGCAGGATGTGGGACCATGCTCTTAAGCTTAGGGGTGGTAAATTAAGGGGTAACATTAGTAAGCACTTTTTTCCCCAGAGGGTGATGAACCTCTGGAACATTCTACCCCTGAATACAGTGGATATAAAGACATTACAGACCTTCAAAGCAAGACAGGAGTAAATTCTTCTTACCAGGGAACTCATGGGGTACCCTGGATAGTAGAGTGCGTACAGAATCTCTACAAAATCGGTACATGTTTGCATGGCATACTTATTTTATCACTGCTTGTGAAGAGGGGGGAGGGTAGACAGAATGAACTTAGAGTCTATACCAACCTTAAGTTATGATGTCATCACTGAATAAGCACCAAAGTCTTTTGGATTGGGAAGATGCAATAGGAGGGAATTAACGTGTTGACAGCTTGATGAAGTCAAAGAAAAAGTCAACTAAACAAGAAAAAAGAAAAGTGACAGGAGTGATAATCTACCAGTGCAAATTATATATATAGGGGAGAAGAATGTATTAGTTGGTTATGGAGACCATGTGAAAAACAAAAACATTTTTTGAAGACGTCACTTGGAAGTGTTATAATTGGGAGCAGCATAGGAAATTAATGTTTGAAACAAAATGTCTGTATCACAGACACACAGAGAGGGTGAAGTCTCATTGGAGTTATTTTGACAGGGTGCTAGCTTTAACTACCTGATTCAATTTGAATCAATGGGACCAAAAACTACAAAAAAAATACTTTGAGATTTTCTTTTGTGGGTAAACAAGATGCAAAATTTATTTTATAGCTGTGGTGGCTAATCTAGGCAGTGTGAAGATCAGAGGAGGTACCAGAGGATTGAAGAAAGATGACCATTATGTCAATAAACAAAAAGGGCAGTATGAATTAATGGGGTAGAAGAAGCGTACTGACTGTGACAGAAAAAACTGTTCACTAGAGAACTGTTCAGCTGTATAACTGAAAAGCTGGACATTATTATTAGAACGGATGCAGACCATATTAGGTTTAGACAAGGGAAAGGCAAGCTGAGGCAGCCAGATCTTGACACCAATAGGCAACCAGTGGAGAACAAAGATGAGCCTGGAAAATATTTCTGCATCTATTACATAGTCCTTAAGCAAGCATATAACTCTGTGTGGTGCCGTGGATTATGACATACAAGTAAGCAATAAGACTCAATGGGGTGTGCATTATGCTGATCTAATCGCATGCCAGGAGGTATGATGTTGCAGGCAGAGATCCTTCAGCCCCTTTGAAGTGTACTTGGAGCAGCATAATGCCCTCCTCCTGAAGTGCCTTATTTTACTTATATAATGGGAAAATGGAGAACATTTTCTCAGCAGTCAAGTATCTGTGTATCAAAACATTCTTTTTTTTAACTTCTTTATTTCATAGCCAAAATATAATTCCCATTAAGTACATCCATGACCACAACATAGACATCAAATGTATATCTCTGTTCAACCTGAAGTCTCAATCAATGAGCATCGCTCATAGAGCTGTTGGTAGAAGTTCTAATGTTTATCTGAAGAGCATCCCAGTTTAATGATATAAAGTGGTGTGTGGTCCTTTTAGATTGGTAACCACTGAGCAGAGGATGAGTCAGACATTTGAGGACAACCCATAAAGTCCTTGTGGTGTGCTGAGTGAGACCCGAGGAAACAAATTGCCATTAACATGACAGATGCTGTATTTCACCATTTTGAAGCAACCCCCATTTAGAAGCCACCCCCATGTAAAGCCGTACATGAAAAAAAAAACATTTATTAATAGAAGTTGCCCCTGTTTTGAAGCCACAATTTCTAATGGGGGCAGCTTGACAATGGTGAAATATCATGACCATGTAAAGTCACTCCCAGTCTTCTCCCTCCTAGATCCTTTGGGCCTCCACTGACCTGTGATCTGACATAGGCACCCTCCTAAGAGTTATTAATCAGCTCTGCAGACTGATGGAGATGCAACAAGTTCCCAGGATCTCTGATCAGGTCCTTCCACCTCTACAGACACCCTGGAGTCTTCTAGACTCACCTGATTGTATACGGCTCTTTCTAATAGATTATATACTGCTCCCTCTGTTTAGTCTATTGTTGATTACCCGGACCTCACCATTGCTCCTGACACATGGGTATCACATCATAATAGCGACCCAAAATGAGCGACTAGAAATATAGTGACTCATTTTGGGCGCTATTATTGTAGGCTACCCTGCAAGATAGCAAGGGATGGGACAGCGACTATAGGGAAGGGTGAATGGAAGGGGGGAATAGTGAGGGGAAGGGGAGGGACAGGGAAGAGGTTTTCAGGGACTGGAGTACCTACTTTTGCCAAGCTAGCCGTGTGGTGAGGTGGTATGGGATGCTAGTTCTGGCAGATCAGGTAGTGGGTTCAGAACTGGGAGTGGGTTAAATTTTACTGCACCTGTGAGCTGTGGCATTTAATTTTTGCCCAACGTCCAGATTTTTCCCCTTCCCTGACATGCACCCCCCTGGAGTTGAGAATCCTAATTCAGGGGGGTGAGTGGGGCAAAGCCCACTGTGAGGGGGGGTGCACTGTCCCACAAAAGCACTTTTTTGTTATCCTGATGTCAGGTCTCCTTAAAGTGTATATCGCCGATTTGCTCTTCAGCGATATACACTCGCCATAATAGCGATCTCTGTTTTGCAATCTCTTTTATGACATGTAACTGACACATGTGAATCTTTGAATGAACAGCCTTTTGGGCTGTAAGCGCCACTCCTCCTGCTACCTTTTGGAGCCCACGGCTGACTGATCACTTGCAGTCGGGAGCAATCACTACATTTAAATGCAGCACATCTTTCTACCCTAATGAGCAAAACCTCCTTCCTCTTCAGTTTGCCACTGAGTGTTAACAGTTCCCAAAGCACTGCCACAACATTCTTGAAACAACTTCTCATACTGTTGCACCACTGAAAATATGATGCCTCTGACAATTGGTTGGCAGCTTATAAATTAAAACTACCCCAAATAGTAGCTGTTCCCATTTAGAAGCCGCAACTCAAAATAGAAACATTAACCAAATGGTGAAATACAGTAGTTAACAATTAAACAACAACAGAGAGTGGCAGTCCTTGAAAACAATGTCCTGCCTTATTGTGTAGGTGGTGGCAATACTCCACAGGGACCTGAACGGAGAATCAATAACCTTCTGCCTGTTGAGACAGGACTGATCTATCTTCAGGTTCTTCTATTAGGTACATAAACGGCAACCAGATGCCTAGAAATTTCTATGATTCCAGGTGCAGATCAGCTGTCAGTTTTTTCAGGCAGTAAATACCCTTCACTGTGGCTATCCAATCTTCTAGTCTTGGACAATTTCTAGAAAGCCATCATTTAGTAATGGCTGTATTTGCAGTCACCAAAAGGATACCAAAGAATACCTTTTGGCAGTTAGAGCACCTGCCAGGGGTTTGAACACCCAGCACCAATGTTTTGAATTCTAGAGTTCTGGAAGTGCCTGCAGTTTTGCTCAATCTGGGGCCCACCAGAATGGTTGAACAATTGGGCAGTCCTAAAATATATAGAACAGTATACCCACCTGCCCACATCCTCTCTAGCACTTGCCATTGTGTCCTGTAGTATAGTGTTTTGTATGGCAGGGGGTGAGGAAGAAGTGACTAACAATCTTCCACATAAATTCCTTCCAATTATTGGAAGCTAATGTGCAGAATACCCCTTCCCAAACTGTCTTCCATTCTTTGGAATTTAATCTCCTATCTCAGTTTCTTCAGGCAGTTTGATAAGAGGGAGGGGATGTTCCCCTACTCTGTATACAACGTTCAATTGAATGAGAAATGTGCTTTTTTTGGAGTTGGCCCTCTCCTGCACTTTCAATAGTTTCTATCAAGAGGTGTGGATCTCTTAGGACAACTTGCAGTCTAGTACCTTCCTGTGCAAAGGGGAAACTTGTAAGTAGCAGAAAAAATCAGATTGCCACAGCGTAAATTCTGTTTGTAGCTGAGCAAATGATTTTATTTATTTATTTTTTTTTATTTAGTTGTTTAACCAGGTATAGCACACTAAGCTGAAAGCTTTTTTTACAGGAGTGACCTGGGAGTACAAGGAGGTTAAGTGACTTGCTCAGGGTCACACAGTATGCAAGTGGAAGCTGTGGGATTCAAACCCAGATCTGGTTTGTTGGATGTCACCCGATTTGCAGCTCAGAGCCTTAGACCACTACGCTATACTGCCTTTAATAGCACCATTTTGTACAAACTAGGAAAATTGAATAAGACCATACCTCTTCCACCTTGTGTATATGGTTTCTGGAGGAAGAAAATGTATACATCTATCTATACTAGTATTTCACATTAGGGAGTGATTGAGGTGAAACTTCTGATGCCAATTTAAATAAAGCTGTTTAAACCTGGGGTTTGATACAACTTGGACTGTAAGTTTGTTGAGAGGGGCATCACACACTTCTAGTGGGGAGTGACCTGCATTATTGTTTTGTTTCCTTATTGTCCAGACACTGCCCTCCCCACCATTGTTGTACTCTTATCCAAGGCAACAGTTGTGCCACCTGATAATAAAGTCTCAAATTTGGGAGACCAGTGCCACCATTTACTTTTGGCCTTGGCATATCTCTTCAATTAACTCTTACTCTCTTAGAACCCCATGTGAAGTGATGTAGTGCTTTGTTAATTTTCATACACTCAGTCCTGGGGATGGAGGGGCAGTGTCTAGAAGAGGAACAGGAATCATGGAACAACATTCATGCAAAGTGATTCTATTTGTCCAAAATGGCAGAGGGCAGCAGTTCCCAGTGTTTTAAATTACAAAACCATTAGCAATCAGTTTACCATAGTTTGATTGGTAGAGGCTCTTCAACCCAACAGGGATATGTATACCCCAGATATCGGATCTGCGTGTTGACCTATTTAAATGGGATCAGCTGTCTTAATTCTAGGGTCATTGTTCCACTTAGCAAAACAACCTTAGTCTTGCCTTCATTAATTTTAAACCCAAAGGCCTCTTCATATTCCACCATGACTTGTCTTAGTACTGGGAAGGTATGGACTGGGTTTTTAAGATACAGCAGCATGCTGTCTGCATAAAGTGAAATCTGGTTTTATACCCCACATGTTTTAATGCCTTCTAGGGACTGGTGGGCCCTCACCAGGGCCGCTATCGGTTTGATGGTCAGGGCAAACAATATGGAGGGGTGGGCATCCTTGACGAGTTCCCCCTACCTATCTCTAAGAGATCTGAGACTGTACTTTTGACTTCAGCCTGTGCTGTTGGGTGGCAACAGATACCACAGAGCCAACTGAGAAATGTTTCTCCAAAGCCAAGTTGCCAAGTTTGAACACAGTAGCAAAAAGGAAGTCCCCAACTGCACCAATTGTTATTGCTGTTTGTTGGTGCTTTGCTTATTTCCCTGCCTGAAAGATATTTAAACATTGCCTGATGTTATCTGTCAGGTGTCTAATCCACACATTCAATAGGTGGAATATTTGTTTATCATTCAAACTTCTGCAGAATTCCACTAGCTGAATGTTCACCCATCCCCTTACAAACATGCACACAGAAGGCCTCAATAAAGCCAGGTATTCAATTGTATCTTTTGCTGGTCAAGCAGCAAACATTTCTTTGACAGTCAGACAAGGATAAGCGGGAAGGGGGCCCATGGTCAGAAAAGAAGCTCCACAAAAAAAATCTGTGAGTAGGATTTCATGTTTTTAATTTGTGTATGTGTGTAAGGAGAGAAATATAAAGGAAATGTTTATCTAATCATGTACATGACAACTTGCTTCCACAAATTCATCCTGCATCAATTCTCTCCCAACAATTTGTCCCATGCCCAATTCTTTCCTTGTCAAAACACCCCCTACCAACTTGCTCCCGCGGCCGTTTATGCTGCCCAGCATCACAGCACATCATGTTCATCTGCACTAATATTTTTCCAATTTTCAGAGCTTCTGTAAGTTATAAAATCAGACAACATCCCATGACATTGAAAGAGAAATAAAGCAGTCAGTGACCGGATTCTTACCTCACCAATCAGCACAGTCTTGAATTTCGGTGCAATGAGCTCATGTCTGGTCTAAACATAGCTGTGCATTACGACCACGGCGACTACTGAGATCACACAGATGACAAGATGACACTAATAATAAAAAATCATCCCTGAAGCACCGTTCCAGTACAAGGAGTTAGTAAGGGAATACATGAGCTGCAAGTGTTCATACAGGAGACATAAAATTAGACTGTGTGTATGTGGGAGTAAAAAAAGATTTGCAACACCGATGAGTAAAAAAGGGGTTTATGTATGTTACAGGTTCCCCAGTGTACACACGTAAATAATAGGAATTGTAAGGATTTAAAAAAAGTCTAGACCATTACATAGAAGCTTGTCTCAGAAAATTAAGTAAGCAAGTAAGTTGATTCCCCTCAATAGGTCGCATCACTCTCACCTAGAGCTGGTGATGACAGTACGGCTGGATTCACAGTTGTCATCACAAGCAAGCACTTTTTTAGCTTGCTTTTTCGTGAGGGTCACTGCTACTATCACTTGTTAGTGCAACCAAAGTGAGTACGTCCATCCAGGATGTAAGGCATGTGGAATTACTGGCAGGCTGCTATTAGCAAACTACAGTAAAAGGAAAAACTGACAATATTTCCTTATTACAATAAAAAAAATCCCTCAATAGTTTGCATCACTCACCTCTTTCCTAGAGCCAAGGGAGCGAGTTGCCAGGGAGTGAATATGTGAGAAGTGAGAAGGGCAGAGAGCGAACTGTCAGGAGTGGGTTGTCCGGGGATGAATCTGCGGGAGCGAATTGACGTGCTCCCATCTAATCAATAGAAACATAGAAACATAGAATTTGATGGCAGATAAGGACTAATAGGCCCATCCATTCTGCCCTATTTCCCTACCTGCTAAATACTGACACAGATCCTACTATATCTATAGCATTATCTCCCCATTTGAATCAACATGGTACCCCTACAGTGTATCTATCCCATACAATTTTGAATTCCCCCACTGACTTTACCACCACCACCTCTGCTGGGAGGCTGTTTCATGCCCCCACCACCCTTTCTGTGAAGAAGTACTTTCTCACGTTGCCCCTTACCCTCCCCCTTCCAGTCTCATGTCATGCCCTCTAGTGCTAGACCTTCTCGTTTTTTTAAGGATGCTATCCTCCTGAACCTTATTTATTCCTTTCAGGTACTTGAAGATCTCTATATGTCTCTCTCTCTCTCTCTCTCTCTCTCTCTCTCTCTCTCCTCTCCTGTAGGGAGTGTATATTGAGTGCCTTGAGTCTCTCCTCATAAGTCCCCTGATGCAGGCTGTGCGCCATTTTTGTTGCCCTTCTCTGAACTGCCTCTATCCTTTCTATGTCATTTTGGAGATGCGGCCTCCAGAACTGGACACAGTATTCCAAATGAGGTCTCACCAATGACCTGTACAGTGGCATCACCACCTCTTTTCTTCTGCTGGTGATACCTCTCCCTATGTGCCCCAGCATCCCACTAGCTTTCCCCACTGACTTGGCACATTGTTTGGCCACCTTCAGGTCATCAGATATGATCACTCCTAGATCAATGTGTTTGTTCTTTTTATTTTGAGGGAGATTTTCAATTTTAGAATCTAGATAATTTTTTTAGTGAGTAAAGGTGGCAGTCATGCTAGTAATGATGATCAGGAATTTTTGAAAAAAAAAACAATGATATTGTTAGCGTGCTTTGTCCTGATTGCAAGCACTTTTTTATCCATGTATTGTGCTATCCCAGTGCATGAGTTCTGACCAATCAGGATGCAGTATTTCTCCTATCCATTATATAATGGGAAGTTATTTCCAGTATATCAGGGATTCTGAGAATGGAAACTGCAGAAGGGTGTGATGATATAATGTATACAAAATGAGAATACTGTGATTGCTAATGTTCTTATACAACTCTGTATCACCTCTTCTGATAGTGTCATCATGTAGAAGTGGGCAAGCCACAGCAGGCTTGAGTCCTACTCAAGCCAAGTACCTGGCTCGGCTCAGCTTGGCCTCAACCTCTATAAGCTATTGAGAGCCAAGGTCAAGTCATGCCAGTTATGATCAAAGCAAGCATTTTTGTCAGCCTGTGCAGTCAGTGCAGTGGCAGAGACATTTAACTCTTGTTGTGCAACTCCTGAATGACACTGTCAGTATCACAAAGGACAGATGGCAGCAGCCATAGCCTGGCTCATGCTTTGGCTTGTAGAGTGAAGCAAGACCCTTTGCTCAGCTCTGGCTTGACTCAAGGTGAAAAATTCCTGGCTTGCCATCTCTGTCTTCATGCTGCTTGTCAGTGTCACAGACTTGTTACAGGCTTCCTCTCATGTTATTGTACTCATGCTACAGCTGTGTTCCAATTTAGAACTCCTCAGCTGTTTGAGAGAAAACACAACCTTTAAAGATAAGATAACATTTGCAATCACAGTGTTCTCCTCCATACATTACACATAATAAAAGATGATGGGGAGTGCAGAATGGGGATGGTTGCTGGATCTCATGAAATGACTGCCAATGTAATCATTTCAGGTTTCACCCTCAATGGTTACTGTGGCAATAATTTCTCTTGAACTTCTAATTTCTCATGAGTTTCTTCTGAAGTCTTTTGTGTGGCAGAATTGCTCTGCTTTTCTTCACAGTTCTGTCACCTAAAAAGCACATTAATAAACCCTTATAACCATGAGACACAGCAGATTTCACCCCCCTCCCCCGAGGACTGAGGTCGCGAGGGCCGGTGCTGGAAGCCCTCCCTACCGGACAAGCCAACGCCAAGATTTCACCCCTCCCGAGGACTGAGGTCGCGGGGCCGGTGCTGAAGCCCTCCCCTGCGGACAAGCCAAGCGGCAGATTTCCACCCTTCCCGAGGACTGAGGTCGCGAGGGCCGGTGCTGGAAGCCCTCCCTACGGACAAGCCAACGGCAAGATTTCACCCTCCCGAGGACTGAGGTCGCGAGGGCCGGTGTTGGAAGCCCTCCCTACCGGACAAGCCAACGCAAGATTTCACCCTCCCCGAGGACTGAGGTCGCGAGGGCCGGTGCTGGAAGCCCTCCCACCGGACAAGCCAACGGCAAGATTTCACCCTCCTCGAGACTGAGGTCGCGAGGCCGGGTGCTGGAAGCCCTCCTACCGGACAAGCCAACGGCAAGATTTCACCCCTCCCGAGGACTGAGGTCGCGAGGGCGGTGCTAAGCCCTCCCTACGGACAAGCCAGCGGCAAGATTTCACCTCCCGAGGACTGGTCGCGAGGGCGGTGCTGAAGCCCTCCCTACGGACAAGCCAATGGCAGGTAATCTCACCTGGGATTCTCGCAGCAGTCGCGACCGGAGGAGTGAAGCTGCTTGCCTCCTCTGATTTTGGCTTTGGCGCCTTTTCCAAACGGCTCCCTGCGCTCCCAACACACGCTGCAGTCTAGGGCTCAGGAGAGAACATTATTCATTTTTTTCTGTGTGTTAGGCGTTTTTCTTTTTACCACTGAAACATAGCACTGGGAGGTCGAGGCAATTGTGTGTTTGTGGACTGTGCTCATTATAAGGGGACTGCACTGGGATTGATAAAGCTTAATTTAAAAATATCCTTCCTGTTACCTGAATTTAATTCCTGGCATTTTAGACCTATCGCGCCCCCCTCCCCCCTCCTGTTGCCTTTCACCGCTACTATTTAATTCACCCCTGTCTCTCCCTCTCTGCAGATTTCACCCCCCTCCCCCGAGGACTGAGGTCGCGAGGGCCGGTGCTGGAAGCCCTCCCTACCGGACAAGCCAACGGCAAGGTAATCTCACCTGGGATTCTCGCAGCAGTCGCGACCGGAGGAGAAGCTGCTTGCCTCCTCTGATTTTTGGCTTTGGCGCCTTTTCAAGCGGCTCCCTCGCGCCCAACACACGCTGCAGTCTAGGGCTCAGGAGAGAACATTATTCATTTTTTCTGTGTGTTAGGCGTTTTCTTTTACCACTGAAACATAGCACTGGGAGGTCGAGGCAATTGTGTGTTTGTGGACTGTGCTCATTATAAGGGGACTGCACTGGGATTGATAAAGCTTAATTTAAAATATCCTTCCTGTTACCTGAATTTAATTCCTGGCATTTTAGACCTATCAGCCCCCTCCCCCTCCTGTTGCCTTTCACCGCTACTATTTAATTCACCCTGTCTCTCCCTCTGCAGATTCACCCCTCCCGAGGACTGAGGTCGCGGGGCCGGTGCTGGAAGCCTCCCTACCCGGACAAGCCAGCGGCAGGTAATCTCACCTGGGATTCTCGCAGCAGTCGCGACCGGAGGAGAGCTGCTTGCCTCCTCTGATTTTTGGCTTGGCGCCTTTTCCAACGGCTCCCTGCGCTCCCAACACACGCTGCAGTCTAGGGCTCAGGAGAGAACATTATTCATTTTTCTGTGTGTTAGGCGTTTTTCTTTTACCACTGAAACATAGCACTGGGAGGTCGAGGCAATTGTGTGTTTGTGGACTGTGCTCATTATAAGGGGACTGCACTGGGATTGATAAAGCTAATTTAAAATATCCTTCCTGTTACCTGAATTTAATTCCTGGCATTTTAGACCTATACGCCCCCCTCCCCCTCCTGTTGCCTTTCACGCTACTATTTAATTCACCCTGTCTCTCCTCTCTGCAGATTTCCACCCCTCCCCGAGGACTGAGGCTCCAGGGCCGGTGCTGAAGCCCTCCTACTGGACAAGCCAACGGCAAGGTAATCTCACCTGGGATTTCTAGAGTCGCGACCGGAGGAGTGAAGCTGCTTGCCTCTCTGATTTTTGGCTTTGGCGCCTTTTCCAAACGGCTCCCGCGCTCCCAACACACGCTGCAGTCTGGGGCTCAGGAAGGCCCGTAAGCCTTCTGCGTTCGGCTCCCCACGCCCCCACCACCACCCTTGGTCGGCTCTCAAATTTATAGGGAAGGTTAGTCAGGTGGCGTGAACAAAACCTATCAGCTCACTTTCCCAGCTGCAGGTTATATTAGGCTACCACTAGAGGCCACTGAAATATAACTTTCTCTATCAAAATTTATTATGCTGTCGCTCCTACTAGCTGCATTCCTGGTTTCAGGATCCAACAATATGATCTGCTACCCCCTAGAGCTCCAATGTCACATTACCTCAACATTTCCATTCTTAACCTATTTGCCAATAATGACTACAGACCCATTCTCAGCAACACTTCCCAAGCTAGTCAAACGGGTCCCTTTGCCCTTACCCTCCTGCTCTCTCTCTAACCCTTACACCGCACATCCTACTCACTGCACCTTAGCTTTTCACCACCTCCCAAGACCACAACCCCCCAACACCCGACTTACACTTAACCACCCACCTCCATAGCCCTTCAAGCCTGTGCCTTTCACAGTCTACCTATCCGACCTCCAGTGTTAAAAGCCCCTCATCATACCAATCCCAACGACACTCCTCCAAGCACTGCAGGTTGGCCATCCTACGGCACACCCTCCTGCTTTTATTGCTATCGGGCAATATCCACCCCAACCCAGGACCACCCAGCACAAAGGCCCCCCCTAACCACTCCAGGGGCAGACTACTCCTGGCAACTCTAAATATATGCAGCCTATCAAAAAAACTCACTCTTCTCCAAGGCTGGGTTGCCCAGCATACACCTGACATCATAGCCCTCTCGGAGACCTGGCTGTCAGAGAAAATACCAAATAAGGCAGTCTCCCTGCGTAATTATTCTCTCTTCAGGACCGATAGGGTCAGTAAGAGGGGTGGCGGCTGTGCATTTTATGTAAAATCCCCTCTCCAAGCCACTGAAGTTAACACCCCTGCACCCCAATATGGCGCCCAGACACTAATTGTCAAACTCAGCCTGGGCACCAAAACACTATACATCGCGTCAGCCTACATCCCCCGAGAAACCAAAACTACGCTTTGATTCCATCCTCCAAAAATCTCTAACCTACCTAATACAAGTGAACTCATCCTAATGGGTGATTTCAATGTTAACTGGCTATCCCCTCCTCGTCCAGCTTTAAGGATTCAGCTCTGCCATGACCTAACCCAGATAGTCACCTCTCTACCAGAAGGGACAACAGAACTGGGGCCTCCACCCTTTTAGACCTTATCTTCACAAATAGGCCACGGAACCTCTCCCAAGCCTCGGTACTTCCAGATTCAATTAGTGACCACTCCCCAGTGACCAGTTGGTGGTCTGGCAAAATGACCCCTACCCCCCCGCTAATCCTCATGCAGAGACGGCTAAAAAGAGGAGGCCTACGTAAACTCATAGCCCATCTAGCTACTTGTGATTGGCTCCCAATTTACACCTCACAGTCGGTAGACTTTGCTCTCACTCACTTTATATCCACATTTAACAAGGCCTGCGACATTTTTGCCCCCCTCACCAAACAAGTACTGAAAACCAGATCCACCCCTTGGTTCACACCATCACTACTTAACCTGCTCCAATGGCGGGACAACCTTTGGCATAAGGCCATTGAATCGCCGCCTTATGATGAAGAGTACTATACCGAGCAGCCCGCAATAAATGTACATGGGCCGTACGACAGGCAAAGGCATCCTACTACCAGCAAACCCTTACCTCCGCATGGGGAGACGGGAAGAAATTCTGGAGCAACGTAAAAGAACTAAATGGGAATTCACGCTCCCCTTCCCCTTCCCTACTCTCTGTAAACGGAGAAGATACACAAGACCCCTCCGTAGTAGCTGAAGCCCTTAACACCACCTTCTCGGACCTCTCCAGTATCCTCCCCCCTAATTTCTTCCACCCAGCCCCCCGACACTCCCACTAACTCGGATTCACTACCATTCAGACTGAGAGTCATCTCCTGCCAGGAAGCAAAACATTACATTACCAATGCAATTTCCAATTCCCGGTACAGCAATGATTCACTCGATCTAAAGCTCATTCGGCTGACACTGGACGTCACACTTCCCCACCTCACTAAAATTCTCAATCTCTCTCTCTGCCTCGGTCAGTTCCCCTCAACCTGGAAGAATGCCTTAATCACTCCCATCTTGAAGAGTGGAGACCCCACTTTACCAAGCAACTATAGACCTATCTCCATACTTCCTCCGCTCTCTAAAGCGCTGGAAAAAATAGTCGCTGACCAGTTTACAGAACACCTCACTAGATACAACCTCCTTAGTCATGCTCAGCACGGTTTCCGGACAGGACATAGCACTGTGACCGCACTGACCGAGCTCACCTCGTTCATCCACGAGGCCTTAGACCAAGGAGCTGTTGCAGGTGCAATCTTCGTGGACCTCACCAAAGCGTTTGACACAGTCAGTCACGATCTGTTGCTTCATGTAATGCCACAGCTAAATGTGGTCACTGAGGCGACTGCCTGGTTCAGGGACTACCTATCAGGCCGGTCTCAGCAAGTTAGGGTAAATACCACCATCTCCTCCCGCAAAACAGTGTGCTCACAGGGTCGCAGGAGTCTATCCTTGGCCCCTTCTCTTCTCCCTCTTTTAAACTCTCTTCCCCGGCATGCGGTGGAAACATGCTTCTCTATGCGGATGATGCGGTAATATTCTGGAAACACCCCCAACCATGCACCCTGCAGCAAGCCCTACAGGGTTTCTTTGGGGAGCTAGAATCGTGGTTCGATGAACACCGCCTGATCATCAACTATAAAAAAACTAAATCCATGTTATTTGCACACCGACAAAACCCACACAGCCAATCGGCTCTACTAATTAACAACAAGCAAGGCACCCCCCTTGAACACGTCACTAACTTCAAATACCTGGGTATCACTTTAGATACCTCCCTCTCCTACCATAGACACGTCCAACTTCTTTCCACCGCTGTTAACACAAGAGTGGGAATCCTCTATCGGGTTAAACACTGTTTACCCCCACAGGCCTTGCATCTAGCAGTCTCCGCCTCAATCCTCTCCCTAATCGATTATGGGATATCGATATATGGATCGGCTGAACTCACGGTACTACGCAGTATCGACACCGCCCTGAATAAAGCCTGCCGACTAGTCACCGGCAGTGACCAGCTTACTCATACATGTGACCTATATGCCCTGACTGGCTGGCTAAACTTCCAACAAAGACTACACTACCACACCTGTATCCTGGCTAAAAAAATACAACTTCAGACCGCCCCACTTGGCCTTCTCCCAATAATCAGACCAGCCCCCATCAGGCGCAATACCCGACTCGCCTCTAATCCTTCATTCTGGATCCCCCACTGTAGGACATCAATGGGTCAAAGATCGTTTCGGTGCCGTGCTCTCTCGTTGGCTTAATGCACTACCTCCTTGGCTCACCAGTCACACAGCATCTCCCTTTCAAAGCAGGCCTCAAAGCCCACCTAGCTGAATCCATTCCTGTGCCTGTGGCTAGCTATTCTTCTCCTAAGTAGGCTACCTTACCACACTAAAAAAAAAAAAAAATCTGACACAGGGTCTCATGGACCCCAAGAATACCTTCCATTAAAAACTGACACAGGGTCTCATGGATCCCACGAACACGCCTCCCCTAGTCTAACAAATGATACCCTTAATGTCCCTGCTACAGTCACTGCTGTATTAAGATAAAGCCTGGACTGCACTGTTCAGAACTGTCATGTGTATTATTTTGAGTGTGTATGTTTCTCCTGTATACTGCCTTACTATGTATGTATCCTTGTACTCCGTCTTCCCTCCACCACTGTAACCGATGTGGAGCCTTTGCAAATGAGTCTGCGACTCAAAGGTTTGTAATTCCGAAAATATGCAATAAACAAATAACTGTATGTAAGCCCCTTTTGAGAGCCTACTAGTTAATTAGTGTAGCCGCTGTGTCTGGAGTGGGACCCTGCCTGCTGGTGAGGGGGGGAGGCCTCAGCCCAGAGGGTATAAAAAGGGAGATTTTTAGCATGTAGGGGAATTGCAGTAGAATAGGAAGAAAGAAGAGGCTGCTTGTTGAGTGTTTGGCCATGAGGGACAATGTTTGGGGACAGCGTGGGCCATTTGTAACCCCAGTCCACCACCCTCGAAGACTGCCAGAGGATGTGTTCAGTGTGGAGGTTCATGGGGGAAGCTGGAGCTGAAGAATGGGACCACCTGCACCAAGGGGGAGCCAGAGTCTGGGAAGCAAGTTAGTGGCCCACCTCATGATCTCTGGCATGGGGTGGGACAGTGCAGGTAGGTCCTTGTATCCTCACCCATGTGGGCGAATGCAGTGAAGTCCTGTTATGCCTAGCCATAGGAGCAGTGCGGTGGTGGCAGTCCATACTGTAGAAAGTGCTGTGGTGGCAGCCTGCTTCCCTTTCTGGTGGCATTTTGGCCTGGCTGGGAGACATTTGAGGAACCTATACAGCTGAAGAGGGAACAGTGCACAAGCCTCCTGGATTGCCAGGGCCCTGCAGTGTTTACGTTGCACTGGGATGCTCACAGCTGTACTGGCTTCAGATAGAGGGGACTTGGTTGTTTTTCAAAGGGTCTTTATTTGTAGTACAGACAATCAATTGTGGAGGGCTCTGGATTTGTAACACTGGTGGAGGGCATTACCGCTGTGTTTCTCAGCTACTCTAAATCTCATAGCTGTGTAAGCAGTGTTTGGGCAGTGTGCCTGACAAACTTGGAAGTGGTGAAAGTAAAGTCTGCGGAGGATAAATGTTTGGAGGAAAGATGCTGTTTGTGGCCTTTTTCAGACCACTGAATTTTGCTGTTGCTAGGATTCACAGAGCCTGTTTAACTCTGAGAGAGCACTATAGTGAAAGCTTTGGGGAAACGAAAGTTGCTGCACACTGTATCAGGCTCTGTGCCCAGTTACCCACCATTGATTTGCACCCAATGTTCCATGAAGTGACTGGATCAAATTTGCACAATTAAATCTTTTTTTTTCTTCTCTTACTCCTGTGTGGACAATGGGCTGAATTATGGTACTTTGTGTACAGCTGCTGTTCCATCCCACTGCTGAGAAATGCCTGGACCCCCCTGAAGACCTCTCATTAGAACCCACATAACAAGTTAATTTCTGGAACTCTGTTTCTGGCCACAAGTCCCCCCCCCCCAGTAACATCAGACATACCCCTAGACACTGGGGGGGGGGCCTTACATGTACATATGAAAATATAAACAAAGCCTACCTGTGTAGATGATAATATCCTCTGTTAGCCATTTAGACATTTGCTTACCCTAAATTCTATATAATTGTATGTGTAAGATGTAACTGGAGCTCAGAAAAAAATGTGTATAAATTAAACTTTTATAACAAGTAAAAGAAGATTTTAGCCCTGTTGATCCTCGGGAAACTGAAGTCACTGGCTAGTCCGATACCTTTTATTGGACTAATATATGTCTTGTACAACGATGGTATAATACACAAGCTTTTGGGGCCCCACGGATCATGCCTGCAGGTGACTAGCAAACTAAGCAGAAGAAGCTGAAGTTAGCTTCCTTTGTCTTCATATTGCAGAGTTTTCATTTTAGATGGCATAGTGCAGTGTCTTCTGTTATTTGGTAAAAAGAAATGTTATCCATGTTGGTCTTTGGAACCCTAACTATTATACAGTACATGTGTAACCAATTATGTCAGCTTAGTAATTTATGTAAGCATTAATCACCAATGAAGGTGGCATCTAATGGGGAGTTAATGCATGGTCAGAGCCGTTGTGGCACGAGGCCAGAGGCCGAGGGCATACAACGGGCCAACCATGCATTAACTCCCCATTAGATGCCACCTTCAGAGGGGATTAATGCACTTGTAACATGGTGTGCACATAGGTGTATATGTCAGAGATATGTTTGTACTGCTCTTATACAGTGAAGAATGACACGAATTAAGTCATTGAGTTGTTTTTACTGTTACTTTCAGCAATGTGGAGGAACCTCTTTTACATTCATATATGCTTTTTTTTCTCTGCTGCATACTGGTACAATCATGTATTTGTTAATGATTGGTATACATTTTGTTCAATTTGTGATGGCTGTTCGTTTATTATTGTTCATAGGAGGACCCCAACGTTGCTTTCTGCTGCTTCTCTCTCTAGCTCTCTCATTTGAATACAAATGCGCTTGTTTACTCTGTGTGCTTTCCATTGTTTACGTGCTCAGAATCTCTTTCTACTACTCAATCAACTGCACTACTCACTTTTCCCGACTCTGTGTTGTCTCATCCATTTCTCTGCTTGCTCCTGGATAATTAAGGTCTACCATCTCATACACAGTGAGGTTGTTCAAATTACATCCGTTTCAGGTTTTCCCTTGTGTTACTGTGTGTTCCCCTTGGTTCCATCCCGTCCACCATGTTCCTAAATTCTGTCTGTAAGACCTGCTCTGTCTTCTGCACTTATGAATATTTCCATTTCTGGTATCCGCCTACTTGTTTCTGATTCCGGTAATCCTCATTTCACATAGACTAAACATTACTGTCCTTTTCTCCATTTCTACCTTCCTGCACTTAACTCGTACTATTTTTCACACCGTCCCTCTCTGACACTTCTCCTACTCCTCCTCTAGGGTACCTGCTTGCTCTTTGACAACTTGCTGTCGTCCGTTTTCCACATTCTCATTTTCCATGCACTGCTCGTTTTCCTCTGGTGGCTGCTTGCTGTATTTTACAAGCAACACGGCATTATCGTCTCATAATGCCGTGTTGCTCTTGTACCACCTGACGTTCTTACGCCTATCAGCTTTCTCACCTGCAGTCCTAATATTTTTGCCATGTTACAAGTAAAATTTGCTACTGCTGTGTTAAATGCTTCCATAGGACCTTTTTCAAAATGAGGTAATGTACCGACAGTAAAAATGAGGCTATCCTGATGCTGAAAATGTAAAATAAATTAAATAAGAACAACAAGGAGAATGGACATTCAGAATTCAACATTTGCAGTAGGAATTCCTAACTGCAGGATGCAGTCACAAGCAAGAGCTTTATTTGACAGCTTTCAAAATCTTTACTTCTAGTTTCAGCTGGAAAAAGTAACTCTTAAACAAGTACAGGGTGCCATTTCCTATTCATTAAAGTTAACAGTTAAAGAGAAGGTGTTCACTGTTAAAAGACAACAGATTGTTTTATTGATTGTATTTTGATGTGTTAGTAATTCATTTCTATTTTTATGATAAAATATTTGTGCATTGAAACAAGTGGGTTTTCACCTTTGCTTTTCTTTTTGTAGTTACCGGTAAATCTTTTTACTGAAAGAACAGAAACCAACAAGATAGCAAAGGTACATACGGGTATAACCCACAGGTTCTTACAAAGAGTGAATAGTATAAGAAATACTCAAAGAGGCAAAATACAAAACAGTAGAGTGAAGTCCAAAAGCTGGTACACACATGTGGAGTTAATGTCAAAAGGTTGGGTCACTCTGCAGGGGAAGGCTGTATATGAAAACATGGAGCTGCAACATGTATCCTATTCTGGCTACCTCACTAACAGTTCACCCATTATGGTGCATGGTTAAGAACCACAGTGTCCTTTAGAACACTGGCATTATGCTGCACAGACTAAGGGTGCAAGGCAGTGGTGCACAGACACAGACCGTGCCATTGATTTCCATGGGGTTTAAGCTAGGGGCTTTGACCCCGCATTCAGTTTAGAAAAATATAATCACCTCCACCCCTGGCAAATCAGGATGGAGGTGGCAAAGTGAACCACGCCCAGAAGTCCTGGGTGCCCAGGTCCCTTGCACCCTAATTACAGCGTCCTAACAATGAGATACCTTCACTGACTACTCAGTCCTATAAAAAGGCCTGAAGTCCTCCAGGACATGTATGAGATACTAGAATCTAACCTAGGTAATAAACTATAATACAATACATCTCTAACAATAAAAGCAATTACATCTGATATAACTACAAAGGACATGCAAAGTAATGTACAACTAGTCATTAAATTTCTGCTGATGCGGACCACGTGATGCAAGCTACAGGATAGTCACTCCTTAGTACAGCTCTAGCCTGCCGTCTCTTTATATCTGTTTTCTGGTATATTTCCTCGATCTCTAAACCTCTAATTTCATGTTATTCTGGTTTCCTACAACTTTGTACCCTTGAAGGGTGATTTTGAGAGAGAATAGATGTTTACATGAAAAAACAACAGCAGAAACACACTCCACCAGTTACACCAAAGAAGGTCTCAAAAATCCCAGTCCTCGAGTGGAGCAGAAAAGGGAGACATTTTGAACATTGGGGCGGATCAGGAGCCGCTCACATTGTCTAGATTTCTGGAGGAATTTAAACCATTCAGAGATGAGATTAAGGAGATGGCATGAGAAATGAAATCGCTCACAAGAAAGACAGAAGAGATCACTCTCGCTACCTCAGACAACACGACTAGGATCTTCTCGTTAGAGAAGCAAGTGGAGAGGTTCGAGCCTGAGATGGCAGCAATGCACCAGAAACTGTCCAGATTTGAGGTTAAGCTTGAAGATCTTGAAGGTCATAGCTGGAGAAATAATGTTGTGATTCTCGGGTTACTGGGAGAGGAAGGGCCAGAATACCATTGCTTTTACCAAGAAGCTGGTGGAGAAGATTGCAGACCCTTCCCCATTTGGGGCCAAATACATTATAGAGAGAACACACAGGTCATTGAGACTGAATCCCCTTCCCGGAGCAAAGCCCCGACCTATAATTTGTCATTTCTTAAATTTCTTAGAGCGACAACATTTCCTGTACAAAGTGAGAAAACTCCAAGAAGTTAGCTGGGAGCAAGCTAAGCTTAGAATAGTGCAAGATATTCCTGGTTCAGTCCGTTTGAAGCATGCAGCATTTCATCCTGTTGTTTCAAAAATCATTGCAGCTGGACTTAAATTTCGTATGGGATACCCGGCCAGGCTACAGGTACAGGTGGCTGGTTCCTGGGCTACCTACGAAGATCCAGAGGCAGCGTTTGCTGGTTTAAAATTAGCATTGCCAGATCTCTTTAGGGACACATGAAAGGTCTCAGGTCTCTCCCGACAAGATGAGAATCGATTTGAAGAGGCTGGGCATTCATGCAAAGGAATCTTCTGGAAAGAAGCGGTTAAACATTCTTGGACTCTCATTTCAGCCCGAATAAGGGTAGAAAGGACTTTCTCTTTTCATAGTGATCTAGTTGTGGATACATGTTCTTATTTGTTTTGTCTGGGTCTGGTGTTTCGGGCCCTCCGGTTTTCACAGTGTTCCAATCATGGATGTATATTCTTGTTTGTTGTCTGGGTCTGGGATTTCAAGTAATTAAGTGATCTCTCATTAGTCTTCGTGTTGGGAGAAAACAAAGCCTACTCAGCAATATTTGGTCTCCCCTTCCCCTGTGAGAGTTTGGTATGGATGGGTTTGGTAAAAGGCTACAGCTTTTGGGGAAATCCAATTACAAGGGCTGTGTTGTCCTTTCCCTTGTAAGGCATCTGGGTGCAGTTACACACTTGCATCACAGGAGGGAGCTTGTGTTTCATGTGTGTTGAATGCTAATGGTCACTAAGACCAGAGAAAAGTCGGGATTTACTGGGGCAAAGGCACAGTAAACTGGAGGAGAGGAACGGGGGCCTGTACCTATGGGGCTGGAGAGTTTATTGAGACAACGGTCCGCACAGTGAATATCACATTTGGCTGAGGTCGATTTCCTGATCTCGCACCATGAGGCGCCTTTTTACATCCAGCGAGCCACATGTCCTTGCAAGCCGTGATGTTTCTGGTGGCGATGTCTTATCGATACTGGCTTGCTCCCTATGGTCCTCATTAGGGGATAGGCGACAGACACAAGGGCTTGTATTGTAGGGATGTTGAATCCTCTCTCTTTCTTTATCACCAACATCTCAAAAAGGGGGAATGTATTATAAATAATATGGGGTTTGGGGGACGGTTTTTCGGGGGGCTGGGGGAGGAGTAGTAAATGGAGTATTGCTGAACGTTGTTAGCGAAAAGAGGGGGGTTTGGGTGGATGGCTCTTTGGACTATGTTTTGGGGTTACTGAAGTTGTGGATTGCTCAAGAGATAACTGGGGGTGGGGTGGGACAGGGGTTCAATGGGGGTGGGGAACCGGCACAGCAGATTCAGGGAATAGAATCATCTGTTACATGGTTGCAGTATATGTTAGATACCTTATCTGGATTTATACCTGACATAATAGATGGCTCAGAATATTAATATTGCTACGTGGAACATGAAGGAGATCAGGAAAAAACTGAAACAATATCAGGTACTTAAACACCTGAGTCTGTTGCGTGCCCAGATATCATTTTTACAAGAATCCCACTTAGTGGATTCTGAAGTATTACAACTTCAGAGACAACAGATAGGTCAGATTTTTTGTGCTTCAGGGGAAACCAATAGTTGCGGGGTCATGATACTGATTAACAGAGACATCCCATTTGTCCCTTCTCAGGTATTTAAAGACGTGGATGGCAGATATGTTTTAGTTCAGGGTACTATGTGGGCCATGCCGCTGGTTCTAGGTAGTATTTACGGGCCAAACACAGATGATCCCTCTTTTTTCATGAAACTGATTTCTACAATCCTTTCTATACTCCAGATTCCAATTATATTAGTGGGAGATTTTAATTTGGTCTTGGATCCGAATTTGGATAGATCGAGCATTGGGTAGAGGGAACTATCACCTGGGTAAAGGGCCTTTAAGGAAATGATGGATCAGTGTGGATTGTGCGATGTCTGGAGGGTCACACATCCTAATATTAGGGAATATACCCATTGCTTGCCAGTGCATGGCACGCACTCTCGCACTGACTACCTATTAGTTTCTCATGAGCTCTTGCCAGGGTATTGTCCACCTAGATCCATCCGGGTCCAATATCAGATCATTCCTTAGTCCTGGGTAATCTGGCTTTCCTTAACATTCACAAAACAGAGACCAGATGGAAACTAAATGAAAAATTACTAAAAGATGAAAAGTATCGAGGATTGGTGAAGAGCAGATAGAGTTTTCCTTTTCCACCAACCCAATAGATAGTGCAAGACCGGATATTTTATGGGGGACCTTTAAGGCTTATATAAGGGGCATTCTCATTAATCTAGCTACAAAGAGGAAGAGGGCACAGGAAACAGAGTTACTGTTTTTATTGTCTCAGATACGGGCATTAGAAAATATACACCCAGAAAAAATTTCCCAAGAGGAGTCACAGAAGCTATTAACATATAAAGATAAATATTTGGGAATGTTAAGACAAAAGGCTGAGCTGGCCATAATTCGTACAAAGGCCAGTTTTACAGATCAAGGAGAAAAAGCGGAGCATCTGTTGGCTCTACATTTAAAACAACAAGAATCTGCAAGATTTATACCCCTAATAAGGTCACAGTCAAATGGGACCCTGAAGGTATCCCCCTCAGAGATAGTCCAGGAGTTTGCTACTTTTTATGAGCAATTATATAGGGACATGGATAGTCCTCCACCCATTCAAAAACTGGAGGAGTATCTCAGGGAAGCACATCTTCCGTTACTATCTGACTCTCAAAAAGAAATTCATATCTTCCACTTTATCACAGGAAGAAATAGCTGATGTTATAAATGACTTGCCTCTGGGTAAAGTCCCGGGTCCAGACGGGTTTTCGGCCTTATTTTATAAAGTTTTCAGGGAACAATTACTACCCATGTTGCATCGTCTCTATTTGTACATTTTTTCTGGAGAGATGGCAGATGCACATTTGTTTGAAGCATTGATAGTTCTGTTACCTAAATCAGACAAGGACCCAGTACTGGTTCAGAGCTATAGGCCAATATCTCTGCTGAATCAAGATGTCAAAATTCTCTCGAAGATACTGGCAGATAGACTAACCCTGATTCTTCCAGATCTTGTGGGTATGTCTCAAGTGGGATTTATGAGAGGACGTGCATCTTCAGATCACCTGCGTACCCTCTCGCATGTCTTCTCGGAGTCCAGGGATGCCATATATCCTGCGGGGTTGGTCTCCCTGGACACCAAGAAGGCATTTGATCAGGTTAATTGTACCTTTCTATTTCAAGCCCTCAAGGCATTTGGATTCCCATCCATGTTCATAGATTGGATCAGGGCAATTAACCGGTCTCCTACAGCGAGGATTTCAGGGAATGGGACCTTCTCCAAGTCTTTTATGCTGTGATCAGGTATGAGGCAGGGATGCCCTCTCTCTCTCCATTACTTTTCAGTCTTTATCTGGAACCCCTTATTCAACATATTCTCAATAATGAAGGAATACAAGGTATTCCCATTAGGAATGAGCTAGTGAAAATAACAGTGTATGCTGACAACCTCCTCTTACATTTGGCTAATCCGGCAATATCTAGCACGAATATGCTATGGGAGGTTAATAGATTTAGTAGTTTCTCAAATTACAAGTTAAATACCAACAAGACATCCTTCTTCCCCCTTAACCATAAAGTCTTCAAGACTGACATTACTTTTCTGGGACTATGCTGGTCACCCCGGGCTATTAAATATTTAGGTATAAAATTAACGCGTAATCCTTCCTTGTGGTTTAAGGAAAATCCGGACCCTCTTTTGCAGGGGATTACTCAAAATTTAGAGAGATGGGATAAACTCCCGTTATCTTTGCTAAATTAATATTAATATAATTAAGATGAATGTGTTTCCCATTTATTTTACCCTCTAGTGCATCTTAACTCATTTGTCCACTTAAGCTGGTTTCAGAAAACACATAAACTCTTTACCAAGTTTATATGGTCAAGTAAGACCTCTAGGCTGGCATACCACAAACTAGCTGCACCCAAAAATGAGGGGGGGGGGCCTGCGGATTCCTTACTTGCCCATCTACTACTGGGCTAGTCATTTGGCTAAGTACCTGAGATGGGTAAGACCGGGCCCAGATAACATGAACCCGGTATGGCTTAAGGTTGAATTAGAGTTTTTCCAATCTGAACATGGACCCCCTGTCTATGCTCTATCTCAAAATTTCTCAGTTGCAAGATATGAATAAATGTCCCACCATCATGATGTCGCTAAGAGTACATTCGCAATTGTGCTCCTTTCTGCGTTACAATCAAAGTAAAGATCTCGCTCAATCCATTTGGAATTCCCTGGCTTTCACCATAAACAAACAGGAAATTTCCCGTTCATGGTTGCCTCATTTAGGAGAAGGGATAGTATCATCATTTTTGGATGAAGTTGGAGAGTGGCTCTCATTCTGTCAGTTCATTTACAAGTTCAAAATCCTGGAGGCTCAGGTTTTTAAAGTGTTTCAATTGAGGCACTTATTAACCACAGTTCTTGGGGCCACCCCACCCTGTCCAGCGGCCTTTGCATTGGTATCTGAACTCTCTCTGTTTCTCGTCTCCTCTGGTGTGATTTCTAAGATTTATCAAATGTTGTTCCGATGGATGTTTGGATGCGTTGGTGGCCCCACCAACTTATGGGTTTCATTTTTTCCCCATTACACTTTTAACTGATCCGCCCTCTGGATGTAATGTCATAAATATGTATCCCAAGATAGATTATGTCTCATGCAGTTTCACATCCTGCATAATTTTTACTATACCCCAACTAAACTGGTGAAATGGGGCCTTCTTGATACCGATAGATGTAATAAGTGTTCCCAGGACACAGGGCCCCTTTTTCATCTATTGTGGTCATGTCCCCAGATAGCATCATTATGGGAGCATATAAAAACCAATCTGGATCCTTTATTGGGTTTACATGATTATTTTACACTGGATATTTGCCTGTTGGGGGATTTGTCTTCCATAAAGGTTAAAATCCGGAGATTTCACATATCCATGGTTGCACTCTCAGCCAAAAAAATCATTCTTAGGCATTGGAAGGAAAGGACCGGTCCAATATATCAGGAGTGGCTCAATGAGATTTTAGCAAATATATGTACAGAGAAGGTTATTGCTAGCCTCCAAAACAGACTACATAGGTATAAGGTTATCTGGGATCCCCTTCACACTTTAATTACGGTGGCTATGAAATGATGTGTAGTCGAGGTTACCACCTTAATTATTCTTGGTAAAGGTAGTTAGCGGGTGATAACAGTGCTAGAATGAACTGCTGGGCTGGGGGAGGGTTGGGGATAGTATGAGTTGTCTTATGAATCCTATGTCAAAGTGTTCATTACTGCCTCCTGTAATGCGAAAAATGTGGTGAATAAACTTTGAATTGAAAAAAAAAATTTCTGCTGATGCATTGAGGGCAACTTCAAGGTTCGGTGAGGTGGGTACTAGAGGCTCTGATTTGTCACAGAATCTAGATTGCAGGAATGGGTCCCAGCACTTACAGTTGAGGGCTAAAGTTTTGCAAGCAAAATTTTTTAGTTTTTCAAAGGTTGCAACTGGCCCACTACCTGCAGCCACCTTTACTTTTCACACTGCAAATAAAAAAAGAATTCAATAGAATTCTGGTATTGTGATGTCAGAAACTGCCAACTACTTAGGAGTCCAATGTATTTCAAAGAGAAACTAAAGATAATTTGCAGTTTTTTCAAAAGAAATAGATACTTTGGTTGTGAGATAGTATTGTAATGATGGAAGGGACTTACCATCCATCATGTTCACTCCTGCTGTCACACTACAGTGAGAGTAAGCGAATGTGGAAATTGATAACTTCGGTTCGATTTTGATTCAGATCTTCTGTCTTTGGTTTGGCTTTGACATATAAACAGCTCAGTGCCAACATTTCATCTTTGAGCATAAGAAGACAGCCCTCCCCAGTCCAGAAGAATGACCAGCAGCACTGAACCAGTAGGGTAGCACGTAATTATAGTGAAGGAAAAACAGCAAAGGTAATTTGAGTGTGGGCATTTTAGCGACTGCAAGTACAGCGCCTGTACATATAGGTGATTGCCAAAATAGCGACAAATGCTTCTCCCCTCTCTGAGGTGCTACAACCTCAGAGTTGGTTATTATAGTAAGGGGGTGGGGAGCACAGCCCCTCACAGAAAAACAGTTGTTAAATTATTGCCGTTTAGGTGCTCGCCCATATGTACAGGTGCTGTACTTGCAGTCACTTAAATGCCCATGCTCAAACTGCCTTTGCTTTGTAATCTTCACCCATATCACATGGAACTCAGGGAAGTCTGTTTTATCACCCCAGGGTATTAAAGGGGAACTCTCAGCTCCCCAGAATCAAAGAGAGTAACCTATAAGTCCCAATTAGCAAAAACGCAAAGCAGTTAATGTTTTCAATAGCTCACATGCCTGTATTATGTATATTTATCTGGCTGATCCTGCAACATTCCCCCACTGGACGTCACATCAACTACTGGTCCCAGAATTCTCTGCCAGCTCTCTGATGATGGGCTAAGTGGCAGGGGATTTCTATATGCCTATAAGCACATAGTAATATTAATCTACTTATTCAGCATGTAACTGCATTTATAGTGCTGGTACCAATCAACTGAGGACAGCACTGCCCTTGACTGAGTGGTACCAGCACTATAAGTGCAATTACCTGCTGAATAAATAGATTAAATTTACTATATACTTACAGGCATATAGAAGTCACCTGCTGCTTAGCCCATCATGCGCATCATCAGAGGGCTAGCCATGGGGGACTCTGGGACTGGTAATGGCTGGTGGGTTGGGGGGGGTGTCACAGGATAAAAAGATAAAAATGCACAATGTAAGTAACTGAGTTATTGAAAGCAATTTAACTGCTGTTGCATGTTTGCTACTTGGGACCTATAGGTCCTGCTTCTTTGCTTCTGGAGATCTGAAAGTTCCCCTTTAATTTGTGCTTTTGTTTTGAAATAGTCTTTTTTTCTAATATAGGGCCCCACATTAATGCAACCTTTTCCCCACCCAATATTAATTTTTATATGTTTGCTTGTGCAAAGCTAACATGTTGGTACAATATTAGATTTTGAGAGATGTGTTACTGTCAGCCCAGTGCAAGGCAATCTGCGAGAGGCTCGACAGTGTCAGTCCAATCATCAGGCAGACTGATCATGAACTCTTCTGACCTTGCTGGGCAAAAACTGTGTGAAGTTCAAAGGAAAAAGCCACCTGAATCACAGGGCTGCTCATTCTTTTGATCTGCATAATGCTGCCCAGCAAGCACAGCTGATTAGCATCATGATCAGCCTGCTGTGGTCCTCAACCTTAATGTAAAAACAATCCTTTCCGTACCTCTCAACTGCTCTGCATTATGTGTGCTGTCTCAAATTTGAGCCTCCTTAAGGAACCTGTACCATCGCCCCACATGGCTTGCTTAATTTTCGTGCAGCTGCAATGAATGTCGTAAACATGTGCTTGTTTGGAATCTGTCCTTCTTGAGACTGACCTAATGACCTCAGTGACTGTGCTGAGTGCTGATGCACAAATTCTGTCTCCACCCCCAACTTAGTCTGAAACATGCCTCTGAAGTGTGAAAGTTGTAAATGTCTGATCCCTCCTCAGGCTCACTGCTGCACCATATACAGTAGCAGCTGGGGGACACAGGGCGCCGGGGGGACACCATAAGGTTGGTGGTATTTTCTCCCCGACTTCCACTGAGGCAAGGACATCCATACTGCTAGGGAGGAAGAGGAAGATTGCACTGGGATGCTGTCACCAGCTGATCCCTGTTGTGACCACTTGTCAGAGTTTATGTTTGGGCTTCAGGAAGCAGCTCAGCTGGAGGCTGGAAGTTTTAGGAGGATGCTAGGAGACTGGACCAAAGAGTAAAAAAAACTAGCACTCAATGCTCATCCCTCAGCCAGTTTTATTAGCTGTAAATAACTTTGACTAGTGCGTAAGACTGCTGTAGTACACTGCTGCTATAGGTGTTCTCTCATGGGGTTGAGAAGGAGCAAGGCAAAGAACCCCTGACCGATCGAGCACAGCACAGTGCCATGTTCTGGCTGACTGACCTACGGAATGGAGCAACCAAGGGGTCTACTTTTGTTTTTTAGGCACTGACTGGACTGCTTGACTGATGGCTGGTGGGCTTTTGATCTCTGAGGTCCCTTACCGCTCACACCCACCCTCTGCCAAGTATCCCTCCTACCTCCCATTGCTTTCTCCTTCCTTCTTAATTTTCCAATACTGAGGTACCCAGTCCCCAGTACTTGCTAGTACCCCCACTCTACCTGTTTTCACTGTGCAACACCAGGGAGCCCACCCCTGGTGCCACCAAACATATCAACACTGGCATGCCTAATCCCTAGTGTCAGTACTTGAAATAAAGAAAACCATCCCACATAGTCATTTTTATTTTTTTAATTCCTGTAATTCCACCCTCTGCCATGTATTCCTCCCACCTCCAAGTTGCTTCCCATGCCTCTACAAGTTGAACCAACATTGGGGTGCCCAATCCCCAGTCTTGCTGTCTGAAATAAAGAAAACCATCCTTCGTAATCTTGTTTTTATTTTTATATACCCTGTAAAAACCAAAGGTCCATGAATGTCTGTTACCATCGCCACCACCCAATGCTGTTGCCCTCCCCCCACCTAAGCCCCCGAATCAGCACCCACTACCTCACACCCCCCCCCCACTCCTATGCCATAATCCTCTCTGGACCAGTGACACATCTTCACTCTTCAGTGCTGGACTGGGAATTGAACTGAGGAAATCAGGTATGCAGTTCAATATTTTGACAAATTTTGAACTTGTACTCATAACTTTGTCTTTTTTTTATATTCCTCCCAAATTTTCAACATGGTTTTTTGAGACCCCACCTCATGGACAAGGATGATGAAATTCTTCAAATCTTGCCCGAAAGGTGATTTTACAGTCACTTTGTGAAAACATGTTTAAGGCAGGATTGGAAAATGTTCACACATGGGAATCATGAGGTGGGGTTATAAGAATGCTATGTTGAAAGTTTTGGGCCAAAATATTAAAAAACAACAAAGTATTTATTTATTGTATTTATTGAAGAGAAATTGGAATTACAAAGTTGTGAAGGTTTGCTGACATTTTTCAATGCTCACTTATAACTTCAGTAATTTTCAATATTTTTGTCCCAAATTTTCAACATAGACATTTTTCACACCACTTCATGAACATGACAGGTGTCATTTTTCAAATCCTGGCCAAAATGTGTTTTCCCACTTCTGGCACAAAATGAAGTTTCAGCCAGAATTTTATATGCCACCTGCCATGCTCAGAAGGAGGAGTCAAAAAAAAGACTATGTTGAACATTTGGGTCAAAATGCAAAAAAAGAACAAAGTTATGAAGTAACATTAACTTGTTACAATGTTTAATAATAACTTTATTTTTGCAGATTTTGGCCCCTAATGTTCACCATATCCCTGGTGTTACCCCACCTCCCAAACTTGACAGGTGTAATTTTTCAAATCTCCTCTGAAACATGTTTTCACAGCTGCACTGCGAAATCACCTTTCAGATGGGCTTTAAAAAAATTCCACCTCTCTGCATTATAACGTCAGGTCATAAAAAGGCTGTTGGAAATTTGGGGTCAGAATGTGGGAGCCCATTGAAAATTAATCAGCTGGCCTATCCTTGGTAAATACAATCATCTAAAAATGTGTAAAAGTACGACACCACTGAAAATGAAATATTGCATCTCATCTGGTCTATCCTGGGTAAATATTTAATAAAAATGTATAAAAGCAGGACCCCATTACAGCAGAGCCCCCACTGAACTGTGCATCTATGCTGCTCTGTCATAGGAAAAATACACTGTGAAAGCTGGACCTCACTGAAAATGTAACGTGCCTTTCTGCTGAGCTGTCCATGTAAATGCATCATAAAAATGGGCAAAACCCAGGCCCCATGGAAAACGAAATATTATGTCTTGGCTCTGGTGTTCTGTGTAAATACAGAATAATACCTGGGAAAACAGGATCCCACTGAAAACAAGAGAGCAACTGAGCTGCATATCCTGGGTAAATGCAGTACAAAAATGTGTCAATGCAGGACACTAGAGAAAATGAGATACTGCATCTCATCTAGGGTATCCTGGGTAAATATACTGCAAAACTATGTAAAAACAGGGCCCTACAGCAGAACACCACTGAAAAGGAGATGTTGCATCTAAAATAGTCTGTACTAGAAAAATACATTATAAAAGCAGGGTCACATTAAAAACAAGATATCACATCTCACCTCTACTATCCTTGATAAATGCAGTATAAAACTGTGTAAAATCAGGACTCCATTGCAAATGACGTATCACATCTCGTCTGATCTGTGTTAGGTAAATATACAGTCAGAATGTGTACAAGCAAGTCCCAGTACAACAGCCATGCAAGCGTGAACATTCAGCATTGACAAATGTTTCTTTTACTTAACAGTTCCAGAACCCAATGTTATCAATTTAACTGAAGACTGCAGTGGAGCAGAACAGTCACATAGGCTCAGCTGATATATAACCTTCACATTTTATTGCATCACAAAGTGTGTCAAATCCAATTCATAGAGCTCTTACAGAATACAGACCAAGTGGTAGGGTGGGATTCCTTTGCATGGTCTGAACTCTACCTGTGCTCTGTGAATGGATTTGACACACTTGATGTTGCAATAAAATGTGAAGGTTATATACACATATACCCATGATTCTCATATTTTTTCCCTGTAGTGGCTATCTCAACTGTCCTTGTCCTATTTTGTATACGAAGGTTAATACTTTGAGGGGAGCCCTCACTGCAGCACTGACCACACCTAACTTCTCTTGTTTGTTTGACCCAGAAACAAGCCCTGGGGAACTCCAGTACAGACATGAGAGACACTAGACATGGAACCTCTGATGGCAACAAATTGATACAGTAACTGTCACATACTGTACGTAGCTTTGAAACCATTGTGCAGTGAAGGTGGAAAGTACATAACCACCTAGTGTTCTTACATGGATGCCATGATCAACCGTCTCAAAGGCTTCGCTGAGGTTCAGAAGGGTAGCCCTGATCATTAATCCCCTGATCCATGGCATTTAGAATATAATTGGTAACTGAGATTACTGTCCATAGGGTACCACACTAGCTCAAAATCCAGACTGATGAGGAGGAGGCAGGTTATTGTTTAATAGGTTGGTTGGTCAGCTTTTTAGAGGCCAATTTCTCCAATAGTTCAGTGATAAATGGTATGTGTAAAACTTGTCTATAGCGGAATAATAATCTGAGTCCCCAGCCCTCTATATTGGTATCACCTGGGCAGTTCTCTAACTGCAGGGAAAGTAGCAGAGGCAAGGGATTAGTCATATGGCCAAGTCAGCAAGTGAAATTTTTCTTGAGCCACATACTGTACATTAGCTATTTATTGTTTATCCCACTGCAACCACCTGCTTTATTGGGCTTTAAGGCCAGTAGCCCTTCAATGTTTTCATAGGTGTTAAAGGTAGAGAGAGGTGCTTTGAGCTTGGGCACCTAAAGGTCTCAGTAACCAAAAGGTATCAGGGAACCACTAGGGATCCAAAGCTGAAATATATTACAAGCATCAGAGAAGAAGAAGAAGTTGAAGACTTCAGACAACTGCTCTGGTTGATTCATATTTTGGCCAATAACTAAAAAGAAGTTGAAAGATCGGGCTTAAGGTCATTTTGCATACTCCTTAACAGTCTCCAGAAGGACCCCAAGTTGAGAGTCTGTGATTCTGTGAATTTGTTTATAAAGAAGGAAGCCTTTGCAGCCCTGACATCACTTTAATATTTTATTCAGAGGTATCCAAAGTCCTCTGAGTCATGCTTTAAGTTTGATACATTTACTTTCTTTCAAGCTCTGCTTCCAGTTTTCTTGGATTTACATAGGTGGAGAGTGAGCCTGGGTGACCTGTGGAGCATTACCTTCTGAGTTTGAAGTGGCCCATGTCTAGTACAGATACACAAGAATTCAAATTTGAAATACTCCCATGCCTACTCTGTAGTGTTATGGTTATGCTCAAGGCTATCCCAATTTGCATCCTTCAAATCTGTCATAAAAGCAGTGTAGTCAATGCATCTGAAGGAGCTACAGGAGATTGTTTTGGGCATACCAGAGGGTTTTATCTTTTTGCAAATACAGCAGGTTACCTGATGGTTGCTAAATAAATTGGTCAAAACCTTATACAGTAGGCATTAAACACCTCAGACCTGTTAGTAAAAATCTGGTTCAGCAGTGAGGTACTGGATAGATGTTTATGGTTCAACCTTGTGAGACTTTTGAAAAGATGGTTGAGATCCAGATGAAGGATTAAATTCTGTAGGCTGGTTAAACTGGGAGGCAATCTCCAATCTGTATTTGGTTGTTCATAAGGAGGAACATGTGAGAGTCCCTGAGGGGATAAGGACACTAAAGAGACTAATTCAACTTTTCAGGTTAGCTTAAAGGGCATGGTAGTCACTAGCTAGGAGGATTGCTTTGGCAAGAGCATTAAAAATTTTCATATGCAACACTTCACACCCAGGCAACCTAGTAATGTACTACTTTAAGACTGGAAGGGACTCTAGATCCAAAGTGTCTCCCACCCCCATGCTTAATGAGCAGGTATAAATAAATGAATTACTGGGAGCCAGTCATAATGCAATGCAGTAACTTGCAATAAATGACATGTCACAAAATATTGCATGACAAAAAGACTTAATTGCCATCGAGTTACATTGTACCCTGCAGTGTTCAGCAGCATTTTGTGATATATTGCAGCATTACTGTGTTGCATCCTGGCTGGCCCTGCTATATGTTCTACAAACATGTACCAATGTATAGAGGTCCCTACCCACTCTACTAACCAAGGCGACTTGCACAACAGCAACCACAAAAACAACTATCATCGGGCACATGTTAAAATGTTAAGAATTGCAGGTTTTTTTTTTACGTGGGGGTCTGTGCCCCCCACACCCCCCATTATTAATATAATCAACTCCAAGGGTGGGCCTGACACAGGGGAAAAGTTAAAACATTAAACTCAGCAAAAGTTTGGTGGGTTGCAAGCTGTAAACCCAGATCCTTCTGCGCTAGTGGCATACACCCTACCACTGCACTAGATAGCCAGCTTAATTTTTCCTCCCTCACTCTGACTCCCTTAACATGTAACGCCCTCCTGCCATCTTTCAGTTGCATATTTCTGCAGTTGCTATTCATGTCACCAAACCTCGCTATCCACAAAGTAGCTATTGTTCCACAGTTGCTTTTGTTATCGGCAGTCAAACTGAGTCGCTCATATTGAGTCACTCAATTGTGACTCACCTATATCACTGGATACCCTCTTAGTGTTTGATCATGTAATTACCCCTAGGTATGTGACAGACTGAGATCATGTTCCTTCCCAGCTTCAATTTATCCAGGTTGAACAAGTTAACCTTCAAAGATTGGCCCTGTAATGAGGTCATTCAGAGAGCACATTTAAGTTTGAGTTAATTCCTGGTGCCCAAGTACTGTAGTCATTAAATTTACCCCATATTTTCATGTATCCTCCCAAATTACAGCTTCTTTTTTTCTGTTAAACTTTTTATTTATTGCTTACATAAAAAATGAAAGATCAGCTATGACTATGAAATGACATACATGTTTGATGTATGTACAAAACTAATAAAAATTCTGAGAGTCACATTTCTTTGTAATTACCTCATGTGGGAGTACACTCTATAATGCCCTTGAGGAACCTCCAATATGAAGCTATAATGCAGCCATCACTCTCATTATTTGTATATAATTATTTTGTTGCACCTTATAAATAGAAACTAGACTACCTGGCTCCAATACAATAAGCCAAATTGGTCGACTTACTTTAAAGTCCCTCCACAGAGTCCCTAAGGGTACCAGCTGACTCACATCTAAGACTGAAAGAGAGAGTACAGAGATATAAACTCCCTCAGAAGGAAAGAAAATTCCTGTTACTTCAGAGAACAAAGAGAGATAGCAAATGGAAAACAAACTCTGGCCAGAGCTGATAGGGCTGTAGGAGAAGAATCTGGGTTAAAATATTGAAAATAATTTTTTTTTAAATATTTTTACAACAAATTTTCAACACAGCCTTGTGATGTCCTTGCCTCATAAAGAAGGGCAGAGAAAATGTTCAACTCCTGGCCTAAAGGTGATGTCATGCAGGGACAGCAAAATCAACTTTTGGGCTGCAAACACACATTTTGGACAGGAGTTGAAAAATGACAGTTGTCACATTCATGAGTGACTGTACTGAAATGGCTATGTAGAAAATTTGTGGTAAAAATATTGAATATTACAAAAATTATGAGCCTGCATTTGCAAAATTCAACATAGCCTCATAACACAATAGGTGAACATATTAGAATCATAGAACATAAGAATGTGCAAAGTATAATACCACCCCATATTAAATTTATTCAAGGCCGGGGAATGCATTGTTAGTCTTTTTGGCATTGAAAAAGTTTCACTCAGTCCATGGGGAGGAAATTTGGGTACAGTTTTACTTAATCAAGCCCTAAATATAATGATATCAGGGCACACAGGGGGTTAGGGTGCACTTGGATGGAAGTGAGGATTAGGTCAAGAAAATTTATTGTGGTACTGTACTCTATTAAGACCCTGCCCAAAGAATGCAACACATGTGTCAAGCAGAGAATCACCAGCTTGGCATAGATGCTGAATTCCTTGGTGCAGTCTTATACTGCAGCAAGTTAAATTGTGTTGATATTCATTTTTGAGTGGGGGATTGTGAAAAATGTCAGATGGTTATCAATTCCGACCCACCTTTTTTTCTTCTTCCTTGATGAAAAAAACTGCTGCTTTAAGAAAATAGGCTCTGTAGACCATTATGATCCATTATATTTTCAATAACCCCAACTACACATAGTAAAACTGATCTTCACGCTTCTGTTTGAATGCAGACCAAACCCCATTTTTGTGTTGACAAATCCCCCCATCTGCCACTTGTTTAGTGGCAGTGAATTTATGTAGAATTTTTTAATTCTGCATATCTATGCAGTAGCATAAAATGCCTACTGACATCCTTTGTAAGCTTCCCTCTATCAGTTTCTTCATATTTCCTCCAGTGTTTACATTTACTGCAGCAGCAAAAAGAATGTGTTCAGTACTAAAAATAAAAAGAAATTTGCTGGTGGGCTTTCTGTTTAGATATTCCTGGTAAGGGGAAGCCACATTTTCAAAGCAGGAATACCTGGAAGGATCTTACAGAAAATATCCACATTTATGTTTACTAGTAGTTGTTACCATCTTCTTCCTGTGGAACAGCAAGCTGAGATGGGACATAATCTCAGTCTTCCCATTCTCAGGAGTATTGACAGGATTGAACATATGGATATGTTCTCCAGCAGGACACAGGGACATGCTCTAAAGGTCACAGATGGCAAGTTTAGGAGTAACATTAGGAAGCATATTTTGTTCCAGAAGGTGGATGGCCTTCTAAAATGACCCGCCAATACAGACAGAGACTGTGGACATGAATACAGTAGAGTGGTCCCCAGTGTTGCCCATCCCTTAGCTTTTGCCAGCACTAAAACCATCAGTGTGAGAACCCTGCACTGTCCCTGCCCACGCTGTACCTACTCATGTGGATAAACAGAGGGCTTCATCCTCTAGTGCTGTCAGTCTGCCACCTTTTATCAGCATTATATCTATCACAGTGTGGAAACCATGGACTGTCTGTTCTACACAGCATCTGCCCCTGTGGATTTATAGAGGGCTTCAGTCTCCAATGGTGCCAGTCCCTTACTGTTCACCAGTCACACAGTGTACCTGTCACTGTAGATAAACAACAGGCTTTAGTCCCCAGTTCTGGCAGTCCCTCACCATTCACCAGGACTAAATACAGTGTGGAAACCAAGAACTGTCCCTTCCCCCAAGATTCAGAAACTTCACCTGGAAAACCATGAACCTCACCTACTGGAAAACAGAATGGCCTGATACATGTATCTGCTACTGTGCGTGACAATTCAGTTTCATGTGGGTCACTGACTACATCTGCAGTTTGCACTTCTGTGGACTTTCTGTTATTGTTCCCTTTTGAGACCACATGTTTACTTCATTTAGCATTTGGAATGTAGACTTTGTCACTCTGACTACACTCTTCTTGATCACATGCTGTTTAAAATTTAGTACGAGCCTGGCATTTTTGCTTCTTATTTTGCCTTGAGCAGTTGACATAGTTTTTTTCCCCCCAGATTTTCCTTATTTGTGACACCTGGTTGTGTTTCATCGATTTTCTCAAGATGATCACTTTTCCTAGTATGATTTACTTTTGGTCTGTATGTAATTAAATTACTGCTACACTATAATGAAGACACAGACAGTAAAGGTGTTTTTTGGGGGGAGGGCATATTTATATTACTACTCCTGTTATGTGTCACATCAGGAACACATATTCTTTTATGCACTGCTGACTCAAATTGCAGTTTGTTCAAAGATTTCCCTCCTTGATATTTACATTCCTTTACTGATACTTGCCTCAATTTACACTTTTCATTTTTACTGTGTAATTCTATAGTGACTTTATTTGACTCACCAATGGGTGTGGAGTTTGGAATAATGTCAGGCTCATCATTTTGTACTGAATCTGTTCTTTATGTCCTGCATTTTGATATTACTGGCAGCTGGCCACAGTACCTCACTATCCGTTTCTGAATCACTGCTACTTTCACCGGATGTTGGATCATCAGTGTAAGTAAAAATATTCACTAAAGCCTCCTTAGCTGCCTTTAGTGGCTTTCTTGATGATATTGTGCATTTTCACACAGAATTATTCAAAAGCTCTCTGAGGTGATATGTTCTGAGAGACAATTGTTTACTAATACTGTACAACAAAAGCACAAATAAAACTGCATCCTGAGGTTACGTAGGTTTATTGAAATGCATGCATGAATAATGAGTCTGACATAAAACCACTGTCATTCTTATAATTCTTATGAACATTGGACTAAAAAGAACACTCATCTACCTTGCACCTCTGTCAAGCCAGCAGAATTACAATAGACATAGGATGGGGAGAGAGAGAGAGAGAGAGAGAGTGGGAGGATGGAGGGGGTAGGGTGTTCCCAAAGCACACCTAGCAGCTAACTCTTGGTATAGTTGTAAAGGACTAACAGCTCACATGGAACAACATCAGGCTTTATGTTATCTGAACTAAAGTTCAACAAAGAAAACCCACAGTATTTTCCATGGACTACTGCACATCAAGGATATCTCAATGTGGATTACTTCTGGGTCTGCAAACTAGATTGAAAGGTATTGATTTGTTTAATGTAATTCTGAAGTCTGAAAAACTGTGCAAAATACAACAGGGTGGGGGACATTCTGCTGTATCCTTACTTTGGCAAGAAAGTGTTTTATAATAAGGGTAATAACCAAAGGTTTGAAAGGGTAATGTGTTTGGAATAGTAATAGAAAACTATATAAATATATAGAAAAACAGTAAGACGGGGTTTTGTTTAACTCTAAAAATTGATTAGTGTTTTGCTCATAAAAGTTCAAAAAATTTGTGAAAATGCATAGCACTTGACTCACTAGGTGGGATATTCAAAGCGGTTGTGCATGGTGCAATTGCAATGTGCCAGCGCAATAGGGGAAATGCGCCAAAGAGCGATATTCAGCGGGAGACAATGCATGGTGCATATCACAGTGCGCCAATGTGCAACCCTAATAAATACATGCACAAGTGTGGATGTAGCCATGAATTAGCTGCGCAGTATGATAGTCAACAGCAAGCCGATGGCGCAAGCGCGGAGCAACAGGGACATGCGTGGAGCGAAGCTGAGCCCATAAAAAGATGGAGCAAGCAAGGGACAGTGGCTTGTGCCTCAGGAAGCAGGGGTGGGGGACAGAGAGAGAGAGAGAGCCAGTGGCCAGGCAGGACAGCAACAGGGGTGCAAGACAGGCACAGAGGCAGGAGATGCAGCAGGCAGTGGGACAGGGAGTGTGACCCTCACTATGCCTGTGCGTGAGCAGCGTGTGTGTGTGTGTGTGTGTGTGTGTGTGTGTGTGTGTGTGCATGTGTGTGAGATATCCATGGGGGCAGTGATTGCAGCATGAGCCTGTGAGTCTGGACAGTGGAGTGGCCATGGGAGAACCTGGATGGGTGGGAAGTGATGACCACAGCCGGCAGGGTCCCCATCACAGGAGTGCGCAGCATACAGCCGGGGTAGCCAAGGGAGTCATCTGCACAGTGGAGGCAGGCCAGGCCATGGCCAGTGCAATCCTCCAGATGGAGGCAGTAATGAGGGGTGTGAGGAGGCAGGTGGCAGAACAGAGCACCCATGGAAGGGACCGGTGGCGGTATGCCCGGAACAGGTGGTACTGTGCCCGCACCAACCTCGAACAGTACAGTGACTCCAAGATTGTGGGCCGGTACCACCTGAATTGGGCAATTCTGAGGCAGCTCTGCAGAGCTGTGCAGTGATAAGATCGAGAGCACCCTACCAGATGGAGCCATGCCCTGTCAGTGGAGACCAAGGGTCATGGCCGTTATGTGCCTGCTCACCATGGGTACCTTCCAGAGACCAACAGGGGACACCACAGGCATAACCCAGTTGGCCACATCACGGCTCCTCACACAATTCCTCAATGCACTGCTGCCACATGCTGCAGAATACATCCATTTCCCCAGCACACAGGTGGAGTGTACATCGGACATGCAGGAGTTCCACAGGGTTGCATGTATGCCTGGCATGCTAGGGGTCATTGACTGCATCCATGTAGGCATCTGCACACTGAAGGGGCTGGAGGGGGTGGCCTACATCAACAGGAAGGGCTACCCCAGCATCAACTGTCAGGTGGTGTGCAATGCCAAGGGGCAAATAATCAATGTCTGTGCCACACACCCTAGTGGAGCACACAATGCCTTCATCTGGCACCAGTCAGCACTATGCCACAGGTTTGAGAGTGGGGACATCCCAACCGGCCACCTAGTAGGTGAGTATGCAGCTGGAGTGGGCAGCCTGGCACAACAGGGCAGGGTGTGGGGGGATGCTACGTTGGGGGTGTCAGAGGGACTAGCTGAGTAGGCAGGGGGGACAGCCACACAGACCACCCTGCTAACCCAACATGTCCCCATACAGGTGACAGCAGATACCCACTCAGGCCCTGGCTGCTCACTCCATACTGGAGCTCATCGACCCCAGCACAGGACAGCTACAACAAAGCACATGCCAGCACATGGAACATCATCGAGCATGTGTTTGAACTGCTGAAGGCATGGTTCTGTTGCCTGCACAGGTCTGGTGGTGCCCTACAGTACAGCCCCTCAAAGGCCTGTGGCCTATTCCTGGCCTGCTCTGTGCTACACAACATGGCCACTGACTGTGGAATAGCTGTCGAGGTCAAAGAGGGGAACAGCAGTGGGGATGATGCAGATGGCAGGCCAGGTGGTGGTGGGCAGCCCCCTGGACAACGGCAGCCCAGACTGCACAGGTTGGCCCAGCAGCACTGGGACACAATTGCAGAGGAGCACTATGGTGCATGCAGGAAGGTGAACATGACCACATGCAGGGACCAGGGCACATTATACAGGCATGCATTGCTGAGCCCCACAACAGACATGGCTGGAGGGCAGCGTGGATGAGCATGGGACAGGACTCTGCAGAAGCACCCTGTATGGCACTGTAGACCCCACCCACACACCCCCACATACCCCCCCACACAAACATGCACATGCACACAGGCACCCACATGCACACACCCAGATGCCGCCAATGGGCATGTGTCAGACGATGAACACCAGTGCACAGTGGCAGACGGTGTTGTGTGGATATCATCATGCACATGCCACAGTGGCCAGCGGCTGGGTGGGTGTGCATGAGGCGGGCATGTTGAGTGGACCATGGATGGCATGACCCTGGTATTCACATACACACACCACACCAATGTGCACACAGGGCTGCGGCAGGCAGGGGACAGGGAGAGTGGCGGATCATGACTGCCGTGCAGTTGTGTGGTCACCACGGACATGTGGACGGCCCCGCTGAGACCACCCATCAGATGCAGGCTGTGCGAAGGCCACAGGGGGCGTCTCAGATGTTCCCCCAGGTGTGTCACTGAGGGAACGCGACCGGTCCTTCTCAAGTGTCTGCAGGCACCCGAACAGGCCCACTGCAGGTGTGCCCGGAATGCCCACAGTAGATCCCTGCTTTGACATTGACGGGGTCACATGACACCGGGACTGAGTGTTGGAAAATGCACTCTACAGTGACTGCTGTGGACGGCCATGCACCAGGGTGGCCATTGGTGCTAGGCCGGTCATGACCGCAGCGGTAAGCCGATCCAGGGCTATGGTTGTGTCCTCCTGCATGCATGTGGCCTTGGCCAGGAGCTGCTCATACTCCTTGTCATGCCTCCCTGTGGACTGGTGCAGCTCTGTGTGGAGTGCACGCACCCTTGCCACAACCAACATCTGTTGCTCCACGGATGCCCAGAGCAACCAGGTGTGCTCGGTCACTGGGTCGGCGCCCTGTGGGACATTGGCAGTGCACCAACCCGTAGGAGTTGCATGACCCTTCAGCACAGCCCCCATGCAGGTGGGGTCTACACAGTGGGGCCCCCTTGGGCCTGTACAGTCTGCGGTACAACGGCAGCGGCCACTGCACCCGGCCCCCCTCTCAACCCCATCCTGCTGCCGCTGCAGCCCCTCTGGCCGCTGTGTGTGTAATAGCGCCGGGGCTGCTGCACCACCACCACCACTACACATTATGGACTGCACCACACCGATGTCGCCCACAGCCTCACCGGGCATTGCAGCTGGTGGGTGGACAACCACCACCATGGCACCATCTGCACTGCTGTGATGTGTGCGTGGTATGGGTGCCTCCCCCTGATCTGCCTCACCACTGTCCAGGATAACAGTCACGTTGTCATTGGTCCCAGACCCCACCCCGACCTGTATCTCAGCATACTTGATGCTGTGGCTGGAGTCCTGTTGGAACACTGACAGGGCCTCGTCCATAACCATGCCACAGGCATCTGGTCAGACAGTGGCGATGGGCTGGCAGTGGTCTGGACCCTGAACACCGGTGGAGGTGGATGGATGGTCCTCCAGGTCCAGGACCGCCCCCATGGTGGTCACCCCAACCCCTGCTGCTGCATGCAGGCGCTCTGGATCTGTAAATGAACACATATACATTAGTGCTGCTGCCACACACCCCTGTCCCCAGCACCCCTGCCCCCGTCCCCATGTGCTGCTGTACCACCATTCAGTGATGGGCTGCCCCCCATCTGGAATCCACTGCCGGGAACACCCTCAATGGCGCTGCACTGCATGGATGCCACCACCTGCTCCTCCTGCAGTGACAGCTGTGGCACTTCAGCTGTCCACCACCCATGGTGGCATGTGCAGCCCAGATGGCAGCCACCTTATCTTTAATCCTCCTCCTCCGGTCTGTGCCCACCTTCTTTTTGCACTCCTGTGCCAACCTCTGATGGCTGCCTTGCTGGTTCACAGCCCTGGCCACTCCCTCCCATGTAGCCGCCCTGGCTTGTGGGGTGCCTGTTGAGCCACTCAGGAGGGGCTCCTGGTCCAGGTATGTATCAAAGAGGGCATCGCTTTCTGCCCTCGTGAAGTTGGGTCTGCGCCTCCGTGCAGGCCCCTGCTCCTCAACTTCCTTGTGTTCTGACATTCTCACTCCTGTGGGTATGGACATGTGGTTAATGATGGGTGCCACACACAGCGCCCCCCCAATCCACTGTCCTGACATGCCCATCGCCTGGTGTCTTACCTCTGAAGGATGCAATACCGGTCTGGTGCTTGTGCAGTTCCATGGTGCCTTTATAGCACATCACATGCAAATTAGGGAGTGCTCAACTGTAATGAGATGCAAATGCCTCTGATGCACCATGGGGGCACACGAGACCCTATTGTGCACCATGCATGGCGTGCCTTATCACGCTGTCGCGCACAGTGTGCATGCCGACCTTTGACCTTACGAGTGTCCTTTGACCCTCTGGGTGCCCACGGCACATGCCAGTGCCACCAGAGCTGTATCGCACAGCACCGAGGCATGCATGATTGGGGATGGCAGTGCATCGCTGAGCAAGTTGCGCACCCACAGCACATGTGGCTCGTGCACTACTGGTCACCATTTTGGATTACCAGTGTAGATAGGAGCATGCCACACAGCAGCACAGTGAGGTCACCAAATTGGAACCAGGTTGAGATGGTCAACCTGGTGGCACTGGTAGAGCCACATGTTGGCTCCCTGTATGGGCAGGTGCCCCTGGACCGGCCTTGCACTGAGGTGTGGCAGGAGGTGGCTGAGGGGCTGGAGGAGGCCACAGGGGCTCAGTGTAGTGGGGAGCAGTGCCACCACAGATATGGGGACCTGCAGTGGAGGGATCCTGACCGGCTGAGGTTACTGCTGGCATGCTTCCGGAGGGGTGCCGTTCCTCGGCCAGGTGAGTGCACCTTTCATCATCTGTTCCATGTTGGTGTTCTGTGGGAGCCCAGAGGGGTGTCATGCCATGCTGCGGGGGGGGCTGTGTCTGCACACTCTGCTGGCTGTGGCAGCGCACTAGCGGGTGTACTGTGCCACAGCAGTGCCACCAGGCGTGCAGGGGCCATGGGGATCCTAAAGTGCCGAGGGGTGGGGCACATGGGTTGCTTCCAGGTGCTGATATCTGCCTCTCACTGTTTCCATACTAGGCCCTGAGGATTGCCTAAGAGCCAGGATTGCGGGTGTCACTGCCGGACGTGGGCAACCCAATGGTGGTGCACAGGCATGGGATGCTGGCCGTGTGAGAGGTGCTGCCAGTCAGGCGCTGGTTGTACTGCAGCATGCAGGCAGGCACTCTGTCAGTGATTGTTGTTGTGTGAGGTTGGGGTGGGCCACAGCCCACTGTGCACATGGCCATTACAGCCGTGCATTGCCGGCGGGGTCCACTGCACCATGCCGTGCCTTTTCGCATGTGTGTGGGGCTGCTGCGAGTGGGCTGTAGGTGCACCCTGGTTCCAGCCATGCCACTGCCATCCCACCACTTAGCCCTGTTGCCTGACCACCATGGTTGTGGTGTGCTGCGCATGAGTAGTGTTGGTGTGCAGTGCTGTGCGTGGCTGTGGACGGTGGATGGTCAAGGTGGCAGCTCGTGTGGGCATGCACACTGCAGCTGGCTGTGTGCCTTCTACAGGGCACATGTCATTGCTGTCCACTGCGCATGGTGGATGGGATATGGTCATATGGGCATGCACTCATCCATGTCCCCTCCTTTGTCCTAGGCATCCAGCGGGTGGATGTGAACACCAGGCTCCTGGAGCATATTCTGAGGGTCACCATGACCACACTTCAGGTGGCATGCATCATCAGGCAGGCTCTGTGCAGACCACAGAGGAGACAGAGGACCAGGCACCAGTAGGGTGTGGACGCTCATGAGGCCCATTGGCCTGCATTACCTTCTCTTCCCTTGATCCACCTCCCCTTCCTCCCTTGACCATAACCTAGCCATGTCCCCTGTCCCCTGCCTCCCTTTCCCAGCCTATCATCTTGTTTGTGGCCTCCCAATTCCCTGCTCGTCTGTAAATAGTTGATATTGGTTTATTTTAATACACATTTATTTTGTTAGCCATCCATGTCTGTGTCTGCTTTGCAGCTGGTGTATGCAGCCATGTTGCAGTGGTGTGCATGGTGGCCGTGTGGTACATCTGGGGTTGACTGTGATATGTGCCTGGTGGTCTGTGCCCAGTGGCCGGTGTGTGTGCCCTGGGGCATATGTATGCACCCTGCTAGGGTTGTGTGGCCTGTGTGTTGTGTGCTGTTGGCATGTGTGTTGTCAGCTTGGTCCAGGTGGCATGTCCTGTGCCATCCTGTGGGTGTTGCCCGTGGCTGATTGCCAGTGGTCATTGGTGCCACACCGCCTCCATGCACCGGTATGGTGCATGTGGTCGGGCCCTGCAGGCCTGCACCTGCCATGCCTCCCTCCTGTCTTCCCCTGCACCCTGGTGGTGGTCTGTCCTGTTCCTGTGGCATGCTCCCCAATGTGTCTGTTACCCTGTGTCTTGGCCAATGCACCTCTGACCCAAGCACAGCCCATGTTCTGCTCTTGCACTTGCTGACTCACTCCATTGCGCAGCCCAGGTTGCACAATGGCACCTGCTGACTTAATCCCTGGCACAGCCCTTGTTGCGCTATAGCGCATCCCTGCAATATTCAGCCGTCTTGTGATGTCACTTGTCATTATGCTCAACCTTTGAATGTCATTCTAGCAAAGGGGGGTGGCAGGCCAGCAAGGAGGGTACCTACTTGCTCCCCCCCCCACAGCTAGCAGTGGAACCAGTGAACCAGAGGAGTGGCTATCTCTGCAAAGCAGTGTGCAAAAGATGGAGATTAGTGCCCAAGAGGTGGATAAGCAGAAAAGGGGCAAAATTCAGCAGATGGGCAGACAGCAAGGAGAACCAGGGATAAATGACAATCAAGGAAGGGGCTGGAGTAGAACAGTGAAGCAGTCTAGGGAGGTCAAATCATGGAAAGCCATGTATGCAAATGCCAGGAGCCTTAGCAACAAGATGGAAGATCTGGTGGCTGTCATGGTGCAGTCAGACCTGGACATTGTGGCCATCACTGAAACCTGGTGTAATGATAACCACGACTGGGAGATGGCCATACCTGGCTACAACATATTCAGAAGAGACAGAGCAGGCAGGAAGGGAGGAGGAGTGGCACTGTATGTCAAAAATGACATAAGGGCCACAGAGATCCAGGAGGAACAAAATGGGGAGAGATACTGTGGGTTAAGCTGGAAAGGAAAATGGGGACAGCAATCCGCTGGGTGTGGTCTATAGACCACCAGCCCAGGAGGAAGAAACAGATAGGAGTTGATGCTAGCCATCCAAAGGATGGCAGACAAGGGTGAGGTAGTACTGGTTGGAGACTTCAATATTCCAGATGGGACTGGAGCATCCCACAGCAGCATCAACTAGGAGCAGATTTATCCTGGACTCCTTCAGGATGCCTTCCTCAAGCAACTGGTCGTGGAACCAACTCGGCAGAAGGCAATACTGGACCTTGTGCTCACAAACAGGGACAGTGTGATGGGGGTAACTGTGGGGAGCACCTGGGAACAGTGACCACCAGTCATTGTGGTTTGAAATCCAGAAAGAGCAGAACCAAACCAAACAAAAACACGATCCTGGATTTTAGGGGCAGACTTTGGGGAAATGGGAGATACTTGAAAGAGGCATTAAGGGAATGGGACAGGAATCAGGGGTTAGGGAACAGTGAGCAGTATTTAAAATGGGATTACAAGAACAACAGAATTATGTATTAAGCAGGTTAACAAGAGGAAAAGGAAGAGAGACCATTATGGTTTTCCAAAGAGGTAGCAAAGAAAATGAAAGCCAAAAAGATTGCATTCAGGCAATACAAAAAGACACAGGCAGAAGGGGATAGGGAGAAGTACCAGGAGAAGCAAGGGAGGCAGGGGAGGTAGCAAGGGAAGCCAAAGCTCAGACAGAAGAACACATTGCAAAATCAGTGGGTAGAGGGACAAACCTTTACAGGAAAATGTAAGGAAAAAGAAAAGACAAGGAGGGATAGTGAGACTCAAGAGGAGGATGGGGCTGGAGGATGACAATAGTAAAGCTGACATACTGAACAGGTATTTCTGCCTCAGTCTTTACTGAGGAAGAGAAGGGTAATGGGTCTGAAGGGAGTACAAGGGGTGAGAATGGTACAGAAATGGACACAAGTCCCTTTACATGAGAAAGGGTCCTGAAGGAACTGGAAGTAATAAGAGTTGATTAAGCAATGGGGCCAGATGGGGTGCACCCCAGGGTCCTTAAAGAACTAAGAGAGGTGGTGACTGAACCTCTGGCTATCCTGTTTAGCCGATCACTGGAAACAGGGGAGGTACCCAAAGACTGGAGGACAGCAGATGTAGTCCCCTTATACAAAAGTGGGAACAAAGAGGAAGCAGGGAACTACAGACCAGTCAGCCTCACCTCGGTAGTGGGGAAGATCATGGAAGCACTACTGAAGGAGAGATTGGTGGAACATCTGGTTGTCAATGGACTACAGGACCCAAGGCAGCATGGTTTCACCAGGGGAGGTCATGTCAGACCAACCTCATTGAATTTTTTGACTGGGTGACTAGGGAGGTGGATCAGGAGGGCAGTGGACATGGCCTATCTGGACTTCAGCAAGGCCTTTGACACTGTGCCACATAGAAGACTATTACACAAACTGGGGAATATGGGTGTGGGCAGGACAGTAGTGTGGTGGGTAGGTAACTGGCTGGGTGGCAGGACACAGAGGGTGGTGGTAAATGGCTGTCACTCCACAGAGGGAAGAGTGACCAGTGGGTACCACAGGGATCAGTGCTGGGACCAGTCCTGTTCAACATCTTCATCAGTGACATGGCGCAGGACCTAGAAGGCAGAATTTCACTGTTCGCTGATGACACAAAGCTCTGTAACAGAGTAGACACACCAGAGGGTGTAGACAGAATGAGAAGCGACCTGCAGAAACTTGAATAATGGTCAGGTGTTTGGCAGTTGAAATTCAATGCAAAGAAGTGCAAGATAATGCATATGGGGCACAAAACCCTGGCACAATATATCAGTTGGAGGGTGAGGATATAGCATGCACCAAGCAGGAAAGGGATCTTGGGTTATCATCTCTGATGACCTCAAGGTAGGAAACAGTGTGACAAGGCAGCAGGTAAAGCAAATAGGATGCTGGGATGTATAGGCAGGGGCATCACCAGCAGGAAAAGGGAGGTCATAATTCCGCTATACAAGACACTAGTGAGGCCCCACCTGGAGTACAGTGTACAGTTCTGGAGACCATACCTACGTAAGGACATAGACAGGGTAGAGAAGGTTCAGAGGAGGGCAACAAAGATGGTGCATGGATTGCATCACAAGTCCTATGAAGACAGGTTGAAGGATCTGAACATGTACTCCCTGGAGGAGAGGAGGGAGAGAGGGGATATGATAGAGACATACAAGTATCTTACAGGGAGGAATAGGCGGCAGGAAAACACTATTTTTAAGCGAAAAAGATGTTCCAGGACTAGAGGGCATGGGATGAAGTTGGAGGGAGGACGATTCAGAGGAAACATGAAAAAGAATTTCTTCACAGAACGGGTGGTGGACAAGTGGAACACCCTGCCAGAGGAAGTGGTGGGGGCTGAAACAATCACGGATTTAAGAATGCATGGATAGACATAAAGGAATTCTGGAGGTCAGGGGTAAGGTGCAACAGACTTCTAGGAAAACAAACTGAACTTACAAGCTCAAATGGGCAGACTGGGTGGGCCATAGGCCCTTATCTGATGACACTGTCTATGTATCTATGTATCATGTTGGGGGCTTACTGGTGCAGTGTACTTGCGCTGCACAGCTGTTGTCCGTACCTCTGGTGCATTTCTGAATATCCCACCCACTGTGTTTAATAAACATAACACTTCTAGAAAACCTATATAAATGCTTTCTGTACAGTTAGCATTGTCCCAAGAAAAAAACTGCTAATCAATTATTTAAAACCCTGAGTAAAAGCTGTGAATTTACTTGGGGTGCTATAAAAATGCAGGCAAATTGAAGCAGTCTTGACTCACTGCTCTCTACAAAGATTCTTGTGGATATCTTTTAAAATTGATATCCCTTTTTATAAGGGGTTATTACTGTTAGCACAGTTGCCAAAGTATTAAATGTAAACTTGTTTGCCATAAAGCGCCCCCCCCAACCACCAATCTGTGGAAATAAATGTAGTTTCAGTTTGCAGTTAGGTTGCAATTTCATTATCTTGATTGCTTGCAGAGGCAGTTGATTCTGCTTTTACTTCAAAACTGGTAGATACCTGCGTGTGTAAAAAAAGAGAAGTTTGTAATATTTATGTGGCAATTTGAACCTCAGATACAGCTTCTCTTGTCTTTTGGTTTTACCCATGTTGTTTCACTTGATTGATTAGATGCATACTATTTTACAATGCAGTGTGAGTTACTGGTGTAGGTCCTTTGCATGGTAATGTATGAAAAATCAGGCCACTGAGTGTTTTATTTCCATGAAATAATCATTCTTTATATTCAAACATTGTTTTTCCACTTGTGCTGCACTGTCAGGCTGGTTCAATCCACGTGGTGATTTTCACCTGGTTAGCACAGCTTATCATGGCTTTCAAACAATTGTGTGCTGTAGCTTTACTTTTGGGAACCTGATTATAGCTAACTTACAGGTATAGACTAGTACCTTATTAGTAAAACATGTTGTTTCTGGATGCATATAAAACGCAGTTCAGTTTTACTATGTTGTGTATTACCAACTGTGGATTGAGTGCAGTAGGTCTGGTGTGCAGTGCCATATGAGAACTTCAGCTGGCAATGTTTATGAGAAAGAGGGCTTACAATGATGCTGCAGAAAAGCTCCATTTGTTTCTAAAAATGTACCATTTGCACACATAACCAATGCAAATTCTGTTAATGTGAACTACTCAAAGTATGCAAATGAGCTCTTTAAAATACAGAGTTGTCGCTTCAGAGATCTATGCATTTGAATTTTTGGTGTTGCTCCAGCTCACTTCTGTTATATTACAGACTCCATCTACTTGTAAAAACTCATATTTTGCACAAATTGCAATAAAAGCTCATTTTCACAGAATGGAATTATCAAGCTATGCACATTAGCTGTGACACAGCAATGCAGATTTAAATGGCATGGAGCTCTTCAGCAGCAATCTGGTATTGTGACACCTTTTATGTTCTGTCATTCTGTTGTAATTTACTGTTGTTTACTGAAATGCCTCAAAGTAAGTGTAAATACTGTTTATCAAGTTGGATTCAAAAGAAAATATGTGTTTCTTGTACTCTCTGAAGCACTACAAGGTGGGGGAGGAGAGTTGAGTGTCCAGAGGATTTGTTTCTTAACCACTAGGCTGCCGAAAGAACTAGAATGAATCTATTTGAGCTCTGGACAGATGTTCAGCCTTCAGCCCTGCAGGGGTTAAATTGAAGGGCTGCAAAGACATGGAAGGATCTTTTGAAAACTCCAAAGGCAGTGTTCCATGGTCTGAATCTGGCAGCTAATTTTTAGAGCTAATGCAAGAGGGCTGCAGGCTCCACCTATCTGCAGCCCTAATGAACCCATCAGTAAAAATTGACTTGCTATGGTGGACTTGAACCACATGATAGTGGAGGGAACATATAAAAACATCCTACAGTGTGACATGATTTTGTACTGCACAACTTCACCCCACTGGCTACCCAGGCTACCTCATGCACTGTGGGAAGCAGGCTGTCTTGCCAAGTAACTGAAACACTCAAAACTTTGTTGGGCAAGATGTACAAAGAAGGCACGTCTACAATCCACCATGCTACTAGTGGTTAAACAGAGAATCAATAGCAGTCTTATTAAGTGTATTTATTTATTTATTTGCTTTTGGTAACCGTGTAAGTGCACTAGGCAAAAATCCTGCCTATTTTCAGGCACGACCCGGGATAGTACAATATAACAGTTTAACAATATAACAGTATTATAACAATATAACAGTATAACAATATAACAATAAAGTACAGCATTGACTAACAAACAGTTTCAGAAGGCTATCCAAAAATACAAGAGCAGAGGCAGCCACAGTTAAGGTATTCCAACCACCCCATCTTAACCTCACAGGCAGACTCCCCAGTATGATATTGCATTGTTAATAGTGCAGCAAATGATCACATAAAAATATCCCCGCCCAGGAGAGTGATCCTACATGCCTTAACAATTAATAAAGAAACCCCCAGTCCTAACGCCTCCTGGAGCCACTGCTCCAAAAGGGTAACAGGATCATCTCCCTCAGCAACCCTCTGGAACCCCAAAGACTTGAACATTTGGTTCTCTGACAGCATTTTCACATTGTTTGACACAGACCCTTAACAGTCCCTGCTCTTTCACTCCATAGCTGCAGCAGCCATTACCTTTTCTGCTGTTTCATTTGAGTTCTCCATTGCAGTCCCATGCCTTCAACCTTGTTCTTCACCAACCCTAACCATTATGTGTACATGTCCATCTTTTTTGTACATACACTGTGTGCAAGTGGTTATCTCTAGTTATAAGCAGTCTAGTGTAGCAGGGGTTCCATCTGATGCATGAAGCAGCTGCTGTGAATTCATGGCTTTAGAGAGGCCTGCCCCTGACTGAAAGGAGTTAATCTTTGTGGGGTTTCTTGTCAAAGCCATATTCTTTAAACATGATCAGCTTGATCTCCGGCATTTTCTCTTTCTAGCCATACTAGAAATAATAGGTCCACCAAACACTAAAAGTAACAGAAAACAAAATGAGCATCAGCTCTGAGAGAAACATGTTCCTCACAGAGCTGTTAGCTCCACCCTCTACTTTACTTTTATATGTCAGCTTTTACATCAAGGCCCCGAATGATAATGAAGCATGGCAATCTTGACATGAAAGGACCATGCCGAGAAATTCAACTCTTTTGTTCATATTGATGATGATGTACATTACAGTGCTTAAGTACAAAAAAATCCACCCCCCCAAAAAAAAGAATACTAGGTCTCACAGTCACTAACTCCATCCCCCTCCCCAGCCCCACATGTCCTTATTCTGACAGAATAAAATAATGATTTACTGATTCCAAAATCATCTTGTGTCTAAGGGCAGTGATGTGCATTTGTTGTCACTGTCCAAATTCATTAAAAATGATAGAATTTACCTCCAGCTATTCATGAAATTCAGCCGTGGAATTTCCTAACGAAACATGCTGCTGCCAAAAAGAAGCATTAGCTACAGCCAATGATGGCTACTTCGGCTTTGTATTAGCTTAAAGTGTGACCCTCTGTGTAAACAAAATGTTTAGAGCTATTATATTTACAGTTATGTTAATCTTTAGAGTTTTCTGTTTTTCTTTACATTCTTCTGTTGTTAGTTTACTAAATATAGCAAATAATGCAGTATATATTTCAGGGAGTCTTTCAAAAAACATTGGTGTTCTCAGTCTGTTATCATGGAGAAAACTATGATGTCATAAACAACCACACTACCAGGTCAGTTAGGAACAAACATGTAAGCAATAATACCCAACAGGGTGGGTGTTATTGGGCAATACTGGACCACCCAGTGGCGTAATAAGGCCTGACACCACAGGCAGAGGGTCCTATAGCCCCTGGAAGGTCCAATATAGCCCAATACCGCCAACCCTCTTGGGTATTGTTGTGCTTAGAAAACGTATTCATTTTATTTATTTATCAATTGTCTTGGATAATAGTATTTGAGCTTGAAGCTTATTTACAAAAGTTCCACATCAGAAAAAGGAATAAAAAGTTTACAAGTGCACAATGACATGAGCTACATACATGAGGAATACAAAATGGTTAGTAAAAATAGATACAACAATTTACAGAGCATTATACAAGAGGGCTAATATAGATACAGTATAGAGATACATAGATAGCTAGACAGACAGACATATAGATAGATAGACAGACAGACAGATAGATAGATAGATAGATAGATAGATAGATAGATAGATAGCTAGATCCATGTGTCTCTCACCAACTTCTATCTGTGTTACAATCAAGACATTTGTCTTTGCTAATACATGCAAGCAAATGTTTGGCATTGACAAATGCTTGTTTAAAGTGACTCTTCCCTGCCCCTCTCTCCCATGTGCTCTTCACAGTATCCTGTGGAGTACACCTTCTCCACCCCCCCCCCGGTACAGTAGGCTATGGGTGAGTTCTGTAATTCGGACTATTAGAAGTCGGCCGAGACCAGCCCGTAAGTGGCTACAGACTGATCTGTAACTGGAGCAGAGGGCAGAGTGATGTCATGCACTATGCAGTTTATTAGCATATGCAGTCTTGGTAGTAGTGCTGTGAGCTTGTGAAGCCACTCACAAATCATGTGAAAAACAAAAAGATACTTTAGAGAAATAGAAAGAATGAGAGTAGGTATTTTGAATAAGTGTGGTAAAGAAACATTTTTTTGTTATGTTTCATTCATCTGTACTGGCATACTGGGAGGAAGGGGTATCATTTTTTATTGCTATGTAGTACTAGCACAGTTCAAGATGCCCATTACAAGTAAATGCAAGGCTGAGTGACAAAGTTAGCATGATTTGGGCATGTCATGTAGTTATATGTGTGCCTGACCTTCATACAGTGATGTTGTGCTAGGATAACATCACTGTTGAAGGTGGACATTGACCAATCGGAGCCCAAGATTTGTTCATGTCATTTTATAATTAAGGTTGTATTATATTTATTTGCTGTAATATAATACAGCTTTACACAAGATAATGTAGAAGCAGGAAATGTTGCTTTTCTCAGGCTCCAGCTGTTCAGCAGTCATGTATGCTGTGAACCCCCTTGCCTCGCCCCACCTTCACACACAGCCTTTTGTATTCATCCTTCCATTCCCATTAGCTGTCCCTACAGACAGGCATGGCACTGAAACATACCACAGTTGATCAAGTCAAGCAATTTTTGTTGCACATAGAACCCTCCTTTCTTGGTGGTAGATCTTCTGCCAGGTCCTACTCTTCTCTCTCTACTTTACCCTCTACCCACCAGTAGAAATGGCACTCAGAGGAGTCATTACTTTTGCAGCCATGATAGCTGCTCTGTTGGTGTCTGTAGGAATAATTTCACTGTTTGACATAGGAGATGTTCATTTAGTGACTGTGGTATCCACTATGCTGATGGTTGTAGGAGCTTTTTGTTTAGCGGCCATGGTTGCAACTCTATTGGTGGTGGTAGGAGCCACTCTGTTGGCAGTAGTAGGAGCCACTCCATTGGTGGCCATAGTAGACACACTGTTGGTAACCATAGGTGCAGCTCTGTTAGCCACCATGGCAGCTGCTCCATTAGAGGCCATGGTATCCACTCTGTTGGAAGCCATGGCAGCTGCTCAATTGGAGGCTATAGAAGTTGGGAAGCACTGAATTTAAAATTCCCTATTAAAGTTTGTGCAATGCCAGAAAGTTCATGCTATGTGTAGCTGAGTGAAGTTTTCCCAACTTCACCCAACTTTACATGCAAATGTTTTAAAAATTTTAAATGGCTTTAAAACCCTTCCCCCCTCACTTTAGAATGTTATCCTACACCCCTGCCTACCACTCACGGCCATTTAAACTAAAGCCCCCACTCTCCTAGCACCCCACCTTCTCTCCTACCCCCATCCTAGTGAAGTAATAAAATATGTCATAAGTAAGCTTTCCTTACAAATCTCCCTTAAAACCTACCCATGCCGTCCATCTCCCCCAACACTGTCCCAGTAAATTACACCCCTACCATATGCACTCTATGGCACCCTCCCCCCACCTCCCAGTCCCTCTCACATTAAAGTAGTGTCTCATGGTGGATGGTCCAGAAAAACTGGTCCAGCCGCCATCTTCTCAATAAATGAGTGCCTGCAGTGCTGGCTATACAATTACTGCAAATTCTAAGTATGACTTCAAGTGGCTTTTTGCATGCACTTGGATGTAGAATTTGGCAGGCCTTGCTTATTTTATTCCTAATTGTTTCATTTTTTAATATTGTTTCTCCTTTTTTGACTTAAGTACAAGTTTCCCCTTCCCTCACGATATTTGCTTCAAGGATGCATAGATTGCCACCGATACTGCTGCTGGTTTCTTTTGAGAGAGCACACTTGAGAGCAGTTGGAACTTTTCTGTCAAGAAATTGGTGAGAAGTCATTCAGATTGGTGTAGATCATAATTGCTAGATGTATGATCCTTTATATATTTAGTGGTTGCCATCCCAGCTGGTTAGATACACAGCACCTGAATATTCTTACTTTGCATCCAATATGATTTTGCCTACACTGCCCTGTTTTGTAAAAACATGCAGTTGTATTAGAAGCACCTTAGTTTCTACACATCCACCAAATAGTGTGGTGGAATTAATTATTGTACTGTAGATTGCATGTTTTTTTTTCTGTGAGAGGCACTGTCTAATTCTTCTAAAGAAAGACATCTGTGCAGATGTGCATTTATTACAAGAACGTTTAGATAGATGTGCTTTGACTGCAAAACAAATTATCAAAGTAAACTCCCAAGTACTGTACTTAGGTGTGTTCAAATATTCAAGAAAAACCCTATTAGCATAATAATTAAAGGTCTCAGATTTGCACAGATGGTGGTTAAATTTAATACTTGGGACTTACTTGCAGAGGAGCAGGGCGACTACGCAGGCCACATCAGTGGCTAGGAGGAGTTCAGTGATCTGAGTCAGAGTGCCCAATAGGAAACCAGGGCACCATTTTTGGGACTTGTGGCTTGGCCTTTTAAGGGATAAGCCCAGCCGCTCTTGGGATAGGGGACTTACTCACAGAGGAGCAGGGGGGGACTGCGCAGGCTGCATTGGCTGGCTGCTTCTTGGAGGTCCAGAGATCCTGAGGAACAGTGCAGGCCATATCAGCAGTGAAAGAGCTGTTGCAGGAGCTGTATCAGGAGCAAATTTGGAGCCAGGAATGGCCACATCAGTGGCTAGGAGGAGTTCAGTGACATGAGTTGGAGCACCCAATAGAAAGCCAGGACACCATTTTTGAGACTCGTGGCTGGGCCTTTTAAGGGACAAGCCCAGCCACTCTTGGGACACTAGTTTGTTACCCACCCACCCCAGCCCCAACTTCTATTAAATGCTCAGAGGAGGAGGGGCCAGGTGGAGGTAGGTCACTGATTGGCTGGGTGGCTATACTGGGGTTTTCTCCAGTCATGACTCTGACTATTCTTGGAACTGTTTGAGGATGTAACTCTATTCATGCTCTTTTATTCTTCTTAGTAGTTTGGTCCAAGAGCTGTGCTTTTAATTTCACTGGCTACATTGCCCTATATGGCTGGTTGTAGAGGGTTGTGGGTAGGTCTACCTGGGGGTGGGGACCTGGTCAAGGGTGAAAGTCCAAGCATGTTTGGAGAGGGCCTCTGGGGGTGGCCCCCAGCCACCAGGGCAGGTATCTTTGGCAGGACTGTGGGGTGCACTGGCTGAGGGGCATCCATGGTCCTAAACTGGGCCTGGAGGGAGGGAGGTTGCCCAGTCTGTAGGCAGTTATTGCAGATCAGGGGGGAGCGTGACTGGGTACAGAGGAAACTGGAGTTGTTGGTGGGGAATAAACATGTCTGGGAGGGCCTGTGGGGAGCAGGAGGGTAGTGATAGAGTGTGACCTGGATTTGTTTCATCAGGCAGGAGTGGAGAACCTATGGTGCGTGGGCTAGTAGCAAAGGGGGTGGCTACCTGGGAGGTAACTGGTAGAGGAAACAGGCTAAATCATAGGAGGCAGGGGGGAACAGGTGGGTTGGGACTGACAGGGGGCCTACTGGAGGAGTGGATAGCAGGAAATCAGGACAAACAAGGAGGTTGGCTTTCAGTGCTACAATAAATTTGAGCCATTGAGTAAGTTGGTTGGAGAGGACATGGTGAGGGTTTGTAGAGGAGGAAAAGGAGGGCAGAGGAGAGAGGGATACAGTGAATTGGATGAGGGTGGGCACTGGTAATTCAAATAAGCAGGGGAGGGGTAGATCAAGTGTCAAAGAAGGGGGATAGCCAACAGAGGGAAGGGATGGAGGCTACGAGTCAACTCGGTGAGAAAGGAGGAGAGATTGAGATGAGGGAGAGGCATCCTTGGAAGGGGGAGGATCATACCAGAGAAAGGTCCAAAGGCAAGGGGGACCTGCAGCTGGGCATGGAAGGGGGCAAGAGGAAAGGGGAAGAGGTAGGAGGGGGTGATGGCAATGGGAATGCCATGTTGGTGGGGGACTGGAGAGTTGGGAGCTGGAAGGGGGGAGGAGGTTGGAGAAAAAGACTCAACTGGGGTAGAGAGTGGGGTGGAGGCTAAACTGGGGGGGAGCCAGGGAACTCAATTAGAAAAGGCATGACAAGAGGGGTAGGGTGGCTAGGAGTTCTCTTGTAAAGGGTCCAGATAGAAGCCAAGGGGAAGTGGTCTCGAGGACAGGGGAAGTGACGGGGGCTGGCAGGGGAATCCAAAAAGGAGGTGCACAAAAGATCAAGGGGGACACTAAGGTTCTCCTACTGGGAAACTCCATGATCAGGGGTATTCACTGGGCAGGGCAGGGTGAGGGAAAATCCAGTCCAGTTAAGGTAGTGGGTATTTCCGGTCTGACTATGCATAGGGCGAAGTTCATGGTGTATGAGCTGACGAGGGACTGTGGAGGATCACTGGACTTCCTGATGCATCTGGGAGCAAATGATATTGAGGGGAATAGTGTACTGGAAATTCAGGCAAGGTTCCAAGAACTGGCCAGGGTCTATCATGACATTGGATGCACAGTCTCCTTCTCGGAAATCCTGCAAGGGCCAAGGGCCACTGTGGAGAACAAACAGAAGATCAGGGAGATTAATGACTGGCTTGGGCAGTGGGGTGAAGCACAGGGGATTGGGGTGTTGGGAGACTGTGGGGAGTTTGGGAAGACAAGGGACTGTATGCCTGGGATAGGCTTCACCTAAATCTGGTAGGGAAGGAAGTTCTCAAACGGGAGATGATGGATTTCATTCAGGCTTAATAGGGTTTAAACTCGTGAAGAGGAAGGGGGGCACTGCCTGGCTGATCAGGCCATCCATACTGCTGGTAGGACTGGCCTGCAACCCCATAGAGGGGGGACAGATGGTACTCTAGGGGAGAAGTGTGGATGGATGTATGAAAGATCTGGGGAGGATATGGTAAAGAGGTGTAGGGACAAGGGTTGGAGGGTCACTTTAATAAATGCCAGGAGCCTGGGGAATAAAATGCCTGAGTTCCAGACCACGCTGTTTGAGTGTGGGGTGGATGTAGCAGCGGTCACTGAAACTTGGGCCACCCCTGGCCATGATTGGTACCCTCATCTGAGTGGGTACCTTGTGCTAAGAAAGGACAGAGAGGTGGGCAGAGGGGGAGGAGTAGCAATGTTCATTAGGGATAACATCGAGATTATGAGAGTGGAGGAAGCAGAGGGCAACTTGGAGGCCCTATGGGTCACCTTGTGAACCCCCGTGGAAGGGAAGGTCAAGTTGGGGGTGGTATACAGGCCCCCAGGACTAGTGGAGGACCAGGAGGATTGCCTGCTGGCTAACATTAAGAGGCAGTGTGGACTAGAAGGGGAAGGAGTGGTGTTGATGGGGCACCTTAATATGTCAGCTACTAATTGGGGTACTATGACATCCACTGTAACCAGGGAACAGAAGCTGCTGGATGGCTTCCTGGATGCTTTTCTCAATCAGCAGGTGATGGACCCAATGAGGGAGGGTCATATCCTGGATGTGGTTTTAGCAGATGGGGATCTTGTACGAGATCTATTTGTGGAAGAACCCCTGGCTGGAAGCGACCACAACACAGTCTGGTTTCGGCTTAAACTGGGGGGGGGGACCATTCAAGGACAATGATAGTTGATTTTAGGGGGGAAGACTTTCAGAACATGGGGAAAATTCTCAAGGGGCATTTGTGGGAGATAAAACCAGGTTCGGACGTGGAAGGCATGTGGGACATCATAAAGCGGGGGCTACAGTAGGCCACCAGGACCTGTGCAAGAGTGAAGCGCAAGGGTGGTAGGTCTCGTAAACCATGCTGGTGGACCAAGGAGGTCCAGAAGGGGGTAAGGGAGAAGAAGGTTGCCTACAGTAGGTACAAAAAAATTGGAGGATAGAGAGAGCTATCGCCTTGCAACCAGGAAAGTCACCAGAGTTGTGAGGGTGGCAAAGGCCTGGAAAGAGCAGAGGCTGGTGCAGGGGATATGGGGTGGGGAAAAGGGGTTCTTTAGATATATTGGTGAGTGGAGGAAGGTCAAGGGCCAGCTCAGTAGGTTGAGAACAGCTGTGGGGTGGGTGGAAGGGGCTGGAGAGCAGGTGGAGATACTGAATGAATACTTTGCCTCAGTGTTCACTAGGGAAGAGGCTGGGGAACTTCCAAAAAAGGGGTTGAAGTACACAGAAGGCACAGCAGACCTGACTATTGGGGTACCTGCTGAAGAACAAACCACTGGGAGAGGTAGGACAGGGGTGAGATATCAGGCTGGTTCTGCTGAATTGGAGGGGGGGGCAGATGCTGATATTCCTATCAGCTGGGTGTGGGAAGCCCTCCAGTCCCTAAAAAAAAATATATCTCTGGGGTCTGATGCTATTCATCCCAGAGTACGGAGGGAATTGGTGGATGTTTTGGCTGTGCCATTGGCGAATCTCTTTAACTTGTCACTCCAGACAGAGAGGATGCCAAGGGATTGGAAGCAGGCGCATGTTGTGCCCATCCATAAAGGAGGATTGAGAGAAGAGCCAGGAAACTATAGACCCATCAGTTTGACGTTGATAGTGGGGAAGGTAATGGAGAGCATAAGTAAGGAAAGGCTGGGAGGTTTCTTGGAGGAGATGGGTTACCTGGATGACCGGCAGCATGGGTTTGTGCCAGGTACATTGTGTCAAACAAACCTTGTAGAGTTCTATGAGTGGGTGACATCAGCACTTGACAGGGGGAAACCAGTGGATGTACTGTTTCTGGACTTCAGCAAGGCATTTGATTCGGTCCCTCACATTGGCCTAAGGGAGAAGCTGGGGGATGGGGGTAGGTCATTCATGGTTAGGTGGATTGGAAATTGGCTTTCAGATCACACTCAGCAGGTAGTGGTCAGAGGAGAGGTCTCATTTCCTAGGGAGGTCATAAGTGGGGTCCCACAGGGATCAGTCCGGGGGCCACTCCTGTTTAACACCTACATCTCAGATATCAGGGGAGGTATCGGATGTGAAATGAGTCTCTTTGTGGATGACTCTAAGCTGGGGCAGTGGTGGTGGATGGGGAGGAGGGCAGATTGGCCCTGCAAGAGGACCTGGATACTCTGGATAGATGGTCCTGCACCGGGAAATTGAAATTTAACTCCTCCAAGTGCAAGGTGCGACACCTAGAGCAGGAAAACCCCAGCTATGTGTATACCCTGGGGGTGTAAGAGTTGCAGGCCATGGCAGGGGAAAGAGACCTAGGAGTCTTGGTGGATGTTAACATGAATAATTCAGAGCAGTGTAGGAGAGCTGCGGTCAGAGCAAATAGGATGCTGAGATGTATCGCTAGGGGGATTACCTCAAGGAACAGGGAGGTGATTTTGCCACTGTACAACAGCCTAGTTAGACCACATTTTAAGTACTGTGTGCAGTTCTGGAGGCTGCACTTAAGGAGAGACATCCAACTCCTGGTGAGGGTTCAGTGGAGAGCAACCAGAATGATCTGGGGCCTGGGAGATATGACATATGAAGAACAACTATGGGAGCTCAATCTGTTCTCACTGGAGGACAGGAGGGACCGGGGGAACATGACTGAGGTCTTCAAGTACCTCAGAGAAGTAAGTAAGGTAAGTCAAGATAGGATCTTTCGACTGAAGGAGGGTGGAATCACCAGAGGACACAGTTAGAAGATTGAGGGTGGTAGGATTGGGGGGAAGGAGGAGGAGGTATTTCACAGAGAGAGTGGTGAAACTGTGGAATGTACTACCCAGGGAGCTGGTACAGGCAGCTACGGTGGAGGGATTCAAGAGAGGGTGGGACAGGTATAGGCAAAGAATGAAGCAGAGGCTGGTTTGCCTGGGGGGGGCAGGACTGGGGGATGGAGTAACAGTGGAAGGAGACAGACAGAGGGCTACAGTACCCAGTCAGGGTGCTGAAGTACGAGAAGACTTGATTGACCAACAGGCCTACCCCTCCGGCGTCTAGTATGTTAGTATGTTAGGTTCCATTTTTTTTAGTATTTAGAGTTAACTGTTTTTTAAACAGCAATTGGTAAACATTTGCCATGTCACAGCTTAGGCTCTTTTCGATTGTCTTCACATCTTTATTCATATATTCAGTAAAAGGACTGTTTTATCTAGATGCAAATAGACTCTGGAAGAGGTACAGGCATTTGGAAGGCCATCAATGTAACAAACAAAAAGAGTAGATTCCAGGATGGATCATCGTGTCACACCTGTGCTAACTGCCTTTGCCTCATATAGAAAGCTGGGGTCCCATATTCAAAAGTCCCAGACTGCATCGTGCAAGTACCTGTACCATGTAACAGAGATGCACCAGCACAAAATAATGGTATATTCAAAAGATGCACTGTAAAATGCAATCACACATGTCTGGCTGAATATTCTGAACATGCGTGAGCACACAGTGGGAGATGTGTGATGCAAAAGGTGCCCTGAGACCTGTGCAGGGCGTAGGGAAATGCATGATAGGCGGCCATATGCACGGCATGCAAAACTGCAATATTCAGCCAGGATATGCAATGGCCTCATTGCACATTCTGAGCATATTCCCCGCATGCACAGCTCATTGCTGGAATGTATTTTGGCCATTTGCATACCCAAGGTATCCACAGCTACAGCTTTGCAGGTCTGCCACACCACTCCACAAAGGTGAATAGGAGGTACTGCAGCCTAGCAGGCAGCTGAGATAGAATGCTAGTGTTTGGGTGGGTGGGCTGCATTGGCCTGAGTACAGTGGTATTACCCATGATCATGTACAGGACTGGACTGGGGTACAGGGGCCCAACTGATCAGGCAACAGGGACGGGCACAGGGTAACACACTCTGACCGGTGTGCCACAGGAATGTGATACACCAGCTATGTTTGCAGCTTAGCGTCACCTGCAATGCCCCACACCCCCACACTTTTTTATTTATTTATTTGCTTTTGGTAATCGGGTGGGTGCACTAGGCATAAGAATGCCTATTTTCAGGCACGACCAGGGAGAAAACAGTTTGAAAATACGTAAGTCTACATGTGACGCAGCACATGAGGTAAGGAGCACTGTTAGAGGGGATCAACATACAATCAAACTTAGGGTAAGGAGAGACATTGATTCTACATGTCAATAGGCTTGGGGTGTAGATAAATATTGTATGGTAAAAAGCAGTTACAATACAGTTGTACAAGTAAATGCAAGTCAAAACAATGTGAGAAAACAGGCATTGCAAGTGAGAGCATACATAAAAACAAAAATAAGTGCCAGTTTTGTGGTTAATGAAACAGGGAGGAGAGGAAGGAAGAGTGGTGGGAAGCAGAGAAAAGAGGGTTAGGAAAGAGAGAGAGGACATGCAAGGAGGGAGTTTAAGAGAGGTGGGGAAGAGGTGTCATAGAAGTGGTTTACCTAGGAAAAGGACAGAGAAAAGATGGTCTAAGGTGGATTAAAGCAGGTGCAGGGGCTAGTAGCACGCAGATGCTCATGGGGAAGTTTCTTAAAACTAGCATGGGTGGTCGCTTGACAAATAGTTTGAGGTATGGAGTTCCAGTACTTTGAAGCCATGTATGAGAAAGCACTTGCACCCATGTTAGTTCTGCATCTAGGGATGTGAAGAGGTGCTTGGTCTGTTGATCATAACCCATAGGAGAGAGGTTGTGAGTGCAGCAGGGAGGCAAGGGATAGGGGGAGGCCTGATCAGGTGATGCAGTCAATTAGTGAGCCAAAAGACTGGAGTTGGTGGGTGGAAAGGCAAGGCCATTTTAAGTCAGCATAGAGCTGGCAATGGTGTTTGTAACGTGGGGATGCAGAGGCATAGCAGGAGATGCTATTATAGATGGTGTCCCATTTATGGAGGGAGGATTTAGAGGCTGATAGGAAAGTGACTGAGCCATAGGCCAGGGCTGGGAGCAGAAAGCCTTGTGCCACAGCCAGTCTAGCCGAGGGGGTAAGGGCACAGCTAGTTCTGTAGGCACTTCCTATCTTGGCACTGACAGACTTACAGATGGTTGTTATGTGTAGGTCAAAATCTAGAGATTTGTCAAGAGTAACACCCAGATATTTAAAGGATCTGGTGCTAACCAGAGGAGAGCCATCAGCACACAAGATTTTTAGGGCATTATGATTCATTTTAAGCCTAGCAGGAGAGCCAAAGAGCATGGAGTATGTCTTGCTAGTGTTGAGAACAAGTTTGTTCTCAGTTAGCCAAGACTGAATATTAGCGAAGTCCGAAGCAAGAGGGTGGTTTATGTCAGAGGCATTTCTAGCACTGTGGTAAATAACGAGGTCATCAGCGTAGAGCAGAGATGAGCAGGTAGGTTCAAGGAGCGGGATGTCGTTAATGAAAATAGAGAAAAGCAAGGAGCCAGGCATGGAGCCCTGGGGCACTCCAACATGTATAGAGGAGAGATCTGATATGGCTGAGTTGAAAACTACAGCCTGCTTCCTGTCGGATAGATAGCTTTTGAACCAGGCTACTACATCAGAGGAGAAACGTAGGGAGTGTAGTTTAGCAAGGAGAAGGGTGTGGTTAACCAGGTCAAAAGCCTTAGTTAGATCAAAGAAAACCACACCTGTCAGGAGGCCTGAGTCCATAGAGGCATAGATGTTGTTAGTGAGTTTTAGGAGGGCTGTGGAGGTGCTGTGGCCTTTGTGGGAGCCGTGCTGGGAACATTAAAGAAGGTTATACTTCTGAAGATATTCTATAGATTGGGTGGCCACTAGTTTTTCCAGGATTTTGCTAAGCATGGTGAGAATTGCTATGGGACGGTAGTTCTTAATTTCTTTAGGATCCCCCTTTTTTTGGAATTGGGGTGACTTTAGCTATTTTCCAGATATCAGGAACTATACCATGGCATAGAGAAAGGTTGAAGATTTTGGTTAGGGGAGAGGCTATGAGAGGGGCAGTAGCTTTCAGGAGCCTAGGTTCCAGACCATCAGACCCCAAGCTGGTAGTGTCAGCAGCAGAGAGTAGCAGTTTTAACACTTCTCCTCTTGTGATACTCCGGAACCTAAAGTGAGGGTGCATGAGTAGAGGTTCACTAGGGGATGAGGCAGTGTGTACAGGTGGGAAGGAGGTCAGGTAGTTGGTCAGATCTGAGAAGTGGTGATTGAAAGAGTTGGCTATGTTCACCTGATTATGGCAGTGTACGACATTTAACAGCATATCACTTGTATGGGCCCTGTGATTAGCTCCGAGGAGTGTTTTCATGGTAGACCAGAATTTCTTAGAGTCACCAGCAGCTTTTGTTAGCAGGTCTCCGCAGAAAGAGCTTTTGGCTAGGCAAATATTTCTTTTGCATGTGTTTCTCAGAGATCGATAGCAGTTATAGTCGGTCTGCAGCCCAGTGGTTTTAAAACATCGCCACAGTTTGTCCCTGGCCCTTAACTGGGTAAATAGGTCTTTGGTTAACCACTTTGTCTGAGTTCCATGAATATGATGAGTGACATGGGGAACATAGGTGTCTTGAAGCAGGCCAAAATGAACCAGGAAGTAGTCAAGTGCCATCTGGGCATTAGTAGAGGTGTAGATGGGAGTCCAATCAATCAAGGAGAGATCATGAGTAAACTTTGTTAAGTTGAAATTGGCCAAATTGCAGAAGGTAATAAGTTTTGGAGGCGTAGATGGTTTATTGGTAGAACGCCAGATGCAGTAGATTGGGGAGTGGTTACTTATGGCATCTGCAAGGGTACCTGCACATACTATGCTGTCAGGGTGGTTTGTAAGGACCCAGTCAATAATAGTACTAGTCCGAGGGGGAGCCATGACCCTTGTTGGGTCTGTGATTAGTTGATGAAGGTTGTGGCCTTGTATCATAGTATGAGAGGACTGGTTTGATTTACTAGTCCAGTTTAGGTTGAAGTCCCCCAGTATACAGACTTCATTACGGTCAATGGTGCTGTTCGCTTGGGAGAGGAGTTCTTCAAGACCCTTGCTACCACTAGCAGGAGGATTATAGGCACAAATGATGTGTAATTTCTTTGAGCCTAGTTGTAAGGTTGCATGGATCGCCTCGCATTGAGGTAGGGTCGGCAGGACATTGTGGGATAGCAACAAATGAGGTTTATAGAAGATGGCTACACCACTTCCACACTTTGATGATGGCCTATCTTGTCTGACGAGATTGTAATTGGGTAGAGAACAGAGGGTATCAGAGGTGGAGGGTTTTAGCTAAGTTTCAGATAGGCAAAGAATATCGCAATGATATTGAGCAACCCATGCCTTTAGTTCTGCTATGTTGTGGAGAAGGCTCCTTATATTCATGTGTACAATGCAGAGGCCCTTAGTGTCATTCCAGGTTGTATCATAGTGGGATAATTTACTTAGGGGCCCCGGGTTTAGCTTAATATCCCCAGCTAACATTAAGGCTAAGAGTACCAGGTACCATAGCTTATGATGAATGAACGGGGTCAGCAGGATGAGGCTGAGCAGCGGGGATTTATGCAGAGTGTAGGATAGGTGGTAGATGAACTTATAAGGGATGAGAAGTGGGGAGGTGTCATGGGGCCAGTGTGCTGGCAAGCGCATAGCGAAGAACGAAGGGTCATCAGGGTGGGTGTAGCCATGGCTCATGGTTGGTGGGTAGTAAAATATAGGGAACCATATGAGGTAGGAAAAAATAGAGACTAGTAGAAATGTAGCACAAGGATTTATGGCCATATTGAATTTAATTGAGAGGGTCATTTGAAAGTGGGGTGTTTGGGAAGGAGGCTCAAAAGGAGAGTAACAGAGCTTGTGTTGGCAGGATTTAGAGTTGGGAGTCAGAAAGATAGAAACTAATATCTGGTGCCCTCTAGCTACCAGGAAAAAAAAATTGCTAATGGTAAAGTGAGGAGATAGTTAATTTTCTGCTGGTGGGTGTGGTTTACAGTATTCCTCTTGCTATACAGCTGGAGCTGGCTAAGGGTGGGAGTGGTGGGGGCATGATGGGAGCAGTCGCAAAGTGACTGCGGGGAAAGCAGCAACCCTCCTTAAGCTGCAGGCGACTGTGAAGCTATAAGTTAGTGGGAGCAGTTTTAAATTAATTTACTGTCTCCCTCCTGAGCTGGCGCTGAGAAATAGTATGTTTGTGGGGTCACTTTACAATTAATTAACAGTCTCCCTCCTGAACTGCTAGTGCAGTGAAATTTGGTTTCAACAGCTGTGTTTGCAGAGCAAGGAAGCAGATCTACTGCTAGTGTCAGAGGGAGAGAAAAATTCAAATTCAAGAGCCCGGGATGCGAGGAACTGATCAGTCTACACTCTGAGCGCTTTTACCAAATTACCTAACAGCTGCTTTACACTTGATTTTGCTGCTTTCTGTATAATTTACTGGTTGAAAACAGGTTTAGGGTTCAGCTTTGCATTTTCAGTATGGGTTTACAGGACCGAGCTATGCAAACAGATAATAAAAGGAGTTGGAAATTAATCCAGGTCTATACAGCTAAATCAGCAGCTAAGTTATTTAGTTTAGGAGGGACACTTTAGATGAAACCTGCACATAGGTCAGCCTGGTCTGAGGAAAAATTCAAACTAGATTTTGGTGCCAAATCCCAGTAGGTGACCATTGCTGGGGTACAGCAGTTACACATTACACGGTCCCCACCTACGAAGCATACATAACAGTAGTTTTACAACTTATACAGCAATAGGTTGTGGCTCCATGAGTTTGGGCAGTCTTTTCGGCAGTTTGAGACTGGGCAGAAGTCCAAGAGAAACGGCGCCAAATATGAAAAAAGTCAGACAAAAGAAGGCCAAGCTGTGAGGCACTGCTCGGTTGTCGAGAAAATTACCTTTAGGATGGGGCGCCTTGAGATTGTCGGTGGGGGAGATCTAGGGCAGAGGTGCCCTCCTGCAGCCGAGGCTTTAGGATGGGGTGCCTTGAGATCATCAGTGGGGGAGCTCCAGGGCAGAGGTGCCCTGCTGTAGCTGAGGCTTTAGGATGGGGTGCCTTGAGATCATCGATGGGGGAGCTCCAGGGCAGAAGTGCCCTCCCGTAGCCAAGGCTTTAGGATGGGGCACCTTGAGATTGTCAGTGGGGGAGCTCCAGGGTAGAGGTACCCTCCTGTAACTGAGGCTTTAGGATGTGGCGCCTTGAGCTCGTTGGTGGGGGAGCACCAGGGCAGAGGTGCCCTCCTGTAGCCAAGGCTAATGAGGATAGTAACATGGTGATAGACATAAGGAATGTCAATGTTTGAAGGTGACCAGGTGCACAAGACCAGTCCAGAAAACCCAGTGGGCCAGTCTGACATGTACGAGCCCATGGTGGCCACATGCCCAACAATGGAGGGGTCGTTGTCCATGAGGCATGCTCATGTCATCCCCAGGCCACAGGTTGTGCCACCTCTGCCCTGCACTGCCCACTGTTGTGCTATGCCTGCCACAGGAACACCACACAGACCCACTGTAGTGCCCCTGTGGTGGTGTCACACCACATGGCAGGCACCGGTGACATGTCTGTGGCTCCCTGTTGTGTGGGCCTGGCATGGATGTGCTGTGTGCACCTATGATGTACCACCATGGGTATGTGCTACAGGTCAGTCCCTGGCCCATGCCATGCTGCCACTAGTACAACCAGGCTACCTGGGGACTGTTGCCCCACAGGCCACATGTGTGCATTGTGGCTGTCTGCTCCACCAGTGTGCTGGGGGCACCTGAGAGCACTGGCATGTGGTTGCAGGGTGTCTACATCCTGAATTCGATGTGGGGGGTGGCTCTCTGGGCAGTGCCGGTAGTGTATTGGCACCTGTGGCTTTGGGTACTTCTGTCCTGGCATGACTACTGTGTGTGGGTGCCTGGGGCATGTCCTGGTTCACCTACAAGGACTGTCTCAGGATGGTTTGTCTGCAGTTCTGTAGCCTGCCTGTGGGTGGCAGGCACTGTACATTATGGCTGACTATACAGATGTGCGCCATATTCATGTACACACCCACTTTTTTGCGTCGCATACATTATTTCTGCATGATCACGCATTCGGAAATGTGTGATGCATCTCTTCCTTTTGAATATCGTGCTTCCACACATTTTCTGAGATGAGCCATGCTTCTCCATTTTGGGGCACACATCTCCTTTGAATATGTGGATCCTACTCTTTGCAGTCTATCTGTTAGGTATGTATTAAGTCATTTAACTACTATATCAGTTGGCAGTGAGAGGATCTCAGATCTAGAAGTGGGTTGCCATCTAGGAACAAGTGACCATCAAACAGTGTGGTTCATGTTAAACTCAGCTACAGAGTCAAGCCATACAAAAGTGAGGGTACTGGACTTCAGGAGGGCTGACTTTGGAAAGATGGGAGACTGCCTCAGAAAAGCACTAGCAAACAGGCTAGAAGGAGGTGTGGAGCAACAATGGGGAATCATCAAAACTGCCATCATAGAGGCAACAAGCCTTTGTGTGAAGCAAATAAATCAAAATGAAAGAAAAAGCCACTATGGTTCTCAAAAGAGGTGGCTGTAAAAGTCAGGAAGAAAAAGATAGCATTCTGGAAGTATAAGGAAACACAGAAGGAGCAGGACAGACAGCTGTACCAGTTAAGACAGAAGAAAGCAGGGAGGGAGGGAAGTCAGAATAGCAAAGGCCCAAACTGAGGAAAAGATAGCCAACTCAGTTAAGAAAGGAGATAAAACCTTTTATAGGTAAATCAGCGAGTGTAGAAAGACAAAGGGAGGGATAGTGAAGCTGAATAGAATGAACGGTGGGTGGGCAGAGGGGGACAGTGAAAAAGCAGGGATACTGAACAAATATTTCTGCTCAGTATTCACAAAAGAGGAGGGAAAGTGCCTAATCCAATTAACAGAAACACTCTTGATAGGGGGTCGATCCCAGTCCTTTCACAGAAGAAAGGGTACTAAAGAACTCCTAAAACTGAAGGTGGACAAAGCAATGGGCCTGATGGAATTCACCCCAGAATTTAAATGAATTAAGGGGTAACTAGCTAAACCACTGGCTACTGTTTTTAATAAATCATGGGAGAATGGGTGGCACCTGAGGACTGGAGGAAGGCGGATGTGATTCCCTTCACAAAAGTGGGACCAAGACAGAGGCAGGAAACTACAGACCTGTCAGTTTGACCTCTGTGGTAGGGAAAGTGATGGAGTCACTTCTGAAGGAAAGAATAGTTGAGTACCTAGAGGCCAGTGGGCACAGGACCCAAGGCAGCATGGGTTCACAGCGGAAGGTCGTGTCAGACGAATCTAATAGATTTCTTTGACTGGGTGACCAAAGTAGTAGACCAGGAAGGGGCTGTGGACAAGGCCTACCTAGACTTTAGCAAGGCATTTGACACAGTCCCACACAAAAGATTAATAGTCAAATTAACCAGCCTGAGAGTGGGTCCCAGGGTGGGAGTCTGGGTAAAACATTGGCTGGACAACAGGACACAGAAGGTAATTGTAAATGGAGTCCACTCTGAAGAAAGAGGGGTTACTAGTGGGGTACTGCAGGGTTTAGTATTGGGTCCAGATCTTTTTAATGTCTTCATACTGTAAGTGACATTGCAAAGGGACTGGAAGGAAAAGTATGCCTCTTTGCAGATGACACAAAGATCTGCAGCAGGGTTGATACACAAGGAGGTGTGGAAAGGATGAGAAGGGACTTGGCAAGGTTGGAGGAATGGTCAGAAGTATGGCAGCTAGGATTCAATGCAAAGAAGTGCAAAATAATACACCTGGGAAACAAGAACCCAGGGGAAGAATACACAATGGGGGGAGGTAGTAACAACAACAAAAAAGGAAAGGGACCTGGGGTAATCATATCAGATGACCTTAAGGTTAGCAAGCAATGTGAGAAGGCAGTAGGGAGGGCTGGGGGTATACTGGGATGCATAGGGAGAGGCATCAGCAGCAGAAAACAGGAAGTTGGTATCCCTCTGTACAGACAGTTGGTGAGACCCCAACTGGAGTACTGCATCCAGTTCTGGAGACCCCATCTCCGCAAGGACAGAGACAGGATAGAGGCAGTCCAGAGGAGGGCAACTAAAATAGTGCAGGGTCTGCAAGAGAAGCTGTATGAGGAGAGACTAAAGGAGCTTAATATGTATACCCTTGAGGAAAGAAGGGAGAGGGAGGACATGATAGAAACTTTTAAGTACCTCAGTGGAATCAACAAAGTCCAAGAGGGTAGCATCTTTCAGAAAAAGAGACATGCAAGAACAAGGGGACACAAATTAAAGATAGAGGGGGGGGTTCAGGGGCAATGTGAGGAAGTATTATTTCACAGAGAGGGTAGTGGATGCATGGAACAGCCTTCCTGAGGAGGTTGTGGGGTCTAAAACTGTGGGAGAATTCAAGAATGCATGGGACAGACATAAGGCAATTCTTGTGGGGGGTAGGAAGAAATAGGCTGTTGGTTAACTAGGATCTGCGGCCTATCCTGTAGGTAGGGAAATGGGCAGACTAGATGGGCCAAGCGGTCCTTATCTGCCGTCAAAGTCTATGTTTCTATGTTTCTATATCTGAAATTCCAATGTTCAGTATAGTTTTACAAACATGCCATGATGGTTTCCAGTACCAAATACTTTCATTTTGTTCAGAAATATATTACTGTATAAAATACCTTCATCAATACTGCTGCAGATTTCATTTATGAATTGCAGGAAAGCTGTATTGGGGTCATGCCAAGGAAGAAAGTCAGATTACAAGATTTGTAAAATGTTGGTTTCCCACAAATATTGATACAATAGTATATGGACAGCTTTGTTGAGTATTTTTGATCTAATGTGCAGTATTTGATACTGGCCAATAGTGGCTGGGGTAGCTCCAAAAAATAAAATCTTATCAAAGAGTGGCTTAGTTGCCTGATACTCCATAGTCCATCTAAATTTAAAACTTAGAACTTTTAAAGCAGCAATATGTGTTAGTTGGCAAAAAATTTTTATCATATATGTATATATATATTTTTTTTTTTTAGCAAAAAGGTATTTCTGGCATCTTTAGATTCATCACTAGGGAAATTTTAATTCCCTCACATATTTTAAAACAGCTTTTAGTGCTCATTTTGTAATTAATGACTCATACCATTAAAGATGGCCACCACTCGCAATTTTTAAAACTCTTTCATTACCTGTTGAATGTACATACTCATTTCATACTATGGATTTATTTGGATGCTGCTATAGTGCCACACCAAGATATTCAATATTTTCATGGTGGGTATGGCACATGAGAGGGAACTTTTAAAAACTTCTAAATCCCATATCTTCATTTAGGAATGGAAGAAAATGAAAAGCTAAGAGGGTATATTGATGTTTGTGCCAGAAAAACATTACTGTTGGGGGGGGGGGAAAGACTTCAAGAAAATGAAAAAATATTCCTGCTTTAGAAAGCATCCATGAGGTTTCTGAAATGTAGGGGAGTGTACAGTGAAATTCAATTTTTCCGAACCCTTTGCATCTGAAACACTCAGTTGTCCAAATGTGCCTTGTATCTCCCAGTCCAAATACCCACGTACTATCTGTACTATCTGCAGCTTTAACCCTATTTGGCCTCTCACTTCACAACCACATTGAAAATGTTAAATGCAGTTATCACCCAATCAGTGCCTTTTGTTCCACTTACCAGTATGGTGTAAAGGAATCCATTTTCAGGAAAGGAAAAGGAACACCAGTATCACCAGCAGTTATACTTCTCCGCTATCCCCGATTTCTACTTTTCCGTCAGAAAATGTTTTTTATATCAAGATACACATGGTAGCAGGTTTAATGAGTTTGTATTATTTTTTAAGATTTGTCCCTAATTTTTTTACATGCTGTCCCTGGATTGCAAGGCAGGAGGTCAACAGGTATGCCAGGAGTTAAAAAAAACAACTTGTTTAATAAAGACAAACATATGTTTTCAAGTTGTTTGGTGTGTTTCCTGTCATTCCTGACCTTTCTTTCCACTCTGAGTGTGAGACATTTTTTTCCTAATTGTCTCTGCCAGTTTTATGGCCCCTGGGGATCACCACTCAGCTTTCTTTTATGGCCTCTTGTCTCACAAAGTCCTCCAAGGGTGCCCTTTGAGCTGACATCTAATCGACCGTTCTGTTGGTCAGGGTCTTTGTTTAGAGTGCCTTTGTTTGAACTCAGACAAAGCAGGGATAGCAGCCACCCATAATCTCTCCATTTGGTAACGGCTAAACTTTTTGGGGGGTTAACTTTGCTAACACTGTGTTTACTCTAACAGGTTCTTTATTGTTTTTAATATATTGTTCAGCATCCATATTCATTTAAATGCGCATACCCACTAGTGTTTGTTCCCTGGTATCCCTTGGTCTCTTTTCTTTTTCTGTGCCAGTACTAAATGCTTCAATGTAACTTTTCCCAGTGCACTTTTGCGCTATGCACCATTGTTATTTGCTACATTCTATGCCTTTTTCCCCTCCCAGATATACATTATTTCATTGTATTCCCTTTGTTTTCGGACCATGCCTGCCGTGCCCCACTTGCAGGCTGTGAGCTGTTGTATGGCTCACAGTGCATGTCGATGAAACAATGTGGCTCGTCATTTAAACCTTTTCTCTTCACCTTCAACTTTTTCTGGCACAGCAAGAACTGATCATAATGCCCTCAATAATTTACTCACTCTTCACCAGCGGTGCTGCATTGTCTCCTGCTCACCATTCCTGCATACTTTCTCCCTGTATTGCTGGTCTAGCATTCACTCCCGTCATGCAGCTGAAACGCTCACGTATTTGTCACAAAACTCCTGACCGTACCATCGCATTGACCCGGTTGTTTGGCATAAAAAGTCCTTCTGAAATTTCCTCATTGCTCCTACCATCGTTTCGGAGTGGAGCATACAGGCCCGTTACTGACTTGGATTCTGGAGCGGGTGTGTGTGTGGCTCAACCATGCTTGGACCTTGTTGGGCTTCACTCACTGCTCATCTGTTGCTCAAAACTGCATGTACATTATTTCAAGTGTGCCGCCACAACAACTAGGAATACATTTTGTTGTGTACTGTGCTACATACAAACGATGTGTGCAGCGCTCCACTCATGGTCTTGTGGTCGGTCACATCAGCCAGACTCATCACTACCTGCGTGTATCTATTAATTTGTTCCCTGAAATCCCTTCATCCGTGTGTTTTTGGCGCCAGACCCACAGGACCTGTGACAAACTTTGTCTGGTGTTCTTGGGTCACATTCTCTATTTTTGGACCCCATACATAGGGCTGTTACTTCCCATCCCTGAGGTACATGAAGACTAATGCTGTTATCATTATACTCCACTCATTGACTACTTTTCTCTCCCCCTGAAATGCTCTTTTCACTACTGTCCACTTTTGCATTTTTTTTTAATGGTTGGGGTGTGTAAGTGCCCACAGGTATCAAGTCAGCATACATGCTTGCTCTTTCTCTTGCGGCTTCCGCCACACTGAGGTTACCAAGTGGTCCCTATTTTCTTTAGTGCGCACATCCACTTGACAACCCCAAGTTTTAACTCTAGTTATCATTTGCCCCATAAATGCTTTTTTTTCCCTTTGACCCCTATCAGATAGTCCTACTTTTACTGTATTGACACCCATTTCAAGGCTGACGTTTTCCTCCATTGTGCTGTTAAGGGCTGCTACCATCGCTACCATGATGGTCTATATACTGTAGTCATTCACTCAATATACTGGGTTGAGACTATTAACCCCAAAGCTTCCAATTTTCACATCTTTTCCAACTATGTTGCAGAAACAGATTGATGTGACTTCTGCATTCAAGGTTCCCCCTCACCCCCCGCTTACCAAAGTCACGCAGGTAAACAACTAGTTGCAAACATGTATCTTGCTTATTCATCACAGATTACACAGAGCTTAGAGCCATGGTCCCACCACTTGCCACATACCGCAATGCACATCTGAATTCACACATGGCTAAGTCCTTAGTTGTTTGGATGACAACATTGACCTACGAAAGGCTGCAACCCAGGGACTGCTGGAAAATGTCCACTGTATGAACCATCACATGAGGACAGTACAGTTGAGCCTACTTGCTTTCAACCCCTTCTGACCCCCCCCCCCCAACACACACACACACTCAGAGTTCATAGCAAGTCTGGTTTATTGGGAAGGTAGACTCTCAGTAAAAAGGATGCCACAAGCTGAATACCCAGCAAACTTGTGTACTACTGCTAATTCCTTCTTTGGCCATTCACAAATCAAAGCAGACAGAGCTATCTGTTGTTGAGGGGTCTTAGTATAGTACAAACACAGGTGGTCCATCAATCCTCTTCATTCATGGCTGTTTCTATTTATGTGTCTTTATGTGGCCATGTCACACTTGGTGGTCACCTATTTAGGCTCACAACCTTGCCAGGGTGATACTTTTACTCAGACATCATGCCAACCAATGTGCCTGTCCCAACTTTTACTCTTGCACATTGCCATGCATATGATACTTGCTGTCCCAGATTTCCACTTTTCTACCACCCTATCCATACATAGCCACCCTATTCATACATAGCCACCCTATCCATACATAGCCACCCTATCCATACATAACAATCCTATCCATACATAGCCACCCTATCCATACATAGCCACCCTATCCATACATAGTCACCCTATCCATACATAGCCACCCTATCCATACATAACAACCCTATCCATACATAGCCACACTATCCATACATAGCCATCCTATCCATACATAGTCACCCTATCCATACATAGTCACCCTATCCATACATAGCCACCCTATCATACATAGCCACCCTATCCATACATAACAACCCTATCCATACATAGTCACCCTATCCATACATAGCCACCCTATCCATACATAGTCACCCTATCCATACATAGCCACCCTATCCATACATAACAACCCTACATACATACATACAACCCTATCCATACATAGTCACCCTATCCATACATAGCCACCCTATCCATACATAACAACCCTATCCATACATAGCCACACTGTCCATACATAGCCATCCTATCCTATCCATACATAGTCACCCTATCCATACATAGCCACACTATCCATACATACATATTCACCCTATCCATACATAGCCACCCTAGCCATACATAGCCACACTATCCATACATAGTCACCCTATCCATACATAGCCACCCTATCCATACATAGCCACACTATCCATACATACATAGCCACACTATCCATACATAGTCATCCTATCCATACATAGCCACCCTATCCATACATAGCCACACTATCCATACATAGTCACCCTATCCATACATAGCCACCCTATCCATACATAGCCACACTATCCATACATAGCCACACTATCCATACATAGTTACCAAATGGAAGATCAGAGGATGTGGGGGAGATCCCTGAGGCGGAGTGGGCTGGAGAGAACGGTGGGCCAGTTCTATTATATAGGTAGGGCTGTTCAGCGAGGGGCCAGCTATTTTGCCACATAGTTTCTGGACAAAGGAGATGGGATTCATCCCCTTCTCTCCTTCCTGAAGCCCAAGTATCACCAGGTTGTTTCTGTTTGAACGGCCTTCGAGATTCTCCAGTTTGTCCTCTGCTTTGCTTAAGCGCTGTCACAGAGTAACCAGTTCAGGATCTAGGTGAGTCCTCCAGTTGTCCAGAAATGAGATTTGAGTCTCATTATCCCTTGTTCATATAGCAAGCTGATTCAGTGAGGTTTTTAAAGTTTGCATATCCCCCACTACAGCTTGTAATGATTCTTTAATAGGGGCCAGTCCCTCGAAGAAGGTTGCTTCGATTAACAAGGCCTGGGGAGGAGACAGGACTGCCTCAGACGATCCTCCTATTTTGTTCCTCTTTGCTGGCTTAACTTTATCAGGAGACAGGGGGCGGCGTGTGCTTAGGCCACTGGGTCTTCATGTCTGCGTCCATAAAACTGGGCGATGTGTGTAGATATAACTGCAGAAGTTGTTACCCGATGAATACCGCATCTCCGGGTGAAGGTAGGCAAATATTGAGGGTGGTTAGGTTGTATTGAGTGGGGAGGGTTAGCGGATCGGTATACTGCATGTCTACTTGGCAGCCATCACAACCAGAAGTCATGACTTTGCACTTCTTAGCATTGAACCCCAGCTGCAGTCTGTGCAGTAGTCCAGATCATCCTGCATCTCCTGCCCTCTGACTGTGTAATGCACCGGTGCATCTAGTCACACCAAAGAGAGTTATCTTTTTCTTTATTTCATGACAGTTGTTGGCACTTAAATTGATGAACACTGGCCTGAGTACGGAGCAATGTGATAACTCACTTGTTAATGTCCTTGGAGATGACTGTCCTCACACAGCCACTACATGTAACAGCAAGAGCTTGCTCGAGCTCAGTATGTCTCCCTTATACGATTTGTACAAACTGCATAACCATTTCAGCCACTGCTTGTCCATACTCCTGGGTAACATTGCTACACGGCCCCACATGTGGAGCTAATTATGAAAGCCTTGCTAAAATCAATGTCAGGGACATCCATTGCGTGGCTCTTGTCAAGTGATCTAGTGACACAGGCGTAATGTTAGCCATGTCTGGATCTGCCACAGATAAACAAATGCATCTTTCCATGCAGGCAACCATTGTCTTACATAAGGATTACCAACCTCTACTTCATGATTGTCTCCATTAACTTGCCGAATTCACTATGTAATATTGTTTATTTTACTCCAAACACATATGAGGTCAAGTTTTTGTGTTACAGTAATGTGGAGCAGTGTTAGCACAGGTTGGCTCATAATTTCATGAATAGCAGGTTTCCTCATTTTATCTCATTGTGTTGCAGGCCGTGGTGAGCACAGATGTTGACCAAGCCTGTTCATATGACATTGTTCCACATCCCGAATGTACAGAGCCAGATAGAACACATGCTGCACAAGGCTGTTCATATGAAAATGTTCCAGATCCAGAATGCACAGCAGCATCAATGGTTGACTTTGTTATGGAGACATACATCATCACTAAGACATTGTGTTCCATTGGCACTCAGACAGACACATGTACCCTGTCATTTGCAAGTACACAAACTGTATCAGCTATAAGCAGTGCTTCAATGCAGTTTCCAGAGGAGGTAATTCCAGCCCATACAGCATTAAAAGATCACCAGTACTTTGTTGTTCCACCTCCATCCCCTGGGGTCTCTTCAACAATCATTGAGGAACAGTGCCCAGTATCATCAACCCCCACAAAAAGGATTGTGCGGTACAACTTCAAACCGTCGCTGGAAATAGGACCATCAATCATCAATATGCACCAGCAGCAGTGCTCAAGCAGTGCAACCATTGAGGACACATTGTACAAGTCGCTGCTTGATGATTCAGGTGATCTTTATGTGCCAGACGATGAGACACTATCAGACAGCAATATCACCATTGACAGTACAGAAACAGAAGAAAGCATTGTCCATGGCAGCAAATATACAGTGTCTAACAGTTGTCTAAAGTTGTTGTTCTCCAAAATGATATGCGTGGAATGCCACAGTCCCACCGATGGTAAGGAGAAATATAGTGTTATAGGTACAATGCTGTCTGTCAAAGTTTGTTGCATGAATGGACATGACATTATTACTTGACATTCTCATCCACTCCTTGGAAAAATGCCATCTGGAAACCTGTTATCTGCAGCCGCTGTACTTTTTAGTTGTAATTTGCATGCCCGTATTTCCAAGTTTGCACAATACCTGGGACTGCAGTTTATTTCGCAAACCACATTTTTTGACTTTCAGCAAAAATTTATTTTTCCAGTCATTCAAAACACCTGGCAATCAGAACAGCGTGAAATTATCCAGCAATTAAGGTAACAATCAGTATGTCTAGCTGGCAATGGATGCTGTGACAGTCCTGTTTTTTCTGCCTAGTTCTGCAGCTACTCATTGATGGACTTAGAGACAAATAGAATAGTTGCTTTCTTGCTAGAGCAGGTTCAACCTGGTATCACATCGGTTGGTTTAGAAAAGAAAGCATTTGATAATTGTGTCCAGCACATATTAAACAACAATGTAGAAACTTCAGGGATTGCCACTGACAGACACTGTGGCATTGGCTGTATGATGAGGCAGAAATATCCAACAATTAGCCATCGATTTGATTTGTGGCACCTATCCAAAAGTGTAACAAAGAAAACTTTGCAAGTAACAAAGACAAGAGATAATGAGAAACTTGCAGAATGGTGCCACAGTATCTCAAATCATCTCTGGTGGTCCCCCGAAACATGTGGTGGTGATGAGATTATACTGCATGAAAAGTGGCTGTATGTCCTTGATCATGTTATCAACAGTCACAGTTGGTCATGGGGCTGTCAGTTCCATCAATGTGCCTATGTGATGCCCCACTGGATACTGCAAGAACGAAGTGGTTAGTGGAAGGTGATGATGCACATGATGCATTGACTAAAATTGTTAAAAACAACATTCTGATCAAGGATTTAAAGCATGCCACAGAGTTCTGCCACATGGGTAGTCTTGAGCTGTTTCATGCATTGCTCTGCACATACTGCCCAAAGCTGGAATGTTTCAGCTATGCAGGCATGAAAGCATGCATTATGCTGGCACTTTTGGACCACAACGCCAACCTAAATCATAAACAAGTGGTCATTCACTGTCCCACGGCAGCCTCCAGTGACAGGGGTGATAAGCTATTCAAGGTTGTGTACCCTATGTCAAGTAAAGAATGGGTTGCCAAACCTCTTTCTGAGCCAAAGACCCACAACTACATTGCCAGCATGATGGCCGAAGTTCTTAGACAGAAGCTAGATGATGGTAAACTTCCACCAATGCATGTTCCCGATGTTCCACAAAACATTGCGTTCAAACCATGCCCCCCCAAGGCAGAAGTAGTAAAAAGATTGGTGTCACGATTTCACCCCAACCATGAGCCACAAACATAAGTATGCATCCACCATGGCCATTATTGAAACACCAATTGTTAGACTTGGAAACATACACCGGGTAGACAGCATGGTGGTGCTGCTGAGGTGCTAATGATAGAATTCCATTTTGGTAATGGGCAGTATTGGAATTATACAGTGTGGTGCTCAAACTGCAGTCCTTGTAATGCTGCTATTCTGTGCACAGCCATGCACAAATGATAGTTGCCTGATTCTGATTCATGTTACAAAAAGTTGGATTGCACATTATTCTAGTGAATGGACGTGTAAAAAAGTGTTATGATGTTCACCTGTTCTGCAGAGTACCTGATGCTATCACTTTGAATTTTGACAACAATCATTTGCATAGGGTTTTTTTAGAATGTGAAAATTAAGTCTTCAACTAGTGGTGTGTCTTGTGCTGTTGACAAATAAAAATGATCATAAATTCAGAAGAACACCTCCATCATGTTCTCATTTGCTAATACAATTCTAATGGACAATGACATTTCAGCAACCATGAAATGGAAACCCCCTAGGGCAGTAACAGGGGATACCATGGGCAGTAAAAACAAACTAAAGGTAACACATATAGCCCAATCAGCTAAAGGAAGATAGTGGTCTGTTGGCATGTAAACAAATTAAATTGAAATTATATAAGGGTGTAGTATTCCGTTAACAATTGGCGCACAACAAATGTCCATGGTGGTGACTGCTTGCGTGAATGGAGAGTGATGTGATGGGGAACAAAATTTATATATTACACATTTCTGAAAAAATGTTCCCAGAACACTATCAGATGTCATGGATGATCTTCCGGTAGCAACCTCGCTGAAATCTCTTCTTTTGGTTGTCATGACACCAGTAAACCTCTCAGGCTACGCTCGAGAGGTTTACAATGTTGTCCTAGCAACCTCTTATATATTGTAAAGAGTTCAGTGTGGTTATTACCAGAGGTCTATCCGTTATCCTCTATATTATACATACTTTGTTGTCACAACACTATTTAGTGCAGACAATCCAATTAATGGTGCATAAACTCTTTCAAGACAGTCAGGTTTTTTATTTATATTTTTATCATAGCACAGGTCAAAAAAGAACAAAAAAACATACTGAAGCTGTAAATCAAAGCAGCTAAACTACAGACAAACAGATAAAATGATCAGCTATATGACCCACAGTTTGAGTCACAAAATGGTGCCAAAGCAGCAGTTAGGCCAACACGTCATAGTGGAGTAATTCTTATGAGAAATGTCCATTGCACTCCACTGCACAGTTGTATAACTGTGGGTGGACATGAACAACATGCGGCAAAACAGCCTTTGTTCATTGTCTTACATGTGCATGTTGTTCAATTATGCATGTACAGTCATGGTTGTAGCACATTGCTGTGATCTTGTCTTGATGCAGGATGGAAAGCATCAAATTAACCCCCAAATGCCCCAAATCCCTCAAAAGGCAGGAAGTCGGTGTACTCCTCCCCTTCTGCTGGGAATTGCTCTCTAATAGTGTTCACCACGCATGATGGAATCACTACTTGACTTCTGTAACCCAGACTTCACCCATCATATTTCCACAGTACGTATGCATGGTAAGCAACATGCCAGTGCAACCTGAGTGGATGAAAAGAAATATAGACTGCATCGTTGTGTTTAAACCACACATTTGGAGCCATCAGCATTGTCACCAATTTTACAATGAAATGATATATAGGAACATGTGACCAAATGTGGTGGCTGTCAGGCCAGTGTTGCTGTGACAGACTGATGAAAAATAAAAGGGAAAATGTGTGAACTAGACAATATGGCAATGTATGCCCAGAATTGGAAGGTGGAATAGTGACAGCAGAGGCATCTTTGATATGAGTGAGCAGCAATGCGGAGAGTACAAAGGGGTGGAAAATGATGTCCCATGGATGCATGCATGCAAACAGAGTATTAATCCTGTGTACAAGGGAAGGGACTGGATTTGTATCCTCCACAGGCAAGAATGGAGAGAGGACACAATCTGAAAATGAAACTATGTGAAGCAGTTCAACAAAGCAAATCAAGCAGCACCCAAGGCAGCATGGTTTCACCAGGGGGAGGTCATGTAAGACCAACCTCGTTGAATTTTTTGACTGGGTGACTAGGGAGGTGGGTCAGGGGAAGGCAGTGGACATGGCCTATCTGGACTTCAGCAAGGCCTTTGACATTGTGCCATATAGAAGACTATTACACAAACTGGGGAAAATGGGTGTGAGCAGGACAGTAGTGCAGTGGGTAGGTAACTGGCTGGGTGGCAGGACAGAGGGTGGTGGTAATATTGCCACCACAGAGGGAAGAGTGACCAGGGGTACCACAGGGATCAGTGCTGGGACCAGTTCTATTCAACATCTTCATCAGTGACATTGCGGACTTAGAAGGCAGAATTTCCCTGTTTGCTGATGACACAAAACTCTGTAATAGAGTAGACACACCAGAGGGTGTAGACAGAATGAGAAGGGACCTGCAGAAACTTGAAGAATGGTCAGGGGTTTGGCAGTTGAAATTCAATGCAAAGAAGTGCAAGATAATGCATTTGGGTCACAAAAGCCCTGGCACAATATATCAGTTGGGGGTGAGGATATAGCATGCACCAAGCAGCAAAAGGATCTTGGGATTATCATCTCTGATGACCACAAGGTAGAGAAACAGTGTGACAAGGCAGCAGGTAAAGCAAATAGGATGCTGGGATGCATAGGCAGGGGCATCACCAGCAGGAAAAGGGAGGTCATAATTCCACTATATAAGACACTAGTGAGGCCCCACCTGGAGTACAGTGTACAGTTCTGGAGACCTTACTTACGTAAGGACATAGACAGGGTAGAGAAGGTTCAGAGAAGGGCAACAAAGATGGTACGTGGATTGCATCACAAGTCCTATGAGGACAGGTTGAAGGAATTGAATATGTACTCTCTGGAGGAGAGGAGGGAGAGGGGGATATGATAGAGACATACAAGTATCTTACAGGGAGGAACAGGGTACAGGAAGACACTATTTTTAAGCAAAAAACATGTTCCAGGACTACAGGGCATGGGATGATGTTGCAGGGAGGACAATTCAGAGGAAACGTGAGGAAGAATTTCTTCACAGAACGGGTGGTGGACAAGTGGAACACCCTGCCAGAGGAAGAGGTGGGGCTGAAACAATCATGGGATTTAAGAATGCATGGGATAGACATAAAGGAATTCTGGAGGTCAGGGTTAAGGGGCAACAGACTTCTAGGAAAACATAAAGTAAACTTACAAGCTCAAATGGGCAGACTGGGTGGGCCGTAGGCCCTTATCTGCTGACACTGTCTATGTATCTATGTAAAGTGGTGCAAAGTTTATTTACAGGGAAGGTAGATACCAGGAATAGGGGTCATGGACAGCAGGTTGAGGGAGGAGGCTTTAGGGTGAACATTAGGAAATATTAATACTCAGAGAGAGTGGTTAATCATAGAATCATAGAGCTTGACAGCAGAAGAGGACCCCTTGGCCCCTCAAGTCTGCCTCTTCCCCCCTGCTAACCTTGAACACTCACCCCCACTCCCTTGCAACCTCTTATTCCTGTCCCATGCCCTATTGAAGCATGTGAAGTTCTCAGCCCCCACCTCTTCTGGAAGCCCGTTCCAGGCATCCACCACCCTCTCAGTGAAGAATCGCCCTCTCATGTTATCTCTGAAGTTCCCCTCTGAAGTCTCAGGCTATGCCCTCTTGTAATGGTGCCCTTCCTCATGCGGAGTTATTATTCCGGGTCCACTTTGTTGTCAAGCACTGGAATAGACTGATGGAAGCAGTGGTGATGGGTAGTTTAGTAGAGGGTTTTAAGAAGGCCAGGATCACACACCAGAGATTGAAAAGAGTAGTAGATCAGGGAGGGGCAGTGGACATGGCCTACCTAGATTTTAGCAAGGCATTTGACACAGTCCCACTCAAGAGGTCAGTAAATAAGTTGGACACTCTGGGAGTGGGTGACAAGGTGATAAACTGCGTCAGAAATTGACTTGGCAACAGGACACAGAGGGTGGTGGTAAATGGAGTTCAATCTGAAGAAAGAAGAGTAACCAGCGTGGTGCCACAGGGTTCAGTACTGGGGCCAGTCCTCTTTAATGTCCTTAGTAGTGCCATTGCAGAGGGATGCTAAGGAAAGGTATGCCTCTTTGCAGCTGACACCAAGATCTGCAATAGGGTTGGCACTCCAGGGGGGCGGAGAAGATGAGGAAAGATTTAGCCAAGTATGTGGAGTAGTGAAGAGTGTGATAGCATGGATTAAATGCCAAGAAGTGCAAAATCATGCACTTGGGGAACAAAAACCCAGGGGAGGAATACACTGTGTGTGTGTGTGTGTGTGTGTGTGTGTGTGTGTGTGTGTGTGTGTGTTTGGGGGGGGATATTAACAACAACCAAACTGGAAAGGGACCTGGGGTAGTCATAACAGATGATCTAAAAGTAGCCAAACAATGTGAGAAGGCAGTGAGAAAAACCTGGGGGATGCTGAGGTGTTTAAGGAGAGGTATCACCAGTAGAAAGAGTAGGTGGTGATGCAGCTGTACAGGCGGTTGAAGTGAGGCCTCATCCAGAGAAGTGCATGCAGTTCTGGAGACCTCATCTCCAAAAGGACATTGACAGGGTGGAGGCAGTCCAGTGAAGGGCAACAAAAATGGTGCTGGGATAAACCAGAAACCATGTGAGGAGAGACTGAGGGATCTCAATATGTATACACTGGAGGAAAGGAGGGAGAGGGGGATATGATAGAGACATTCATATACCTCACGGGGAACAAGGGAGCTCAAGAGGGCATCATCTTTCAGAAAAGAAGATGTGCAAGAACAAGGGGCTGGGGGGTAGACTCAGGGGCAACACACAGAAAGGGTGGTGGATGCATGGAACAGCCTCCCAGAGGAGGTTGTGGTGGTAACAATGGTAGGCAAATCCAAGAATGCATGGGACAGGCAGAAGGCTGCAGATCACGTGGGATCTGGAGTTTATACAGTAGGTAAGGAAATTAGCAGACTAGGTGGGCCAAGTGGTCCATATCTGCCATCAATTTCTATGGTTCTATGTTTCTATGTTTCAAGGGGCAAAGATAGATTGTCTACGACTGTCGGTTTATGCCATGGATGAATATGAATCTATGAATTCCATGGCTATAATTGCAGAAACAGCTCAGAAAAAGTGCAGAGGTGGATAGGGTGATGAGTAGCCTTATCAATCAATCAATTAATCAAAAACCTTTATTTTACCAGGTGAACATCATTGAGCAAAGCTCATTTTCAAGATGGACCTGTACAGGATACATAGTCATAAAGTGCATCAGACAATAAACAAAATAGCATAGAACTGCAAAGACTAATTGATACTTTCGGCAAGACTAGACATAATATTTACTAATTGATACTGTCACCAAAACAAGACATAACATATACAATGTATAAACATTTCAGTGATAAATGCCTTGGCTGTGATAACTGTACACAAGTAAAAGTATAAAAGCCTAAAGCTAATAGAAGAGGGAGGAGGCAAAAATAGTACAGAATCGGATCTTAGGATGGTGTCTGGGGGAGGAAGCAGAGCAACAAGAGGGATGGAAAGGAAGTGCCAGGGAGTGAGGAAGTGGAGACGTCTAAAAGATACTGATGCAATGGGGCAGTTTTTAGAGCAAGTACTAGATAGGGATAACTGTGGAGTAAGGAGGTGTAGAAGCCTAAAGATACTGATGCAGTGGAGCAGTTTTCAGAGCATGTACTAGATAGGGGGTAACCGGGGAGGTCAAGGTCAGGTGGTACTATGGTCTAGAGAATGAACTGGTGTTTAACGCGTATGCCAAATCAGGGTAGGGGACATTCACAGAGTAGATAAAGAATACGGGCAAGTGCTAGAGGCGTGTAAAGGGGAGTGTCAGGATAGGGGACATTCACAGAGTAGATAAAGAATACAGGCAAGTGCTAGAGGCATGTAAAGGGGAGTGTCAGGGTAGGGGACATTCACAGAGTAGATAAAGAATACAGGCAAGTGCTAGAGGCATGTAAAGGGGAGAGTCAGGGTAGGGGACATTCCCAGAGTAGATAAAGAATACAGGCAAGTGCTAGAGGCATGTAAAGGGGAGTGTCAGGGTAGGGGACATTCACAGAGTAGATAAAGAATACAGGCAAGTGCTAGAGGCATGTAAAAGGGAGTGTCAGGGTAGGGGACATTCACAGAGTAGATAAAGAATACAGACAAGTGCTAGAGGCATGTAAAGGGGAGAGTCAGGGTAGGGGACATTCGCAGAGTAGATAAAGAATACAGGCAAGTGCTAGAGGTGTGTAAAGGGGGAGAGAGAAGAATGTGTATCTAGCTTTAGACCCTGGTTCTACATAACAGTGTCAGGTCAGATTCAATGATAACAATTACAGGATTCATTGAAAAAGTAAGCATAGATTGTCTTAAAAGCAGCCATGGTCGTAGGGTCTACCAGTTTCAAGGATTTTTGTATCTTATTCCACAGTAGGGGGAGCATATAACTTATAGAGGCCCTACCGAAGTGAGATCCCACCTTAGGTACAAACAGCGAAATATAAGAGGTACTTCTTAATGAGTACTTGCCTACTGTACATAGTGGCAGACAGTCTGAAATATATTGGGGCAGCCTACTAGAAATGGCTCTGAATGTCCAAATGGCTGCATTTCTCTGTTGTCTGTACTTAAGAGATGACCGTCCCACCACTGTATATAAGGAACAATGATGGGTTGAGTAAGGAAGACCAGTGATAAATCTTAGGGCTTTGTGATAAAGGGTATCCAGCTTTGTGAGTGCAGCAGATGGGCCCTAACAGTACAAGGTAGTCAAGAAGAGGAAGAAAAGTGGATTGAACCAATCTCATCTTAGCCTTTCTTGTCAGGAACTGGTTAATTCTGTAAAAGAGACCTAGTCTCTGCCTGAGCTTTTTTTAGCAGCTCCTCTATGTGGTCACTAAAGGACAGTCTATGATCAATCCAGACCCTCAGGTATAAGTCACTTAGTGAACTTAGTCACATATTCCAACAGTTCTCCTAGCAGTGTAGTGATCTGAGGTGTCATTATATGGGTGGCAGCATACATGTGGGATGAGAATAGCATTGCCTTGGTCTTTTTTGCATTTAGTAATAGTTTCTGGTTTAACAGTTGTAAATGTAGCTGATTGAAGTCATGCTGCAGATCATCGTGTGTGGCATTAGGAGAGGATCCTTCGATATAGAGCACCGTGTCATCTGTGAAGAGATGAATGTTAGCAGCTTTGATGCTGTCATTAATTATGTTATTAATATAAATTGCAAAGAGTAGAGGACCCAGTATGGAGCCCTGAGGAACTCCTCTTGGTAGGGGTTTTAAAGGAGAAAATTCCCCTTCTGCCTTAACCTGCTGGTACCGGCCTGTAAGGAAATTGGATAACCACTTTCAGGAGTGTTGGTCCAGGCCAATGTTCCTGAGGGATGTAAGAAGCAGACTGTGGTCTACAGCTTAGGTCCAAAAATACTGCGCATACAAAGTTTTTAGCATCCAGTTCATGCTGCCAGTCATTGGTCACTTTAGCGAGAGCAGTGATGGTGCTATGTCGTGATCTAAAACCGGATTGCAAAGGGTTAATTAGGTTTGCAGATTAAGATATTTTTTGAGCTGGCTACTCACAATTTTCTCCAGGAGTTTGGATAAGATCGGAAGTAAAGAGATAGGCCTGTAATTATTAGGGTCTGCTAGATCTCGGGATTTAAACAGTGGGATGACATGAGCTGTCTTCCATATGGACGGAATCACAGCCTGGGTAAGTGATAGATTGAAGAGGTGAGTAAGTGGGATAGCTAGGACCTGATAACTAATTTTCAGGTAGTAAGGGTCAATAAAGTCATCCGTCAGCACTTTTCTTGACATCCAGCTGTAACAGGAGGTTTTCTACCTCCTTCAGAGAAACAGGGTGCAGGGAGAACGAGGAGTTAGAGACCGGGACTCCTTGGTCCTGGACACCAAGTTAGGATCGTAGTTTATTAGCAGGAGAGGTGTTGAAGGCTAATCCTGCAGTGGCAAAATGATTGTTGATGGTGTTCTAGGATGGAAGGCTTATCAGAGACGGAGGTGCCACCAACTAAGATTTTTGCAGGTAGGGAATTTCCCGGAGTGGATCCTTCTAAATCCTTGAAGGTTTTCCAAAATTTGTAGGAGCACTTCGAGGAAGAGTCAAGTTCCCTACGATAAAAGGTAGCCTTTGTTTCTCTGACCAGCTTGGTGCAGAGGTGCCTCACTCTCCTAAACAAAAAGCAGTCAGTTGGGAGCTTAGATTTCCGCACCATTTTCCAAAGCGCATCTCTATTTTGTAAGGCAGTCTTTAACTACGGCATAAACCATCAGCAGGATTTCACCCTATTGTGGACTTTAACCAGAAGAGCAAGATTATCCAGGGCTCCTGTCACAATTTCATGAAAGATGTCATACGCTGCATCCGCAGATTTTGCAAGGTAAAAGTCCTGCCAATGTAATGAATCTCTTGGCTGTATAATAAATGCAATGGGGTTGAAGTTGTGGCGGCTTCTTTTGGTGGTGAATTTTGAGGCAGAATTTTCAATTTTTTATACAAGCAAAAAATCACTGGTATCCATGAAGAACACGCCAGCATGTGTAAATAGATGTGGTTTACTTACTAAGATAAGATTCAGTAGAGAGCAATTATTTGGGTTCTTCAGGTTAGAATGTGTAGGCTCCTTGATGAGTTGTGTCAGCCCAAGGGAGTCACAAATGGCTTTTAGTGGTGTGGAGGCAGTGGAGATCCAATTCAAATTGAAGTCTCCTAGAATTATGACTTCTAAGGACAGTGGTCCCAGGATCTTGTTGTTAAGGTGATGCAGCAGCTGCAGTCCAGATGATGGAGGCCTGTAGCATCCAGCCACATACAGTGAGACCATAGGTGAAATCTTGACCTTTAAGGATAAGCATTCAAATTCGTTTTGAATAGAGGTTGAGTCCATGACAGAGACTTGAAATTTATCTTTAATACATATGGCTACTCCACCTCCTCTAGACTGCCTATCAGTCCTAAAGAATGAGTACGACAGGATATTCACCTTGTGATCAGCCATTCCAGGTCTTAGCCATGATTCAGTAACCACTAATATGTCAGGATCAGTATGATATACCCAAGACTGGATAGAGGTAAGTTTCTTAAGAAGACTGCATGCATTTATGTGCATAAAACTTATACCCTTGAGACTGGGTAGATCAGACGGGGAAGAGATAGTAGCTGGTGGTCCTGAGTTAGGCTCAACATTGCTTGAGCAGAGCAACAAAAGGAGTAGTAGCTTCCTGATAGCCCCCAGGAGAAGTCAAAGGACCATGGCTCTTTCTCATTTAAGAGGATAGTTGGCGGTAACTGCTGGAGCACCAAGACTATTGCCCAGCTGACCTAGTACCGCAAATATCAGAGTACTGACCGTAAAGTACTTGGGAGACTGTGGTGCATACTTAGTAGGTGTGATGTCCACCTTGGCTATAGCTTCAACTGTTCCCCCACGCCAGTGCAGTTGCAGTGCCTGATCCAGTTTGGGGAACAAAAAGGCAGATGAGTAAAAATTCAGGTGGTCAGCTGGGAACTGTGATGCCTCAGTGTTTCTAACTGTAGAGGCCTTATACTGCATGGGCAATATCCTGTTCAAAACTAACACACTGTGCCAGCCTGCCGGCTCAGTGGTAGCATTCCTGCTCGCCGTGGTACAGACCGGTGTTCGGGAATGAGCCCCGGGAGATGGAGGGCCTGACAGGGAGAGGAAGCTTGAGCATCCGGAGGACTGCTTGCCTTCTCTGGGAGGGAGGGGGGATGAGGCTCAGCACCTGACTGGTCTCTGGCAGTGGCTGAAGGCACAGCATGCACTAGAGCCTTTCAGAGTGGTTGGGGCCTGTCGGACAATGTGGAGTGAGCCTTGAGGTATGGGCACTTGGCATGCCCCCAAGAACATCAGAAAATCACCAAGAAGACTGAGCACCCAGGTACAGACCCCACAACTCTCCTGCCTGTCCTATGTGGGTGACTCGATGAAGCAAGAATGCTAGGGGTGTATGGACCATACCTTGCCCATGCCTGGGGAAGAACCAATGCTCCATGGGTGATTGCCTCCAGGCTCCAGGTAGGTGGAGAATAGGTGCAGACACCATAAGTGACTCCTGAAGGTGCGGGCTCTGGGAGCGGGGGGGGGGGAGCATAAAGATAAAGTAAAAAAAAAATTGATATGGTATAGTATGCAATGACTCAAGCAGTATGAGTATTGACCCAGGACACAAAAATGTGACACAATGCAACAGGAACCAGATGTGTGGCAGTATCACCAACAGGTGACAGTATCTGAATGTGAGACTGTTTCTTGGGGTTCACTAAATGAGAAAATCTTGGCCAGTAACTGGTGTTGTCTGACCGGACTCACCAATGTGACTTGTTCCTAGTTAGGGGTTCCATAAATGTGTATCTTCTTTCTAGTAACATCTATAAGAGGTACCCTACATCTGCTGCTGACTCACACATTCAAATATGTATCCTCTACTGTGACACCACAAGAGTATGTTTACAGGGTGGGTAACGGTGAGGCAACAAGCTTATGTGCTAGGCCTCAAAAATGATTACAATAAGAAGCACTCTTGAGTGCCACAATTACTATTTCACAGCTGTTGACCTCAGTAGTAATGCATGAACAATAATAATATTAAATGAATGGGGAATACAAGCAAGACAGAAAAATAGGTTGTGTTACAGCTGGCCTGACTCCTGTCATGTGCCACTTCACTATGAGGTTTTTAAGAGACAAATGTACATTGCTATCATATCATGTGTTCTGTCTGACCATCCAGTAAGATTTTAATTTGCAAGCAATGTAACAGAAGCATGAGTGATTAACAGCTATTCGACTCTGACAGCTGAACACTCCCCAGCTCTGAAAAATCTATGCATTGGTAAATGGTCTTGAAAAGTATCTAACAATTATACGAGCTAGCAGTGGTTAACACCTGATTAATCATAACTGATATGTAATAACTAACTTGTGTTTTTTCCCATAGAAGGAACAGGTTATAATTTGCTGTTATAACCCACGGGTTATAACAGCGAGCATGCGCCACCTGCTCCTTCTCTCCCCTTGCACTGCATCTCAGCACAGAGTGTCACCTCTAAGAGCCACTTAGAAAGTGAGAGACAGCTCTGTCGTGACTACAAAGCCGGCGCTTGTAAAGCATTTTTGTTTCTTCGGTGAAAACAGTACATCACGCTTCTACCCACCAACCCCACTCTGTTGGAGACAAGTTTTTAATTGATTTAATATAATTAACCCCACATACAAACACAACCTCCAAACCCAAAATATCTTCCCCAAAAATTGCAGATTTTCTAAGGAAACTACACTACCTTTTCACACAGTTTCAAGACACTCCCTAACTACGTAGCTAACATCCTCTCCCTCTCCCTCTCACGCTCTGTCTCTTTCTCTCATCTCCATAGGAACAGGATCCCTGACCTTGACCTCATTATCATATCTCCATGGAAACATCGAGGAATAAGAACAAGAAAACATTGAGCAACCAAAAAACTGGACTAAAGAACACATTTCTGCACACAAAACCGCTAAGTACTTTAAACAAATTTAAAAAAACCCAAGCTTTTCTGTTTCTGTTGTTCATCCTACCGTGTTCCCATTTCACTCAAAGACAACTGCAAAAAAAAAAATCTTTTCCTCAAAACTACTTGAAGTTCTCTGTTGCTACCTGACTTTTTTTTTCCTTCTACTTAGATTTTTCTCCCTCCGAGCCCTGGCAGGGGCTTCAGCCTTCCAGAGGAGGACTCTCTCTCTAAGGTCCCACTGCTCCGGCATTTTGCCAACCCCAACGATTCCCCCATGGCTTCCCCCCCCATGGCTGGCCAGTGAGGTGGTGCCCCTTCCCCGGTTACCCAATCCAGAGGTTGGGGTCAGCCCTCGGGTGCGGCAGACCATCATGGAGCCCTGCCAGGCTCCTTTTTCTTCCTTTTCTCCCGTTCCCCTCCCTACCGACATGTTTACGTCAGAGCATGCCTCCCAACCTGTATCGCCCTCCAGCCACCACCAGAGGATGAACAGATGGCGGGATGACATGGCACCCTCCCCCCGAGAGAGGACAGCAGTCCTCCAGATGCTCAATCCTCTGTCCCCCTGCCGAACCCTGGTGGGCCAGGCTCATTCCCGAACCCGAGTCGCCAGCGTGGTGCGAGGTGTAGCGACCAGCGACTCAACCTCCAGCGCCACTAGGCTGGCTGTTACCTGATTTTAAAGAGCACTATAAATGTTTAAACTTTTCCATACAGTGTTCAATTGAAAACTTTTCTCCAACAGAGTGTCACATAATTCTTTTTTGTCTTTGTGACGAAGAAAACACAAGCCAGCAATTACACATAATAATACATAGGGGTGAGTGCAAAATGAGAAATTATGTCCACCCTCGGTGTGGGATGTAGCATCCCACACCTCTGGTGGACATAACTTCTCATTATGCACACACTCCCATGCATTATTGTATATATTATGCTACCACAATGCCATTGGGCTAGGTGCTAATGACTCAGATAGCAAATTCTTTAGAACTGTTGGGGCCTTGCATGCAATGTCTTTATAGCAGCATTTAGCCAAGGATACACAAACTTCCTTTGACTCTTTCAAACTAACTATATATCCCTGTCTATTTCCAAATGTTTTATGACTACATATACATATATATAATATATATGTGTGTGAGCGTGTGTGTGTCTGGGTGGCTGTGTCTTTCTCTCTCCCTCTATCTATCTATCTATATATATATATATATATATATATATATATATTATGGTATCACGGTAGTGCTGCCATAGTTAGGGTTGAGGAGCCATTTCTATGTTAAACCCCAAAACTTTGCACCTTAATAACTTTGCAACCGTTAGATGGAGTTGCCTGAAATTTGGAATTTATGATCAAGAACCATAGGCCTTAGGATCTGCTAAGTTTCGTACTGGTCGGATATACATTTCTGCGGAGTTATTAAGTGTGATCTGTCTGTGCGTTACGCTTTCAATTCTATGGTCGCTTACAGGTCGATGGTTTATGCTGATCACAGAAATCTTCAGGAACATGCGCTGGGTCCCCGATGTGCCTTTCAAGATTTCGTGAAAAAATATTAAACGGTTCAAAAGTTATTCAAAAACAGTTTCCATTATAAGTCAATGGGAAAAGTTAACAAAAGTTCAACACTTTCGCAAATGCATTTTATTCTTCAATGGGCCTGTTACTTTCGCCAAATCGCCATTTTGTTTTCAGTTGGTGATCAGAAAAATGGTTGGCATTTACATTTGGGACCCTAGCAACCTAATATTTTTGTATTCACCTAGTCGGGCCCTGAGGATGCTTGCCATGTCTTTATTTTGGTAAAACACCCAGAAATATGTTTTCAAATTTCTGGAAAAAGTACTTTTCAATAAATTACTTTGTCTCATGAAAGTGTAGCAAATTTTTGAAAGCTTTATTAATGGCGACAGTAGTTTTCTAGTCTGTGGGAAAATGACAGCAATTCTTTGGCACTGCGCTGCAAAAGAACCGTTGGGAGTTTTGAGCTGAAATTTGAGGGAACGGCGGCATCTCACAGATGTGCCTTTCAGTATTGTATTGAAAAATATTACATGGCGGCAAGTTATGGCACTCCAAAGTTGACGGTTTTTCCCATTGGATAACATTACGGCGCCCGACGCATTACAGAAATCCTTTGGATCCCTGCTGCAAAATAACGGTTTGGTCTTTTTTCCTGAAATTTGAAGGGAAGACAGCCAACAGCTCACAGATGAGCCTTTCAGTGGTTTGGTGAAAAAATATTACAGGGAGGCAAAGTTATGGTGCTCCGAACTTCTCTTTTTTTCCCATAGGATAACATTACGGCGTTCGCCGTGGCTTTCAGGGCCCGTATCTCGAAAACGGTGCGAGATACGGAGTTTTCATCAGAAAAATTCTTAGCCCAGGTACAAAACTAGCCAGGACAGTTATAAATCATACGACTTTTAAATTTTTTTTCTACGTCATACGGTTCCTGAGATATAACTTATTTAGTATTCCAAGTCCTCATTTTCTGCTCCGATACCCATTATTATGCATACATTCTTTGTACTCACTGTCTTTCTCTATTCAACTTTTTGGGAAAACCAGCCTGTGCGCTTACATTACTGTTACCATTGCCCTTTCCGTTTGCGGTTCCATGCCCGTTTCACTTACCGTTGACGTCTGTGCCTCCACGTGCGTCATCCTTTGCGTTTTCATTTGCGCTTGCGTTTCTGTTACTTTTTTGCCATTTGTGTGTACTGTACTGTTTCTCTTTCTGTTTCACTTTGCGTCACCATGCCTATTGCCATTTCGATTTACAGGCACCATGTTACTATGTGACAAGACATCACATGGCACACCGTTCCCGTCTACGCCACCGTGTTCGTTATCCTTTCTGTTCTCATTCACGCTTGCGTTACCTTGTGCGCCACTGTTAGCGCTTCTGTTTGCATTGCTGTTTCTGTTACTATGCCACAAGACATCATGTGGTGGGAGTGTGGGCCCCGCGCTCCAGCTGCCGCATTACGTGCTGGGAGCACGGGGCCCTATGTGCGTTATCCTTTGCGTTTTTATTTGCGCTTGATTTTCTGTTATTTTTTGCCATTTGTGTCTACAGTACTGTTTCACTTTGCATCACCATGCCCATTGACATTTCCATTTGCAGGCACCATGTTACTATGTGATAACACATCACGTGGCAGACCGTTCCCGTCTATGCCACCGTGTACGTTACCCTTTCTGTTCTCATTCGTGCTTGTGTTACCATGTGTGCCACTGTTAGCATTTCTGTTTGCGTGTTGCTCCTGTTACTATGCCACAAGACATCATGTGGCGGGAGCTTGGGGCCCACCGCTGCATTACATTCACTATTTCGTTACCATTCTCAAAAGAAGGGAAATTAGAGGCAAAAACTCAGTTTAATGCATTAGTTAGGGTTGTTCCACAGCGACAAAGTAGGGAAGTCGCTGTTAGGGTTGAAAACCCTTGGACCCGGCCCACCCCAACCGGCATTGGGGTGTGCATTGGGATCGTGGGTCTAATCTCACCCCATTCTCCTATACTTCTGCTGCTTTACACATGTATGGGTGAGAGTTAGGCTGACGATCCCAATGCACACCCCAATGCCGGTTGAGGGGTGATTGGGGTCCAAGGGGTTTTCAACCCAACAGCAATTCCTCACTTTGTCGCTGTGGAACAACCCTAACTAATGCATTAAATGGAGTTTTTTTGCTCTCTAATATATATATATATATATATATATATATAGATACCTATATACTGTACCTATATACTTATATATCTATATATATCCATATATATATATATATAGACACACATATATACACACATACAGTACATACATACGTACATGCTATATATATATATATATATATATATATCTATCTGTGTGTGTGAGTGTGTGTGTCTCAGGACACAAATATGATACACTTATTTACATATAAACAGACACAACCACCCACCTACACATAGCCACCCACACACACACACCGCCACCAACACACACAGCAACACACACACATGCACACACACACTGCAACACACACCGCCACCCACACACACACACACACAGCAACACACACACACCGCCACCCACACACACAGCAACATCCACACACACAGCCACCCACATAGACAGCCACCCACACACAGCCACCCACATAAAGCCACACACACAGCCACCCACAACCACACGCCAACACCCACCCCCACACCCCCACACACACCCAACCCCCACACACACACACACAGCCAGACAGACAGACACATGCACAGACAGGCAGACACAGTCACACAGACAGACACATGCACAGGCAGACACATGCACAGACACAGAGACAGACAGTCACACAGACTGGCACGAGGTCACAAATGATTATAATTCTTATCTGTTAGTCCACTCAATGCATCATATTTGTCACAGGAAATGCTGCAGCTGGTAGCACAGTAGCCTCAGTGTGTCATCATAGAGGATTAGCCACTGCAATGCTTGGTGGTGTTCAGTACACTCTAGGATGTTGTCATGGTCTTCCATGCATCTTGCCCTGCTATGCTGTGATTCATGACAGCAATAGCACTCTCTTGAGGTACTCACAATCATGCAGTGCCCACACATGCACCAGTTTGTACATCGAAGGCAAGGATTCTCCATCTGGTATTCTTCACCATCACTATCATCATCCTTAGTGATGCTATCACTGTCGCTGTCATCAGTGTTCGGAGGTAGCTTGTCCTCATCATACATTGGCTGAAAGTTGTATGGCATAATGTGGTTGTGTCCCTCAGTCATGTTGAGTAATTTGTTCTTTGTGTCAACAGTAGGGTGGATGTGTAGAGGAATAAGCAAAGAATAGTTAGTCACATTTGCAATCATGGATGCAATATGTGCTGGAAAATAAAATGGTGTGCATAATTTACTGTGATAAAACCAATTCGCGTACAAGCAAAGTGTCACAGGATAGGTGATTGCCAAGGCTGCACGATACTAGGGTGCGAGAGGTCTTCAGCCCAGCAAGGTGATGGAAACAATGTGCTGTTGGACACCTGAATCAGGAGGTATGTAAATAAATGGTGAAGACACAATTGTTGGTGTTGCAAATAGTAGTTCTCATTTCTAGTTGCCTACACTGTACAGTACAGCCTTTCAGAAATAACACTGACACTGTGCTTTCTGTCTGTCTTTCTGAATGCTGCCATTATTTATCACGGATTCAAGCTTGCTTTGACCATAGACTACACGACATTGCTACAATGTATGCAGTGTATATTGAAAAGCTTATATTCAAGTGTATGTAAATCAGAATGTGTACAGAACAGTTTACTAGAAACTTAGAAACAAAGAATATGATGGCAGGTAAGGAATGCTTGGCATAAACAGCATGACTCTTTTCTATACCGGTTTGCTAAAGTGCATGCCCCTTTTCCATACCGGTTGGCATAAGTGCAGACACTGGTGAACCAACTATCTTTTTCCTCCTACACCTCTAGAATTTCCTTATGTCCCCTTTTTTGTAGAATTGCCACACTGGTTTTAACCCAATGACCTCCTCTTGAAGGAGGTTGCATGCGTTCACCACCCTCAGTGAAAAAAAATCCTTACATTGACCCTGAGCCATCTGCCCTCAAACTGCCAGTTGTGCAACCTTGTTCATCCCCGGTCTGTTTATTTGAAAGATGCTACACTGATGGACTTGGTTGATTCCATTGAGGTACTTGAAAGTTTCTATCATGTTCAGCCTCTTCCCCCAGTCCCAATCGAGGTTATACATATCAGGCTACTTTAATCAGTCTTTGAAAGGTTTCTGGTGCAAACACTGCAACGTGTTAGTGGCCCTCCGCTACTCATGTCCTTGCAGAGATGGTGTCAAGATGCTGTGTTGTACAGCAACGGTAATCTGCTCCAGAAATAGGGAGGTGATACAGCCCCCTGTAAAGGGAACTGGACAGGCAGCACTTGTAGTACTGTGTGCAGTACTGGCACCCATTACTGAAAAACGACATCAGATTGTCAGAGGATGTGCAGCAAACGGCATCAAAGCTGATCCATGGATTTGAAGAACACTCCTATGGGGAGAGGCTAGGTGAGTTGAACATGTATTCCATTGAAGAGAAAAGGGATGGGGGGACATGATTGAAACCTTTAAATACTTAAAGGGGGTAAACAAGACTAATACAGAAGGGATATTCCTGATTAAGTGAGGGAGGAACACGAGAGAGGTCATCAGCTGAGATCGGAGGAGAGAAGATTCAGAGGGAGAAATCAGGAGACATTTTTTCGCTGGAAGGGTGGTGGACAAGTGGAATACTCGGCCTGGGCTGTAGTATCCTGTAGTAGAGTGGTCACTTTTAAGAGTTGATGGAACAGAGTGGGGGGTGAATTATGAATAGGGAAGGGGATGTTGGGGGGACTGCAAGTTGAGGGGCTGGCTACACAATTGAGCACACTCTATAGACCATGATGCCTGTTTCTGCTGCCATTTTTGTGTGTTCATATGTCTCCCAAACTGCAGGCAGTACTCCAGATGGGATCACAACCATCTGTACATACAATACAACCGTTGTGTACTACTCCACTGTGTGTTTTCTTTCCCATTTGCATTACTTTACACTGCTTTGCATTTACTCTAAACTGCCATACTTTTGACAATTCATAAAAACTTAAACAATCCCTTATCATTATTTCCAACACCCCATGTGCATCAGCCCTGTTGCAGATCTATAAGTTGTCTGCAAAGTGTCATACTTTTCCTTCCGGCCCCTACAGAATATCACATGTAAAGAAATTAAAGAGGACCGCTTTAATTATTGAACCCAGTTGCACTGCATGAGCAAGACCCCTTTATTTGGCATAGAGTATGTTTACTGTTACCTTCTGTGTCCTGTGGTACTTGAAGTTTTTGACCCTGGAAACCAGCGCTCGGACCAAATCAGAGGGTGACACCGCTGGGACCAAATCACAGGGTGATGCACTTGTTTACTCACCTTGTGTGGTATTTTGTTGAATGCCTTGCTAAGGTCAATGTAGAAAATGTGCATGGGCCCTACGTTGTAAACTACTTTTGTCAACCAGTATAAGAAATCTATTTGATTTGTCTGACATGACCTTCCAACTGTGAAAACATGCTGCATTGGGTCATGAGCACCACCAGTCAATAGATACTCAACAAATCTTTCTCTCAAATGTGATTCCATGATTTACCCTACCACCATGGTAAAACTAATGAGTCTGTAGTTTCCTGCATCTGCCTTGCTCATAGTCTTGTGAATGGGAATCACATCCACCACCCTCATGGAGGAACAGTGACAAAGATTTAATACCCTGATAACAAGGCAGGCACCATATTCTTGGCACATCGTGTGTGTGTGTGTGTGTGTGGCCAGGTGACTGTGGTCCTTGTCTACAGTCCTGTACTACTGCCAGCATTTCCTGCTACAGGTCAAGAAAACTATGCCTGAGCCCCAATCCCCCCCTACCTCAGCCCACTAGTATCGGCTTTCCATTCTCGTTTTGTCAGGTTCATTTTCTGAATGGTGAAACTAAAAAGCCACACACCAACAGGCATGGTTTCTCTCACCAGATTCCACCACATCCAGCTGCCTGAAAACATAAAGGACAACAGTTGGTAAAGTGGAGGCGAGACCCCTTCCCCCTTGGCATTGACCCCTCAGGCAAAAAACATGTTTTAATGAGCTTCAGTATGAATCTCCCTCTGCAGACATCCAATCTGTTAATATTTAGCAGTAAAGAAAAAAATGATAACATGTGACCGCTCCCAGTTCACAGCAAGAGCCATTCTTTAAACTCTGATGTGCCTCGCTTTTTCTCCAGAACCTCTCCAGCCATAATAGAAAATCTCCTGATCGGGCCACTTCGGGACATGTTGGCAATTATTGCAAATTACAAAGTACGGCCATGTCAAGGCAAAAAATTACTAAACCTCAGGTGCAGACTCATCAGGAAAGGTTGTTGCTGTCTTATTTGATATTGGGTGCATGGGTTAATATAAAACATGAGACCATAGGAACATCAGATCCCGGTGTTAGTTTGTTACTTGTCTGGGACTGTAGGCACATCCACCAGTATACGGACCTGCTCCAAAGGCAACCAACTAGCACCACGGGTGCTTTCTGAAATAATTAAGTTATTTTATGGTAAAAATGTGCCAGTTTCACACAACATGCACGGCCCCAAAGCAAGTATTTCATGGAACTTCACGGTCAGAAAATATAAAGATGCATAGCTGTTTTGACAATTCATTTCATTGCTCTGCAATCAATGGCAGAATGAACAGGTAAGGCATAAGCTTCTTCATTCTCTTAGCCCACCAGTATGATAACACGATATCCTGGCAGCAATTCATAGCACTTGCGCTCCAGGCAGCTTTCAAGAACTCTCCATGGACACTAGCTTTCTGCCACCCTGGGGTAGGGTCAATCTACTGCCACCATCCACAGTACTGTGCACTGAATTCTGTGCTTGACCACCACAATGGGCATCCTGAAGCATGCCTCTTATCCTAAACTACTATATTCTTGCCGTTTGTTAATATGCCGGCTTGTCTTCCAACTCCACAAAAAAATCAGCACCAGTGACCATTCCACTGACTCCTAAACCCTTCATCTGTGTAAGTGGGTTTCAGAAACCACCAGTGCATTCACAGTCACTCTGCTGACAATAGAGTCAGAGTACTCTGTCAAGCACACTGCAGGATTTCCTTGCTAACAGTAAGAAAATTATCTCTCAGCTGTTTGCCATCACTATCACTAGTGTCCATACACCTCACCACTAAGTCAAGTAAATAGTTTGTTATCAAATGCAATGATCAATTAAATGGACATGACACACATTACACGGTGGTGAGCAAATTTCACAGCAGTTATGACCACCATTAAATATTTGCAGCAGAACTTAGAATATGTGAATTATTACCAAGCTACAAATGTAGTCCGTTGACAGAAAAGCGCAGACTTACCTGTGAATTCTGCAAAGACAGCTGGAGAAGTATTATGTGATAGCAAGTTCAGCAGAAAGAAAAGGTCTGTGGTATGAAACTCTCCCACACCACACTACCTCAAATGCAACAGGGACCTTGCCCTTGATAGCCTTAAAAAATAACAAATTTAACAAAATCTTGCATTGCCGGCTGAAAAAAAGCCGAAAGTGTGCGGCTGTTAATCACTAATGGTGCCAGGAAAGATATATGGCAGCCAATAGGGAAAGCCCATGAAACGAGCAATCGATCAAGGGATGAACAACGCATCCAATCAGTGAGGCTGCCAGAGTCAGTGACAGGAGAGAGCGTTGCTAGGGGGACCGATATCAACAAGAAAGCCTCCCATTGTAATCAATGTATGGTTGATTGGACATCATTTTCTCGGGCTACAATGAGAGTGCAAGACTACAGAGGCAGGCAGAGCAGAAAGACATGGTGAGCCACAGAATGACACGTGGGCTTCCTAACCAGAAGTGAGGATAAGGTAATGACAGTCTTTACTTCAGAGGGCTTTATACATTACGGAAACGGTTTCTGGTAAATTCAGAGAGATTTGGGGGACATCCTAGTCGATGTTTGGGTGTTGTTTTCCTTTAAATTGTTTGGCCTACCATAAGTGAACATAATGCACAGTTGTTAAAAAAGTAAGATGTGATATGCTCAGTGTGAGTAGCTGCTTTCCTCAAAGCTCCATGATTAATCGATTTAAAACCACAGATACAACCTATTAAATATCACTTCTTGAGGGTTTTCATCTGTTTATTTATTTATTTATGTCTTTGGTGACTGGGTAGGTGCACTAATCGAGAGGACCATTTTCAGCCACGACCCGGGCCACAAGGTGGCAAAAAATAGGTAGAGGTACAAACAGTGAATTACAAGATACGATACGTGCATGCCCAACAGCTGGCGGTGAGGGTGGAGAGAGAGAAAGAGAGAGAACAGTGGTAATGCAATGTGCAGACAGGGTAGACAGGTAATGCTATATCAGTATGTACATAAGCATAGCCAAAATACAGACAGTGCAAGACACAGGCAGTAGTGGTATACAGGTACATGGTCCAGTTCAAGTAAAAGTGAGAAAAAACAGTTGCTGTAATAAAAATTCAAATAGAAAAACAATCACAGATCATAACATCAAAGGGGCAAGACAGGAGGAAGGGGGGCAGGACTAAGCTTATGGTTGGGGGCAGGAAGGAGAGAGGTGGGAAAAGGGGCAGGCTAGTGGGGGCAGGAGGGGGGGTATAAGTGCTGTAGGGCATCAGGTAAAAGTCTGAGTGCCCGGTGATACAACTTTTGGGTGAAACATTGAAGGGAGATACCGGAGTGCACATTATGTGGAGAAGAGTGTAGACGAGTGAAGGAAGAGGAGGAAAGGTTACTTTTGCCTTGGAACTCACCAAAAGTGAGCTGAGTTGGTTGGTGAGTCCATTCCAGTTTTCTATCGGGACTTTGTGGCAAGAAGAAGTGTGTTTGGGACGTTGGCAACCACCTAGTCCCTTTATTTTACTGTCTGGGGAGCGGGAGTCTAGGTGGGGGTTGCCTGTGGGAAAGGGGGAGGCAGGCCATATGCTGAAGGGTGTAGTGCTTGTGCTTACCCAGGGGCTTCACTGGTGAGGTGTTGCCTGACTGGTGCCCTGTCCTTTAGGTGGCTCACCCTGGGCTCTCAGCGGGCCAGAAAGTGAGAGAGGTTTGGCCTGGTGTATGGCCTAGGATCATCATCTCTTCCAAGCTCCTCTTATTTTTCTTCCTCAGGTTCCAGCAGTTAAATAGGGTAGCTGGTTGGGGGAGACAGTCAGAAAAGCGGGTGTAGGATTCACAGCCGGAAGGAAGTGAGTCCTAACTGCCTGGGGCAGCATATCGTGGGGGTGGAGGACCTCTGTCATGGGTCAGCTGGATCCTTCGGTGGCTGAACACCCCTTCCTGTCCTGTCTGCAGGTATAATTCATCACTAGAAGGAACTTCTTAAGGATTCCCAAGTGACCAGGACGGGAGTCTGCTTGATGGTCTTTGAATTTGTTTGATTGGAAATATTGTTTCAGTTGGGCGATGAGAGAGCCCTACATTCACTTTTTATTCCGTTTGGATTGTTGTGGTGGGATAACAGCTACTTGGTCAAACTGTGGTGGACAGATGGGAGTGGGAGTCTCATCCTGTCATGACATTGACTATAAATGTGGCATGTTTAGCCCCAGTTTGGACTACATGAACTCCATAATTCTTCTGGACCTTAAATTGTTGTGTTGTGATGGTTTACTTTAAAGGAGTTTGATTTATTTATTTTATTTATATTTTCATTTTTCTTTTTTGAAGGGATTGATTGGGGTGGGGATATAGATTTTTATATTTCGAGTATATGTGGTATTTATAGTTGTTGCTGAGTGTGCTGATAGTTGTATTTGATATGTGTTGGCCGATATCTCCTCCGGTTAGGCGCTACTCCCCTTTTGATCTCCATGGCCTCTGCCCTTTTGATTGTCCCCCCTTGCCCAGTGGGGTGTATGGGCAGTGTCACGCTTTGGGGATTGTGAGGAAGAGACATAGGGCCGGGTATCGCGGACTGGAGGGGGGAGTGGAATGCAGTGGACTGATCGGGGTGGTGGGGCCCAGTAGACGCCCTGGTGCAAAATGAGTTCTGGAGAGGGGTCCTCCTTGTCTGATCCCCATACCTAAGGGCTCCATTTTGGGTGGGCAGTTAGCACAGCCAACCCCAGCAGCTTGTCCTATTCGGGCGATGTTATGCAATGCCAGGTCCAATAAAAGCAAGACAGCAGTGATTGCTGATCTTGTTGGGTCATCGGACCTGGCATGCATCATGGAAACCTGGCTGGATGAGAATGCTGGCCCCATTTTGGAGTCAGCTGTTCCAGCAAGGTACACAATGATACACCACCTGAGGATGGATTGCAGGGCCGGGGGTGTAGTGATCTGTTTTCGAACTGAATTGGGCCTTATTTATGTACCAGTTGAGGAGCACAGTTCCTTTGAGTGTATCATTGGCGCAGGTGTGAGGTGCAGAATCCTTCTCTTCTACCATCCACCAGGAGGCGAGAAGCAGTTTTTGCAGGAAGTCGCAGACTTCATCATCGATATGGTGTTGGGGTCCCCCAGATGGATGGTGCTAGGGGACTACAATGCCTAGGTCGATGATGAACTCTCGCAAATTGGTCAGGACTTCCTCCAACTAATGAATTTGTTGGGCTTCACACAGGTGATTACCTCTACAACCCATATTCATGGTCACTCATTGGATTTGGTCTTTCTGCTGGGGATGGAGACCTCTGACATGGTGGTGGAGTTAGTCAGATGGTTTGACCATCATATCATAAGGTTCAGTTTCATGGCTCCCCCTAATAGGCCTGCCCCTGTGGAGATGGTTCGGTTCTGCCCTTTGAGGGGTTTGACCCCAAATGGCCTAATGGCGGTACTGGACCTATCGAGCTTGCTGAGTATAAGCACAGATCCAGAGAATCTACTACAAGCCTATAACAGGACTGTGGTGGAAGCTTTGGATTTTTTTGCTCCTGTTCATGTTCACCATCTCACTCTTCACCCTCAGTCCTCTTGGTCTGATGGGACCTTTAGGGAGTTGAGATGAGTGGGGTGAAGGTTGGAGCAATGCTGACAGAAATCAGGTTTGGAGGCCGACAAACTTAGACTAATGTCTCATTATGCAGAGTATCAGTCAGTTATCTCCCATAAGAAGGCAGAATTCCTGTCCAGAGAAATACAATAACTACGGCACAGAATTGACCAGCTCAGCTCTTTCGGACTGTGGACAGACTGTGCAATCCAGTCTGTCTACAGCCTCGGAGAGCATTGTCACAAGAGAAATGTGATGAATTTGCTCAGTTCTTTGCAGATAAGATTGTCAGCATCACAGCTGAAGTCTGTGCAGCTCGCTGTAATGGGGATTACAGTGATCAGTGGAAGGTTGTGGCCCTTGGACCTATTTGGTCAGATTTCGACCCATTGACGATTGAGGATGTCGTGAAGATCATCCCGAGTTTGCGACCATCTGCTATGGTCTGGATCCGAGTTCAACACGTCTCCTTGTGGAGTGTGTTGAAGTCATCAGCCTTGTCCTAGTGGAGATAGTCGGGTGTTCTTTAGAGACAGGTGTGTTTCCAGACACCCTGAAGGAGGCGGAGATTATACCACCCCAGAAGAAATCCTCTTTAGACCCAGACTGTCCTGCCAACTACAGGCCTGTCTCTAAGCTTCCCTTTGTATGAAAGGTTATAGAGAAGGTGGCCACACTGCAGCTGGAGGATCATCTTACCATCCATGAGATCTACGATCCTCTCCAGTCGGGATCTAAGAAGAGGCATAGTACCGAGATGGCACTTGTCCGGGTACTACATGATCTCCTGATAGCGAGAGATCAGAGGGCACATTCCATCTTGGTTCTCCTTGATTTCTCTCTGCAGAATTTGACAATGTGGACCATGGTGTGCTTCTAGAGCACCTGAGGGTCATCTGAGGATTGTCAGAAACAGTCCTCAAAGGATTCCATTCATACCTTACCAGCAGGTCTCAGAATGGTGTCGGGGATTTATTCCTCTCACCAGGTCTCCCTGCTTTGTGGGGTCCCTCAGGGCTCTGTGTTATCACCCATGCTGTTCGCAGTGTACATGCTGCAGTTGGGGGACATTGTGAGGCAGTATGGGCTTAGTTTTCACTGCTATGCGAATGATACTCAGCTCTACATGTCCTCTGTGCCCTGGCAGGATGATTCTGTCTTGGTATTTAACAAATGCCTCATCAAGATCCAGGATTGGATGAGTGCCAATTGGTTGAAGCTGAATCTGGACAAGACCATGGTGTTAGTGGTGGACTCAGAATATTGAGTTGAGGGACAACTGGTGGGATGACCTTCCAGGGTTTTGGCTCGGGGGCATCCAGCTGTTGACCTCGGATCAGGTGCATAATCTGGGTGTTATTTTTGATGAGGGACTGACACTTAAGTTGCAGGTGTCAGTTGTCATCAAATCCTCTTTTTACCATCTGAGGAATATCACCTGGATAAAACACCTGGTCCCACCCAATGACCCTCCAACTTTGGTCCATGCCTTTGTGACCTCACGCCTTGATTACTGCAACTCCATTTACCTAGGGCTCCCAGGGGTTGATATTCGTCGCTTGCAGCTGGTGCAGAATGCAGCAGCCAGGTTGTTGACTGGTTTACCTCGATCTTGCCATGTAACACCTGTTCTCCACAGACTGCACTGGCTGCCTGTTCACTGGTGAATCACCTTCAAGGTCAACTTGCTGACCTATAATGCCTTACATGGACAGGGTCTGTGCTACCTGCAAGAACTCCTGCATCCTTATCGGCTCCTCCATTCATTCCACTCTGCCGACGAGGGATTGCTGGAGATTCCCAGGGTCTGAATTAAGTTATCTGGTGCTAGGGCATTTGTATTTGCAGCTCCAACCCTTGTTCGGTAAGGGAGTGCCTGACTGCGGGGAGCTTTAAGTTAACTCTGAAAACTTATCTATTCAGGCTCACCTTCTCCAAATATGGATGATAGATGATATGCTATTTCTTGTTTTAAATTGTGTGGAGTGTTGTTTTATGCTGCATTTTATCTTTTGTACAAGCACTTAGATATCCTGATTTGTGCTTTTTAAAAAAACATTAAAGAAGTTGAAGTTGAAGTATTAGAGCATAGTCAAGTTGTAGACCCTAGCGTTGCTGTACAGAACAGTGACATTTTGCAGCAGTGAGGAGCCAGGTCTTCAGGTTATGTTTAAAATCTATTTATTCATTTGTATAAACTACCCCAAAATGAATTCTGCTTAAGTTACTAACTATGGACCTAGCAGAACCACAACAATGGAAATCACGCCTCCAATACTGCCACGCAGCCAGGCCCCTAAGCGCAAAAAGCAAGGTTCACTGCAGGATTCACTCCCTGATGCCATGACACAGGAATCTTTGGCAGCAAGCTGGGAAAATTCTTCAACGAAGTAGCCACTGTCAAGCTTACCCTGTTTGAGTTGGTCACCGATTTTAAATCCATTAAGCCAGCTCTCGAGGCTTTGACTACCAGGGTCAGTGATGCAGAAGCCTGGATCAATTCCATGGAAGACCAGCAGGCATGGGACAGCAAGGAACTGATATATTTAAGGAAAAAGGTGGCCAAACTTGAGAATAGAATTGAGGATCAAAAAGGGAGTAGTAAATGGAACAACTTGGTTCTCGTCGGAATCCCAGAGCAAGCAGAGGGCACCAATATGCTTATGTTTGTACAAAAACTATTACAAGAAGTAGCTGACCCCTTGGAGTCTGGAACTGTCTATTTGATTGAGAGGGCATACCAGTTTCCCCAACCTCAGCCACTATAGGTAGACAAACCACAGGCAATAATCCTACAATGCTTAAACTTCCAGGACAAATTCTACATACAGGTTCAAGCCCATAAGAAAGGCCCCCTGACTTGGAATGGCCATCAATTCTTCATCTTTAGTGATGTCACTCCAGCTGTCAGAGACAAGCAGAAAGCTTACTAGGATATTTAAAAAAAATTATACTCAGCCCATGTACCCTTCAGAATGTTGTATCCTGACCACCTGGTGATTACCACCATGAGCGTCCTAACACAGAAACATCCTGAAAAGAGCTCCTAAAACCTCTGCTGGATGTCTTCCCACTGTTGCCTGCCAAGCCGGGCGGCTCCATTGTCAAGAAATAATCTACTATGTGGGCTCTATGAGTATCTGGAACGATCAACTACAGCTGACACTTTATATCTTTCAGCTTTGTGATGTCAAACCTCTCTCTTTCATCAGACTACACCTCACTAGAAAATACATGGGACCATGTTGTTCTTGGGTGGATGGCTTGCCCTAATTAATATTTTATTTTCTTGAGAAGTCAACAACTTTAACACACAAAGTGGCTCAAATATGGCAGTCACCTAATTATTTAAAACTCCTTCCTTCTTCCCACATGGGTTTCCCACCTTGAGGACCCATACGCTGCACATCTGCCCAGCTACTTTTGACAGGAGCTGCCACTGCTGTCAATCATTCTTCCTGCATTCCTTTCCCCAGTGGTGAGAGTACAGCTCACTCTTCAAGCCTTGGAGCAACATCACCACCAATCAGCCTCCACTCCTTAAGCTTGTCATCATGCCACTGACACTCACTATTGCCATCTGTGGAACTCCACCACATATTGTACCATCGTGCAGGATCTTCTCCTGCAGATCACTCTGACCACCCTCTACACAGCTTATTGGTGGACACAGAAGTGAGTCAGTAACCCGACTGAAGCTGCTTTAAGATTTTTTTCCCCCACCTCTACTACTAGTGCAGCAGGTATGTGCTTCATTTGTGCGTCACTTAACCAGCTCATTCACCCCAAAATGTGTGATTCGTCCTACCATAATACCAATAGGCCTATTTGTGCCTCAGACTTATGCACTGGGACTTCTCTCATTAACATTATTACTACTACCAATTGAACAGTCCCTTTCCACGCACATGATGCAAAAACTGTTTTAATGATTGTGCATGGGGATTCCTGCCCAGTTTACTAAACCGGCACATTTGAAATTTGCTACGGCCACTAATAGGACTTTAATTAATAGTAGCCCTATACATCTGGTAATTAATGTGCTTGTTTAAATCAACTGCTGTACTTTCTATCCAACTTCCACTCTTGATGCAGCTCAAACAAGACTCTGACTATCCCCACTAAAATGGGGGTAAGCTGCCTTCTATTATAGTTTGTTATATAATAGGTTGTTAATTGTTCATGCCTCATTGACAGTTCACGGACAGAGGAGAACACATATGTGGGTCCTGATCGAACTTATTGCCCTGGACGCTCACCCTTGCCAATCAGTTCCCCAGCCCTTATAAGATTGGGAGATTTGCTCCAGCGAGTTCAACGTATGTCTGTCATTTGTATTTGTATTCCTGTTTGCCACCATTGTTTTTGCTCTGTGTTTCAGAGCTACCACTGTTAGTATGTTCTCATGTTGTTGTGAATTTTTTGTTTGCATGTTGTTTGCTAACTTATTAAGTTACAGGATGGTACAACCCCTCTTAAAGATGTGTCTAAAGTCCCAGGCTGCATCGCACGAGTGCCTGCGCCACACAACTGAGATGCGTCGGCACACAATATTGGTATATTCAGAAGATGCGCCATAAAAGATGGGATTGCGCATGTCTGGCTGAGTATGCTGAACATGGGCAATTGCGCAGTTGGAGATGCATGGCATTACAGGTGCCCTGAGACTAGTGCAGGGCATCGGGAAATGTGTGACAGGCAACCACATGCTGAACATGGGCAATTGCACAGTTGGAGATGCACGGCATTACAGGTGCCCTGAGACTAGTGCAGGGCATCGGGAAATGTGTGACAGGCAACCACACGCGTGGCATGCAAAATTGTAATATTCAGTCGGGATAGGCAAATGACCTCATTGCATATTCCGAGCCCATTCCCCACATGTGCAGCTCATTACTGGAATGTGTGCAGGCCATTTGCATACCCAAGGCATGTGCAGTTCCAGCTTTGCAGGGCTGCTGCACCACTCCACAAAGGTGAACAGGAGGTACTGCAGCCAAGCAGGCAGGTGTGATGGAATGTTTGTGTGTAAGTGGGGATTACCTATGGAATCCCGAAACTCAGTGTCCAGAACTCTACAAGATTGAGTTCGATAGACTAAATTTCAGCATCCCAATAGGTGTCCCAGCCCAAAATGTGGGATCCCTCAAGGGACTTGCATTTAAAGCATGGGGCTTCACCCCCTGCACCCTCTGTGCAGGGGACCTGCCCCCCCCACACCCCCATAATTAAAATAACCAACTCGGAGAGAGAGCGGACCTTGGAGATAAAAAAAATAGTTATGGGGGGCAGAATGGTGGGAAGGAAAAGTTGCTATAACCGGGAACAGAACACAGCTCCATGTGGCCATGCTGGCCGAGCTGCTTGTAACCCAGCCCTCCACACCACATGAGCAGCTTGGCCAGCACCTGCATCCTCCACTCTCCTGTTGTTCCTGACAAGAGGTAGGTTAGTGGTACATCACATCCGCTATCTTACCCCAGTCAGCATTGCCTGTGTTGGGACACTACAGGATACAGGCAAGTGTCTTTCAGTATATTGAAGTCAGTCCCATAAGTGTCAGGATTCTGAGCTTCAGTATCCTAATAGGATTATAGGAACATGGTGATACATGCAAGGAATGTCACTGTTCAGAAAGTGACCAGGTACCCACATGTGTAGGTCCCACCTAGACCACTCCAGTTAACCCAATGGGCCAGTCTGATACTGGCCACGTATGTGCCCATGGTGGCCGTTCGCCCAACACCGGAGGGTTGGGTGTCCACGAGGCATGCCCATGTCACCCACAGACCTCAGGTTGTGCCACCCTTCCCCCACACTGCCCACTGTTGTGCTATATCCACCACAGGAACTCCACACAGATCCACCACAGTACCCCTGTGGTGGTATCGCACCACATGGCAGACATTGTTGACATGTCTGTGGCTCCCTGTTGTGTGGGCTTCATATAGTCATGCTTTGTGCACCTATGGTGTACCACTGTGGGTGTGTGCCATGGGTCAGTTCCTGGCTCGTGCCATGCTGCCACTAGTACCACCAGGCTACCTGGACACGTTGCCCCAGATGTCACCATGGGTGCATGCCACCACCAGATGGTGCCCTGCAGGCTACATGGGTGTAGGTCATGGCCCCTGGTACATGGGCTGCTGTGTGGCTGTCTGCTCTGCTGGTGTGCTAGGGGTGCATCTGACAGCACTGGTATGCGGCTGCTGGGTGTCAATGTCCTGGGTGCAGTGTGGGGGTGGCTCTCTGGGCGATGTTGAAAGTGTCCCAGGACCTGTGGCTTTGGGTACATCTGTCCTGGCATGTCTGCTGTGTGTGGGTGCCTGAGGCACATCCTGGTGCACCTCCAATGGCTGTCTCAGGATGGCCTGCCTGCAGTTCCGCAGGCCTGCCTGTGGGTGGTTAGCCAATTTAGGCCATCCTTTTGTCTGCCTAACTTTGCACGGCACACTTCTGAGATGCATGGCAGATGCAACCGCATATTTTGGCTGACTATACAGATGTGTGGCATATTCATGTACGTGGTCCCTTTTTTGCACCACATACATTATTTGATCGTACATTCAGAAATGTGTGCCGCATGTCTCCCTTTTGAATATCATGTTTCAGCACATTTTCTGAGATGTGCCACTCATCTCCATTTTGGGCCACGCCATCTCCTTTGAATATGTCAGCCTACAAAGTTCACTAACACAAGGTGTCTGTCAACAAGTTTTTATCCCTTTGAATGTTGTGTTGGAACTTCTCAATACCTTTAGTGGGCTGGTACTAAGATGACACCAATTGTTAGATACCTCTTTCCACTTCCCTAGCAGGCCACACAACTTTTTTCCCTCACTCCACATTATGTCTAAAATTGGCTACAGTCTCATTATTTGGAACATAAAAGGAGCCCAGACCAAAGAAAAGTGGCACCAAAACCTATGGCACCTCAAACATATAGGCAAAAATATAGTCTTCCTATAAGAGACACATACTGTACTTTATCTGACCAGACAAATTTATAGTGAAGAAAGTGGATGAGCCAAGTTTATGCCGCAGACATGGACAATAAGAAAGTCAGAACAGCAATCTTAATTCACTGAAATACTCCTTTCCAGCTGCAGGAACAGTTTACTGACTCAGGCAAGTGTTTTGTTGTAATTAAAGGCACCTCTGGTAGGGTTGTACCCAGTCAGGGCAAGGAGGGACTCTGCATAATCTTCTTTACTTCCAAAAAGTCTGTTGCAAAAGCATATTGCTTGTTTCACTGTCCTTTTCTGTCCTTTATTTTCTCTGTTCTGTTAGGAAAGTCACCTGCCATATCTCCCCCCTCCATCTCTATCTGCCTCTGTAATTCATATTTTCCTTTCCAGTCTCTCCACAGTGCCCAGGCTCCTGAAAGCAGCTCAAATAAGAGAAAGGCTAGCTAACATAATGCCCAAATACTGATATTTTATTATTAACCATGGGGCATTGATCTGGTTTTAAATAAAAATATAGGAGCCATATATTCTATGAGAGCATGCTGTTTTACAGCTCTCAAATATCAGCACATGATGGCTTGCTAGAGATCTGAGAAATATTAGGAAATGTACTTGAATTTGCTGTATAAATTCATGGGCTGTCATTATACATCCATTTACAGTTTTACGCTGCAAAAGTTTCCCATCTCAGAAACTCTGGTAGGGAACATTGTAAGCGGTTCCCTCCATGCTTCTGAGTTAAATTCAAAAAGTGTTTTATTTTCCCCCTTTATGGAGAAATACATTTGGTGCATTTTGTTTAAATCCTGCAGCTCATTTTGCAGCACAGAAATGTTTAAAACAGTATTACAGGTTTCAGGAATTAAAATCCCCTCTTTCAAACCCTGACTAAAATAAACAGCATACTGTTTGTTTGTTTTTCCTTTCAGTTTCCCCTTCCCCAAAACTCTCATACGGGAAAAGCCACAATGGGGTTCTTCACACTGAAGGAATGAATCCTTTAATGTTACAATTGATTTACTTTTGCTTCTGGTACTTAAATAAAATACCTGTAAGAGTGTGAAAAGGGGCCTACATGAAAGAGTGAAACCATCGACTCCTATAGGTGCCAGCGGCCCTCACTGACAGGGCTTATATCCTAAAAGTCAGCTATGACATCAGTGATGTAGGAGGAGTTAAAAGCTTATTAAGGCTTGTTTTCTATTCATTTCAGTTTAAAAACCAGAGGAATAAGTTTTGAAATATTTTACCTGAACTTTTACATGATTCCATATATTACTTTAAATCCTCAACCTTTTTGAATGTGACAGTGATGATTTGTACTGTGTATTCTTTATTTTGTAAAAAGGGGCAGATCACGTGATATAGTGGATGGGTATAGAACGCCACTGCTTGGGACACTAGAGAGATCTGATGTTCAGAGGACATGCAAGTCTTTCATGTCCACAAAACCAATTAATGGCAGAAGAAGCTCCTCGGGGAAACAGCAACCAGCACAGTATTTGAAGTCCTATAAGAAAATGTGATCCCTATCCTGATGAATTGCTGTTTCATTTCAGTATTTTTTTTAGTTTAGTTTGTTATTTTTGTTCCTGATTTGTGGAATAAAACTACGCAGCCTGAGTGTTAAACTTGAAATTTCTGAGTGCTGTTTACCCATACCCTCCAACAAAGTGGTATGAGAAGTGGGATACTGGGACATCTGAAATGGAAGGGGGATGCTTCAATGGATATTGCCCTGATATCGAGATAGACACATGCATCGACACAATGATCTAAGGGGTGCTAACTTGAGCCATAGCTGAAAAACTAGCCACTTCAAGGTTTAGAACCAGATGTAAGAAGAATTACCAAGTCTGACTCCATCTTTGAAGCAAACATGCGCAAGACAGGGGAGGCGATGTCTGACAGACTCCCCAAGAACATTAACAAATTATTATTGTGGCTATGCATCAACCAAGTGGAAGTGGACAGATAACGAATGACCAGGCTACAGAGACAAGACCAAAGGTGGGCCAATACTATGAGAGCCCTGCAAGCCATGGGAGCAGGTCAATAACCAAGCGGACCCGTTGACCTACCTAAAGACATTAAGCAAACCAAACTGGTCAGAACTAATGATGTGGAAGTATTCCTTATCACTTCTGAAAGAATCGCAAGGGCATGTGCATGGCCTAAAGTACAGTGGGTTGTGCAACTGGATCCTTATCTGACCAGTTGTGCTCACCTGGCATATAACCACATGGACAGCAGAAATGCTGAGAACTATGACCTGGTCAGACAGGAGATCCAGCCATTCCTACATTCAGATGGTTCTTGTAGCAACCATATGTTCTTCATGTATGGAGGTTAGACCCCCATATTATTGAAAAATCGGATTTCAGGAACTATATCAAGCTTCAAATCTCACATTTTTTACTAAATAATCCCCAGGGAGAAATGTCCACCTTGATACACTGGGATGCATGAAAAGCAGTAATAAGGAGAGGTATAATCTCCTATGCAGCCCATAAAAAGCAAATAGATATCCAGTGTTCAGCCACTTTAGAGGTGCAAATACAGAATATGGAAAAAGATCATATGACCAATCCTACTCCTGATAAATACCATACCTTAAAGAAACTTAAATGGCAATACAATTCCTCTAGCACTGCACTTTTGGAAAGAGCTATATTGCTATCTCAACTGGGGACCTACTTTGAGCGTGATTCAGGTGGGAAGTGACTAGCTTGACAACTGCAAACTAGACAAGGAAGTAAAAATATAACGCAAATCTGTGATGGGGGCTGGTACCACTCACTATGATGACAAGGAAATTGGGGAATGCTTCCGAACATACTATGAGGAACTACTGTATATAGTACAGAGGTGTCACAATCTGACCCACAACTTGACTCCTTTTTTAAAAGGGCTAACTTACCAACAATAAATGACCAAGATAGGTTACAATTAGAAACTGCTATTTCATGGGCAGCTATCCGAAATGCAATAAATCATTTAAAAGGGGGAGGGCCCCAGGTCCAGACAGTTATCCTGTAGACTTTGTCAGAATCTTTTGTCTTGGACTACAGGAACCACTTCAAGATATGATTTCCGAAAGTCTTTGAAGTGGGGTTTTACTTCCCTCAGTGCTCTCAGCTACCATAACTGTGCTTCTGAATCAGGGTAAGGACTCAGAGCAATGCTCCTCGTACCGCCCAATCTCCTTATTAGCTGCTGATGATAAAATCTTGGCTAGGATTCTAGCGAGCAGGCTGGAGTAGATACTCCCCACTATCATCAATGAAGATCAGTCGGGGTTTGTCAAAGGTAGGCCGGGAAAACTAAGTGTCAGTCGTACTCTGAATATACCCTGGAGACGTTCAGAACTAAGAAAGAGGGAAAGACCTGGTATCCTAGCACTTGATGCCAAAAAGGCATCTGACAGATTTGAATGGAAATATATTTTGAAACTCTGTATAGATTTGCATTGGGAGACAAAATGATTAAATGGATAAAACATTGTATAACCAGCCATTGGTAAAAGTCTTAGTGAATGGTATGTTAAATAGGTCCTTTTGTCTTAAACGAGGCACTCGACTAGGATGGCCATTGTTGCCTTTTGTCAATGTGATGTCTTTGGAACCATTAGCTGCAGTGATAAGGCAGGATGTGAAAATCCAGCGATATATTACAGATAGTAAGCATCATAAATTAGCCTTGTTCACAGATTACCTTCTGGTCTATCTCTTGGACCCACAGAAAGGCCTCTCTGCCCTACATGAGGTACTGTCAGAATACGGTGCCTTATCCAGTCGCATAATAAACTGGACCAAGAGTGAAATTAAGGTTTTGGGGAGGAGTAACTCTGAATTCTTGAGAGAAACATCTCTTAAAATAAAGCTGGTTAATACACTGAAATACCTAGATATAATGATACTGAAAAACTGTTCAAATTTATTTAAATAAAACTACATAAATTTTCTTTCCAGCATCAAATAAGATTGTGACAGATGGGAGGGGCTACCAATTAGTTCAACAGGTAGAAAAACACAATAAAAGTGAATATTCTCTTTAAATGCCTTTATTTATTTCAACATTTACCAATTAGGATTCCCAAAAGCTTTTCTAAGCAACAAGATGGTATCTTAAATAAGTTTATGTGGTGCAGAAAGTCAGTCCGAATCAGACTATATAACAGCTACCACTGAGAAAGGGTGGATTAGCTCTCCCAAATTTTTGTTACTGGGCCACACAGCTGGCCTTCTTAGATAAACTCCTGAGGGACCATACACCTGCATGGTGCCTCCTGAAGGAAGAAGTGGTAGTTGGTGGAATTATCAGGATCTTACAAGCTCCTTCCCTGAAGCATAACACTCCAATAAAAAGTATTAACTCTTTTATCAGAACTTTATCAAGGTTATGGCTTGGAGTAGATAAGTATATCAAACATCCCCAGGACCTATCCCCCAGTACAGCTCTGCACAGGGCCTTTGAAGATAAGAAGGGGTATAATGTCTTTGCATATCAAACACTATTACGTTTGCATAAATTGGGTATCTATACAGTAGGGGACCTTATATATGGTGGCAGACTGAAGTTCTTTTTGGAGAGGAAAGAACAATTTGGACTACCTATCAGTGATTTACCCTTCTTTCTCAGGATTAGACAATACTTTACCATCACTGGCCTTACAAGGTCCCCTATAGAGGAAACAATCCCCAACCTAACTCTTCAACTCTTACAGCCTTTTATAAGCTGTTTCAGGGTGCTGCACCTGAACCATCCATCAAAGTTAGAGATGCCTGGAAGAATGATCTAGATATAAACATAAAAATATAGAAACATAGATGCTGATGGTAGATAAGGACCGCAAAGCCCATCCAGTCTGCCCATTTCTTTTTCTACCTTATGAATGTGCCATCAGCCTTTGCTCTGTCAATGGCCTATTTATTCATACTCATCTGTATTGCTCCCTTATGCCTATCTCATGCCTGTTTGAAGCCCTGCACTGTATTCATATCCACCACTTCCTGAGGTAGGCCTTTCCATGTATCCACCACCCTTTCTGTGAAAAAGAACTTCCTCACCTTACCCCTTAATCGGCCTCCCTCTAATCTCATGCGGTGTTCTCTTGTCCTGTTATTTTTCTTATATTGAAACATGTTAGACTCTTCCACCTTGTTAATGCCCTTAAGGTGTTTGAATGTTTCGATCATATCACCTCTCTCCCTCCTTTGCTCTAGGGTATACATATTGAGCTCCATTAATCTGTCCTCATATGTCTTCTGATGCAGTCCCTGCACCATTTTGGTTGCTCTTTTCTGGACTGTCTCAATTTGGTTAATGTCCTTGTGAAGGTGTGGCCTCCAGTACTGAACGAGTACTCAGATGTAGCTTTGATATTTTCATTGACATAAAGGGCCACTCCACCCCTCTGCTTTGCACCTCGGTCTCTTCTGGAACAGTACATAGCCAGGTACTGAAGTCTCCCAAGTGTGGTTACTGGTAAACCATGTCTCGCTAATGGCTACTATGTCCAGTTTAGCCTCTGTCATCTGTGATGATGATGTCCCTTGTGACTGCCAGAAACTCCCCTCCCAGCTTATAGGTGGCTTCAGGGTTTCTCTTCCATATATGCATGATCTTGCATTTCTTTGCAGTTAACCCCAGTTGCCACTTTTCCAACCATTTTGCCAGTTTACCCAGATCTCTTCTCATTCTTCCCACTCCATCTGGATCATCTACTCTGTTATGGATCTTGGTGTCATCTGCAAACAGACAAACCTTACCCACCAGTCCATCTGCAATGTCACTGATGAAGATATTGAAGAGGACCGGCCCCAGGAAGGATCCCTGAAGTACCCCACTTGTGACTTGCATCTCTTCTGACTGTATACCATTTGCCACCTCTCTCTGTTTTCTGCCCGTCAACCAGTTTGCCACCCAGTTGACCAACCTCTTACCCACCCTGAGCCTACCCAGCTTATTAATCAATCTTCTATGTGGAACAGTATCGAAAGCTTTGCTAAAGTCAAGGTAGGCAATATCAGCTGCTCCCCCTTGGCCCACCACTCTGGTTACCCAGTCAAAGAAATCTACTAGATTAGTTTGACAGGACCTTCCTGTTGTAAACCCATGCTGTCTTGGATCCTGTGCTCCTATGGATTCCAGGTGTTGCACTATCCTTTCCTTAAGGAGTGCCTCCATAATCTTGCCCACTATTGAGGTAAGACTGACTGGTCTGCAGTTCCCTACCTCCTCGCTGCTACCACTTTTGTGGAGTGGGATCACATGAGCCCTTTTCCAGTCTTCTGGGACCTCTCCTGTGCTCAGACTCACTAAACAGTTCTGATAATGGCTCTGATAGTTCCACCCTTAGCTCCTTTAGTACCCTGGGATGTATGCCATTGGGTCCCATTGCCGTGTCCACCCTGAACTTATTGAGCTCCTGTGGGGTCCTTTCTTTTGTGAAGGGACTAGTGCACACCTCCCTTCCCCCGTGTCCATGGTGCTGAGCCATGGGCCCTGCCCTACCTTCTCTTCAGGAAATATTGAGCAGAAGTATCTATTTAGGATAGATGCTTTTACATGGTCCTCCTCCTCACATGCCCACTTATCCCCTTTGATCTTAGCAATACCCCCTCTGGACTTTCTCTTTTCACTGACGTATCTATAGAAAGTCTTGTCACCTTCTTTTACTGTTTGTGCTAGTGTTTCCCCAGTTTGGGCCTTTGCCTGCCTTACTGCCTTCCCTGCTTCCCTTAGGGAAGTTTGGTATGCCTCTCTATCTTCATCCTTCTGCGTTCCCTTTTATTTCCTGAAGGCCAGCCTTTTGGCTCTGACCTTTTCTGCTACTGTTTTTGAGAACCAAAGTGGTTTCCTTCTTCTTTTTGCCCTTCCTTTTCTCTCTTACACAATGGGATATTGCTTCAAGTATTGCATCCTTAATGCTTGCCCACTTTGCCTGTAAAGACTGATGATTCTTTATGGTCAGAAATTGTTCAACATGTGCACCAATGATCTGTTTCAAACAAACTAAGGAGAATTCAATTAAATGTTGTGTATCAAACTTTGTTAACCGCACACAAGCTACATACATTCTCTCTAGTAAAGCAAGCATCTGTCCAAAATGCCAAGTTGAAGAAAGCACCTTCCTTCACATGGCTCTAACATGTAATAAGGTGGCTCCCTTCTGGATAGAAGTTCATGCAATAATGAATAAAGTTTTAAAACTAACTCTTCCTAACTCCCCACTTGAATTCATGCTAGGTACGGAACAGGTACACCAGTCTAGAGGCGAACATAGATTGTAGTTCATTGCCTTGGTAAATGCTAGAAAGTCTGTTGCACAACACTGGACCAGTAGTATTGCACCAAGTATTGTGCATTGGTTTAACAACTTAGTCATGTGTATGCACCTAGAGAAATGTCAACTAAATGCCAACGGTCTAGAGTCTGTGTTTCAAAAAATCTGGCATCCATTGGTTAAAGCAATTGAGTCAGGTTTGATATGAGGCTGACAAAGGATGTGGATCTGGCTCACATAACGAAATAACAACAAAATAAATTAAATTAAATTTAAACTTTATATATACAGGGTAGTTTATGGAGATGAATAGAAATATATCTTGTATGCTGTAAGAATATTTGCGAATGTATCTCAGTTTTTAAAGAGCCCACACTATACATAATTTGTGAAACACTTGGAAGAGTATGAGGGAGTGTATGCATTTCAATTTCTCAAGAACCTACAATACTGAAGTGTTTTATTTTTTTTATTTAAAAGTTTAACCAGGAAGTACATTCTGAGCTGAAAACAGCTAATTTCCAGATGAGTTCTGGGGGAGAGGGGAGTCGGAGATAACTAACAATAAAATTAACAAGGTAGAATACAATAATATAGCTTTACAAGCAGAATAACAAATATTACAGGCAGAATAGTAAACAGAGGCATCTAGAAAATAACACATATTCTAATAAAATACAAAAGGGAAAATAGTAGAACAGTAAGAAGAGGGCAAGACTAGAGGATGGAGAAATAGAGGAAGGATCACAGGCAGTTGCAAGTAGGATGGCAAAAGTCAGAAAAAATAGACTTTAGGGAGGACGTTGAAGAGGCAGAACAAATACGAAGAGGAAGGGAGGATCAAAATTTTGGAAAGCAGTAAGAAAAAGCAGATTGGTCAGCAACAGATTTTCTAGAAGGAAAATAAAGAGAATGGAAAGTATTACTGTGGAGAGGGTAGGAGGACGAAGGAGGAGGGGAAAGAAGGGATTTGAGATGAGAAGGAATAGTGCCAATATCGAATTTGGATAAAAACAAAGAGACACAACGGGAAAGGTGCTTAGTATCAAGAGATAATAAATTAACAATAATATAATAATAATAAATGTTATTTCTCACAAGCGCCTTTCAACCATCAAAGGCGCTTTACAAAAAGATAAAAGATGATAATAAAACTATAGACATAACAATAAAATAATCAAAGGATCCAAATTTAATCTGTGCCACCCAAGGCACGGCACCATAAAAATATTTTCAGCGTCTGTTTAACCCCCACCATGGTCATGCACTCCCGAAACTGATGGGGTAGAGAATTCCAGAGGGTTGGGGCTGCATGCATAAATGCATGGGCCCCTGAAGATTTCAGAGACACACTCGGAATCTCAAGCAGCCCCTCATCAGCTGATCGCAATTGTTGCACTGGGTGGTAAGGCACAAAGAGCTCTTTCAAGTAGTCAGAGCCCAGTCCATGTAGGGCCTTGTAAGTCAGTAAACTGACTTTAAAGGTGATCCGCCACCTAATCAGCAGCCAGTTCAGATCGCGCAGCACAGGTGTAATATGAGAAGATTGGGAAGCTCCCGTCAACAATCATGCTGCTGCATTCTGCACGACATTCTGCACGACATGCAGGCAGCAGATATCAACCCCAGGCAGCCCTAAGTACAGGGAATTGCAATATTCTAGGCATGAGGTCACAAAAGCATGGACCAATGTAGGCAAGTCCCCGGATGGAACCAGGTGCTTAATCCTGGAGATATTCCTAAAATGATAAAAGAAAGTCGTGACAATGGCTGATACATGGACACGTAAAGTCAGCCCATCATCAAGCATTACCCCCAGGTATTGCACCCATTCAGCAGATAGGATCTGAGAGCCCCCAAGAAAAAGTCCAGAGGGCTGATCAGTCCATGACCCCTCTATCCGGTGACCCGTGTCCACTACCATCACCTCCGTCTTTCTGGCGTTCAACTTTAACCAGCTTGAATTCATCCACTCTTGGATTTCAACAAGGCAGGCATTAAATACAGAGACAGCTCTATCCTGGTCGGGGCCAAAAGAGAGGTACAGCTGGGTATCATCAACATAGCAGTGAAACGTCAGCCCATACCATCTTACAATGTCTCTAAGGGGCAGCATATACACTGCAAACAACATAGGGGACAGCACTGAACCCTGAGGTACCCCACATGGCAGGAAGAATGGGTCTGAGGAAAAAATCCTGGGCACCACTCTCTGACCCCTGCCAGTGAGGAAAGATGTAAACCACCTGAGGGCTGTATATGTCAGTCCACAGATGGACCCCAGATGTCCAAGCAGCACCCCATGGTCTACAGTGCCGAAGGCTGAAGAGAGATTAAGAAGCACCAAGATAGAATGGCTTCTCCAATCTCTCACCATCAGGAGACCATTGAGCACCCGAACCAGTGCCATCTCAGTACTGTGCCTCTTTTGAAAACTGGACTGGAGAGGTTCGTAGATGCTATGGATGGTCAGGTGGTCATCCAGCTGTATCGCTACTACTTTCTCAATCACCTTCCCTATAAAGGGAAGGTTTGAGATTGGTCTGTAGTTGGCAGAAAGATCCGGGTCCAAAGAAGCTTTTTTTGGGGGGGGGGTTACCACCGCCTCCTTCAGGCAGCTTGGTAACTCACCAGATTCCTGGGAGCACCGGACTATCTGCATCAGGACCAGACCGATCATATCCCAATAACCCATAATCAAGGAGGTTGGGCCCGGATACAAACTACAGCACACAGGGCGCATACCCTGGACAATCTGCATGACATCCACAAGTTCACGCAAGGCAAAGGTACTCTAGGAAGCCCAAGGTGAGGCGACCAAACACCGATCATCAGCAACCCCCATAGAGTGGGTTGAAAGATTTTCTGACCTGCTTTCGGCCACCTTATCCACAAAGAACTGAGCAAGTTCATCGCACTCCACTTGCAAAAAAGGTCTTCAGAGCTGCAGACAGGCTGGATTGCACAGCCTGTTGACAGTTCGGAAGAGCTGAGCTGTTCGGTTCTGAATGGCAGCGATCTCCCTGGACAGGAATTCTGCCTTCTTATGGGAGATCACTGATTGGTAGGTCTGATAATGCTCGACCAATCTAAGGTGGTCGGCCTCCAGGGCAGATTTCCACCAATGCCACTCTAACCTATGTCCTGCTCAATGCAACTCCCTCAAGGACCCATGAAACCACGGGGTCTGAGGGCAAAGGGGGAGAGGACGAACATGGATGGGAGCAATCAAGTCCAGGGCTACAGAAATGGCCTTATTATGGGCCATCACTAAAGTCTCTGGACTCGGGCTGGCCACAGGAAACTCCAAGAGATCAATCACCACACTAAGCCTCCGGGGCTCACTTCCCATAAAGGGCAGTAACTGACCATCTCCACAGAGGCAGGCCTTCGAAGGGGGGCACAAAATTGAACCTCACTGTGTAGTGATCAGACCAACCAATGGTTCCACCTCCAAGTCAGAGGCCTTGATCCCGAGGAGGAAAACCAAATCAAGAGAGTGACCATGTTTGTGGGTGACAGAGGTAACAACCTGTGTAAGGCCCAGAGATGTCATAAGCTGGAGGAAGTGTTGTCCAAACTGCGAGAGTTCATTGTCAACCCAGACATTGAAGTCACCCAGTCCATCAATCTGGGTGACTCTAATGTCATGTTGGTGACAAAATCTGCTACTTCCTGCAGGAACCACGTCTCATCCCCAGGTGGACGGTAGACTAAGGCTATCCTGCAGCCTACACCAGCCACCACAGTACACTCAAATGATTTGGCTTCCTCAGCTAGTACACTCATGAGGTCCAACTCGGTCTTGAAACAGACCACCACCACCCTCCCACCCCTCGTGATCCAGTCTCGAGCGATGTATCACCAAGTACCCGGCCGGAATTGCAGCATCCAAAATGGGGCTAGCATTTTTATCCAGCCAGATCTCCATAATGCAAGCCAGATCAGTTGTTCCAATAAGATCTGCAATGATTGCAGTCTTATTTTTAACAGATCTGGCATTGCACAACACCGCTCTAGTTGGATGGGCTTCAAGGGCTACCCCTGCTACTTGCCTGCCACAAAAGGCAGTGCCTATGGGTATGGGGACTAGACAGGAGGCACCCCATTCCAGACTCCATTTCACCCCAAGGTGTCTTCTACGCCTAACCACCTGAATATGATAGGTGCGCTCATTCATCCACCAATGTCCACACCCCCACCCCATACCTACGAGCAATACCTAGTGCACGGCAGCGCTGGTAAGTTAACCACAGCAGAGGAGAGGGAGAAAATGGGTGGACAGTGTGGAGAGTGGAGGATGAATAGTGCATGATTGGGGGGGGGAAACTTACACATTTCTCAGTCAGAACAATACCAAAGTACACAATAATCAGGCACCCAACCTAAAAAGGACCCCTGTAATTACAGTAGTAAAATTAAACAATACCCAACTAACTAAAATGCAAATAAAATACCCCCAACCCCAAACTATTTAAAGAATTTAAATCCCAAAAATAAAACTATAATAAATTAAAATGATGGAACATCAGTCCACACTCCAAAGTCTCGATAGATGATATAAGTCCAAAAAAGAAGGATGGTACAATAACAAAAGGAATCCACTTTAGAAAAATCTAAGTCATGGAGAAATTGAAATAAAAATTTAGGTGAAACTTAAACCAGAAAACAAAATAAAAGTAAAACTAAAGTGCCCCTGCTCTCACTAAGGCATACAAATTAAATGAGCATAAAAATCAGTCAGAGTTTAATATAATTTTGATCCCCAGGCACTCTCAATACCAGGGAATCAAAATAAACCGGGCACTTTCAATGCCCAAACAAATTTAAAAAGAAAATAAAATAAAAGTGAGTTCTGACTACATATCTGAGATTTTGGCACTTCAGATTCCAGTAGATAGTCTTCTTCTGACAGAAAACCTCCCGGTATAATCCAAGTCTTCTTTGGCACAAAAAACACTCGGTAACAGTCCGAATATTCTTGGAGACTGGACCAAACACCCCAAAGCCCTATCTGTAGGGGCTGCCACTAGAAATAGCTGTCCCACCACCTCGGCACCCTGCCTGCACCAGCCCACTGGCTGGCTAGAGAGGGGCCTTGGATGAAACACAGGCCCGTCGACCGGCTCCCTGGTCAATCTAGGTCTGGTCCTCCAAGGTAGAAACAGCCTCCGGCAGCTAACAACCCACAACTACGAGTGATACTGTCCTGGTCTGGCAAAACTCCACAGCAACCACGAATCATCAGACTAAAACAAACTCCTCCATTGTAAATCTAGTTAAGCCAACAGCCGATGCAACTCCCCTTTCGAATCTTTGTTCCACATCTTAGTCGAGTGCACTCTCTGCTGCATAGCACAGAACGGTTTCCTCACTCCATAGCAGACTCCCGGTCATAAGGCCATTTACACCAGAACACAGTCCTGGAGAACTCTTCTCCACAGGCTTGCAATGCTCCTCCAGTATTCGTTTCTTGCTCCCAGCCGAGCAATCCTAATTGCTACACACCTCAATACGATTGCTTCACTCCACAGCAAACTCCTAATAAGGGGGCTAAATTGAAAATCTGCACAGTCAAAGCCCCTTCTTTGCCTGCTCATGCACTTTCCTCATGACTTAGGGCAGCAGTGGGCCTGATCGCACAGCCCACTGCACACTCCGAGACCAGTCGAGCGATTTCAACGACGCTTTTAAGGTGGGGAGATGGGGTTTATACTCAATTATAAAACAAAGTAATTATGATGAAACGAAGAAACTAAAGATGAGTAAATAACAATAAAAGCAAACAGTACAGCAGAGCTACTTCAGAGCTACATTCAGCATGCCCAGCGTGGCGGCCATGATAGGCTTCATCTATTCAGAGTTGGGGGGAATCAAAAGAGTTGAGTATAGAGAGCAGTGTTGAGTACAAGAGGGGCAGTCTAAAGCAAAGTGTCAAAAAGAATGAAAATGAAATGAAAAAGGGAGTCCAGTCTGGCCAGGGAGGATTTAGGGGCACTACTGTAGACTAAGTCACTGTAGTCAAAAATAGGAAGGATCATTTTTAGGACAATTTCTTGGCAGGCAGGGAGTGGTACACTCACTTTATTCCTATACAATGCCCCAAGCTTAGAGTGAAGCTTTTGGTGAATTGCTTCAATGTGCCCAGAGAAATCAAGATGCCAGTCAAGGCAGACCCTGAGGTACTTAAAGGAGGAGACATCTTCAACATTAGCACCATCAAGGGTATTAAATAGAAGGGGAGAAGTAAGTTTGGAAAGCCTCTGATGGGTACCAAAAGTCATCGAAACTGTGTTTTGGTATTAAGAGACAGTTGGTTAACCTTAAACCAGCACTGAATGTTGTTAAAATCCAAATGTAATCAGGAGGTAAGGTCACTGGGAGAGGAGCCAGATGCAAAAATAACCGTGCCATCAGCATACATGTGAATGGACTCTGAGGAACAGACAGAGCATATGTCATTTAAGAATATTGAAAAGAGAATACAACCCAGGACAAACCGTTGAGGGACACCTGAGTTAATAGGAAGTGAAGCTAAAATGGATTTTCTTATCTGGACAGCTTGAGACCTGCCTTTAAGGCAAGAACAAAACAAAATGACTGAAGAACCAGAAGGGCCCACATCTTTAAGTTTGTCCAGTAGGAGGGGATGCGTCACATTGTCAAAAGTTTTAGCAAGATCAACAAAAATGGCAGAAGTCATCAGTCCTAAATCCATACCTGCATAAATGGAATTAGTGAGCCGAAGGAGGGAGGTAGAAGTGGAGTAGAATTTCCTAAAACTAGACTGAAAGGGAGTGAAAAAAGAAGAGCTGTTGAGAAAGGAAGTAAGCTGAGATAAAACAATGTATTCCTGTAACTTAACCAAGGTAGGAAGGAGTGAAATTGGATGGAAGTTACCAGGAGAAGTGGGATCACCACCTTTGTGAATAGGGATATCAATAGCCTGTTTCCATGCATCAGGAACAGTAGCAAAGGAGAAGGAGAGATTTAGAAGTAAGGTAATACTGTATGAAGGGCAATAGCAGGTACTGAGTAAAGGAGAAGTTTAGGGTTGAGACCATCAGGACTGCCTCCCTTTAATGGATTCTGGGAAAGCAGGGGGTTTGGGGAACCAGCAGGAGTGATAGGAGAGAAAGAAAATGAAGGAGGAGAAGAAGGCAATGAGAGGGAAGGAGTGGGCATTTTTATCAAGATGTTTTTCAAATGTTATTACTTTTGTAACTATATGATACTATTGTGGTACTCTGAAATTAACTGCATGAAATTAACTGTATGACTGTAATTTGACAGAAACCTTTTCAATAGAAAATGTTTAAAAAAAGATGCTTCAGGCAGGGGATACAGTCCTTTTGCTATTACCATTCACAGAGAACAAGTTATTAATGAAATGGCAAGGACCTTATACCATTGTCAGGCAGGCAGGACCTGTCAACTATGAAACTGAGACCCCAGACAAGAAATACCAAAAGAGGTATATCATGCTAACCTTTTAAAGAAATGGCATGAACAAACAGTCCCTTTTCTTTTAGTTTGCCCTGAAAGAGAAGAAACTGAGAAGGAGACAGCCTCTCAGAGGTCAGAGAAACCAAGAGAGATAGAGGAACTCCACATAAACCCTGAACTAGAGCCCAAACAACAGAGAGAGAGAGCTACAACAGGTACTTCAAGAATACAAAGCTACCTTCACAAACATTCCAGGTAGAGCAAAAGGAATTGAACATAAAATAGTAGTTACCCAAGACAAGCCCATATACCAGAAGCCCTGTAGACTTCCACAAAGAACAAAGGCAGAAGTCATAAAGGAAGTCAGAAAATTGGAACAGTTGGGTAGAATGGTACCTCCTACCAGTACTAGGGCCTCCCTATCATGGTAGTTGATAAAAAGGAAGGTGGGATATGTTCATGTTTTGATTTTAGAAAATTAAATGCTGTGTCCCTCTTTGATGGATACCCACTGCTCAGAATAGATGATACCATAGACAGGCTAGGGAATGTTGTATACATAACAACGTTGGATGTCACCAAAGGCTACTGGCAAATCCCACTAGAAAAAGAATCCCCTGTAGGCCTACATCACTTTGTAACAACGCCTTTTGGTTTACATGGGGCCTCTGCCATGTTTCAAAGGTTCATGGACCAAATTCTGAGTTCCCATACCCAGTACCGTTCTGCTTACCTCGATGATGTGGTGGTATTCAGTTCAGACTGGGAAACACATGTAAAACATCTGTCTGCTGTCCTGAAATACATCACAGATGCAGGGTTAAAGATGAACTTCACAAAGTGTGCAGTTGTCATGAAGGAAAGAAGGTACTTAGGATTTGTAACGGGTAATGGACAACTTAAAACAGAAATTGGGAAAATAGGGGCTGTGGCTAACAACCATATACCCCCCACCAAAAAAAAACAAAATCATGTAAGATCTTTTCTAAGACTGGCAGGGTATTACATATAGAATAATATATGGGCAGGTGTGTATAATCAGAATTTTACACACACCTGAGATTTGGGATGCTACAAAAACCCCAAGGGTGAAGCTCAAGGGGTTTATAAAAGTATCCCACACTGAGGGTGTGTGTAAAGTTCTGGTTTTACACCCATCCACGCATGTATTATTTTATTTAATTACTGGTGATCATTTTCTATGTTGATTGTGCACATGCGCAAGAAACATATTGCGTCAGCTTTCTCCAAAAGCAGGTTGTGGAGACGTGGCACTGTTGTGCCCAATGCCCCCACAGCTGCAGAGGCTTGTCCTCCATCCCCCAATGCTGTGGCACACTGCTGCTGACACTAGTTCAGCCAGTGTGCCACAACCTTCTAAAAAAGTAGCCGCTGCAATCAGGGGCCACCTCGTCATTGCAGCATCAGCCATCCGCTGCAATGAGGGAGCGACCCGTCATTGCAGGGCGGGATGTGAAACCCCCTGATATTGTTTGTGAACATGGCGGCAGCTTGCCACCGTGTTCACAAACAATATAACCTCCTCCCCCCACCGTGTTTACTTGTTGCCAACGGGGGAGCCCACTCCCCATCGGCATTCTGTAACCCCAACCCCCGTTTTGTTCCTGCCGACGGGGTGGCCAATCCCCGTTGGTATAATGAAGCCCCCCCATGGTTTTATTCCTGCTGATGGGGTGCCCAATTCCCACTTGCATAATGAACCCCCTGTTTTCTTCCTGCTGACGGGGTGCCCAATCCCCATCGGCATAATAACCCCCCTTTTGTTCCTGCCAACGTGGGTGCCCAATCCCCATCGGCACAATGACCCTCCCCCGTTTTGTTCCTGCTGATGGGGGTGCCCAATCCCCCGTCGGCTACTGCTTGCCCTCAAGCCTCTGCTGGCACACTGGGAGCCCACCCCAGCGTGCCAGATACCCCTGTGAATGGGAAAATGGTCCCTTGACATCTTTTGTTTTTTTTTGCCCTGAAAAAAAGAAAACTGTCCCTCGGCGCTCACCCTGCTCCCCACCCGCAACCCGCAGCCACCCACTGCGCACCCTGCTTCTCCACACACCCCCCTCACCCCATACTTACCTCCAGAGCTCGGCGCGACGATCTTAGGTGGACTGGGAATACGTCTGCGCTCTTCAAAGCTGACCGCGAACTGAGGAAATGCCAGTAAGCTATACAATGTAATAAATAGGGTTTTTTCAACTTTAGTGCATATCTCGGGCATTTTTGGGAATTATTTCACCAAATTTTCAACATAGGGTTTTTGGGACCCCTTCTCATGAATTCTTGAACTGTCATGGCATTAAGCAGCCTGAAAGGTGGTTTTGCGGTCACTGTGTGGAATCACCCTTCGGGGCTGATTAATGAAACAACAGTGCCAGTGTTCATGAGGAGGGCTCTCAAAAAGCCTATATTGCAAATTTGGTGGAAAAAATCCAAAAAATTACTGTTTTACAAGCGTGCGTTGTGCAGTTGCTATGTACGCTCGTAACCTCATGAATTTACAATATTTTCATGCCAGATTTTGAACACTGACATTTTGTCACACCTCCTTGTGAGCAGTACAGCTGTCATTGTTCACATCCTGGCTGAAATGTGTTTTCGCAGTTCCGGCACAGAATAGCGCAGTCGCTGTGGGAAATCAGTGTTCAGGACAGATTAAGAAAATGACAATGACACTGTTCATGAGTAGTGGTCCTAAAATGCCTATGTTGAAAATTTGGTAATGATATCCCATAAAATGACTGTGTTATGACATGCATTGCGCAGTTGGCACGCACCCTCGTAACTTCGCGAATTTGTAACATTTTCACTCCAGATTTTCAACATTGTCATTTTCTAAGACCTACTTATGAACAGTACAGCTGTCATTTTTCCCAACCTGGCCGAAATGTGTTTTTGCACTTCCGTCGCAGAATAGAGCAGTCGCTGTGGGAAATCACTGTTCGGGACAGATTAAGAAAATGACAATGATGTTGTTCACGAGCAAAGGTCCTAAAATGCCTATGTTGAAATTTTGGTGATGATAGCCCATCAATTGACTGTGTTACAAGTGTGCGTTGCGCACTTTTCACGCACCCTTGTAACTTCGCAGCTTTGTAATATTGTCACACCAGATTTTCAACAGTGCCATTTTTTCACACCTCCTTATAAGCAGTACAGCTGCCATTTTTCACATCCTGACCAAAATGTATTTTCACAGTTCCGGCTCAGCATAACGTGATCACTGTGGGAAATCAGTGTTCTGGACTGATTAAGAAAATGACAGTGGCACTGTTCATGAGCAGAGGTCCAAAAATCCCTATGTTGAAAATTTGGTGATGAAAGTCCATAACATGACTGTGTTACAAGCATGCGTTGAACTGTTTCCATGCACCCTTGTAACTTCGCAAATTTGTAATACTGTCATGCCACATTTTCAACAGTGGCATTTTTTCACAACTCCTTATGACAGTACAGCTGTCATTTTTCACATCCTGGCTAAAATATGTTTTTGCACTTTTGCCAGATAATAGCACGGTCACTCTGGGACATCAGTGTTTGGGACAGATTAAGATCGACCGAGTGAGAGGGGGGAGTTACCGAGCTCAACTGAGTTCTGTCGGGACTGCTGCGGATTTGTTTGTGTTCAGACAAAGTCCCCAACACAAGAGCATGGTACAAAAGGGCAGCCTGCAGCACTGGGAGAAACAGAATGAGAGAACGAGTGGGAGTGAGCGAACTCACCGAAGCGCTGTCAGGACTGCTGCAGATTTCTTTGTGGGCAGACAAAGGCGTCAGTACAGGCAGGGGCCCAGTACAAAAGGCCAGCCTATAGCGGTGGGAGAAACAGTACGAGCAAGTGAGACAAGGGTACTTAGTGAGCTCAACGGAGCTCTATCAGGACTGCTGGGATTTCTTTTTGGGCAGAAAAAGGCGCAAATGTAGGCAGGAGCCCCGTACAAAAGGGCAGCTTGCAGCACCAGGACAAACAGAATGAGCGATGAGAGAGGGAGACTGAGCGACTTCAACGGAGTTCTGCCGGGACAGCTGTGGCTTTCTTTGTGGACAGACAAAGGTGCCAATGCAGCCAGCAGCCCCATAGAAAAGCGCAGTCTGCGGCGCCAAGAGAAACAGAACGAGCGAGTGACAGAGTGTTACTGAGCGAGCTCAACGGAGCTCTAGTGTGACTGCTGCTAATTACTTTGTGGGCAGAAAATGTGGCAACGCAGGCAGGAGCCCAGTACAAAAGGCCAGCTTGCAGTGCTGCCAGAAACGGAATGCGAGAGTGACAGAGGGGGAGTGAGCGAGCTCAGTGGAGCTGTGTTGGGACTGCTTCAGATTTCTTTCTGGCTAGAAAAAGCCGCCAATGCAGGCAGGAGCCCAGTACAAATAGGGCAGCCTGCAGCACCAGGAGACACAGAACGAGTGCGTGAGGGAGGGGGAGTCAGTGAGCTCAACGGGGCTTTGTTGGGACTGCTGCAGATTTCTTTGTGGGCAGAAAAAAATGCAAACAGACGCAGGAGCCCAGTACAAAAGGGCAGCCTGCAGCGCCAGGAGAGCCAGAATGACTGAGTGAGACAGGGGGAGTGAGCGACCTCAAAGGAGCTCTGTTGGAACAGCTGTGGATTTCTGTAGAAAAAGCCACCAACATAGGCAGGAGCCCAGTACAAAAGGGCAGCCTGCAGCCCCATGAGAAACACAATGAGCGAGTGACAGAGGGGGAGTGAGCCACCTCAATGGAGCTCTGTTGGGACAGCTGCGGATTTCTTCCTCAGCAGAACAAGATGCCAATGGAGGCAGCAGCCCAGTACAAAAGAGCAGCCTGCAGCTCTGGGACAAACACACTGAGCCAGTAACACAGGCCCACTGAGCGAGCTCAACAGACCAACGCAATCAACATTCGGCATTGACAAATGCTTGTTTTGTTTCAGCACAGTTGAATCAGTGCAGCACTTGTCAGAGATAGAAAAGAGAGACACATAAACACACACACATATACACAGACACACACACACACATACACACAAACACACACACCATAACCACAAATGAGCTTTCTGTGGTGGAGCTTGATTGACAAGTGCTGATGACAACCTCCAGGTTATAATCAAAAATATCAACACGGTAGGTTGTAACTGGATGTAAAAGTGTCATTATCCATGTGTAAAAAATGGTCACTATTAATTAAAGAAGGTTTATGCATAACTTTGCTGACATAGCAAGCCCTTCAACAGATCTCACAAAAAAGAGATGCCCCAATAAAATTAAGTGGACCCCAGAATGTGATGAGGCTTTCAGATCCATAAAAGCTGCCCTCTGTTCAGCTCTGGTACTGAAAAGCCCGAACTATTCTCTTGCATTTAATGTATAGACAGATGCCTCCAAAAATATGATTGGTGATGTACTGTCCCAGACTACAGAGGAAGAAGAACAACCTGTTATTTATAACGGCAGAAAATTATATGAGAAAGAAAGAAAATATTCTACAGTGGACAAAGAGTGTTTAACAGTGAAATGGGCTATAAAGGTCCTAAAATTGTATCTATGGGGTGCTAATTTTCAAACTTCTAATGGACCACAATCCCCTCTGTTGGCTTCAGCAAATGAAGGACAAGAACCCCAGGATAATGAGTGGTATCTTGCCTACAACCATACCAATTTACTATTCACCACAGAGTAAGTTCAGAGCATAAAAATGCTAATTTTTTGTCTAGATATGGGGCTGGCATTGATGACCAAAATAAACACACAGTAAAGATTGGAATGTAACTATTGTTGCATATGATTTGAGATGATGTGGTGTACTGAAACAAGTTAAAGTACCATTACTTTGAAAATTTAACAAGAGGGTATGATGTTATGAATGAGTATACATCATTAAAGTTTACTCAGAAAAGTAAAACATTAAACAGAAAGGGACACTGCGGTGGAGCATCTGTAGAGGGTGGGTGAAAGCTCCATTTCTTCCAAGTTATGGTAGGAAACCAGTTTACATGTTGCTAAACTGATTCCCTCTTGAATGGGGGGAGGGGGGGTTCTATCAAGAAGGCCACCTGAAGACCCTCATCCATCTCTATACCATCTGCCTCTGTAATTCATACTTTCCTTTCCAGTCTCTCCACAGCGCCCCAAGCTCATGAAAGTGGCTCAAATTAGAGAAAAACTAGCTAGCACAATGCCCAAATACTGATATTCTGTTATTAACCATGGGGCATTGATGTGGTTTTAAATAAAAATATAGGAGCCATATATTCTATGTGAGCATTCTGTTTTACAGCTGTCAAATATTAAAACATGATGGTTTGCTACAGATTTGTTAAATATTAGGAAATGTACTTGAATGTGCTGTATAAATTCATGGGCTGTCATTATACAGCCATTTACAGTTTTAAACTGCAAAAGTTCCCCATCTCAGAAACACTGGTAGGAAACATTGCAAGCAGTTCCCTCCAGGCTTCTGAGTTAAGTTCCAAAAAGTGTTTTAGTTTCTCCCTTCATGAAGAAATACAGCACATTTGGTGCTTTTTGTTTAAATCTTGCAGCTCAGTTTGCAACACACAAATTGTTAAAACAGTGTTACAGGGTTGGGAAAGAAAAAAATTCCCCTCTCTAAAACCCTGACTAAAATAAACAGCATACCGTTTGTTTGTTTTTCCTTTCACTTTCCCCTCCCCCAAAACTCTCATATGGGAAAAGCCACAATGGGGTTCTTCACACTGAAGGAATCAGTCCTTTAATGTTACAACTGATTTACTTTTGCTTCTGGTACTTAAATAAAATACCTGTAAGAGTATAAACAAACTCTGGCCAGAGCCAATAGGGCTGTAACCAAGGTCACGGAAGAGTGAGCACAACATCTGCAGGTTCTATATTTACTGAGTTTGGGGCACTGGAAATGAACTGAGTTGCTGTCCCGAGTGTGCAGACAAGGTCGGAACCAGAAAGTGTAAACCAGACACTGGCTAAAATGGTAGAGAAAGCAGAGGAAATGACTCAAACAATCCCTATGACAAACAACAAGCAACCTGAAGTGCTCGGTACTTGGGGAAATTGGGGTTTGGGATGAAGACAGTGAATAAGAGTGCTCCTTCGTATCCCAGTGCCCAATAACCACCAGCATGGATTGGGTCATCAACCTAGCTGACATTAGTGGGTCGGAACTGGAATCAGTGTGAATCAATGAGAATAAAAGAGCCCTGAAACACTGACGAGTCCTCAGGCATAGAGAGCAGTGTCTTAATTGATAGAAAGACACCGAGGCATGACTCAGACCCATATTACAGAGCTGAAACAGAGGATCACATCATGAATCTCTTGGAGAGACCTGTTGCGAGCTGCAGCATGCTCTGTACTGAGGGTGGAGGGGCTATAGTCTCCTTCACATACCCTTCCAACCCTGAAAGTGCAGAGCAACTCAGCCTAGAACAGTTTGGTGGGAGAAGACCGAGAACAGGGAACTAGCAACCTCGCTATTAGCAGCAGTAGTCTCTTATATCTGCCATATGATAACAGACTACTTTAACTCTCATCAGGTGTCTGCCGGGAAGGCGGAGAGGCTGTAGACTCCTTCAGAAATCCCTGCATTACTGAACCTGCAGAGCAGCCCTCGACCTTTAATGGATTTGAGAACACAGAAGGAGGAATGTCTGTAGAAGTAATGATTCAGGAAGCAATGCTCTGTACTGTTATCTGATGGCAGAGTGCAGGGGCTGTAGACTCCTTCAGTAGCCCCTCAGCCCCTGAAAGCACAGAGTAGCCCCCGATAAAGACTGTTTTGGTGACATAAACCAGGAGGGAGACTATCAGCAGCAGTGTTGTCTAATGTCTCTTGCATGCTGCTAACAGACTGTTTTAAACCCCGATAGGTATCAGGTAAGGATGGTTGGACTGTACTCTTCTTCAGTTTCAGCAGGGTTGGACTGGGAAGCAAAGGGCCCACCTCGAAATGTTGCCATGGGGGCCCTAGTACCAGTTGTGTGGTATGCCCTAATATACAAACTGTAGCCCAGATTTTACAGACAGTGGTATGCCCTTGCATACAAATTGTAGGCTGAACTTTCAACCCTAAACTAACAACATGTATACCATTTGGTCAGGGTTTTATGCTTTCTCCTCCTCTAGAACATCAATACAAGTTGCAGATTTTCACATCACCTTTTTACTGAAGTACAGTTAAATATGGATCATTTAGTGGTGTGGATATAATTTCTGAAAATTAGAATATTAACAAAATTCACACGTGTCATGTCTCCTTTCCTTTCATTTAGAAATACTACAAGTTATCATGCTATCATTTAGTTACACATTTATCTCAAGACATCCCCTACTCGCAGTCCCTAGAACCCAAATGGTTAACTGTATTGAGCTGCTGGAACAAAAATAGACCAATTAGGAAACAAGATTATGGACTTTGGAGCTCCAAATAAGTATTATTAAGCTAGGAATCTTATGACAGAGGAAGAGGAGCTGGTGGTCTATTTGTCTGGCCTTTTTTCCGAAAGACTCTTACCACAGCAGCCATAGAATGAGAAAACTACTGTAAGGATCTAAAACTGTCACTGTACTACCAGCTACCAGCTAAATACTCAGAGATTTTGTATCAGGCTAGGAATTTTTTTCTTTTATAATTCAAAGTTTATTCACCACATTTTCCACATTACAGGAGGCAGTAATGAACACTTTGACATAGGATTCATAAAACAAATCATACTGCCCCAACCCTCCCTCCCCCGCACAGCAGTTCATTCAAGCACTGTTATCACCCGCTAACTACCTCTACCAATAATAATTAAGGTGATCACCTCGACTACACACACTACTTCATAGCTACCGTAATTAAAGTATGAAGGGGATCCCAGATAACCTTATACCTATGTAGTCTGTTTTGAAGGCTAGCAATAGCCTTCTCTGTGTGTATATTTGCTAAGATCTCATGGAGCCACTCCTGATATGCTGGACCAGTCCTTTCCTTCCAACGCCTGAGAATGACTTTTTTAACCAAGAGCACCACCATGGATATATGAAATCTCCGGATTTTAACCTTTATGGAGGACAGATCCCCCAACAGGCAAATATCCGGTGTAAAATAATCTTGTAAACCCAATAGAGGATCCAGATTGATTTTTATATGCTCCCATAATGATGCTATCCGGGGGCATGACCAGAAAAGATGAAAAAGTGATCCTGTGTCCTGGGAACACTCATTACACCTATCAATATCAAGAAGGCCCCATTTTACCAGTTTAGTTGGAGTATAGTATAAGTTATGCAAAATATGGAGCTGCATGACTTGTAATCTATCTTGGGATATGTATTTATGACAGTACATCCAGAGAACGGACCATTTAAAAGTATAATGGGGAAAAAATGAGACCCAGAAATTGGTGGGGCCACCACCACATCCAAACCTCCATCGGAACAACACTTGATAAATCTTAGAAATCACACCAGAGGAGACAAGAAAAGGGGAAAGTTCAGATACCAATGCAAAGGTCAGTGGACAGGGTGGAGTGGCCCCAAAGACCGTGGTTAACAAGTGCCTCAGTTGAAAGACTTTAAAAATCTGAGATTCCGGTATTTTGAACTTGTATATGAACTGAGAAAATGAGAGCCACTCACCAACTTCATCCAAAAATGAAGATACTATCCCCTCTCCTAAATGAGGCAACCATGAACAAGAAATTTTCTGTTTGTTTATAGTGAAAGCTGGAGAATTCCAAATAGATTGAGCGAGAGCTTTACTTTGATTGTAATGCAGGAAAGAGCACAATTGTGAATGTACTCTTAGTGAGGTCATGATAGTGGGACATTTATTAATATCTTGCATCTGAGAAATTTTTAGATGGAGCATAGTCAGGGAGTCCATGTTCATAGATTGGAAAAAATCTAATTCAATCTTAAGTCAAACTGGGTTCATGTTATCTGGACCCGGTCTTACCCATCTCAGGTATTTAGCCAAATGAATAGCCCAGTAGTAGATGGGCAAGTAAGGAATCTGCAACCCCCCTCATTCTTGGGTGCAGCTAATTTGTGGTATGCCAGCCTAGAGGTCTTACTCGACCAAATAAACTTGGTAAAGAACTTGTGTGCTTTCTGAAACCAACTTAGGGGAATGAATGAATTAAGATGCGACAGAGGATAAAATAAATGGGGAAACACATTCATCTTAATTATATTACTACGGCCCCCATAAAGATAACGGGAGTTTATTCCATCTCTCCAAATCTTGAGTGATCCCCTGCAGAAGGGGGTCCAGGTTTTCCTTAAACCACAAGGAGGGATTACGCGTTAATTTTATGCCTAAATATTTAATAGCCCGGGGTGACCAGCATAGTCCCAGAGAAATATTGTCAGTCTTAAAGACTTTATGGTTAAGAGGGAAAAAGGATGTCTTATTGGGATTTAACTTATAATTCGAGAAACTACTAAATCTATCAAACTCCCTTAGCATATTTGGAATAGATATTAACGGATTAGCCAAATGTAGGAGAAGATCATCAGCGTACGCTGTTATTTTCACTACCTCATTCCTAATGGGAATACCTTGTATTCCTTTATTATTGAGAATATGTTGAATAAGTGGTTCCAGATAAAGACTGAAAAGTAATGGAGAGAGACGGCATCCCTGCCTCGTACCTGACCGCAGTGTAAAAGACTTGGAGAAGGTCCCATTCCCTGAAATCCTTGCTGTAGGAGACCAGTAAATTGCCCTGATCCAATCTATGAACATGGATGGGAATCCAAATGCCTTGAGGGCTTGAAATAGAAAAGTCCAGTTAACCTGATCAAATGCCTTCTCGGTGTCCAGGAGACCAGCCCATAGAATATGGCATCCCTGGACTCTGAGAAAAGACATCTTGAAATCACCTTGGTGTTCTGAAGATGCGTCCTCTCACAAATCCCTTGAGACATACTCACAAGATCCAGAAGAATCAGGGTTAGTCTATCTGCCATTATCTTCAAGAGAATTTTGACATCTTGATTCAGCAAAGATATTGGCCTATAGCTCTGAACCATTTTTGGGTCTTTGTCCGGTTTAGGTAATAAGACTATCTATGCCTCAAACAGATGTACATCTGCCGTCTCTCCTGACAAAATATGCAAATAGAGACGATGCAACACGGGAAGTAGTTGCTCCATGAAAACTTTATAAAATAAGGCCGAAAACCCATCTGGACCCAGGATTTTACCCAGAGGCAAGTCCTTTATAACAGTAACTATTTCTTCCTGTGATAAAGGGGAAGATATAAATTTCTTTTGAGAGTCAGATAGCAACGGAAGATGTGCTTCCCTGAGATTCTCATCCAGTTTTTGAATGGGCGGAGGACTATCCATGTCCCTATATAATTGCTCTTAAAAAGTAGCAAATTCCTGGACTATCTCTGAGGGGGATACCTTCAGGGTCCCATCAGACTGAGACCTTATTGGAGGTATAAATCTTGCTGATTCTTGTTGTTTTAAACGTAGAGCCAACAGGCACCCCGCTTTTTCTCCTTGATCTCTAAAACTGGCCTTTGTAAGGATTATCGCCAACTCAGCCTTTTCTCTTAACATTCCCAAATATTTATCCTTATATGTTAATAGCTTCTGTGACTCCTCTTGAGAAATTTTATCTGGGTGTATATTTTCTAATACCCGTATCTGAGACAATAAGTAGAGTAACTCCTTTTCCTGTGCCCTCTTCCTCTTTGTAGCTAGATTAATGAGAATGCCCCTTATATAAGCCTTAAAGGCTCCCCATAAAATATCCGGTCTTGCACTATCTATTGGGTTGGTGGAAAAGAAAAACGCTATCTGCTCTTTCACCACTCTTCGATACTTTTCATCTTTTAGTAATTGTTCATTTAATTTCCATCTGGTCTCTCTTTTGGGGATGTTAAGAAGAGCCAAATTACCCAAGACTAAAGAATGATCTGATATTGGACCCGGTTGGATCGAGGTGGATAGTACCCCTGGCAAGAGCTCGTGAGAAACTAATAGGTAATCAATGAGAGATTGTGTGCCATGCACTGGCAAGCAATAGGTGTATTCCCTAATATTAGGATGTGTGACCCTCCAGACATCTCACAATCCACACTGATCCATCATTTCCTTAAAGGCCCTGTGTCCAGGTGACAGTCCCATCAACCCAGTGCTTGATCTATCCAGATTTGGATCCGAGACCAAATTGAAATCTCCCCCTAATATAATTGGAATAGGGAGTATAGGAAGGATTGTGGAAATCAATTTCATAAAAAAATAGGGATCGTCTGTATTTGGTCCATATATGCTACCTAAAACCAACGGCATGGCCCAAATAGTACCCTGAACTAAGACATATCTGCCTTCTGCATCCTTAAATACCAGAGAAGGGAAGGAATTTTTTTCTATTGCTAGCCAAACTGGCTTGTATTAGAAGAGGTAATATTTCAGCAATTAGACCAGTTTCAGTAGAATGTGTGGGAATGCAATAGATTTTTCCCCATGTACTGTTAATTCTGCCAACCTTATAGCAACAATGCATGATATCAGTGTTGTAAGCTTTGACTTATACTTTTTTATTCTATTTTAGATTGTCCCTTATTGCCTGGCTTGTATGATACTAAACTCTCCACATTTTGAGTCTGATTTAGCACTGTTTAATAAGGCTTGGGCCAGGTTTCCATCAGTACTGTCAGCTCTTTTTGTATACCTGTTGCCCCATAAGGTCAGACAGCAGTGTCTGCTGCAAGGTGGTTTATTATAATCACAAGAAAAGGATTGCAAACAAATGGTGTTCAAAGACAGAAAATAGAGATAAAAACCTAGTCCGAGCCATATTAAAAGGAGCATTCATTTAAATACCACAACTAAAAAAGTGATAACGCACACTCAAAATGAGGAAAAAAAAGGGTAGTCAGGAGATAAGGGGCAAACTTAAATTAAAAAAAGTATAGGTCACATTTTCCACTGCTATCATGCTCTGCTGCTTTAATCTTAATTCCTTGTCATATTTTACAAACAAAGCAGAAATGCTCGGGAGTACTATAAAACATTGCACTTGCTGCCCCAGTTGTAGCACACCATGAGGGAGAGTCAGGTTGTTGTATTGAGCCGATTCCTGTGCCACAGGTTGGAGAAGTTTTAGGTAGACTGCAGAAGCAATGTTCTCATGTTCTGTGGGATGGCACTAGGGATATCATAGGTATCAAATTCTGATGGTATTATAATGGTGACACATAATACCTTGGTAATAGTGAATACCACTGTATTAATGAAAAATAACTTTCTGTACAAAAATGACTCCTCAAACTCATCATGGAGAGCTGGCCTAGAAGACACAGTTATTCCCCAAAAAGGCCCCCCAAAATTAGTTTAAGCATCTGAAAACTGTGGGATACTAAGAACCACAGTCACCATGATATCAGAAATCTGCACAGTATCAAAAAAGTGACTTCCAATACCATGGTATACTGTGAAACCTTTACTATGACATCTCTTAAAGGAACCACTCACCCCTCTATTTGAGGACCTTAAGTGGAGAGTTGGAGTGATGCTGACATTGCTATATGCAACTACAAAACATCAGCACCCGATCCCCATCATGTACTGTAAGCAGCCTTATGTCACAGTGGTGGGAAGGGCTACAGTACATGAGGATAAAATGAGGTAAGCCATCAGGGGGGATATCCATGCCTCCCTCATGTTTCCATGGCCTGTTGCAGTCTCTGTAAAAGGTTAGCATCCACAGGAAGCAATGGGGCATGATGCCACATGGAAAGACAAGGGTGGTGCTGTATCTGAATGAGGGCTGAGGATCATACAACAGAGAGGATCATGGAGGAAAGTAAAACTGTCCCAGCCCCGGTCCCTTATGTACATATACTACTTAGACCTTGTGGTTGTTCCCCAAACTAGAGAAAAAGCACAAAGTCAGTTAGCAGTGTATATACATAAGGGACCAGCCAGTTCCTTTTAGTGGAGGTGGGCAGTAGACAGGCAGGCTTAGCCACTGCTGTTGTACAGTAATACTTAGTGTACAATTCATTACTAATCTCTACATAACCCACCTGGCATGAAATGGTTAGGAAAATGGGATTATCATTCCCAATATGACTGGACAGCCAGCAGGCATAAAGCTTAAATTAAATGGTCCTGATCCAGCGACAATTAAAAGCAGCACAACATTTATAGCATTTACTCTAGACTTTGGCACAACAACACAAATAGATTTTTTTTACAATTTACAGCAGTCAGTGAGTTAATGCTGGAGCAGACTGGCTAATTAATTTAATATATTAAAGCTCCCTCTTACCAATGGGAATCAGGCTGAGGATCAGGGCTTTTTCTCAGTGTAGAAGCAGGGCAGGCAGTCTGTACTTCACTCTCACTCACCTCACTCCCGCAGAGGAGGAAAAGTCTGTTGCTTTCTCAGCTCTCTTGCTTCCAGTCCTGGCTCATGCTTCCTCCAACTTTGGCTGCTGCCACTCAGACTTCTCCTAATCTCAGACTGCTGGTGAAAGTTCCAAACATGGTGGTGTGGTAAAGTTGGTCTTTCTTAAGAGAAGTCATACCACTACATACTGCCACTGTTCACTACAGTGCCTGGTCTCAGGCTATCCGCTGGTTCCACTCCACTCCGGTGTTCAGATGGTCTGTCTAGACTGTGCTTGTGTGCTCTCCATCTCTTTCCAAAGCAAAGCCACATCCACTATCTGATTCGGTAAATCAGCCTCAGACTACCAGTGCTATAGATAATCTCTGCTCCGCTCCTGGCTATAACACGCAATGATTGGAGATCTGACCAGATCAAACATAGACAAACTGTAAACCGAGATTGTTTTTGATCATCCCACTGCCAGTGCTCACCATGCCCCACAGCACTAATCCCATTATCCCAGCACAGCAACAGCCAATTGGTTTCAGACATGAGGTGGGAGCAGTCACAAGGAAAAGGCATGATGGGGCAAAATCCAGCAGGACATTAAGGCTACAGGTGATATTAAAAAACAAAGGAGAACATTGTTCAAGTCAAAATCAACATTTTGTCCACAAATCATTAATCCTGTGATTATATCTTATGAGAAGGTGGTCCTTAAACAAGTTCTAGAATTAATGCTTTTAAAGAGCCTTGTTAGAAGGAATCTTAAGAGAACTGAACAAAATGCATTGAACTCACTCTCTAAAAATGATAAAATTGTTATTAAACCTGTGGATGGGGGGGGGTGTTAGATGGAGAACATTATATTGAGACTGTTATGGATTTGTTAAAAGTGCAAACTAATTACTGGGAATTACCCTGTGACCCCACTCCAGCCTTTAAAAAGAAACTGTATGTAATTTTGTTACAGGCATTGAATGATGGTAGCACTAGTGAAAATGAATATGGATTCATCTGGCAGGAATTCCCCATAGTCCCAGGTTTTACATACTGCCCAAAGTATACAAAATTTTAAACAAACCCCCTGGGAGTACTATTGTCTTGGGAAATGGGGCAATGTGTGAAAACCTGAGACATTTTCTCGACTTCTTTTTGCAGAAATGTGTTGTAGGACTTCTGTCTTATTTAAAAGACGGCAGTGATGCCATATGAAAATTTGACAACATGTCATGGGATGCAGATTATATTTGGCTTGGCACAGACGTCGAATCTTTGTACACATCCATTAGACATACAAATGGGTTACGTTCAAATAGGTTTTTCTTAGAACAGTTATCACAAACAGAAGAAATACCTGTTGACTTTGTACTTGAAAGCTTGAAATTCATCTTACATCATTATGTCTTTGAGTTTAACAAAAAAATATTTTTGCAGCTGTGTGGCACTGCAATGGGGGCCAGTATGGACCCAAGCTATGCCAATTTATATATTGACTGGTTTGAGTTTACAAGGATTTTAAGCCATGTTCACAATCCATTTAGGGAAAATATAATACACCTGTTTCATTATATCGATGACTGTGTATGTGTACGGAAAGGAGACTTTGAAACTGCAAAAATGTTTATTGACTGGCTTAACAGTAATGATTTGAATTCAAAATGTATGTATCTGGCTTCTAAAAATATGTTGAAATTTTTAGATTTGGAACTTTTTTGAACCCTAATAATAGAATTCAAACCAGATGCCACAGAAAACGCACTGCTACAAATTCGGTTTTAAAAGTCGACAGTGCACATCCACAAAAACTCAAAAACACAATTCCATACAGCCAAATGGTATGGCTCAGATGGAATTGCTTGAAAGCTAAAGATTTTCTTCAAAAGGCAGACGAGCTACAGAATAGATTTTTGGCAAGGAGGTACAAGAAAGAACTACTAGAAGAATCAAAAGAAAACACTTTACAACTAGACAGAGAATCTCTGTTAACAGGGAAACAATTAATAAAAACCTGGAACATCCAAGCCTTATTTCATTTGTCAAAGAATTTAGTGACACTGCTGGCAAAGTAGGAAATGTCACTTTTTCTATTTGGCCCATTCTCTTAAGTAACGATATAGTAGGCACAGCAATTGGTCCCACCCCCAGAGTAATGTTTAAATGTGCTAAAAACTTTCAGGACATTTTGGTGCTAATAAGTTGACACCAGCAACCACTGAAAGGATAACCACTGGGATCCAACCCAAACTGAAGGGGTGTTATAAATGTTTTCATTGCAACATCTGTAAATATGTGTGCACAGGTCAAAGATTTGAACACCCCTAAAGAGCCACACAAAGGTGTTGACATCCATCAATGCATTACCTGTGATACAGATTTTGTTGTTTATGCCCTATGGTGTCCATGCAATCTAGTTTACATCAGTAAAACTGTCCGTTCCCTTAAACAACATATCCAGGAGCATGTCCATTCTACAGTAAATCAGAAAACAGACACCCCAATGGGTTTCCACTTTGCCAATTTTCACAATTCCAGTCCACAAGTCCTTAGATTCATGGGTCTTGAACAGGTGTTTTCACCCAAATGAGGCAGTGACAGGAAAAATCTATTGTTGAAATGTGAAAGTGTTTAGATATTTACAATGCAGAGTGTCAGGCATCAGGGCCTGAATGATAGATGGGACCTTAAACCTCATCTATGATAAAAAAAAAAAAAAACTGTAATAAAAAAAAACAGCTTTATATGAAAAGTATCCTGTTTGAAGTCACAATATCATGCAATGTGTTACTTTGTATGTGAAATATTTTTTGGAAACAAGCATGATTAATTAGTACTTTTGTGTTTCTTTTTTCTGTTGAGATTACTGCACTTCAGCAGTTTGCTCCAGTCAGCTGATTGGGACTGTTAGATCAAAAAATTCTTATTGCTCCATTTAATATTTAGCTGAATTGAATGAAATTAAATTATATGAATTGTTTTGGAACTTTATGATCAACCTTCCAGTAGCTGTACTGAACTCATGTAAGCTACATATGTTTTTATCAGTTTATCCATATTGTCCCTTTAAAATGTCAATTTTCATGAGGGACATGTATAGGAAAAAATTAACTGTCTAATAACATAAGTGCTATAGTCCTGTTTATGCATTTTCTGTAATTGTTTGCTATTCTATGTCATGTATTATATGATCAATGTTTTGGATATACAGTAAAACCCCAGTTATCTGAACCTAAGTTATCCGAAACTCTCACTTATCCGAAACTGTGGTGTGTCTCCCAGCTTAATAGACTTAAATGTAAAGTCCCCTCACTTATCTGAAACCCCATTTATCCAAACAATGTTACTGTCCCCCAGCACATTCGGATAAATGAGGTTATACTGTAGTAGTTTTATTTATTTCTTGTATATAAAGAATAATGAAATGATGTCATGACGCCTCATGAATAACAGTGAGGATGCTGTATTTAAACAAAGGCATTGTCTCAAACTAACCACTCCCCCTGATGAAGAGACAATAGATCTCGAAGTGCCAGGGCCAGGTGTGTTTGTACTGAAGCTGTTAGTTGTGGGCACCCAGGATTTACCTGTTGGAATCATATTAAATCCATTTGAATTTGCATTGAGACTTGTGTCCGGCTATTTTACGTCTCATGTTGTGAGTGTGACTCTACTTCTGGGTTTTGTTTATGGACATTAAGTGAGACACTGCATACATCTTCCCTTATTTTCCTGCTGCACAGTAGTGGTCCCTGTCATTCCAGAATCAGTTATGTTTGTGAATTAAGTTGTAACTTAGCATTGGGAGGAAGTGAAATATTAATCTGGTAGCACCGTCAAGGACAATTCACAAAGGTATATAATTTACAAGTTCAACTGTCACTGAGTCTGTGACATAGTGCATCCACCCTCCTCCCTCTTGTGAGCCAACACAGGAGCACAAAACTAAAGACAGAACATAAACTGTACAACTGGATACATAAACAAGATTAATACATTGGGTTCACCACAACTTAACCCAGATAAACCATCTTAGGGTAGCAGGTTCATTCCTCTGGGGTGTCACACAGATGAGGCACACTGATGAGTCCTGGTAGGATGAAACATGTGTATGTGTCTTCTGTTAGCACCCTTTGCAGACTGTGTGAGAGACCTTTTGGTACCATGCATTTCTGCTTAAAGTTGAACCAGCATAATATTTTGTGGTGATTTGCATAAACAGCCCATGGTGCTTTGCATTATGGGGGTATGTGTGATTTTGTATTTACTTGAAACTTGGCTTCCCGGACAGTGCCCTTTGGAGCAACAATTGCCTCAGTGCTTGCGTGCTGAGGTTCTTTGTCTTCAAGATTAATACATGTCCACCAAATGGTAGCAATATAGTGCCTGTGAGAACATAGCATTGACACTTTAGAGTGCTTCACAGACCATGGAGGCAACAGCGATGCAGCTCCTAAATTGTTGTTCAGTCAGAGTGTAAGCCCTTTTTTTCTTGCAAGAGGTCTGCAGGGCGCTGCCCACTGCAGCCCTAAAAAGGGGCCTACCTGAAAGAGTGAAACCATGGACTCCTATAGGAGCCAGCAGCCCCAATTGCCAGGGCTTATATCCTAAAAGTCAGTTATGACATCAGTGATGTAGGCTTATTAAGGCTTGTTTTCTATTCATTTCTGTTTAAAAACAAGAGGAATAAGTTTTGAAATATTTTACCTGCATTTTTACATGATCCCATATATTGCTTTAAATCCTGAACCTTTTTGAATGGGACAGTGATGATTTGAACTGTGTATTCCTTATTTTGCTAAAAGGGGCAGATCACATTATATAGTGGGTAGGTATATAATCTCATTGCTTGGGGTACTAGAGAGATCTGATGTTCAGATGAGCTCTTGCTTCACCTTCACCACCATACAGAGCAAAACACATACAGTATGCTGTGATCTGATTAATAATTTAATGTTTAAAATCCAGCAAGCAAAATCAGGGACACCCCTCATAAAAAAACGCCAAATGTTTTCACGCTAACACACAGTGCTTTCTCAATGCTGATTAAACAATAGTAGACAGGTGTATTTAAAGGTCTGTTATTAGAGTGACAGTGCACCCATTTAAAAGCCCAGTTATACTAATACATACACTAATACAAATTCTAGCCAATAACACAAGACCAAATATATACAAAACTGAAAAAATAAAGATATATAGAAGTAGGAACACTCAATCTCCAATCCCCCCACCAGATTTGGGGACATTTATAATAGCGGGTCAGAGTTCAACACTCCTTTTTTGGACAACAGCCAGGAGGACATAACAATATCCCCGAATCAGGAAGCCTTTGGAGCTCAACAAATGGTGAATTCTGTCAGGATGGAACATCAGGCAGTACAGATTATACAATGGCCAAGTAAATGCAGCTTAAATGCTGCTTTCTGATTGACTGACTGACACCTTTCCAGTGTTTATAAGGTAGAAAAAATGGGCAGACTAGATGGGCCTTGCAGTCCTTATCTGCCATCAACTTCTATGTTTCTATGTTGTAAATCCTCCAGTGCACCAATGCAAAAAGGTGCCAGCTGCCAGTCTGCTGCATAAAGAACTATTCCTAAAATCACTCCAACCATCACCAGCCCAAGACTGGCAAAAATGGCAATGGAAGGCAAGCCGTCTCACCACATTGAGTCTCCACTAAACAGCGGCGGCCAACCAGACAAAACATTACCAAAACCCATAACGGGACCAAAACAGTGTTTTTTCCAGGTTTTTTTTTCTAATTAGTTTCCCCATAACCACTTCCTCACAGGTTACCTTTTTTCATTTTTCTGTTTCACCATCACCCCTGCTTCTTTTCGATGTCCCCCAAAATCATCACAGCTGGAAAATTCACTGAACGCTGTTACACACCAAATAAATCTTTCGATGTCTCCCATTAAAAAAAAAATCCTTTAGTCAGAATTATTAAAAAAATCACTTCAACAGTGAAGGCACTCGGAAACAGACAGTTAGGTACAGCAGCCGTCCATTCTGATGAAGCCCAAGTGTTGAACTATGTTCCTCACTGCACATTGTAGCCCAAAGTCTCACATCATCAGAGAGAAAAAAATAAAAATCCTCAATGCTGTCAACACTCGGTGCATAGATTTTGCCCACTGCAGCCCCTTACTAAAGTAAATCAAACAAACAAACAAATCTCCAGATTCAGTGCCAGCTATCATTAAGATAGGGATGAGCTATTGTTGCCTCTCAATCTACTGTATTCTGGCTATCAATGGGGGAACTGTTTTTTTTTTGTTTGTTTGTTTCTGGTGCAAAAAGAAATAAAAAAAATTATTTAAAATGAGAAACAAATTTACTTTTCTCTCTTTTTTTTTTTCTTCTGATGTGGTTTACACTCTCGGCCTGCGGCATCATGACCAAGCCACACCAGGCGTGGTAAATTCTGCCATATACCCACACCATGTCTTGATATATTGCTTAAATACGTTCATTCCCAACAATTGGCCATTACTCCTCAAACACTGATGGTACCTCAATACCAGATATTACAGGTACCTGACAGGAAACTAAGGCACTCTGTGGATTGCAAGATTTCAAGAGCACTCACAAGATGAGGTACAAGGGGGACAGGGAGGTGGAGGCAGGGGAATCAGGAGAGGGGGCAAACAGTATGGACGATGGAGAGTTAACAGATATCAAAAGAGTGGATATCAATATTAGATATTAGATCCAACTGACAACATAGTTGCTAATATATCCGGTTATGAACTATCAGAAACAGAACTCTGCGTATTACAAAGTGGCCTATCGTTTGTCCCAACTAAAAATATTGATCTTTTTAATACAGTGGTAGATGTACATAAATTTACACAAAAATTGCACTTAAAGGCATTTTTTTCAAAGAAAGCAGGGACTCAGCTGAAACAACTATCTACAACAGTGCCAGCCCGAGATGCTACAAAATAATTTGAATTTGAGATCACAAGAAGAATTTAAGCTTAAGTCATTTTTATACCACTCTCAAATCTGATTTTTTTTATTTTTGAAAAGGCAGTGTTATGGGATCTAGAGAATCTGCAGATTCCACCAGCCAGATATCATAATTGTACACATGAAGACAAAATGGCCATATATAGTTGAAAAACAATCAATCTATCATACTGAAGCCAGCAGAAAAAGGCGGCTCCATTGTCATATGGGACAAAAAGGTTTTTGAGGAAGAAATGTTAAACCAACTGTCTGATAAGAGCTATTATACACCAGTTGAGGGAGATCTCACTGACAAACATAAAAAGGAGATTGATATGTGTGAAGGTCTTATCAGCCAAAGTGCACATGATTTTCTACAAACAAAACATCCTATAAAAGCAATACTATATGGCCTCCCAAAGATAAACATACATTTACAGAAACCATCAGCAAGACCAATAGTGGCCAGTTTAGGGTCACTTACTGAGCCACTGGATATCTTTGTGAACCATTTTATCAGGAATTTGGCACATTACCTGTTCTTGCTCTCATCACCTTTAGCCTCCCCCCCCCCGCCCCCCGCACTAACCCTGCCTTGTTTCTTCTACTTAATCCTAGACAATGCCTGTATTCAGGCAGCTCTGCCTTTTGAACTGTAAGTTCTTTATATACCTTTTGCACCTTAATGTAGAACTCAACCCTTCATTGCTTCAATTGTAACAGAATCTCCTCCTGCCATTGCAGTACCTGCACTTGAATTTTGTATCACATCTGTAGCTGCATTGTGTGTTGTCCTTATTGTACCTTTTTTTACTTTGTTGATTGAGAACCTTATTAATTGTTGTGTACCTGTTTTATCAATCTTGTTCCTAATCTTGACATGGAACCTTTGAAAAAAAAAAACATTTTGCTCAAGGGTTATTTTCCAAATAATTAAATAAATACAATAAATAAAAACAAAATACCCACTCTTATTTAAAAGATATGACAGATCTTTAAAACTTGTTTCAGGACATGCAGGTAGAAAACAAATGGATTTTTGTAACTACCTGTATGGATATCAGGTCCCTCTACGCAAATATTCCCAGCACTGAGGGCTTTGATACTTTGAGGTTTTTCCTCTTCACAGAAACCTCCTATTCAGCACCTATGGTTGAATTTGTATTATTTCTAACAGAAAAAATCTTAACTTGTAACACATTTGTATTCAAGGACAGAATGTACATGCAATGTAGAGGTATGGCAATGGGGGCAGCAATGGCCCCTAATTATGCTATTCTGTATATGGCACACTGGGAAAATGAGTACAACTGTGGTTAGCAAAATCCTTATCTTGACAAAATTGATTTTTTCAAATGATACATAGACGATATGATATTTATATGAAAAGTTTCAGTATCGGAGCTGCACACATTTGTAACATACTTGAAAAAAAAATTGTAACTTAACATTTGAAGTCATTTATGACAAGAGTCAAATTAACTTTTTGGATCTTACAGTATGAAAATGTATTACTGGCAACAGAAGAATACAGCTATACAGAAAACAGACAGATAAAATGCCATACTACAATTTGAAAGCTGTCATCCATCCAATATTCTGTTGGGACAATTCATGCACACAAAACTCAACTGCTCAAAAAAGATGATTACCAAAAACATGCTGATATACTTCAGGACCATTTTGAAAGGAGAGGATATAATAAAAAACATGTGTAGAGAGAAAAACTCAAAGTTGATGGCATGGACAGAAATTACCTTTTGACCCGCAGTGAGAGACAAACTGATGATAATAATTTTGATAAGGCCACCCCCTTATTTGTCACCTCTTTTAGCCCACAGGCATATCTAATTAAAGGTATTCATTTACAGAACTGGCATATCTTGAACACAGATAGAAAATTACAACAAGTTGTAAAAAGTACTCCTAAAACTGTGTATAGTTGTGGGACAGTTGGTTAAAAAGTTTGTATGTGGGATTTTCCCAATACAAAAAGAATATGTTCCTCTGCTCCCCCTGGAACCTTTAAATGTAGAAATTGTTAATTTTGTAAAAATATTATAGTGAAAAAGTCTTTTAGAAATCCAATTTCAACAGAAAACTTTGAAATCAGAAATCATTGCACTTGTAGTACTAATAATGTGGTATATCTAGCATCGTGTACTAAATGTAATTCCATCTAGGTGGGTAAAATCACACAAAAATTTAAAGAAATGCTAGGACATCTTTGTGAAGTATAATGAAATTAGATGGTATCAGTGATTTATCACAGCACATTATAGAACATTATTTTAGTTTTCAGGCCATTGAAAAAGTTCATGAGCATGTGAGGGGTGGTGATTTAGATAAATATTTGTGTAGGAGGGAAACTTTTTGGCATTATAAACTGCATTCTTATGTCCCTCCTGCTGGCCTCAATGATTCTTTTCAATTGTCTCCATATTTATGAATAATGAGGATATGACCTGAATGCCAAATTTGTGCTTAGAGGCTATCACAGCAATTTATCTTATGAATAAGAGTCTGCTTCATAATTGATTTTTATACTGATTATTAATAATCTGAACACCTGTCTTTTGACACTCTAGTGATTCATAGCTAAAGGAGATAAAAAATTAAGTGTCTTCATGATTATGGCATGTATTACCTCATGCATTATTCAACTTAGTACGGAAAAATCATTACAACAGTCCAACTTGCAAAGTGCCATCATCACCATCATCACCTTAAAACCCAAACCCGGCAAAGATCAAGAATACATGCCCAGTTACCAACCAATTTCCCTTCTTAATGCATACACCATGCTACCGGTTAAGATACTAGCAGTTAGAGTGAATGTGGTCTGGGATTCTTTAATTGGCCCTGAACAAGTGGGGTTCATGCAGGGCCATCTCTCCTCTGACCATTTATGTACAATTACCCACCTGCTCTCCGCATCCAGAGACACTAATCACCCAGCCATACTAATGTCCCTGGATGCAGAGAAAGCCTTTGACGGAGTTTCTTGGTCTTTTTTATACCTCACCTTACAACACTTTGGCTTCCCACCCTCTTTTATAGACTGGGTTAAGTTATTACATGCTCATCCATCAGCTTCCATCAGATGTAATGGGATCACCTCCACCCCCTTCCATCTCTACAGAGGGACACAGCAAGGATGCCCCCTTTCCCCTTACTTATTCAATCTTTATTTAGAGCCCTTGACTAGAATGGATCAAAGGAATTCAAGCTGGCTACCACAGATACAAAATCTCAACATATGCGGATGATATCCTTTTACATTTAGAAGACCCATCTAACTCAATCCCAGCCACACTCACTCTCCTCCAAGAATTGGGCAATTATTGGGCTACAAACTCAACCTAGAAAAAACATGTATTATGCCCCTCAATCACTGGACTATCAAATCTCAGGTCCTGAAATGAGGAGGCACCTGGACTCCAACCACCATTAAATACCTGGGCATCCTGTTAACCACCGGCCAAAAAGAGCTATTTTCCCAAAACTTAGAAACACTCCTAACAACAATTAAATGGGATATAAATAGATGGATAGATGGACTGCACTCCCCCTAACATTATGGGCCTGCATTAATATTATTATTAAGATGAACATCCTTCTGAAGTTACTATACCACTCGTGATGACCAACCTAAGTATGCCCCGCCAATGGTTTAGCAGGTTGAAAAGTACACTAACTTCCTTCCTCTTGTGTCAGAAGAACACATGCAGAGCCTACCATAAACTGACACCCTCTAAATCATAACAGGGCCTTCAGCTCCATGATTTTCAACTTTACTATTTAGCCTTGCATGCTAGAAAATTTCTATGGTGGAAACATGCTGACCCTACTACTAAAACAAATGTTTATGCCCTTCAATGGCAATAAATTGAATTCAACTTATGTCACCAAGCTAAAGTTAACATCAGAGCCCTTTTTTTAATATAGATTTTTATGGTATTTTGTAGGTTTTTTCTCCCGTTCCCCACCAGAGGCCCCAGCACATGGCCGTGCATGTGTGTGGAAGCACGCACGCACACCATGGTGTCAGCTTAGCCCCTTCCACCCACCCGTAACAGTGCCACCCCCTCCAGCCTATGCTACCCACCAGACCTCCAACTGGTGGGAGTGGAACTATGGGGGGGGGACAATCCATCTCCACCACTCCCGGGAGAGGAGAGCAGTCTACCAGCTTGCTCAGTCCTGCTCCTCACTCCCCCCTGACACCCTGATGACTGAAGGTCATTCCTGAATCTGGGTCACCAACATAACATGAGGTAAGGTATCCAGCACCTCAGCCCTCAGTGCCACTGGGCTGGCTCCAGAGTCCTTATTTATGTCTCTTGTTGCCAACTACCAGGGACTCTAAATAAAACCCAATTGGCATCTCACTATTAGTGAGCAAGCAGCCTCACAGACTAGTCAAAACTAAAGCCTTATTTGCCCTGGATCAACCCATGCTAGGTAACCCCAATTTCAAAATCCAAAACTGACTAATTCCAGATAACTTCCTGGGTGTCATATCACTGATACACTTGGGCTAAATCATACAAAATGACTCTATCATTTCCCTGACTAATCTCACATTAGCTAACCCCAATACCAAAATATCTCCCTTTTCTTTTCTGTGGTTCTGACATATGCTAGCCACTGCCCTTTGGCCTACACCCTAGTCCTTTTCTAGCCTTTCCTTATGGGACAAACTCTCAAATCTTGCCACTCAATATTATTCCACTTCCCTCCTATATAAACAAGCATTTGTCAATGCCGAATGTTGATTGCTTTGGTCTGTTGAGCTTGCTCACTGGCCCTGTGTCTCACGCTCAGTCTGTTTCTCCCGGTGCCACAGGCTGCTGTTTTGTACTGGGCTCCTGCCTGCATTGGCACCTTATTCTGGCCACTAAGAAATCTGCAGCTGTCCTGACAGAGCTCCGTTGAGGTGGCTCACTCCCCCTCTCTCACACTCTCCTTCTGTTTCTCCTGGTGCTGCAGGCTGCCCTTTTGTACTGGGTTCCAGCCTCTGTTGGTGGCTTTTTTCTCCCCACAAAGAAATTTGCAGCAGTCCCAACACAGGTCTGTGGAGCCTGCTGACTCCCCCTCTCTCACTCACTCATTCCGTTTCTGCTGGTGCTGCAGTCTGGCCTTTTGTACTGGGCTACTGCCTACGTTGTTGCCTTTTTCTGCCAACAAAGAAATCCGCAGCAGTCACGATAGAGCTCCATTGAGCTCACTCACTCCATCTCTCTCACTCGCTCGTTGTGTTTCTCCCTGTGTTGCAGGCTGTCCTCTTGTACTGGGCTCCTGCCTGCGTTTGCACCTTTTTCTGCCCACAAAGAAATCCATAGCTGTCCTGACAGAGCTCCACTGAGGTCGCTCACTCCTCCTGTGTCACTCACTTATTCTGTTTCTCGTGACGCTGCAGGCTGCCCTTTTGTACTGGGCTCCTGCCTCTGTTGGTGCATTTTTCTGCCCACAAAGAAATCTGCAGCAGTCCTGAAAAAGCTCCATTGAGCTCGCTTTACTCCCCTTCTGTCACTCACTCAGTCCGTTTCTGACGGTGCTGCAGGCTGCCCTTTTCTATTGGGCTCCTGCCTGAATTGCCACCTTCTTCTGCCCACAGAGAAATTTGCCACAGTTACAATAGAGCTCCGCTGAGCTTGCTCAGTCCCCCTCTCTCACTCACTCATTCTGGTTTCCCCGCCACTTCAGGCTTCCCTTTTGTACTGGGCCCCTGCGTGCATTGCTGCCTTTCTCTGCCCACAAACAATTCTGCAGCAGTCCCAACAGAGCTCCATTGAGCTTACTCACTCCCCCTCCCTCATTCGCTCGGTCTGAGTCTCCTGCCGCTGCAGGCTGCCCTTTTGTACTGGGCTCCTGCCTGCATTGGTGGCTTATTCTGGCCAGAAAGACATCTGAAGCAGTCCTGACACAGCTCCATTGAGCTCTCTCACTCACTCATTCCGTTTCTGCCCGCGCTGCAAGCTGGCCTGTTGTACTGGGCTCCTGCCTGCATTGCCACATTTTCTGCCGACAAAGAAATCTGCAGCAGTCACAATAGAGCTCCATTGAACTCGCTCACTAATGCTCTGTTACTCATGCATTCTGTTTCTCTTGGTGCTGCAGGCTGCACTTGTGTACGGGGCTCCTGGCTGCGTTGGCACCTTTGTTTGTCCACAAACAAATCTGCAGCTGTCCTGACAGAGTTCTGTTGAGGTAGCTCAGTCTCCCTCTCTCACGCGCTCATTCTGTTTTTCCTGGCGCTGCAAGCAGCCCTTTTGTATGGGACTTCTGCCTGCATTGGCACCTTTTTCTGCCCACAAAGAAATCCACAGCAGTCCTGATAGAGCTCCGTTGAGCTCACTCAGTCCCCCTGTCTCACTCGCTCAAACTGTTTCTCCCACCGCTGCAGGCTGGTCTTTTACACTGGGCCCCTGCATGCATTGATGCCTTTTTCTGCCCACAAAGAAATCCGCTGCAGTCCTGACAGCGCTTCGGTGAGTTCAAACACTCCTCCTCCGTCACTCGCTCTCTCGTTCTGTTTATCCCAGTGCTGCAGGCTGCCCTTTTGTACTGGGCTCTTGCGTTGGGCCCTTTCTCTGCCCACAAACAAATCCACAGCAGTCCCGACAGAGCTCAGTTGAGCTCAATCACTCCCCCCTCTCACTCGTTCGATCTTAATGTGTCCCAAACAGTGATTTCCCACAGCAACTGTGCTATTCTGCGGCAGGAGTGCAAAAACATATTTTAGCCAGGATGTGAAAAATGCAGCTGTACTGTTCATAAGGAGGTGTGAAAAAATGCCACTGTTGAAAATGTGGTGTGAAAATATTACAAAATTGCCAAGTTACAAGGGTGTGTGGAAACAGTTCAATGCACGCTTGTAACGGAGTCATGTTATGGAGTTTCGTCACCAAATTTTCAGTATAGGCATTTTAGGACCTCTGCCCATGAACAGTGCCATTGTAATTTTCTTAATCTGTCCCAGACAGTGATTTCCCACAGGGACTTCTCTATTCTGTGCCGGAAGAGCGAAAAAACATTTTGGCCAGGATGGGAAAAATGACAGCTGTACTGTTCATAAGTAGGTGTGGAAAAATGGCAATGTTGGAAATCTGGTGTGAAAATATTATAAATTTGAAAAGTTATAACCGTGTGTGCAAATTGCACAATGCACACTTATAACACAGTCATTTTATGGAGTATCATTAAAAATCTTCAACATAGCCATTTCAGGACCTCTACTCATGAACAGTGTCACTGTCATTTTCTTAATCTGTCCCAAACACTGATTTCACATAACGGCCATGCTATTCTGTGCTGGAAGTGCAAAAACACATTTCCACCAGGATGTGAACAATGACAGCTGTACTGTTCACAAGGAAGTGTGACAAAATGCCAGTGTTGAAAATCTGGGGTGAAAATATTGCAAATTCACCAAGTGATGAGTGTGCGTAGCAACTGCGCAGCGCACGCTCATAAAACAGTAATTTTTTTGATTTTTTTCCACAAAATTTGTAACATAGGCTTTTTTAGAGCCCACCTCATGAACACTGGCACTGTCATTTCATTTATTGGCCCCGAAAGGTGATTCCACATAGTAACCGTGAAACCACCTTTCAGGGCCGATTAATGCCAAGATAGTTCAAGAATTCATGAGGAGGGGTCCCAAAAACCTCATGTTGAAAATTTGGTGGAAAAATTCCCAAAAATGCCGAAGATATGCACTAAAGTTGAAAAAAACCTATTTATTACATTATACAGCTTACTGTCATTTCCCCAGTTCCCGGTCGGCTTTGAAGAGTGCAGACGTGTTCCTGGTCCAGCAAAGATCATTGCGTCGGGCTCCAGAGGTAAGTATGGGGTGAGGGGGGGTGTGGGGAGGCAGGGTGCACAGTGAGTGGGTGCGGGTTGTGGGTGGGGGGCTGGGAGACTACGAGGGACCATTTCCTTTTTTTGCAGGAGAAAAAAAATTAAAATGACGTTGCGGGACCATTTTTACCTTTACAGGGGCATGTGGCACGCTGGAGTGGGCTCCCAGCCTGCCACCAGAGGCTTTTTTTGGGGGGGCAGCAGTAGCCGACGGGTGATTGGTCACCCTGTCAGCACAAAAAGGGGTATATTATGCCAACAGGGATTGGGCACCCTGTTGGCAGGAATAAAAGTGGGGGTTTACAGAATGCCAACGGGGTGGGCTCCCCGATCAGCAACAGAACCACAGGGCTCCAAAGCTGATGGGGATTGGGACCCCTGTTGGCAAATAAACACGGTGGGGGGGTGATATTGTTTATGAACATGGCGGCAAGCGGCCGCCATGTTCACAAACAATATCAAGTCTTCTATATCCCGCCCTGCAATGACAGGTTGCTCCCTCATTGCAGCGGATGGCTGATGCTGCAATGACGAGGCGGCCCCTGATTGCAGTGGTGAAATTCTCACAACTTGGTGGCAACGTTCCAAACTGCTGTCACCAGCAGCTTGCAATGGCATTTGGGGAAGCGGGACAAGCCTTTTCAGGCCGTGGGGGCATTGGTCACAACAGTGCCATGCCTCCACAGCCTGCTTCTCAGCAAGCTGTCCCAATATGTTTCTTGCGCTGAGTGCAATCAACATAAAAACTACCAGACATGTCCCTTCCCCCCCCCCGAAAGCAAGATATCTGCTCTTTTGGGTAGGGTGAATTCCAAGAGCTAACTGATTCCAACACTAGATCAGGCATGTGGAGCAACATGCATAAATATATTAAATTTGATGGACTCAGACTCATGCAGTATAAACTAGCAAATAACCCTTACTACACACCCACTGAATTATATAAAATGGGCCATCTACAGTCTTCTACTTGCTCCAGATGCAAACAATAGCCTAGTAATCTAAAACATTTATTCTGGGACTGTAAGAAGTCAAAGACACTTTGGGACTCCATCCAAAATCACCAAGACCCTCTTCTGGGGTTGGACACCATCTTTACACCACATATCTGTCTACTGGGCCTCAGCCTCAACAAGATTTTTGATGTCAGAAAGTTTCACATCTCCCTCATCTCTGCTATAGCTAAGCAAATTATATTAAAGCACTGGCTTGAGAGCATTCCCACCTATCAGGAATGGCACAATACCATGCTAGAGGCACTTCGAATGGAAAACATGATTAGCTCTATAAACAATTGTCTCAAACAATACTAACAAAGGTGGGACTCACTGGAAACCCTTCTGTTATTAATTAGATATTTTACCTTAATTTTTACTTGCAATATATGCGTATGATATGCTTTTTCTTGTCCCTATTTTGCCTTTGTAATATCCATTGTGTTTACTGTACCATCTAGCCTACACCCAGCCTCCCTGAATGTTGACAGGAGGTTAGGGGTACTCTGTTTCGTATTGTTAGTTTCTGTTTTTAAAATGTTCAATAAACCTTACTATTTAAAAAAAAAAGTAAAGAACACATAATGCTGTAATGTGAAATAGACTGTTATTCTGTTCTCTCAACCTGTCCAGTGTAACTGTAGTCTCCGCCCATGCTGGCAAAGTGAATGTCAAGTTTGTCATTTTATGCCAGAAAATATTTTTCTCATCAGGACTAGAGACAGAATATCAGTTGCATTGTTGGAGCAGAAAGGTTTTTAAATTGATGTCAGCTTAAAGAGTAAGGCAATTAATTAATAAAGCAAGGCCTTCGACACTGTGCTGCACAGGAGACTGATTAAGAAACTGATCTGATCAGCCTAGGGTAGGATCCAAAGTGCTGATTTGGATTAGAAACTGGTTGATGGATAGGTGACAGAGTGATGTGGTTTATGGCACTCACTCTAATGATAGGAGAGTGATCAACAGCATGCCGCAGGGCTCAATACTTTTGGACCGGTCCTCTTTAATATAATCATAAGTCCACTTTTTCACCCCCGCATGAAAATGCATGTAGTTCATTCCACTTCCCTCCCCCGGCCCCTTGGAACTTACTCCTGGTTTGGGATTTTTGAACCCGTCCCCGTTGGTCCCTCTACTACTCCTGGCTGCACACTATCCCTGCCTTCTTCCTCTAGCCATACTCCTTTCTTCCCTAGACACTCCTCTGCCCCTACACTTCCACTTCCCTGTCAGCCCTGGTTCTCCACCCCCTCCCCCTCATCCTTCCTTGTACCCACACCCCTTGCCAAATCTGGGTCCTAATTAATAAACCTACAACCTACTCCTTCAACAACCTCAGGAGAAGGTGTTACCCCAGGTTTCTTGTACCCTGCCTTCTTCTCCTCCTCCTTCTACCCGGTGATGTTGAACCCAACCCCAATCCCACTGCCCCTACTGACTCCCCCACATGGTGGCTTCAGCATTTTACCATGTGAACATTAGATGCCTACTGCCCAAAATTGACCATGTTAAGGCCTGGATCTCACTAAACTCCCCGGACATTTTATATGTCTCAGAGACCTGGCTGTCCTCCAGAACTCCAGACTCTATGGTTGATGTCACTAGGTACTCACTTGTACAGACAGGACAGAGAGAAGAGAGGTGATGGGGTTGCAGCTTATGTACATGATTCACTACCCTCCTCCACTGTCCTCCAATAGGCTTCCCCCTCCTCACATGAACTACCGCTCTTTAAATTGTCCTTCCCTGCTACATCACTGATTTTCATTGGGGCTTGCTATTTCTCCCCCAAAACCCTTCCATCTGCCATTGTGCACAACCTAACATCCATTACCTCTCTCACTCAATATGGAGAACTCCTGCTACTGGGCAGCTACAATGTAAACTGGCTCTCAACACACTCCCAAACCCTCAACCAACAGATCGAAGCCCTAAACTTAGTCCAGCTACTGTCCGAACCTACAAGACTAAAACCCACTCTGCAAATCACTCACTTATCGACTGGGTCTTAGCATCCCACCCACTCAAATATCTAACTGCTAGTGCCCTACCTGATGCTTTTAGTGATCACAGCATGACTTACTGTGTCAGGAAAACCCAGCCCCCAATCACCCCCCCAAAGTATCTATGGTTCTGCCCACTCAGATCACTAAATGCACAATCACGCCTATCTGACTTCTACCTCACTGACTGGTCTGGGGTATTCAGAACTCCAGACATAGAGACCGCCCTGGCATCTTTCACCAAAACTCTGCTCAAAACTTGAGATCTGCACGCACCTCCCAAGAGACTGGGGCTTTGACGCAAATGCCTTCCATGGGTTACCAACAATCTAATCACCCTTTTCAAGCTCAAAGACCAAGCCTGGCATACATCCAAAGCCTCCTCAAGCCAGGCTGACCTACAAGACTATAGGGCTTTAAGAAATACTTGCACAAAAGCTGTGAGCTCAGCTGAGGCTTGTTTCTTCAAAAATAAGCAATTTTTTTATTTATTTGAAAGAGATTAACCAGGAATGCAACATGAACTGTGAACAGTTCATTTCCAGAAGTGTCCTGGGGGAAGGGGTTACATAAGGTGGAGACAGTGAACAACAGTACAGAGAATAGGTTGCAGAAACAGAACAATCCAAATAATGCAAACTACAGTGACTATATATATATATACTGTATATATAGACATAACATTTCAACATTGCAGATACCTGATAGGCAGTCAAGACTTGACAGAAGCTAGGGACAACAGCACATAAAAGGCATTTGCAAAATCTTATTTACATAGTTACAGAGAAGAAACCAGTGCAACAATACTTAATAGAGAGTCAACAACTTTAAGTGCAGCTGAAGTGATTTAGACCACTAGTTCTCAGACTTTGTCACAGTGAGCCTCCCGAAATCCATGGAAAAGATTTTGAGCCTCCCCCAAAAATTGAAATAATCACAGGCCTACCCAAAGAAAAATAACATACTGTACTTTGTGCAGTACACCATGAATAAATTGAAACCCCTTTGAGTACTTGGCTCACATTCAGTTCTTTATCTTATACTGACATGGAGCCTTTGAAAAAAAGCTCCTGTGCTCAAAGGTGTTATCTGAATAACAAATAAAATAAACAAATGTTATTATTCAGCTTATTGTACCCCCCCCCACAGACACATACACAGGCCAACCTATGTACTCTGCTATTTTCATTCTTGAACCACTGCTAGCCCTTGCTGCAGTACCTTCATGAATCAGACTACTTTCTCTGTTTCCACTCTATATGAAATAACCTTCCTACATACTTTGCCTCTTCCCATCCTTCCCTGCTCCTAAGCAGCTTCTCAGGGATTACTTTGCTCCTTCCTGCTATTTCTCCTAGCACTTCTATGCTCAACCCTTGTATTTGGGCTGTCCTGCCATCAGACTACAAATTGATCAATTACCACCACTCATTATTAGTTTATTGTTCATATTTGTTTGCACTAGTGTTCATTATGCATTTCTTGATTGTTTTGCAGTTACCTTTTGAAATGTATTCACTCCCTACCCTTCCCCGGGCACACCTGAAATGAGCCTTGGCTCATTCACCTTCCCTTGTCACCTATTAGTAAATAAATACATTAAATTCATATACTGTTATCCTATTTCAGTTTGCATCATCTCTTCACACAAAATACATAAAACTCAAAATTTAAATACAGTACTTTTTCAGGCTTGCTTGAGCCTCCCCTGGAACAGGTTGGAACCTCCCCAGAGAGGATGGCCTCACCATTTGAGAATCCCAGAATTAGACCAATTGGCAAAACCATCTTGAGTACAGTAAACTACTGGTAGGAGCAAGGATTACAGAGCAGTGGTGTAAGATACCCAGTGCTGAAGAAAAATCCCTATATATATGCTTGTGTGAGAGAGGAAAAATTAAGAGGATAACTAGAACCTCCCCAGCAGAATTCTGGAAAACTCTTCAATCCCTCCTTGGTTTCCCCTCCCCTACCACTCCTACATTTCCCAACTCAGGTGACCATGACCCCTCCTCAGAGGCATCCTCTATAAATCAATATTTCATCACCTGTGCACTCCCATCTGACCCCCCTTACTCATCTCCCCCACTTTCTATTCATGCCCCTACTGCAGTTGAGTTCTCCTTCACTCCTATCACAATCTTGGAAGTACTTCTGGTGCTGAACACCATAAACCCCTCAAAACAGAGTCCTGATGGCCTTGATCCAAAACTCCTAAAGATCTCTTCCCCCAGCAATTGCCCCCTTACCCACCTCTTTAATTTATCTATTGCCCAATGTGCTGTCCCTAGGGCTTGAAAAATGGCCAAGGTCATCCCTCTGTATAAAGGAGGTGACACCTCACAACCAGGCCATTATAGACCGATCTCCCTCCTCCCCACTGTCTCCAAACTTCAGGAGACCCTTGTCTCCAAAAGGTTAAACTCCTTCCTCGACTACTGCAACACTCTTAGCTCCTTTCAATCTGGCTTCAGATGCATCCACTCCACCTCCTCCTCCTTGTTTCGCCTCATTAACCATATCCACTTCACCATGGAGAAGGACCATCTCACCTTGGTGGTTTTAGTTGACCTTGCCAAGGCATCTGATTCAGTCTCCCACAACCTCCCCCTACATAAACTATCCTCCATTGGACTCTCTCCCTCCTCTACAAATTGGTTCAGTTCATATCTGTCGGAAAGATGCCAATATGTTCAACTTGACCTCACCACTTCCTCCGCCCTTCCCATTCACTCTGGCATCCCCCAATGTTCCATCCTGTGTCCCACTCTCTTCTCCATCTTTGTAAATGATCTTCCCTCTGCCTACTCACCCACCCATCTACACATGTACACCGCCGACACCATCATCTACACCTCCGGACCCTCCCTCATGGAGACCCAGTTATTCCTGCAAGCTTCTTTTATAACCACTCTTAAGTGGGTCGAGGTTAATCAACTAAAATGCATCACAAAAAAAACTGTAGCCATGGCCATCAGCTCCACCCAAAAACTAGCCAAACTCCCATTTCCCTATCTTTCAAATCCTTGGATGGCACAAATATTGAAACTGTTCAATCCTTCAAGTATCTAGGGGCCTGGCTTGCCTCTAAGTTTGACTTCTTGCTTCACATGGACTCCATCCAGTCTAAACTCTGGTCCAAACTAAAAGCGTTGCATAGGATGAAAGACTGTCTCTCCCTCCCTCTCCGCAAAGAGCTCATTACCAATTAATCCTCCCCTCGATGGGCTATGCAGGTGTAGTCTGTAGCTCAGCCCCAAAATCATCTCTAGTTAAACTTGACTCCTTTTACAATGCTTTTTGTCATTTCACCACTAACCTCTCATCTCATACCCACCATTCCTCCCTCTACTCGACACTATCACTCTCCTTTCTAGAGCATCGGTGGCTAGTTCACTGTGCCACCTTTATCAGCAAGTTCTGGTTCAACACCCTCTCCCCTTATCTCTCAAACCTTCTAACCCCCCCTCAACATCAGGCTATCACCTCCGAACCCATGACTCCTGCACCTTCTCTCTCCCCCAGCCCCGCTCTCAATCAGAAAAGGTAACTTTCTCCTACAGACTTCTTGACCTTTGGAATCACCTTCTCCACTCCATCCTCTTTGCCTCCTCCCTAGCCATGGTCAAAAAGCAATTAAAATTTCACCCTCCCCCATCTGCAACTGCCCCTCTCCCACCATGACTCTCTTACCCCCCACGCCTCCCTCTCCCTTACCGCCACCTCCATTTCCTCACATCTGACTCCTGCCATGTTCTATGTCCTACTCCTCTATAATCCTCCTTCCCTGTCCTGAAATCCTCCCTTCGCCCCCTCCATACTGCTGTACAGAGCCTACCTTACCCCCTCCCCCCAATTTTGTCATGTAAAGCTAGCTTAGCCATGTATATTACCTGTAGTACTACAGCTTGACAAATAATGGTATAAAATTGTCTGGTGCACCTCATTTGTAAATCTACTCTAAATATTGTAACTGTATATATGTTCTTTTGACTTACTGTTTTAAAAAATGTTTTACATGATTGTTGTAAAATTTTGTCTACTGTAATTCCCATTTTCCATTCCCCTGGGTTGCACCTAGAAATGAGCCTTGGCTCAGAGTGTCTTTCCTGGTTATCAAATTTATAATAAATAAATACATAAAATAAATAAGTGACAATGTAAATGAACTGGAAGGGAAGGTATGCCTTTTTGCAGATGATACCACACCCTGTAATAGGGTGGACAATAAGGATGGGATGAATAGAATGCATAAGGATCTTGGGAAACTCAAGGAGTGGCCAACAGCATGGCAGTGGGGGTTCAAGGCCAAAAAGTGCAAAATCATGCACCTAGAGTATAGGAACCCAAGACCCGAGTATAGGATGGGGGAGAGGTACTGTCAGTCACTAAGCAGGAAAGGGATCTTGAGGTTATTATATCTGATTACCTCAAAGTGGCAGGGCAGTGTGGCAAAACAGTGGGTAGGGCCAGTGGTATGCTAGGATGTATAGGGAGAGGTATCTCTAGCAGGAGAAGAGCTGTGGTATTGCCACTGTATTGCTTGCTGATGTGACCCCACCAGGAGTATTGTGTCCAGTTCTGGAGGCTGCACTTCAGAAGGGACAAAGACAGAGTGGAGGCATTTCAGAGGAGGGCAACCAAAATGGTGTAGGGGTTGCACCAAAAGCCCTATGAAAAGAGACTGAAGCATCCCAACACATACACTCTGGAAGGCAGAAGAGTAGCGGCAGGCATGATAGATGAAACGCAAAGAAAAGCCACCAAATAAATAAAATATCCACAAAACCAGATGGAGAAAGGTTGGCAGAGTTAAACCTATACTCATTGGAGTACTTGAAAATTGGAGGGGATCTATGTATGGTTTACAGGGTAATGAAAAAATAGGGGAAATTCTGGAATGTATTGGATTGGAATTAAGAACATCTGAAAGGGACAACAGAGGCCACTGTTTACAACTTAAAGGAGCGTTGTATAAAACAGAAGTCAGAGGTAGTTGGTTCTCTCAAAGGGTGGTGAGTATCTGGAACAGTCTGCCTAAAGATATAGTAATGAGTAATTGAATGCAATCATTCAAGAGCTCACTGGACAAATATATTAGGGAAAATAAGTTTTCTACCATGATTGAGAACTGGTGAGCCACATGGTCTCTGGCTAATGACTTTTACACCACTATGAAACTATGAAGAGATCAACCGACAGAGACAAGACCAAAGGTGGGTTGATACTATGAGAGTCCTGCAAGCTATGAAAGCAGGTTAACAACCAAAAGGACCCATTGACCAACCCAAAGACACTAAAGTGAACCAAAATGGCCAAAACAGATGATGTGGAAGCATGCCTTACCACTTCTGAAAGAATCGCAAGGGCATGTGCATGGCCTAAAGTACAGTGGATGGTGCAATTGGCTCCTTATCTTCTCAACTGGCCTATAGCCACATGGACAGCAGAAATGTGGAGAACTATGACCTGGTCAAACAGTAGATTCTGAGAAGGTATGACAATAAAGAAACCTATAGACAAAGATACTGATCACTACTGCTGCAAACATCCCAAGAGAGACTTACATTTGATTAAGAGAATTGTGCTTCAAATGGCTGCAAGCTGAAAACAAATCAGCGGCCCAAATCCTGGAGAGGTCTGTGAGAGAAAAAATTGTGCAGATTTTGCCTTGTGATGTACAGCTATGAGTGCAAGAGCATAGGCCGGAGACCACATTAAAAAAATATTTCCCTGGCAAAGGACTATCTGACAGCCCATCTGTCTAGGAATGAAGGGTTTCATGCAACAGGTTCTAAAGCACCTAATTCAATAAGACAGTTTACTTTTTATTGAGCCCCAGCTAACCCTGCCATGCTAGAAGATATTAAGCCAGGAAAAGGAGGGAAAATATATCCTGCTGATATTGTTTGTCATTATTGCCAAGGGAAGGGCACATTGCCAAGAACTGTTCAAAGAAAAGACTAGAGTACACCAACTTAGCCCTTGCCAATTGGGGACAATAGATAACTGATGTGGGTATTGGTCCTAATCAAGTCATTGGGCTTATAGACTGTGGGAACAGAAAGACTTTGGTCCAAACTGACATTGTAGAAAATACCCAACCTAGATGGCCCAATACCAGGGTAGTTTGTACACACAGGAAAACCCATCACTATCCAACTACTTTTGTAAATATGGATGTACAAGGAAAAACTCATTATTTACCAGTAGGCCTTGTACTAAGACTCCCAGTGCCTGTGGTCATTGGACATGGTTATCCAGACTTTGAAACATTGTTAAAAGAGGATAATAAACTCTGCATTAACCACAAGGGCACAGGCAATGAAAGAACGTTTGCAGGATTTTTTACCTCTGAAGAAGATGCCCTGCGTCTTCCAGGAAAAAACAGATGGTCCAGAGCATAAAACAGACAAATAAAGCAGCAGTGGACTAAAATCATTGTAATGTCCAGCAAGACATTGAAAAGGCATTTAAAGGTTGTGATATAGTACAAGAAGAAAAATTTGACAAATCGCTAATCTCTTTGTGTTCACAGGGGGGCAAAGGTACAGGAAAAAGTTCTCCACAGTACATGTAGAAAGAAATGTGTTGTATAGGGTATGTGTCAATCCCAGCACAGGGCAAATAGTGGAACAACTAGTGGTTCCAGAAAAATACTGTGCTCAGCTGATGTACCTTGCACATGATATCCCCTTAACAGGTCACGCTGGTAGGGACCATACTCTTACTAGGTTACTACAAAGATGCTATTGGCCTTCTATACATGAGCAGGTTTCTGACTACTGCTGGGCTTGTACAGAATGCCAAAAGGTAGCCAAAACTGGTAAAAAGGAAAAGGTGCCCTTCAACCATTCCCCATTGTTAGTATACCCTGTGAGAGAATAGCAATGGATATCGTGGGCCCCTTAGAAAAGAATTGAAATGGGAACCAATTTATTCTAGTGGTTTGCAACTATGCCACTAAATATCAAAGAGGCCATATCCCTGAGAAGAGTAGCTGTCCCCATAATAGCTGAGGAACAGACCAAGTTGTTTAGCAGAGCGGTTATACCAAAAGACATGCTAACAGACCATGGGGAGCAATTCCAATGCTGTATTACTAAAAGAACTGTACCAATTGCTAGGAGTGTTAGCAGTGTGTACATCCCCTTATCATCCACAAACAGACTGGTCAAAAGATTCAGCCAGACCCTTAAACACATACTGAAGAAGTTTGTGCAAGAGGAAGGAAAAGATTGGGACGAGTACCTGTCCTTTCTTTTGTTTGCCCACCGAGAGGTACCCCAGGCATTCACAGGCTGTTCGCCTTTTTTCTTGGTATATGGAAGAAACCCTCAAGGTCTTCTGGATATAATCAAGGAATACTGGGAAGAAGGGAAAGACATAGGGCAGACAAGTGTTACAGAATACATGACCCAGTTATGCAAATGCCTCCTTAAATACATAGTAATTGCCCTTAAAAACAATGCCCAGGCACAGACGGAACAGAAAATCATGATGTGATCGGGGAATCGCCAATAAGATGTTTCAGGCAGGGAATAAAGTCCTTTTGCTATTACCATCAAGAGAGAACAAGTTATTGATGAAATGGCAAGGACCTGGTACAATATATCTGAATGTGGTATATCTGGACAGACCAGCTTGTTACTTTAGAGAAGTATCTTGTGGGCAAGTTGAAAGTACCAGTGGAAACCTGCATTATTTCTTTCCTGTATGCTTTTTTGCAACAAAATGCCCATATTCTTCCTCATCCTATCTGAGATTGGTGAGAATCAGCTCTCTCTAGACCATGTGACCCTCAATGTAAGGAAAAAACTTGGAAAATAATTTGCAAAACTACTACCTCTTTTTACTGGAGAGAATACGCTGGAAAGTTGTGATTAATTTTTTTAGGACTCCATCTGTTACTTGTCATTATTCTACAGGTGGGTTGAACTTGTATTGGAAACAGTGCAGAGCTAAAGGGGATAATTTACATATATATTTTAGTCTTGCCCCAAGATACAGCACTTTTGGAATGGAGTGGCTAATGCCGTTTCTAGTATTCTTTTTTTTTTTTTATAATATTTAGTTATTATTTCATGCAGAGAGCTACAGGGCATACATAGCACATAAATTACAGATAGTCATTTAGTACATTCCTGGTATAATCTTATTTACATCTAATACTTATTTTTAGAAGTTGTGGTGACAGGTCAAGGTATAAAAGCTGGATTTACAATTGATATATAAAATACCCAAGGACGCTATTTAATTTCAATTTTTTTTGTCCAGCTGATATGCTATCAAATGTTCAACATAATAGATCTCATTAACAAGGGAATGTCATTGAGTGATCATGGGTGCCTCTGCTTTATGCCATAGGCATGTGATTACTTTTTTCGCCGCAGTGATGTATAAATACAGCATATTCTGATGTGAGGGTACTGTATCATCTAGATTAATATATAAGAGGATTAAATGGGGAGTTAAGACTATATCAGTTAGTATTATTTGTCTCAATGCAGTTTCTATCTTGTGCCAAAATACTGTTACTTGAGGGCAAGTCCAAAATATATGTGCATAATTTGCCTGAGGCTCCCCGTGATCTCTCCAGCATATTCCATATTGGGAGGGCAAATATTTCAGCAATTTTGCTGGTGTATTACAGAATATAATCCTACTTTTCCATATAAATTCCTTCCTGTATGGTGCCTGTGATATAGTCATAGAGGGTACAATTGGTTCCAACCATTTTTCATATGTGAAATTGGACATAAGTTCTTCATTCCAGGCTTTCAAAATATAGGATGTGTTCTCCACCCATAGTTCCCTTAATGCTTTATTGGCTAACCCAATTAGATGGGTATAGTATATACCCCTGTCTGCGTCCATTAACAGTTTCATTAGTGGAGGGATAGGGTTAGGAAGCTGATTGCAGGGGAGACCCTTTTGTTGTAAATATGCACAGACTTGTAAATAATGGAAGTGATCCCTATGGGAAAGCTTATAAGCTGCTTGCAGTTGTGCAAATGTGGTTACTCCACTGACATCAAGAAACTGGTGTATAAATGAAAGTCCCTTTTTTTGCCATTGCAGGAATGTCAAAGATAGGCATGCTGGTAAGAAATCCCCTTCAGAGGTAATTAATCTGTAGAAATAAAAAGGGTAATTCAAATGTAGTTTGTTTCTTAATTTATACCAATGTGTTAAGACCTCCCTAGTCCCAAACGTGAATATTTTAAAGTCTGGTGGCAAGGTCAATGGAGCAAACAGCCATCTATGGATATCAAACAAGTTATTAAGAACAAATTCTATGGTTGTCCATAGTACTTCGTATTGTGGGTTAAGCCATAGCAATATTATTTGAAAAAGCACAGCGTAATAATATTCTTTTAATTTGGCAAGTTTAGACCCCCCTTATCTGTGGGCAGCATTAATAGAGACCACCTTATTCTAGATTTTTTTTCCTACCCATACATATCTAGATAGCAATTTACTCCAGGATGTAAAATGAAACAAGGATAGAGTCAGTGGGAGGGTTTGAAATAAATATCAAAATTTTGGTAGGATGGTCATCCTTATTGAGTCTATTCTGGAATAAAAAGACAAATGAAGATGAGACCAGGCTCCCAACTCTGCCTCCACTGATCTAGTTAAGGGTTCATAATTGATTAGTTCTAAATGTATTAAATTAGTAGGCAGGTATACCCATAGGTATTTTATTTTAGTACAATTCCACTTTGACAGTCAAGTCCTTTTCGGGTCTGGTGAAGAAGAGAAATTGAGGGCCAGGATTCCAGTCTTGTGAATGTGCATCACATACTCTGAAATCTCTGCATAGGAGTTTAGTACTTCCAGAATAGTCAGAACTGAATGGTCAGGATTTAGTAGGGTCAATAAAACACCATCTGTGTAAAGGGGTAATTTGTATATTTTTCCTCCTATTGGGATTCCTTCAACATCTGGAGTTTCTATTATTATCACTATTGCTTGTGGTTCTATATACAGAGAAAACAAAAGCGGGGAAAGGGGGCGTCTTTGTCTTGTTCCGCGTGTTAGAGGTATGGGGGAAGAGAGGTGTCCATTAATAGTAATATAAGCTTTAGGTGCCAGATATACTACTTTGAGCCATTTAAGTACATTTTCTGGGAAAGCAAAACCCTCTAGTGTTTTCCAGAGGAAAGCCCATGACTCATGGTCAAAAGCTTTGTCCGTGTCTAAACTGATCAAAGCTGCCAAAATCTGTCTTTGATTAAGATGGTCAATTAAGTGGATCTTACATCGGATATTGTCCACCGTTTGTCTAGGTTGAATAAATCCAGTTTGATCTGGAGGAATTATATGTGGAATGACATGTTCCAATCTCTTAGCCCAGATAGACATGAATAGCTTATAATCCATATTTAAAATGGATATGGGCCTGTATGATAATGGTGTTTTAGGATCTTCCCTGGTTTCAAAATAGGGGATAGGGTGGCGTATGCCCAAGAGGGTGGGGGGAGGCTCTCTCCTGTATTTCCCTGAATGAAGCCAGCAATGCTGGAGCTAACTGTTTCTGGAAGGCCTTGTACCATTCTGATGGTAGTCCATCAGGGCCTGGGCATGTCTGTGTTTTGGCTTCTGTTATCACTAATTTAATTTCATCAGGCCTTATCGGGACCAGAAGCATGTTCTGTTGGTGCTTTGATTGGGTCGGGAGTTTAATTTGGGCAAAAAATTGAGAAATTGCATTTTCAGTTGGTGCTTCAGGTGCCTGATATAATTGAGAATAAAACTGATCAAATTGTGAAATTATTTCCTGCAATGGTGTAGTTATCCCCTGTATATGATGAGAATATATTTGTGTAATATGGGATGCTGCGTTCTGGTTCCCTAATTTCTGAGCTAAATTTCTTGCAGCTCTATGGTCCCCTCATATTTATATTTCATTAAACAGAATAAGGCCTGTTGGGTTCTTTCATCCAATATATTCTGGAGTTCAACTTTTATTTGTCTAATTCAAGTTTGTCTAAGGGACTGATCTGGGGATGATACTTGTATTTCTTTTAGTTCCTGCTTTAATTTTATGCAATTAATATCCCTCTGCTTCTGTTTGTGTGATGCATAGGTTATCATCTCTCCCGTAAGGACTGCCTTTAACATCTCCCAGATAATAGAAATGTTTACCTCTGGAGTTGAATTATCAAATAGTATCCTAGGTATTTTTGTTTTAATCTGCATTTTAAATTCTGGGTCTCTTAATAATGATAAATTTAAATGCCAGTGTGAAGTTTTTTATGGGTGTCCCAAGCCCAGTTTCAATAGCTGGAGGGAGTGGTCAGAAAGAAAACATGGAAGAATGTTGATATCTTGTATAAGTGTTGAATGTTCTTTAGTAATGAACAAGTAATCCAGCCTGGATTGCATGTGGAAGCGAGGGGAATGATAATGATAAGTATATGCAATTGCTCTAGGATAATAAAACCTCCATATATCTATCACCCCTAGTAAATCTATTTGAGCCCGAAAAAATTTCTGTGCAGGTGTTAGATGGTGTTGCTTGCTGGATGATGTATCTAGCTGCAGTGTTAAAGTAAGGTTTATATCCCTTCCCATTATTAAGCAGCCTTGTAGTATATCGGTAAGTTTGTTAAAAAAGGTGCAATATCTGTTTGGAGGAGAGTTAAGGGAAAATAAACACTGACCAGCGTAACTGGGTGGCTAAACAATTTGTCCAATCAATATTACATAGCATCCCACTGTGACTTTGTATTCTTGCTTCAATATAAATGGAGTGGTGGTTGAGATCATGATCGCCACTCCCCTACGTTAGCCATTTTTGTAGGAAGAGGTGAATATCTGATATTTCCCACCTCATGACAATTTGCCATGTTCTTCCTGAGAGAGATGTGTTTCCTGCATGTAAATCAAGTCTGGGGCTTGCCTCTTGAACTATTGCATTACTCTTGACCTCTTAATTGGGTTTGTTAACCCATTATTGTTAAGTGAGAGTATTTTCGTAGGCATTACCACCATTTTTAATTTAAATTGGTATATTGTTTCTTTGGAAGTAGCTTTAAAGCACTTTCTATGTTTGTCTTTTAATTCCAAAAATAAGTATGATTCTCTCCCTCCACCTCTTTGCATCTTCAGTTTCCCCTTGCTAAAATAAGAGTTTCAGAACCTTTCTGTTTGAGCACATATAGTTCCTGGTTTCCACTGAAATTTTTGTTGGTGGCCTATTTCATATGTTTTACCTTTCGTGTATTTCCTCTACCTGCCCTTAGATCCATTAGCCCAATTATTCTGCATCCACATGTGATCGGTCCCAGGACTAGTACTAATTAAGGTGCTATTTCCTGGAAATAATATTAAGTATTTACCCTGCTTTAACTTATAAACAAATATCACCAAGATATACTGATATACCAACAGTGGCCCATAGCTAATCGGAAGGGTCTGTGTAAACTCACCCTCCTGTTGTAAACTATGTACAATGAACAATAGGTCCTCCTTTGTCTGCCTTAAAAGGGAGTGTAAGTTCTTCCTTGTTCAGCCAGGCTGCGGGGGCTTGAGTTATGACTTCCAAGGTTGGAGAGATCTATAGCAGTCTCCCTATTAGCACAGCAGTGAGAAAGCTACTGAACTGTGGAGGTAAGTCAGGAGTGTTTTTGTTCTGGGTCTCCGGGGAGCAAAATTCCCCCTAAAATGTAGCTAACAAAATAGGGTTGCTATGCTTAATTCTTACGAACCCTGTAAAAAAAGAAAAGAAAACAAAGGGGATAAAAGTGCATCTAACCAACCGCAGCTACCTAGTTCCTCCCACTGAACTATCATTTTACCATCTTTCAGTATCTTTCTCTGCATTGTAAAGTTAATTGACCATGTTGTAATGTGCAAAAAATGATGCAGGTTATTTAACTTAAAACACAGTTGAATTTACAGTCATCAACAATCCTTCAGTGGCAGTTTTCCATCCCTGAGTCAGACGAGATTTCTTTGTTAAATAACACAAAAAGAAAAACCAAAGTGAGTAATAACACACTAAAATAAGCCCATAGGGTTTCCTTGTATCTTCATTATTTGAGACATGGCCATGAACAGTGTTAAATTAAGTGTGGCTACATTTTGCCAGAGAAATAGGCAGCTAAAACTGGGAATTACATCCCTTCAGGTAAGTCCAATAATGTCTTATCTGTTCACTGCTCAAAGGATAAGAGAAAGAGGTTAAGCAATATGAGTAAAGAGAGGAATTATTAGCAGTTCCTCTATATAAGAAATATTCATCTGCATTGCTTCGTCTTGCTTATTATCTTCAACGAAGTAGGAATTTACAGATGCTTTTGTTCCAGAGTCTCTATTCATCTTCTGTATTCCAGTGTAGGCCATGGTATTTAAGGTGGCCCAACAGCAGATCAAGTACAAATTCTCTGTAGTGGGTTCCTGGCACTGGTCATGGTATTTACCTCAGCTGAGGGATTTTCTGAAAAATGCCAAGTCTATTCCCTGTGCAGGATTTTCCTTTGTTAGATCGGCGAAATGAAGCCAAGTGGGTTTCCACTGGAGCTGAAGATGTCTCTGAGGTCGATGGCTTAGGTCTCATGGCCTGTGCTGTTTGCCAACAAGGCAGTTGTGGTGGCTGCATTGTCAGATTTTGTGAGCGAACTGTAAAGTGGAGACTTAACTTACTCAGCTCCACTCAGGCTTCCTCTGCTGTCTCAAACTCTTTACGAACTTCTGGCAGTTGGACCACCAGGCGAGCTGTGAAAGGGGTAAGAAACTTGCAGCCTTTGGCTTTTATCGCTGGGAAGATTTCCAAATATGCACGTCGGTTTCTCAGCATTTCAGGGGCATAGTCATTGTCTAGGTATATTCTCGTTTGGGCCTAGTGAACTTTTCGTCATCTCCATGCTGTAATAAGGATTCTCTCCTTAATTGTATAACTTTGAAAATTAGCTATTATTGAGTGTGGGGGAACTTCTGGAGAGGGCTTGGGCCCTAAAGCTCTGTGTACCCATTCCACTTCAATTGTAAGGTCCATGGGTAATTCCAAAACAGTACGTAGTAGAGTTGCTATGAAGTCAGTTATATCTGGGCCTTCCGATCCCTCTGAGATGCAATATATATGAATATTTTTTCACCTGGCTCAGTTTTCAGCATCTTCTTGTATTTCATTGAGTTGTTCTTGACATTCTTGTAAAGTTTTGATTGTCTCATCTATTTCATCATCTCTATTTTCTACAGCCGTTATTTGTCTCTCCAAGTCATCCACTCTTTGCTCTAGCGTTACCACATCTATGAGAAGCTCAGCGTATAACTGTTTGACTTCAGACTAAAAAGACATTAGTTCTTTGTATATTGTATCTAGTTTCACCTTTTTTGATTATAATGTTTTTTTTCCTCAGTGTATTTGTTGTATCTGAGCGGGCTCCAATGTCCAGGGAGGCCTGTGATTGTTCTGAGTCCGAAGCTTCGGAAGGTAAAGTCTGCTTGTCATCCTTCATTTTTAGTTACCAACATATTAATCTCTTGCTGTTTGTAGGATTTCTTTAAAATTATTTATTTATTTAGATTTTAATAACCGGGTAAGCTCACTGAGACCAGAGGTCCCTTTTTCAGGAGCGAAGCAGATTAGTTACAGACAACAGATTACATCCATAGGCAGACATCGATTACATACATAGGCAGGAGTATACTGTGGTTTAAACATTCATGGAATAAGGCATAGAGTACATTACAGAGCGTGTCAGTTACACACACAAAATTTACTATAGCCATCGCATCCGACATATGACAACTTTATCACAAAATGCTTAAAGGGATAGGTGGTACCAGCAATAAGCAGGATAATATATATATACCCCTTCTGTAGATTTTTATTGAGTTTTTTGTTCGATTAGATCATTCCTCGGGGTGTTTTCAGTGAGTTCGGATGGGAGCTCTCTTAACTAGCTGCCATGCTGGGTGAGATGCAAACCGGAAGTCCCCATTTCTAGTATTCTTGACTGTTCACGTCCGCTACTTTTTACATTTTTTTTCTTGGTGTCCTTCCTGAGGACATATGCACTTTTCAGAACAATTACCATCATTGTAATTTTGTTGTTGTGGCTTTAAAAAGATCACTAGAAGGTGTCTGACTCCCATTTTACCCATGGTTGTAGATTAAATTAGTGTTTTACAGGAAATTCAAGTAATGGAAGAAATGTATACAAACTTACAGTTTCAATAAGATGGAGATAACCTCCACATAGTTACCAGGTGGGCTAAACAGGACTTCTATTTAGAACAGTTTTCGTCTACAGGGGCATGCTCGGTCTCTGCAGTGTCACCATAGCAAGTTTGACCACCCTTTCCTTTCTTGATGTTTTTTGTACCATTTAGGAGACCTTAGAAAATAATGTGGAGTTAGATTATATAGTGATGCACTGTATTACTTTTTGCCCACTGTGCCATTTTATTATTGTCATTTACACTGTTTTATCCGTGTTTAGTTTGTTTTTTATATTTTTTTTATGTTAACAGTTTGCATTATATTTTGTACCTTTTTGTGTATAATTCTGGATTCTCTGAAATAAAGTTTGCATTAAAAAGAAAATAAGTAGGAAAAACAAGATGGTTATTAATTATGCTTTCCTCTGCTTTGTAGAACAAAGGAGTGCAACCACACCCTTTCTTTCAATATCAATTTACTGCAAATCAGTTTCTTATGTAAAAAGATTATCCCTTCCTTCCCAGATATGTTTCAAAGGGAGGAAGGGGAGTACCTTTTTTTTAATTCAGCACAAACCAGTCCTGTCAATGAGGCATTTAATAAGGTAGCTAGAGATGCTATCTGTTCTTTTACTAAAAATAAAGAAATGGTTTAAAACTGTTACTAATTTTACTAGAAATATTTAAAATTTCCAAAAGACCTTTTTATTATGCTCAGGTCTTTCAAATGTTACCACATTTATTACAATATTATTTATTTCATATGGTTAATTCAATTTCATAAAACATGAATACTATACGTTAAATGTAAAAGTATCATACTTTTCTAGCAAAGAGCCCTTTTTTAGTAGTTCTAGTTTGGTTTAGCCATAATGCTTGTGCTGTGTACTGCACAAGCTTTTGTGCCTAGCCATCCCTCCTCCTGTATCTGTTACTCTCGTTGCCCCGCCAGTATAATTATATTAAAAAATTTAAACAAAATAGTTTGTTTCCTTTAAAAACATTTATTTATAGGCACACTACTCTTGCTTGAGGTAGGAGTGAGTTTGCAGCCGACGCTTCTATTTGGGCCCAGTAATCGTTCAGGCAAACTGACATGTCTCACTATTCAGTATGTAATCACATCTGGCCTACTTTGGTACAGTTACGTTCTGTACATGTCCCTTGACCAGCTGGTCACTAGTTCAGTTCTAGTAGCCTGATTGTTCATTAGCATATTTACAATTCAACCACAGTTAACTCCTGCCCTTATTTCAGTTTACTTCAGTGACACATTTCCCTAGTACAAGGTGACACTCAGGGATTCCTTACTTTCCCTTTGATTTAGGTGACATACTCAGTGGAAACATAGCAATGGTTGTGGCCCCCTCATGGCTGCAAGTGGGATGAAGACACCAGAGTATACTAAGCCTTGAATGTCATAGAAAGGAACAATATAGTACCGCTGGTAGAACTCAAACAAAGGGGGTATACCCTTACACACACACACACACACACACACACACACACACACATTAGCATTAATGAGGTAGGTATCAGGCAAATTCAGTCAACCTGCCCTGAGCCCCATGCCCCCAAGGGGGTCAGAGTCAATGCCCATCAGTCACAGACAACAGCGGCTTACCCTTTACCAGATACAGTACTAGGTCTGTTCCTTGACCCTGGGATTCAGATCCTCTGAGCCAACTGCTCAGATTTTCTGCAGAGTATAGACTCTTTAAGCCATAGACCCCTGCCAATTCAGGAATACATCTACTACCTCTCTACAGGTTTAAGGACACCTGGGACAGTTAAGGATGTGGGGCACATTGTGTCTGCTAGAGTGCACACTACCTGTTCCATTGTACAAGTTTATTGTTCTGGCCACAATAAATACTTTGAGCTGAAGCTTGTCTCCTGTTGTATCCTATTCCAGACACATTGCTCCACTCTTCTTGAGTTCCTGATTTCCCCTTGTTTGTGTACCTTGGACAGTTAGTTTGAAAGCCATCAGGAGGCTCTCTTAGGTATTGGAATATTAATTATTACTGAGACAAACAGATGCTAGTAATTGTAACATACACCATGTTTGCTCATTTGTAGCCATTTGTGGGGCAGCAGTCCCAGAAATGTCATTGAAGCAGCCAAAAATATTGCAAATTCCAAACACTCCTCTATGTACAGTAGTGAGATCTACAAAGCTGTGAAAAAGCTGCATCACATTACTGGCACTATATACATATGGTTCCATGTGATAATGGTGATCGCAGAATAGAAATGAATTTCAGTGATGTACACTCGCGACGAGCAGCAAGAGGGTGCTAAAGATTTAGGTGTCTTTATTTTATGCTGAAGGCTGCACCCACCCACAGCCCCCCGCACACCCCTACTAAAGGATTCTCAACTCCAGAGGGGGTGCATGTTGGGGGGGTGCAAAACTAAAAAAACACAAAACCCCGACCTGGTGTAAAAAACACAAGTGCGCCCAGAACTGAACCCAGCACCCTCACAACCACAGCCTGCCACCAACCCATCATGCCATATGGCCAGCTTGGAAGCCCACCACCACACTACACCACACAAACTCCTCCTCCCTTCTGCCCATCGCATGCCATGGTCCTCCCCACCCACCCACCCCAGCGTGTGTCTACATAGTGACATCCCATCACTATATTCACCCACCTCCCTATCCAGTCATCCCGCTGCCAGGTAGCCCTGTGCACAGGCATTGTGATTGAGTTGCCCTTTTTGAAAGCGCACAATTGCAGTGGCCTTGTACATGGTATACCTATACATAGACCTGACCAAAGCTTTTGATCTGGTTGATTATCAGCTCCTTCTAAGAAAATGGGAGAACATGGGCTTGAACCATCAACAACCTTGTGTTTCATGAATTACCTTGAGGTGTACAACACAGAAATACGGAATTTGTCAACAGATAAAGACTGCTTGGTCCACCTTTTCTGCCCATTTGTCCCAGCCTATACTGTTACAGCAGGCGCTACCTGATCTCCAGTTACCCCCACTTATTTCCCAGATAAGATCCCCTTGTGCCTTTCCTATGCATGCTTGAAGTCCACCACTGTTTTTGCCTCCAATAGGTCTGCTGGAAGACTGTTCCAGGCATCTGCCACTCTTTCAGTGAAGAAGTACTTTTTCGTATCCCTCCTAAATTTCCCCCTTCCAGCTGCAGTTTATGCCCCTTGTTCTCATGCACCATCTCCTTTGAAAAATACTCCCTTTCTGTACCTTTTTCAACCTTGGCAGGTATTTATTGGTCTCTTTCATATTCTTCTCTCCATCTTCTCTTTTCAGGGTGTTCATATTGAGGTCCCTCAGTCTCTCCTCATAGGGTTTCTGATGCAGCCCTCGTGCCATTATAGTTGTCCTCCTCTGCACAGTCTCCACCCTATCTATGTCCTTCCTGACATGCAGTCTCCAGATCTGTGCACAGTATTCCTGGTGAGGTCTCACCCATGATCTATACAGTGGCAACTCCACCTCTCTCCTTCTGCTAGTGATACCCTACCCTGTGCACCCCAGCATTCTACTGGCACTTTCTACTGCTTTCTTGCACTACTTCACAACCTTGTGGTCATCAGATATGATTTCTCTAAGGTCACTTTTCTGATTGGTGACCATCAATACCTCTTCCCCCATTTTAGACTCCATCTCTGGGTTTCTGTGCCCTATGTGCATGATTTTGCACTTTTTTTTTTACAATGAAAGAACACCTCCAAACTGTCCTAAATGTGATAGTGAACATGGCACTTCAATACGTATGTTTTGGAATTGTATGCTAATTAAAGCAAGCTTTATGGGAATAAGTTGTAAAACTTTTAAAGAATATTCCAATTATATCTATTTATCTGAACTTAGAAACATGTATTATAGACTACTTTGATAAATCATTACCATGGACAATGGAGCAAAAATATTCAATTGCTATTATTGGCGTATCGGTTAAAATGTAGTTCTAAAACTATGGATTGAAGATACAAACAGAAGATGGCCTTATGTACTGTGCTTCCTAAATTGTATCCCTAAAGCATGACATACCCTAGACGTCAGTCCTGGGCTCCTTGTTTTACTCAGCTGTTACCTGTAACTTGTCAACACAAGGTGTCAGAAGCACTGTACACAGTACACATTGTGCACAGACAGCCCAATCCATTATTACAGTGGCACCTCACTGGCCTGAGTGCAGAATTGTCTGCAGTCTGACTATTCAGTCATGGAAGTCCGGTAAATTGAGAATTGTCATTCTCAAAGCCTAAAAGACTAAAACAAACCATGATCAGCCACAAACAAATCTGCAGCCTGGCTCCCTATACAATCCAAACTTACAATAACCTTTTTTTTTTTTTTTTTTTTATTAAACAGATGTTTTTCTTTTAAAGGTACATCATGACATACAGTGCAGTGAACAAAACATGAAAAAGAGAAGAATTCCTTGTCTACAATTTCCAATAATAGCACTATTGCTGTATGACTGTGCACATTTCTCCTGACTTGTATTGCCTTCTTATAGTTCATGCGACAATTAATAAACTCAGTGTGCTCTGAGCTCCTATCTAGTGTCTGTGTTTTGTTCCTTGATTGTCCTAGACTTCACTCAGGGTAACCTGTTTTGTCTCACAGGTAATTCCAGAATATGAATATCCAGCAGCACCTTCCTCATGATTCTGTCTGACAAACAGTGGTGTGACCTCTTAGGTGATTGTTGTGGGCCACAGTATCTATAATCCCCTCCCATAAGTCTCCCCAGTATGCAGGGACTATGTCTGATCTATGAGCCATGATCAAAACTAACCAGCTATTCCACTGATTTAGTAAACTGGGACATAGCATGAGGACTGTTGCTTAGGCCCATTGTAAGGCGTTCCATATCATACATAGTCATAACTATATCTTCCCATTCATGTTGTGTTGGACAGAGATTCATAAGCCATTTTCTGGTTATGGCTTTTTTAGCCACTACCAACCAAATACTCAGCTGTTTCTCATAGAGTTTAGTTCTTGTTAAGCTGGGTGAGTATAACAAATATAATTTGTTATACGGAGGTCTTCTGGGGGGGGGATTCGGGTAGACTGGCTGGGCCATGTGGTCCTTTTCTGCCGACAGATTTCTATGATTCTATAATACCAATCATACCATTAACTCTCCCAGGTTGGGTATTAATTCTTGAAGTGCTTTTTCTATAGTATTCTAAAAGGGGAGAATTATGGGATTTCCCAGCATATATATGTGTGTGTGTATGCTTAGCCAGGGCCATATGTTTAGCCAGGGCTACCCCAAATCCTCTCCAGTACATTGTATGGTTTTCAGGATTGTATTTCCCCATAATGTGTGGCATGTGAAAAAATCTGGATAAAAGTTCCCAGATGAACTCTCTCCATTGATAACTAAGGGTTACCTTCTGTTGTGTGCTATAAGCCTTTTGCCAGTCCTGAGTGGTGATGATGGAATATATCTTAGTTTCCCACCTTTGCCTGGTCCTGTCCCCAATGTCATCTTTACTTTGCTGGAGTGCTTGATACGATTATGTAATGGGGGTCTATGATCGATCACCTGGAAAATAAAACTTACAAAAGCAAGAGTATGCTCCCTGTCCCAGTCAAAACCTAGCCTGTTTCCTAAGTAATATGTTAAGATATCTGAAATGGTCTGCCTTACCTAAATGGAATTCCTGTTGTAGCTGAGAGAAGCTCTTAAAAGTCCCCTGGCTGTAATATTGATAATGGTGCCAGAGTCCCAGTTTATGCCATCTGTGAAACGCAGTGTCTAAAGTTACTGGTATAAAATGCTTATCTACTACTATCCATTCCAAAAATTTAGCATCGTGTTTTAAATTCAGATTATTTAATAAAGAAGGCCAGAGCTTTATTAGGGGGGTGGTTAAATGTGATGATAGGGCAAGGGATGTTTTGGTCCCTATCAGGGCAGATAAGAGCCTTTGTAGGTCAATGTCATTTTCCTGTACCTCTATGTCCTTCCAGTGGGGGTTCAGGGTTGGGTGAAGCCACGTGGTCATATCTCCTGTCTGTGCTGCACAGCAATAGTCCCAGAGATCCAGAAGAGCCATCTACCCACATGATTTTGATAATTGTAACTTTGCTTATGCAATACGTGGTCTCTGGCCCTTCCAGAGGTACACAGAAACATAGAAACATAGAAGTTGGTGACAGATAAGGACCACAAGGCCCATCCAGTCTGCCCATTTCTTTTTCTACCTTATAAATGTGCCATAGGCCTTTGCTCTGTCAATGGCCTATCTATTCATACTCATCTGTATTGCTCCCTTATGTCTATCCCATGCCTGTCTGAAGCCCTGCACTGTATTCATATCCACCACTTCCTGAGGTAAGCCGTTCCATGCATCCACCACCCTTTCTGTGAAAAAGAACTTCCTCACATTACCCCTTAATTGGCCTCCCTCTAATCTTATGCTGTGTCCTCTTGTCCTGCTATTTTTCTTATATTGAAACATGTTAGACTCTTTCACCTTGTTAATACCCTTAAGGTGTTTGAATGTTTCGATCATATCACCTCTCTTCCTCCTTTGCTCTAGGCTATACACATTGAGCTCTGTAAATCTGTCCTAATATGTTTTCTGATACAGTCCCTGCACCATTTTGATTGCCCTTCTCTGGACGGCCTCAATTTGGTTAATGTCCTTGTGAAGGTGTGGCCTCCAGTACTGCACGCAGTACTCCAGATGGGGCCTAACTAGTGTCTTGTAAAGAGGAATAATTACCTCCCTTTTCTGACTTGTGATACCCCTACTAATGCACCCCAACATTCCCCTAGCCTTACCTACTGCTTTAGTGGTCTGCTTGGATGATTTCAGGTCATCGGTGATGATGATGCCCAAGTCTCTTTCTTCCCTTGCGACTGCCAGCAACTCCCCTCCCAGCCTATAGGTGGCTTCAGGGTTTCTCTTCCCAATGTGCACGATCTGGTACCAGGAGATCACCTTATTCCAGTGGTTATAGTCTTCTTTGTGAGGTTACAATAGAATATTTTGGAATCAATAAAGATATCGGGATAGAAGGTTCATGCAGACGGAGTTTGTGCGTTGTATAAGCTGGATAGGTAAATGGACCCATTTTGCCAGGTCAACTGAAATTTGTTGCTTTAATTCAGTATAGTTCACCATATAGAGTTGCCACAGATCTTGATTCTGATATATCTAAATGTTGCTCTGCCCCCTTGCCATAAATATTGTTGCTCTAGTACTGGAGAGGGGGAGAAATTGAATAGGAATATCTGCATTTGTTGGGGTCTTCAATATATGATCCAAGAGAGTTTCTACTTCTCACAGAATAGTAAATAAGCTTAGAATGGACTGTTCTGGGTCAGTAAAAACCTAGGATAACCTTGTACTTCAGAAGGTTCCATTTTTGAAATACCAAGGGTGGGGGGGATGGACCCACAGCTTATCTCCAACAGGCATGTAGACCACATCACCACTGCCATTTTAGGCTGCAGGTTCTGAACCCTTGTCAGGTTGAAGAACTGGATTAATTCTAACATGATAAAGCAGGTAAGAAAGAAGTTCCTGCCTCACCGTGTTGATTATGGCACTTTTGTATAATGAACCGTCCTTAAAGCTACTCTGCGTAGGCTAGATGTTCTGTGCAACAGGCTCTGCTGATTTTCCCTTGAGAGTGACTCAGGTTCTGTCTCCTAGAGCCAAATGTGACTGATCTAACTTTTGTCCTGTTACATAACGCTTTAGAGTTCCTTGGTGCTCTACCAGTCCCTGCCAGTGCTCCTCAGAGTTGCTGGAGCCTTTTTGCTCTTGGTTTTACTTACTTGTGTGCCTGGTTGTTACCTTGACAATGCTCCATTGTGTGCTGCCTATGATCATGTTTGCTGTAAATGTATTTTCTTCACTATTTGCTGTAGCTCTGTAACTACCGTATTCTATGATGCAGAACCTTTGTAAATGAGCACTTGTGCTCAAAGGTGTAATTCTGAATAAATAATTAACTAACTAAATAAAAAACAACATCCTTGCTAGGTATACAACCAGCTTGGCTGGCTGAGTCCCAACACCCTCTGGAATTTTCACTGGTATACACTTTCATATATATACATCCATCCACACCCTAGCCCCGACCCTAGCTACCTCAAATCTTTCCTCTCCCTTGACTGTACCCCTTAATCTCTAAGATTAAGAGAGACACCTTGCTGGGATGGTCCTGAATTCAATATGGACTGGACCAGACCAGTGTCCTACTCCTCCTCCTCCTCCCAGGCCTGACTGATTGAAATAACCTGTCAACCTCTCTCTGACTGTCCTAACCTTCACACACTTTCCAAATACTGTTTCTGGGGCAACTCAAGGACACTGTTGTGGTTGTTTATTATCTGCACTTTATTGCATAGTTGTGTCAGTGTGTGCATGTATGTAAATACTTTGTTCACTTTATTAGTCTTGAAATGCTAGACAATACCCTACTATGTAACAATTGACTTGAAAATAAGCATTATGCCTGACTGTGGATTTCCTGAAGTGTACATATCTTATTAATAAAATGGCCAGGTAACGCCACACAACAGCTTATCCTGGAAGTAACCAATCATACTCCTTCAACATCCCAGGCCCACTAAGCCCTACAGTTTTCACATGAGACAATGAATCCTCATCCCCCTCTTGCCTCTGCCCCATAACTGGGAGTCAGGAAACATCTGAATCTGCTGTAAAGATAATCATAAACCCCCTTGGTGACCCTGTAGACATATGTGTTCTGCAACATGACCCCCAATGTGCCTCACTGTATTGCATTAACATTTAAGCACTTTGTGTACTGCATTCACCAAGGGGCCCCCATGGAAATTAGATACTGAATCTCCCAAGGCCATCCCAGCTCCCGTGTCATGTGAATTTCAAAGACAAAAATAACAGTAGCTCTTTTTAAGTCAGCTGCATGCAGCAAAAAAAATCAACAAAATGCAGCAATTATATATCATCATTATATTTCTACCACTATCCAGCAGGTTCTGACAATTTTGTGACCACTGAAACTCAGGCCATGTGTCTGTGAAATTTACTGTGAAAATGCAGTGGTCCAGTTATTCAAAGTATTTGCACATGCAATGTGGTTGCTCCAGCAAATTTTAATCCCCCAATCCTTTTGGACAGAAAAGTAGCCTTTCAAGGTCTCCAAAGACATTACCAGAATGTATAACTCTATTGATGTCTTTGAAAAAAATCCATACGTGCATATTATTGCCTACATAAAGTGTTTTAAATATGCAGCATCAGCAAAAACTTGCATTTGGATGCTTTGAATATCTTCCCCAATATCCAGAACACCAGCCTGGCAGAAAGCTGGTCTTTTTTCTTTGGTATCTGAAGATGTAATGATAGTGAAGACAGTGACAATGGGTTGAGAATGACTTGTGCAAGCGCAATGCAAATTACAGGTTAGCTGTCAATAAACAGAGAGTATTTAAAATATGCTGTAGCATTTGAAAGAGTGGATGCCACACACTCAAAATCAGTCAGGAATAAATAGATACTGCTGCCCAGAGCTACTACAGAGAGCTTCAGACTCAAATGTCATGTGCGAAGCACCCAAAGGTTAGTGGAACCAATGCGTCTTTGTGCACAGTATAAAATAGGCCCATAAAGTGCTGACTGCTGGCACTAAAGACTGGGTCTGGCACGGTGTTACCAGTGGAGCACTTAAATTTACAAGGGAGCTTTGACAATTTCATTAATGATGCATGAAACTGACAAATGAAGCATTCTCTTGTAAATTTCATGGGCCAGAAACAACATCCTGCAGCTCTCATCTTTTGTAACAGCAGGCAAAAGTTTACAGGCCTGACATTTCTCACAAAAACACTCTGGCTTTTGTAACAGAAAGTAGATGGTGAGGGGGACTTTAACTTATGACTGGTGCACTAAAAACATAACATTCTGACAATCACATTTTTGTAATGGGATTTATATTATTTTGTGCCTTTCTATTTGTTTTTTACCTTCGGCTTCAGTTTTGTCTGTGTCTTCTGCAACTTTGTGGGTTAGTATGTGTAAGCACCCTCTGGGAGCTTACTAGTTAACTTGGGTTTCAAGGTGTAGCTAGGCAGGAAGAGCTACTGGTGCCGGTAAGTCTGAGATGTGGGCCTGCCTGCTAACACCAGATGGGCCTATCCCAGAGGGTATAAACAGGAGAGAGAGATTAGAGTTGAGAGAGATTTTGTCTTCTGGGACCTTCGAGAAGAAAAGAGAAGAGTCATGGGTCTGGGCCTGCGTATCTGCTTGAGGGCCGTGGCGAGGCTGGGGGGGCGCTTGCCACCCTGGCCCTCTCCCTCAAAGATCCACATATGAGAATGCGGCAGTTCAGGCAGTAAGTGTGAGGGGAGCAGTGAAGCAACAAGCCTAGGTCCTGTCAGTGTGGGTTGGGAGTCAGAGCCCGGAGAGCCAGAGTATGGAGGTCCACCATGTGATCTCTGGCACGTTGGTAGGGTAAGCACTGATGAGTAATCTCGCCCATGGACGAGTGTACCCTGTGAGCTGGTAGTGTTTCAGTGGGAGGGCCTGTTCTGGCAGATGGGACCTGGGGGTGTGGTCCAGAGATGGCAGCCTGGATCGTTGTAGGGCGTAGTAGTGGCAGTCTATCCCTTTTCCCCTGGCTAGTAGCTGCTACAGTGTTTTGGGCTTTCATGGGGGGAGGGGGGCAGCCTGTGGAGGCAGGGAAAGATCCATGTGGGTAGTGGTTGATTGGGACTCCGGCAGGGTTGCAGGCCATCCAGGTGCTCCATGTGGGAAGCACGTAGCGAGAGCGACTCACTCACAGTGATCCCCCCACAGTGACACAAATAGCTCAATCACAACAACACCCCCAGAGCATCGACAGGTACAAGGTGCGGGGTCTGTGTCTGGGCTGTGGTCTGCTTGTGAAGTGTTGGTCATTTGACGTGCTGCCTGTCCTTGCCATGCGACACTGCCATGTCACTCCCAGTGGTTGCATGCTACACCCTGTCATGCCTCATGGGAAATGTCCATAGCCAGCACTGCACTGTGGCAAGTGGGGATGCGCTCTAGGCAGTTCACTTTCAGGGTTGTTTGGAGTGTGGAGCATCACTGTGTGTCAGATCGTGATGGTGTCCATCAGGATGTGCGGTGCCGGGCATCGCGGTTCTGTCCATCGGACTGGTACACGTCGGGGTACTCTGCGTCAGTTCAGCTGTGTCATTGTGGGGGATGTCGGTGCGGTTGCCATCAAACTTCCTTGGTGCTCCCTCTGTGTGGCAAAGCAAGCAGTTCCCTGGGTGAGGGCAATCCAGAAATTGGAATTGCTGCATGACAGGATTGTGCCCAGGTCTCTATAGGTCCAGGAATATTCAGAATTCCTTGGGGAGAACAGGTTGGCATGTGGCATCAGCGACTAGGTATCCTGAAGGTCTTTGGTGGTCTGTTTTCATGCTAAAAGCAACAAAGTTGAGGAAGAGTGAGACCCCCTTAGTAAGAGAATTTGCTCACTGTTTTTTAAGGTAACCCCCGGTGTAGCAAGTTAAAGAAAGGCAAAGTAAGAAATGGGATTGGAACAGTAGAAATGTCTCATGCTATCGCAATTGTTACCTCAGTTTAAGTTTTGCTGAGACTCGGAGAAGAGGAAGAAAAGTAAGCAAGTGCCTGGGTGAAGACGCAGTAAAGTGAAGGGATATGAAATGAGACTGCTGCTGAGTTTGAAATGCTTCTAAGTGAGGCCTGTTTCAGTCCACATCTAAAGCTGCTGTCAGGAATGTAGCCTTTTCGGCTTGAGGGAAAGTCTGGAAGCTGTAAATCAATCTGCTGGCAAAAGAGATTGTTGCAGAGCCAAAGTTAGGTGCCTACCTGTGAAGTGCCCCCACAGTACCTGTTGCCTCCACGCTCCATGGAGTGACTTTTCCTGCTTAACAACTGTTGATTAAATGGGATCCCCCCTGTTGCTGCAGTTCTGATGTTTGCCTCATTTGTTGGAGGAACTGTTTTGCTGCTAAAGGAAGTTTACCTCAACTTCCGGTGCTGCCTCTCTTGTAATCACTGCCTGATTATCGAGCTCCTCACCCTATCCTGCCAGATCCTCACAAAAATCATTTCAGCATTACTTTGTTTGCAGAATCACTGGTGAGGTGTGGCTGCTACTCCCAGTAAAGGAAATTCCAACCAATCTGAAGTTCTGCAGTGGGATGCTGACAATTTAGACATGGACAGTTCAGACTCAGAGGTGTCTGAAAAATCTAAGCAGTCCACAGGTTCATCTGCCTGGAAGGCCACTAGAAATAAAGCTAAACAAAAAGAACCTAAAATATGTGGGCTATATCGATCCTAATTTGGACAACAAGTTGGACAAAATTCTGGCTGACCTTACAGAAATTAAGACAGATTTTTTGTACCTTTAAGGACTCTTTCACTGAACTTTGCTCCAATGTTATGGCCTTGGAAGGGAGGGTATGATCAGTGGAGGAAACCCAGACAACCACCAAGACTCAGATTTCCCAAGTGCAGACTCAACTACAACAGCTGGCCCAAGTCTGTCAGCTTACAGTGGAGAGACAGAAGTATGCAGCGAACCATCGTAGATGCTGCAATATCTGCATCAACTCAATGCCTGAGGGAGCCAAGGGGCCAGGACAATCTTGAATTTGTAGACACCCTTCTGAGCACCTCCTTAATTCTGGATGTCAATTTACAACTGGAGCTAGAGAGGGTACACCAGGTGCTGGGTCCTAAGCCCACCTCTCCCAATGCTAGACCTCGATCCATAATAGTCCTATTTCTATGGTATCAGACCAAAGAGCTCTTCCTTAGAAAAGCATGGGCACAGAAGAAGACTTTTTATGGTACTACCTGCACACTCCTAGATAATAATTATGCCCCTTATACCATGAGAGGCCGCAGAGAGCATATCCCTCTATTTGCTCTTCTGAAACATAATAAGTTGAAGTTCAGAAACCCCTTATACATCTGCTCTGACAGTCCAGTTTCCTATAGGGCAACAATCCTATACCTCGTCGGCTGAAGCACTGGTGGATTTTCGCAAATGATGCCTGAATGTACCACCCCAGATGGTCCTGCCTCAGAGACCTTTGATTCATTGTCCAGAGAATGGTTCCTCTGCATCTGGACTACCTGCCCAGCAAAACACCAAGGATACCCTTTGGGATATGTTGTGGAGGATCTCCCCACTGATCTGATCTTTGACTACAGGACTTTCAAAGCTACTTGTTGAGGTGTGGTGAGTACTCGGCCTGGGTGCCAGCTCTTGGCTGATCTCTTCGGCTCATGGGCAATTAGGGCAAGTTAAAGTTATACATGTGTGGTCCTGGGCCTGGTGGGCAGTGTTGTCAGGGGGGCGGTGGCATGGGGAGGTGGCCTCTGCCCCGGGGGGGTGGCTCTCTATGATCATTGGCAGCCAAGGGGGCAAAATATATTGCACCAAAGCAGGATCTGGCCTAAAATGAGGTGGTAATAGGGGCTAGATGGGCACATGCTGTGGAGATGTGGGCCTGACAAAGGATCATGGGGAGGAGCACTCATTAGATAAAGCTGCTGTCCCCTAAGGTGTGGCCTCATTAGTGTGCTCCATGACCAAGGTGCTAACTGAATAGGGAGGCAATTTCACCTCGAGCCTCTGGGCAGCCAGTGGCCGGGATGTGTTCCCCCATTGAAATATTTACCCATTAAATAGGGTTGATGATGGTCAGGTTGGTGGAGAAGACATGGAGGACCCAGCTCTTGGTAAGGTCTCTGATACAGGAGGGACAGAGGTATTCCAGGTGGTCTGGAGAGACCTCTTGGTGCATGGATCTTCTCCATAGAGTTGTGTTCCCACTAAATAGGGTCCCCATGACTCAACACTGGGCTTTATTTCTGTGGCCATGCTCTGGTTGCCATGCGCTCCTCCCAATCTCTGTGAGGTAAGATATCAAAAAACTAGTTGTCACTGATCCATGTATGCAGTGGTGCACTCCCTGGGATAGGGAATGGAGTGGCTGCCTACTCCCTCTGGGGGTGGAGGGCTCTCCCCCCGGCATGTCCGCACAGGGGTTGTATACAGACCCCCATCTCAAGGGGAGGAAATGGACAAGAAAATGATAGAGGGCATTCTCAAAATGGCTGAAAAAGGGGAGATACTGTTGATGGGGGACCTGAATATGCCAGATGTTAACTGGGCAACATGGACTGCAGCCACATCCAAGAGCAGGGTCATTCTTGATGCCCTACAGGGAGCATGCCTTAGACAGCTAGTGGTGGAACCCACTCGGAGGAGCACATTAGACCTGGTACTCTCAAATGGAGAGAGGATCACAAACTAGAAGTCAGTAGACACCTGGGAATAAGCAACCACTGCACAGTGTGCTTCACAATAAACACAACCATGGAGACAAGCCATACAAATACAAGGATACTGGACTTTAGAAGGGCTGACTTTGGCAAAATGGGTGAATACCTGAGGAATGCATTAGCAAATGGCCAGAAAGGAGGGGTGGAAGAACAATGGAGAAAAATCAAAACTGCCATCATGGAGGCAACAAGCCTTTGTGTGAAACAAATAAAGAAAACAAAGCAGAATAAAAAACCACTATGGCTCAAAAGAAGTGTCAGGGAAGGTTAAGGAGAAAAAGGCTGCATTCAAAAAGTATAAGGAATCACAGACAGAGCACGACAGGGAACTATATCAATTAAAGCAGAAAGAAGTGGGGAAGGCAGTCAGAAAAGCAAAGGCCCAAACCGAGGAAAGGATAGCCAACTCAGTTAAGAAGGGGGATAAAACCTTTTATTGGTACATTAGGGAACATAGAAAGGTTAAGGAAGGGATAGGGAAGATTAATAAAGGAGAGGGGAGGTGGGCAGAGGGAGACAGTGAAAAGGCAGAGATAATGAATAAATACTTTTGCTCAGTATTCATAAAAGAAGAAGAGGAGGAGTTACCTAAACCAAACAGTAGAAGCACTCTGGATAGTGGGGTTGATACCAGTCCATTTAAGGAAGAAGAGTACTGAAGAACTACAAAACTCAAGGTGGACAAAGCAATGGGGCCTGATGGGATTCACCCTAGAATCCTAAAAAGAGCTAAGGGAGGGACCTAGTGACACCACTAACCACACTTTTAACAAATCATGGGAAGATGGGGTGGTACCTGAGGACTGGAGGAGGTCAGATGTGATTCCCTTCACAAAAGTGGGAGCAAGGCAGAAGCAGGAAACTACAGACCTGTTAGTTTGACCTCAGTGGTGGGGAAAATGATGGAATCACTTCGAAAGAAAGAATTGTTGAGTACCTAGAGGCCAGAGGGCACTGGAACCAAAGCAGCATGGATTCACAGCAGGAAGGTCATGTCAGACAAATCTAATCGATTTCTTTGACTGGGTGACCAAAGTAATAGACCAGGAGGGGCTGTGGATATGGTCTACCTAGACTTTAGCAAGGCATTTGACACAGTCTCGCATAAAAGATTAATAATCAAGTTAGCCAGCCTGGGAGTGGGTCCCAGGGTGGTAGCCTAAATGAAAACTGGCTGCACAACAGGACACAGAAGGTAATAGTGAATGGAACACATTCTGAAGAAAGGGGGTTACTAGTGGAGTACCTCAGGGCTCAGTACTGGGTCCAGTCCTCTTTAACGTCCTTTATAGGTGACATTGCAGAGGGTCTGAAGGAAAGGTATGCCTCTTTGCGGATGACAAAAGATCTGTAACAGAGTTGATACACAAGGGGGGTAGAAAGGATGAGAAGGGACTTGGCAAGATTGGAGGAATGGTCAGACATATGGCAACTTAGATTCAATGCAAAGAAGTGCAAAGTAATGCACCTGGGAAATAAAACCAGGAGAAGAGTACACAATAGCAGGTGAGTATCAAATAACAACAATAATGGAAAGGGATCTGGGTGTAGTCATATCAGATGACCTAAAGGTGGGTATGCAATGTGAGAAGTCAGTCGGGAAAGCCAGGGGATACTGGGATGCATGGGAGGGGCATCACAAGTAGAAAAAGGGAAGTGGTTATCCATCTATACAGACAGTTGGTGAGACCCCATCTGAGTACTGTGCAGTTTGGAGACCTCATCTACGCAAGGACATAGACAGGATGGAAGCAGTCCAGAGGAGGGCAACTAAAATGGTGCAGGGTCTACATCAGAAACCATATGAAGAGAGACTGAGAGCTTAATATGTATACCCTTGACGAAAGGAGGGACGGGGGACATGATAGAAACTTTTAAGTACCTCAAGGGAATCAACAAAGTCCAGGAGGGTAGCATCTTTCAGAAAAAGAGATGTGTAAGAACAAGGGGGCACAATTTAAAGTTAGAGGGGGGACGGCTCAGGGGTAATATGAGGAAATTCTTTTTCACGGAGAGAGTGGTGGACGTATGGAACCACCTTCCTGGAGAGGTTGTGGGGTCTAAAACAGTGGAGGAATTCAAACATGCATGGGACAGACATAAGGCAATTATAGTGGGGGTTGCAGGAAACAGGCTGTTGGTTAACTAGAATCTGCAGCTTATCCAGTAGGTAGGGAAATGGGCAGATTGGGTGGGCCAAGTAGTCCTTATCTGTCGTCAAAGTCTATGTTTCTATGTATGTGCGGCACATCCTGGTGCCTGCCCACGGGCCACAGGCTGACATGGTCATCAATGGAACACGACTGGGGAGGCCAGCTAAGTTTAATGCCCTACCCCATTGTCCCTTTTCTTTTTCTTCTTTTTTTTATGTTCTTGCTCCATTGCTCAGTGGGCTGGGGGGCAGGTTGCTGGTGAGGGGACCGGGTGCAAAAGTCCTCATTGGGGGGGCCATTAACCTTCCATTTGCTATCAAGGAGGGAAACATGGTGTTTCACGTTTGTTGTCACCCTGCTGGGCAGCTGCCGTATGGCATTTGTATTTACTGGTCTACAAGAGAGATGGACAATTAGAGCCTTTGAGAGACTGCATTGCTCTTCCGTTCTCTCTAAATGTATATTAATTTCCTGACTCTAATTTTTCTTTCTACCTGGACTCTGTTTTATGAAAGACTACGTTTGTTTAGCTTAATCAGTTAAGTAATAGGAGATCCTGCTGCTGAATTCATACAGTTTGATTTACTTTTTTTTACAATATATTCATTTACAGATTGACACTGTTCCTCACTTATTAAAGGTTGGGGAAAGGGATATTGGGCAGACACTCAGCATGGTGCACCTTTTGTTTCAGTTAGTCTTTCCTTTCCCCTAGCCAGTATTCCTTTACCACCAATTCTTTTTTTGTCAACCCAATTCCCCTTTTCCTCCTTCCCTTCCTCTTCTCCCTTATTCAGGGTAATTGGTACCCTCAGGGACCCATTGGTGTGCACAATGATGCTACACTCCCTTGGTGGTCACATTGCCAATTGCTACAGATAGCAGCCTACTGGTTGGAAGTCAACTATGTACATAGATTTGGCATAGATAGGCCCATTTGGCCTCTCCTATGCTCTCAGTTTTTTATTTTCAAGTCCAGATGGACAATGTGATTTTTATTACTGTTACGTGTTATGGTCATGTTTACTGTAATCCTTAGAGATGTTATGGTTAGAAGCAATCAGAGTAGTGTTATTCAGAATTATAGTCACCAGAAGGTCTCATGAAGCAGAGTACAGACCTTGGATGTAGAGGGGAAACAAAAAGGGGGTGGGCAGGAAACCTCACCCAAAACAGAAGAAAAGTGACACAATTATTAACTGTTAAGGTGGTATCCCAGAATGTTAACTGCCTTAGTAGCCCTATAAAACGGGAGAAAACTCTCCCCCAGCTTAAAAAACTTAATGCACAGCTTATTCTGTCTCAGGAGACACACATGACAAATGTAGAATACCAGAAACTAATTACAAAACTAATTAAGTTTGGTATGTTCCATGTAACTGCAAGTGCCTGCCCTTTGGGAAGGCAGAGAGGCATAGCAATTTTAATTACAAAATCCTCCTCCTTCCATTTGCAGGACTCCTACCAGAACAAGGAGGGCTGCTTTGCAATGATTAAGGACGCTTGGTGGGGAAAGCGATATATGGTGGGTAGCATTTATGTACTGCCTGGGGTGGATGCCTCAGTGCACCAACTTTTATTCAGCAAAATTTTGGAGTTTCAAGAAGGGATTCTACTACTCGGGTCTGATCTTAACTTGATGGATGCAGGTCAAGGTAGCTGTAACCCACACACCCCTAGAGCGATGATGGGACAAAGACATGGGAGGCACCTAATTAGGGAAGTGGGCTTGACTGATGTGTGGAGGCATCAAACCCAACAGGGAGACAGTAAACATTCTGCTCCAGAGTACATCATACATATTCTCATCTAGATTATTTTTTGGTCACCACGGAACACATAGATCTAGTTAAGGCAATGTCTGTACAGCCAATACTACTCTCTGACTATGTCCCAATTAAACTTGAAATGTATACTTTAGAAAAACATACCCCTAAACAGTGGCAGTTCAATAACACTTTGTTAAGGGACCCACAATTCCTTGACCTGATCTGGAAAAGATTATCGCAGAAAATTCAGCAAAACAACTCCTCAGAGGTACCATCTGGGATCCTCTGGGACATGGTTAAGGCAATATTGAGAGGGGAAGTGATTAGGTATGCTTCCGTTAAAAATAGACAGAGAGAGCAGAAACAGAAAGAATTGGAAAGGGAACTGGAATTCTTACAGCTAGCACACGCTCAGGGGGACAATTCAGTTCTACCTCAAATGGCAAAGGCGAAAGCACAAATATAAAATATTTTAATTTATAAAACAGAAACAAGCTTTATTATATGTTAAGCAAAGATACTATGAGAGCGGGGCTAGGGCATCTAAGATACTAGCTTTCCGGCTTAGACAAAAACAAAAACAATCAATAATAAAACTAAAGCATCCTGAAACACATACTGTAAATTATTTAATAAAACAAAGGATATTCTGGAAGGTTTTAGAGCCTTTTATTCAACATTATATAACCAAAGTGCTGACGCAAAGGAAGAAAGTTAAGCAAACTTTTTCCGAAAAATACAATTACCCCCAACTTACGGAAGAACAGAAGACAAATATCTGTTACAGCCCATCTCATCACAGGAGATACTCCTTAGTATTAAACACTCAAAATCAGGAAAAAAGCCCTAATCCGGATGGGTACACTCTGAAGTTCTATAAGAGCTTCTGGAAAGAATTGCTCCCCACATTGTGCAAGCTGTTTTTGGACATGCAGGAGGGGGAAAACCTCACTCCCATCTAGTTGACAATATGCTAACATATCAGCCATCTTAAAGCCTCATAAAGACCTTTTGAATTGAGAATCTTACAGACCAATAACTGTTTTAAATCAAGATTATAAATATTACATGAACATCCTGGGAAAAAGATTAGAAAATATCCTTCCCTATATTATTAACAAAGATCAAGCCGGTTTTATTACTAAAAGATAAACATCAAATAATATTAAGTGCACCATGTATCTTTTGGAAAAAATACAGAGAGATTCTACCCCACTATTGCTGCTTCATATGGACACCCAGAAAGCATTGACAGGGTCTCGTGGAAATTTCTCAGACATACCCTGGTGGCTTTCAACTTTCCCAAGGAATTTAGCAACACTATAGATAAATTATATACTTCCCCTTAGGCTATGGTTATGGTAAATGGTACCTTCTCAGAACGTTTCCCACTGACCAGAGAAACCCCACAGGGATGTCGTTTGCACTCTAAGCAGAACCCTTAGCACAGGTAATTAGGGAGGATGTTCATATTACAAGGGTAACTTACAGGGGAGTAGAGCATAAAGTAACTTTTTACGTGAATGACATCTTAATCTGTATGATCCATCCAGAAATTTCTCTGCCCAAACTGTTTGATCTCTTGGGAGCAGTTGCATGACTACCCGGTTATAAGTTAAATGCCAACAAGACTGAGGTACTTCAATTTCAGTATGACCCGAGCCCGGAAACTGTCCGCCACTTTCCATTTCGCTGGACCGGAAACAGATTCAGCAATTAATATTCTGCAGCATCTCTCCACTCTATGAGGTAAATTATAATCCTTTGGCAACAACCATTTGGAAAGACCTACAGAAACGGTTTCACCTGCCCATCCCTTTTATTCAGAGAATAGATAGTATACAGATGAATGTTCTTCCTAGATTTTTATATTTTTTCCAAAATACACCAGTCATGACTAACAAAAAATCAGAGTTTAAGAAATGGGACAAATTAATCTCAAATTTTATTTGGCAGGGAAAAAAACCCAGGAAAACATTTAGTGTATAACAACTTTCTTTTTTTTTAATTCAAACTTTATTCGTTTTTATACATTTACAGATAGAAGATCCAGTTAGCATACAAACAGATGAAACAGGATTATATAACAGGAGTTCGATCAACTCTCCCCCTCCTCCTTCCTTCCCCCCTCCTTCCCCATTTCCTCACACAAGATAAAATATTAGCTGAAGAAATAAAAAGAGGACGGACCTCTATGATGATTGTAGGGAATACAATGTCAGCAAAGGGCCCCAAATCTTCTGAAATGTCTGAGATTGCTCGTGTAAATTAGCAATCATATTTTCCAAATGCAGATTTGCCAGCAACTCTTGCAGCCACTCACTATAAGCACTGTCAGTCGTGTCTTTCCAATGATGCAAAACCCGATTTTTAACTGACACAGCTATGAGTTATATGAAATTTTCTGTTATTAACTGTAACAGAGGAAAAATACCCCAAAATACATCTTTCGAGAGTGAAAAGATTGTATAAACCTAATAAAGGATCAGCCCTTTGTAGAACTGCTTGCCATAGGGGGGCTACCTTGGGACATTTACAGAATATGTGTAGTAAATTCCCCTCTTCCTGCTGGCAACGAGTACAGGTAGCGGATGACAGGAGTCCCAACTTAGCTAATTCCTGGGGTGAATAACAGAAGTTATGCAGGACTTTGAACTGTATTAGCCGGAGCTTATCATGTCTAACAAATTTATGACAATTCAACCACAAAGAAGGCCAATTAATTTCCTGTTGGGGAAAAAGAGAGGCCCAAAATTGAGTCGGGCCCAAACAATCCGGCCATTTCCAGTTACGTAATATCCCGTACATCTTAGATACAGCATGAGGTAGGCCTGCCATAGGAATCAGTTCTGTCCAGTATGATAAACTTGAGGGTATCGGTGGGACACAGCCAAAAGATTTCACCATCAGGTGTTGTAATTGAAATATTTTAAAAATAATAGAATTCAGAATTTGGGCTTTATGTATAATCTCAGGAGAGGTTAACCAAGAGACATCTTCCTGAATTAAAAAGCTAAGTGGGTGATCTTGTATTACAATTTTCTAAGCAGGGAGGGGGTTTGGCCCTACCCTATTTGGAAAAGTATTGCCAGGCATCCCAGGTGTCTCATGCCCTGCAGTGGTTGGATAGGAGTTCAGCTCCACACTGGAAAGATTTAGAAATAGGGGAGGACTTGGAACGGATAGAGAAAACTCTTTTTAACATAACATCAAGCAGACTGAGAATTGAAACAGAATTAGAATCAGTCTATACACAATCGATTGTTAGCACTTGGAAAAATCTACTGAATTCTCCTGAGTTCAGCCCTACTGCCAAATTTTTAGGGAGCCTGGCGGTCGATCCTGCCTTTTTACTGGCACAGTTGGACCATACCTTTAAACAATGGCACAGGCTTGGCCTATGACGTATCTATCAGTATTATAAAGGCGGTCTTTCAGTCATTTCAAAATTTGAAACAGAAATATCACCTTAGACAATGGGACCATTTCTATTACCTGCAAGTCTGACTCTATTGTATGCAGAGGGGGGCCAGACCTGGAATGTAATAGATGCTCATCCTCTAATACAGATCATTGTGGCGATCATAGAGGTTCTCCCCCTCTGCCAAACACACCACCCTTAGGATCAAAGCCCTAAATCTCTCTCTCTCTCTCTCAGCTTATCTGGTAACCTACCCACCTAAAGCATTGGTCCCAAAACCACACACTTCTGGACTGGGTCCTATCCACCCATCCCCACCGAATCACGGCCTCCGTCACTTTCTCTGATGTGCTTAGTGACCACTGTGTTACATATCGCATCTGCAAAATCCACTTCCTGCTCTCCCATCCCAAATTTATCTGGTCCCACCCCCTATACCACCTAAATGTATATGCGCTGCTGCTAGACCTCTCAAATGCAGATTGGCAACCAGTCATCTCAGCACCTGATGCTGACAGTGCCCTAACCCAGTTCTGTGGTATCTTCTGGCATATCTGGGACCTACATGCTCCCCTCAAGAAAGTTAGGGTAAAATGCTTCGATCACCCCTGGATCACTCCCGACCTTGTTGCCCTCTGTCGTGCCAGGGATAAGGCATGGAGACTGTACAAAGCTTCCCATGTCCCTCAGGATCTGCAGTCATACAAACATCTCAGAAATAAATGCACTAAGGCCGTCCAGCTTTCCAAATCCTCTTACTTTAAAGTGCAATTCTCGCAGTACCAAATCCCCCATACATCCTTCTGGAAGAGTATCAACTCCCCACTTGACCCCCCTACCAAACAGGCATGCCCAGCCCTTAAAGTGGATGGCAGCACCGTCTCGGATCCTGCCTGCATGGCAGAGCTCTTCAATAAGTTCTTTGTCTCCTGTGCCTTCCCTGACTCCCCCCTCCCTCCCCCAAATCAGCTGAACCACTCTCCCCTACACCTGGCTTCCTCCTTCTACTGCTCACCCCTCTGGAAGTTTACACTGCACTCTCCTCCCTTAACCTGTCCTAAACCAGCCCCTAAGGCATCCATACCAAAATGCTTCGCATCTCCACCTCCGTTATAACGGCCTCCTTGACCCACATACAAAACCTCTCTCTGTCCACTGCCACTGTCCCCAAAGCTTGGAAAATGGCCGGAATCAAAAGTGGTGATCCCTCTCAACCACGAAATTACAGGCCCATTTCGCTCTTCCCCTGTCTTGCTAAAGTCCAAGAATCTCTCATACTGGCCAAACTGTCTGACTTTCTCTCTCCCAACAGCTCCCTTTCTCCTGTACAGTCAGGCTTCAGAAAACACCACTCCACCATCACCACACCTTCTGCATGTCATCAACTCCATCCTCTCTGCCATGGACCACAGCCAAACCACAGCTGCCATCTTCATTGACCTGGCTAAAGCTTTTGACTAGGTCTCTCACCCACCGCTACTCAGCAAACTAAACTCTTTTGGCTTCGCCCAACATACCATCACCTGGTTCTACTTGTACCTCCACAACAGGCAACAATCCATGCATATTGGCAACACTAGCCCTTCTCCTCTTCCTATCCTATCTTGCATTCCCCAAGGCTCTATTCTTGGTCCCATCCTCTTCTCTCTCTTCATAAATGACCTTCCCTCCACCTGCCTCTCCTCCAATATGCATCTGTATGCAGATGACATCATCATCTTTGCCTTGGGGCCATTCTTTGACAGTATCCTCCCATATCTCCAAAATGACTTCAACAGAGTCCAGTCCTGGTTCTTCGAGAACCTGCTCATGCTAAATGCTGAAAAAACTGTCATCATGGTCTTTGGATCCAGGCAGAAGCTTGCTACCCTCCGTGCACCTCCTGCAGTTTCCACCCTGGATGGCTCACCCCTGGAGCTGGTCCCTGCTTACAAGTACTTGGGAGTCTGGCTGGACAGCCACCTCAACTACTCTACTCATGTCAAGGCCATCTGCTTTAAACTCTGGCCTAAACTCGCCATCCTGTATCACCACAAAGCCAGCCTCCCTATCCCCACCCATTGTGAGCTCATTCGCAAAACAATCTTGCCCATTATAGACTACGCCAACATAGTCTATGGTACAGCCCCACCTTCCCCCTATCCAGATTAGATATCCTCCTTAGTTCTTTCTGCCGCTTCACCATAGCCCCCCCACTCACGCACACTGCACACTAATTGCTGCACTCACCATTGCCCCTTTCTCCCACAGGAGAACCATCCACTGCACCTCCTTCATGCCAAAATATTGGCTTGGATCCCTTCCCCCCCGCCTCACCTCCCGCCTTACCCCTGCCACCTCCCTAAACTATAATCTTCGCCAAAGGGACCCACACACTTTCCACCTGCCCTGCCCCCACTCTCTCACTGGCCAGTCTGCCTTTTCATACCATCTCCCCCATCTCTGGAACAACCTTCCCTCCAACCTTCACCTGTCCTCTTCTCACGCTACCTTTACACAACTTCTCAGTCTCCTCCCCACCCCACACTGCCCTAAATGTGCCAATGATCCCTGCACCCAGCAGAAGCCCCGCACTGTCTCTACTTACCTCACCTAGTCCTCGATGGCATTCTTGCATTTTATTCTGCACGCTACTTCTAATGATTATTGAAATTGCATGGTACCCCTTGTAAAAAGTCTATATATGCTGCCGAAATTGTTTTGTACTTATTGTAAAATGTCTGTACACACGGTTTGATCTCCTCACCTTCTGTTACTCTTTTTCTTCACTGTACTCTTTGTACCCGGGTCACACCTGGAAACAAGCCTCAGCTCAGTTTGTTTTTCCCAGTCATCAATTTTAAATAAAATAAAATAAATAAATAATAGAGGGGTCACATCATTTCCCATGTATATAGGTCCATTCAGTGGGATACTGTCCAGGCAGTTCAGAAAAGACAGTGCAGATGGGAGAAGGAAATCGATATAAGTATAGTTGAGGATGACCAGAGGAATATTTATACTATTCAACAAAAAGTAACTGCCTCCCATTCGTGGAAGGAATACAGGTGAAAATACATTATATGCTATTTTAGAACCCCACAGTGCTGCATGAAGGACTATGCTACCCACACATACATCTTCTGGAGCTGTAAAGAACTATGGAGCTTTTGAGAGTTCCTGGGGGGGCCATGGTGGATCTGTTTCCGGAAATCAGAGATCTTACTCCGGCATGTGCCATTTTGCATTATTTTCTGGATCAGATCCATGATGTTCATACCAAGGAAATGGTGACTATCCTTCTGGTGGCTGCCAAAAAAGTGATTTCTCATAGGTGGCTGCAGAGGGAAGCTCTGACACAAAAGGAGTGGGAGGATATTGTCCAACAATTATACCAAATGGAGAAATTAACAGCAGGTATTAATTTGTGGATGAAACACTTCACAGTGTTTTGGAATAAATGGTTACTTTGGGTTATGAGTCATTGGGGTGATATTGTACCTTGACCAGTTAAAGCTGGGCTAGTACGGTACAAATCTAGTATGTGTATAAAGGGATTTTTCCACCTGTACCATTTTTAACAAAATATGATCTAATTTCCTGCTGACTGTGAACTGAACAATTGCTGTATCTTTTTCAGGAGAATATTAGTGACTGCAATATATGGCAAAATGCTTTCTTCTCTGTATCGCTTCTGGAAAAGCAATAACAATTCTAAGTTAAAAAAAAGAAGTTTGCCTCCACAGTCAGTTCCAGCTTGTGTTAAAGTGTGTGACCTCAGAGAACCAGCATACCATCGAGGAAAACGACAAGAGGCCTGCCTAGTGAAGACAGCCTACAAAGGCCTGCGGGCAAAGTTGGCAAGGCCAGGCAGGTGAAGGTCAGCTTTCTTCATCCTCTCCAGTATTTCAGTGCATCATCCCACCAGCTCACCATCCCTGCATCATTTGGCTGTCTGAAGGCATCCCTGATGGAGCTAATCCATCACCTGCAACACCCGTGGGAATCCAGGTACTGTTTTCCTGTTATTATTTCTGGACTGTGTTTTCATGGTTGTACAGTGTCCCCCTCCCCAGGGCATTTACCATCTGGATACCCCTAGATGTGGGGGAGCTTATGTATGTTTTTGCCTTCTCTGGCTGTGGCACTGTGCTTTCTGCTTTTCTCTAGGGCAGACACTCCAGCTGCCCCAATGTCATCATGTAACTCCAGTGCTTACCTGCAGTGCTTTCAGTGTGCTGACTCAGTTCTATGTCCTGCCTCTGTTATGCTGCTGTACTTCATTTCTGTTCTCTCAGTCTGTTTTCCTTGCTGGCCTTAACCAGTGCTAACAACATTGTCACTGCACTTCCTCTGCATGCATTGCATTGCATTCCAGTCAGCAACTGCGACCACTTGCACACCAGCCATTTCAGCCAGCCTTTCTCTACCATTCAGCCATCACTCAGTCAATCTGTTTCAGTATTTTTACTACAGTCATGGTCGTAATACAGATTACTGCAATTCCTGCTCATGGCTGAGTTTTCACTATGGTCATGGCCTTGATATGTGTTCATATTTTCAGTATCTTGTCATTCAATTTATTCTCTGTCATATCAGTCTTTCTTCAGCAGTCCTCATTCCATCTAATCCAATCTGCAAATCATTCTTTCTGCAGTCATTATTCATTCAGTCCATCTCTGCATTATGCTTTAGGCTCTGTGAATGCATTCCTTTTGGCCATTATTCCCAGATCCTGATCACTTGCTTCCCTTGAAGTCCACATCTTGAGGGTGACACTCTTGCCAGGCAGGGGTCCATGTCAAGATGCTTGTCTCTTGAGGTGTCTCCCAGCAGTCCTACCATGTGATGAGAAGGCCCAACACTCAGGGGGGAGCTTCAGCCATGCAGACCCACAGTCAGCAGCACCTCACAGTATAGAATTTAAAATGTCAGCTGCCGAAGTGTGGAGTCTTCAGCCCACATGTATTTCTTTAGCTATGCAGACCACATCAGCAACACCTCCAAACACTGTTCTCCCTGTGTATGCCTAAGGTCCACTTAGTCTCATTCTGTATCCTATTTCTTTAGTTTTCAGACAAGGATAGTCCTCCTCCTCATTGTCCTGAAGGTGGGTGCAGCTAGCCTCTCGGCAGTTGCTACTCTCATTTCATATTTTTGTGGGTGGGACTCCTTTTCGGGGAAACTTCCTTTAGGTATGAGATCAAAGCATGGTACTCCAACAGTGTCATCCCATTAGAGAGATAAAGCAGGAGTTATCCATCCAAAAGTTCCCCTTAACTGGAATTCCAAATGAGAAAAGTAAGCCATTTATAACAGTACCCTTGCCAGGAGAGATGGTGGCTGATGCTATGGATCCCCAGAGATTTCCTCCAAGGGTTTTATTTCTCTCATGAATGTCAAAGGCCATAGAGTAGTTTTCTATTAGCTTTCACCTAGTAGTAGGATTTCCACTGTGAGTTAAGGATGAATGGTGGTTCACTTCATCCTACAATTCTTCCATTCCCTCTCTCCTCTGGAAGTCCTGCCTCTGTCTGTTATCAAGTGTCACCAGCTGTCAACTCTCTATGACATCATTCTGTTCTTCTGTGTTTTTTGCAGCCCTTCTCTCACAGTTCTTTTGGGCTCCTTCCTAAAGTACCTTTAGCCAAAAGAACCACATTTCTGCAGAATCTCAAGGGGTGGAAGCCTCCTCAAGAAGCTCCTTTTGCATTCATGGTGCTCTGCCAGGGTGGTAGTTTCTCAGGAGCCAGAGAGAGCAAATGGCCAAAGTAACTACAAATGATAATCAAACAATCCAATCCTACAACTAGCCTTTGGCTATAATATGTTGCACAAGCATTACTCCATACCATGGTTGCATATGTCCATTACATCCCTGTTTTAATTACCATTCTTCTTCTTATTCTTGTCTGTCTCCTCCTTCTCTTCATCCTCTCTTTCCCATGGAAGAATCTGGTTGAACTACAGTAGTTTAATAATTCCAGAAGAGGAAAACATAAAAAAACAGTCGTACCATTATAAACCCTAAAGTTGCACTTCCAGTATATAAGTTGGTGGGTGGCCCAGGAAAGACCAAAGAGTACTTCAAGAATGCTTGATGATACCAATTACTAAAGTATACTCCTGTCAAAGCATGGCTGGACCATATTTTTTTTCATTAATATTGTCACTGATTAATCCACATGCTTACTTTTTGCTTGGTAATGTAATTCATTCCTGAAACTAATTGCAATGTATTTGCATGCAACAAACATGTAACTACAGTGTAGTTACCCTGTTGCATGTAATTAATGATTAGTTACATTGAAAAGAACATGTAAAATAAAGTGTAACCAATTGATTGATTGATTTTAATAAAATGGTAAGTACATGGACCAAGCCCATTTTAAGGCATGATCCAGGATGGTTATGGTAATACATTACATATTTCAATATCAATATATCTTTTTTAAAGTTATTTTTGCTTTAAGTCTGCAATCAAGATGACCCCATCACTCTACTGTTGAGATCATTCTAATACACGTTATCTGCTGAGTCAGTGTGGTCAAGCTATCAGAAAGAAAACTGGAGTTACAGAATGAAAGTCCTGGATAATATTCCTCTTTGCTATCTTTTCACTGTAACTGGTGTTGAGGCATTTTATGCGTGCCCATCCTCCCACTTTTACAACAGGATAAAAGCAAGCCCCCAATAAATGAAATGCTGCAGTTCCATCATTAGTAAAATTACAATGGTTACATTAATTGGCTTGATGCCTTTTAATCTACTGTGTCGGAAATTTACTAGAAGATGGAAAATGTCCAAGGAAATGCTGGAAGGAATTTCTGGTCAGTTGTAAAGGACTGCATCCGTCACTGCTGACAAGAAGCAAATTGGGGGAGGTAGGAGGGGGAATGCATACTATTTGACTGGAGGGCATGTAGAGGTTCTTTCTTTGTTTTTTGTGCTTTATATACAATAAGCAAGCTATTGAGTCATAACTGTATGGCACTTGTATCTTCGAGTTCTCATGCCTTTGTACCAATATATGTCTTTATGTAAAGATGTATGATTAATGTTAAAGTGTTGTACTTGATGGTAAAAGAATAAAGTTTATTTAATTTCAAAAAAGAAGTAAAGGACTGTGTCCTTCTTTAGTATGTCAAGCACTGGACAAGAGGGGATACAGTTTCTGATCTGATGCCGAGTACTTTTGATTTAGTTTTCATTTTAGAATGTTTGGCTGGGAATGGCACACTGAGATAAAGCTCATTTTCAGATGCTATCCAGGAGTACAGGGAGGTTAAGTAACCTGCTCAGAATCACATAGTATACAATTGGTGGTTGTAGGATTATAACCTTCAGGTTCACAATCTGGGCTCTAACCTCTAGGCTGTACACTTCCTCACAGAAACACAGAATTTGTCACCGGAAAAGGAATACTTGGATGACCCAGTCTGTCCAGATGGTTCCTGCTTAGTTTGCTTTGCAGACCCTAACTGTTCTCTGGTGACCCTCACTCCTCCCTGCCTATTTACTAATATTCCCCAATGTCTATTCCACACATGCTTGAAAACCCTTTTTTCCTCCACCACTTCCACTGGTGGTGTGTTCCAGGCTTCTACTACTCTTTCAGTAAAATAGTACTTCCACACATCACTTTTGAACTCTCTTCCTCCAGCTTCCTTGTATGCTCTCTGTTCCTGGTGTTCTTTCTTATTTGAGACTTCCTTCCTGCACCCTGTTCACCTCGGTGAGGTACTTGTAGGTCTCTATCATGTCCCTTCTCACTCATCTCTTCCAAGGTGTACATGTTGAGCTCCCTCAGTCTCTCCTCATAGGATTTTTGATTCAATCCTGCACCGTTTTAGTTGGCCTCCTCTGGACTGCCTCAGCCCTATCTATATCCCTCCAGAACTGTAAGCAATATTCTAGGTCTCACCAATGAACGATACAGCAACAAAACAACCTCCATCATTCTGTTGGAGATAACTCTCCTTTTTCATCTCAGCATTTCACTGGTCCTATCCACTGCTTTGTCAGACTGCCCTGCCACTTTGAGGTCCTCAGGTATGATAACCCCAAGGTCCCTTTCCAGCTTAGTGATTGTCAGTACCTCCCCTCCATCCTATACTCAGCTCCTGGGTTCCTATACCAAAGGTGCATGATTTTGCACTTTTTGTCATTGAACCCCAATGACCATGCTCTTGACCACTCCTCAAGTTTCTCAAGGTCCCTACATTTTCCCTCCACCTCCTCCTGAGTGTCCACCCTATTTCAGATTTTGGTGTCATCTATAAAAATGCATTGCTTCCCTTCCATTTCTTCTGCATTGTCACTTATGAATACATTGAAGAAGACCAGCCCCAGTACTGAGCCCTCTGGCACCCTGCTAGTCACTATCTCCTCAGTAGAGTGAATGCCATTAACCACTGCCCTCTGATGCCTTTCCATTAACCGGTTCCTTACCCAATTCACCACTCTGAATCCCACCCCTAGGCTGCTGAATTTCTTTATCAGTTTCCTGCACACACAGTGTCAAAGAGCTTGCTAAAGTCCAGATAGGCCATATCCACTGTTCTCCCCTGATCTATTTTTCTGGTCATCCAGTCTAAGAAATAATTTAAAGTTGTCTGGCTTAACCCCCCCCCCAACCCATGAATCCATGCAAACTTTGGCCCTGTAGCCCATTGGATTCAAATACTCTACCAACCATTCCTTTAACAGGGTTTCAATCCCCCCCCAACTGATTGATAGATTTAACAGGCATTAATGCTCAGTTGGAATTAATAGCCTTGGCAATAAATCTGCCTTGTGTCCAACCTGTTTTGTTAGTGGGGATATATTGCCCCCCAAAATACCCATGTGCGATATTTGATGAGTTGCAGGAGGCATTGATTAGTTTCAGTGATAGCCATGAGATCTTACTAATTGGCAATTTTAATATCAATTGGAATATGGTGAAAGAAAACAACACATTGTTAGACCTAAGCCTTAATTTAGGATTACAGCAGTTAATTAGAGAGGCCACTAGAATTAATTTAGTAGCCCCTACAACCTCCACTACCCTATATCGCATGTTTACTTCGAAATCTAAAAGTTACGGGATTTCAAGGGTAATTGCAGACTCATTTAGTGATCACCAAGGAATTATCTGTGTCAAAGTGAATATAAAAAAAAAAGGGGGGGGTAAACTTTGCTTTTTATAGATCCTGGAAGGCCTTTGACTATCCAGCATTTATGACTGATTTAGAAAATATCAACTGGAATAGGTTGTCTCTGTTATTCCAAATGTAAATGATGCCTTGAAATATTTTATAGGGGAATTTAAATCAATCTATGATAAACATATTCCAGTAAAAACAGACTAATTAAAGTTGGAAATGTCCCTTGGTATAATAGTGATTGAAATAAATTCAAGCGTAGTAGAGATAAAAATTGGAAGAAAGCAAAAAAAACAAACAATTAATAACTACACTAGACTGGCTGAAATACAGACAAGCTAGAAATCTTTACATTAAGGAAATTAGGAGGGCAATACAAAAATATAAAACTAAATATCTTGGCAAGTTTGGATATTAGGCCTTGGGACTTCTGGGGGTTGGTACGAAAATTACAGCCAATGGATAATACAAGGTTACCACATTATTTTTTTGTAAATGGACAGCAAGTTAAGATGGGAATTGAAGCAACAAATTGTTTTAATAGTTTTTTGTAAATATGGGGAAAGAAGAATTACATTCAGTAGCTGAACATCCATATCTTACTCCCCTATTAATAGAAACAGAGATGAAAGCAGTAAATAACAAATTTCATTTTCATGGAAGAAAAGAAACAACAGTATGTGACATTTTACTTAAACTGAATTCCCATAAAGCCATAGGGTTGGATGGAATATCTATGGTACTAATAAAATATGCTGCCCCAGTATTGGCTAGTCCCTTGACATGTATATTTAACGTCTTTGTCTATGAGTGAATACCCCACAGAATGAAAAAAGGCCAAGGTTATCCCCATATACTGTATAAATCTGGAGAAAAATCTGATATTATCAGCCAATATCCTTACTCCTTATAATTTTCTAAAGTTTTTGAGAAGTTAGTAAGTGAGCAATTGATCCCATATCTAGGAAAATAATCTGATGAATGAACAGCAGCCAGATTTTAGAGGGGTGCATAGTACCACAATGGCCCTATTGAAAGTGGTTTGAGATATTCAAGAATCTGTAGGCACAATGCAACTGCTGAGACAAAGCGAGAGAGAGCAAGAGAGAGAGAAAGCAGCCATAGCTTCCTTAAATCAAGGAGGTTATTTTCTAGACTACACTGAATTGAATTATTACTTTTTGGACCTGTGTAAGTAACTAGTGTTGATTATGTTCTTGGGATTGACTTTTCTTACTTGTAACTTTAATTTGCCAGGGAGGAACTGTAGCTGGGAGATATTTGCAGTCGTTTGTGACTAGACCTGTTACTTAACCTCTGTGAAATAGATGTCTGAAAGGAAGGAAGTGGAGGGTCAGAGTTGTAGTTGATTGTAGTTGATTGTTTCTGGACGGCATATGTTTACTCCCACCCACACCAAGCACATAACTTCCTTTATAGCAGGGGTTCTGACATCACTTCCCCAAAACTGCTAACAACATACACCTGTTCATATCCTTAAAGGCACAGCACACTGAATAGAAGGTAGAGACACTCACAAGCTTGCACACACTAAAACAAGAACAAAAAAAGTATCTGTAACAGGAAGGGACACAGACATGTGTGGAGTGGTGCAATGCACTGGCTGTGGAGCAGCAGTCTTCCGGGAGACATTCTGGAGACCGCATTGCTGCGCTATTTGCAGGCACCTCTCTAGTCTGAGGGAGGAGGTTGTTCTTCTCCATGCTGACCTGGCAAGAAATCAGGAAACCTACTCCCCCACCCAGGGACCACCCAGGCCACTGCCACTACCTCAGAGGTTCCCAAGAAAGAGGAGTGGTTGGACCATGGTGGGCTCAGGGAGGATGACGGTGGTGGAAGAGAAGTGCATCCCTCCAGTTGTACCACTCCACAACTCATTCACCACTCTGGTAGAGCATGGTTCCTTTATACAGGCACCCACAGTGGAGACCAAGGAGGATGCTGGGAGCCTCCACAATGGAGACTCACAGGAGGGTGGCACAGGAACCCACAGGGGAAGGAAACAACTCCTGGTGGGGGACTCAATTGTTAAGGGGCAGAACTGGGGGAGGGATGGGAAAGGGAGTTAAGGTGCTTGCCCAGCACCATGGCTTGGAGGGACAGGAAATGAATCCTCAGAATCATGGGAGCAGCTGCAAGGGGCAGTGAGCTGGATGGCATTATCCACCTAGGGACAAATGACCTGGCTGAGAATGGGATCAGAGCAGTGGAACAGGAGTTTGTGGAGTTGGGGAGGAGCCTTAGACAAGTAGCACACATGGTAACTTTCTCGGAAGTGCTACCTGTCTATGGCATGGATGAGGCTAGGGTACTCCACACCATGGGATTTAATGACTGGTTGAAAAACTGGTGCAGAGCTCAGGGATTTGGCTTCATTGGGGACTGGGGCTCCACCTGGAGGGATGAAGGCCTATACAGGGGCGATGGTCTGCATCTGTTCAGGAGGAGAACCTGGATCCTAGGTGATAGGTTTAAATGCTTCATTGGCAAGCATTTAAACTAGCCAAGGGGAGGTACTGAAAGGAGGTAGGAAACCCCAGCCTCCCAAAATAGGATAGTATGAAGTAAACACCAAGATAGAGCAGTCTATAGGGGGAAGGGCAGAGGTAAATGGAGAAAAAGACAAAGGCAGTAAGGACAGGGATGGGGCAAAAAGAAATAAAGCCATAAAAAAAATGGAGGGTAATGAGTACCAATGCCCATAGTCTAGGTAAAAATCTCCCTAAAATGGTGGCCTTGATGGAAGAGGGATGCCTGAATATTGTGGCAGTCACAGAAACATGGTACACAGAGAACCATGACTGGGATGTCAACATACCAGGGTACACAATCTACAGGAAGGACAGGGAGGGAAGAAGAGGAGGAGGAGGAGGAGTAGCTCTCTATGTAAGGGAAGGGGTCAAAGCAACAGAACTAAAGGGTAAACAGGGAGGAGAGGAGGCACTGTGGGTCATCCTGGAGACTGGAAATGGCTCCACAATCCACACAGGGGTTGTATACAGACCCCCATCTCAGTGGAAGGAAATGGACAAGGAAATGATAGAAGACATCCTTGGGATGGCAATGAAAGGGGAGATATTGCTGATGGGGGACCTGAATATGTCAGATGTTAACTGGAGCACCTTTGCTGTGGCCACATCCAAGACTAGGGCCATTCTTGATGCCCTACAGCGGGCATGCCTCAGACAGCTAGTTTTGGAACCCCCTTAGGAGGGAGCAATCTTAGACCTGGTACTCTCAAATGGGGACGGAGGGAGGATCTCCGATCTTGAAGTGGGTAGCCATCTGGGAACAAGCGATCACCAAACAGTGAGGTTCACGATAAAATTAGCTGTAGAGTCAAGCCATACAAAAGTGAAGGTACTGGACTTCAGGAGGGCTGATTTTGACAAAATGGGAGAGTGCCTCAGAAAAGCACTAACAAACAGGCAAGAAGGTGGGGTGGAGCAACAATGGGGAAACATCAAAACCACCATCACAGAGGCAACAAGCCTTTGTGTGAAGCAAATAAACAAATCAAAATGAAAGAAAAAAACACAATGATTCTCAAAAGAAGTGGCAGGGAAGGTAGGGGAGAAAAAGATAGCATTCAGGAAATATAAGGAAACACAGAAGGAGCAGGACAGAGAACTGTACCAGTTAAAGCAGAAGGAGGCAGGAAAGGCAGTCAGAATAGCAAAGGCCCAAACCGAGGAAAAGATAGCCAACTCAGCTAAGAAGGAGGATAAAACCTTTTATAGGTACATTAGGGAGAAAGAATAAGGCGGGGATACTGAGGCTGAATAAAGAGGAAGGTGGTTGGGCAGAGAGCGACAGTGAAAAAGCAGGGATATTGAACGAATACGTCTGCTCAGCATTTACAATGGAAAAGCAGGTGGAGATACCTAATCCAGTCAACAGAAGCACTCTGGATAAAGGGGGTTGATATTAGTCCTTTCACAGAAAAAAGGGTTATGAAAGAACTCTTAAAACTGAAGGTGGATAAAGCAATGGGGCCTGATGGGATTCACCCCAGAATTCTAAAAGAACTAAGGGAATAACTAGTAACACCACTGACTACCCTTTTTAATAAATCATGGGAGGATGGTGTGGTACCAGAGGACTGGAGGAGGATGGATGTGATTCCCCTTCACAAAAGTGGGAGTAAGACAGAGGCAGGAAACTATAGACCTGTCAGTTTGACCTCAGTGGTAGGGAAAATGATGGAATCACTTCTGAAGGAAAGAACTGTTGAGTACTTAGAGGCCAGTGGGGCACAGGACCCAAGGCAGCATGGATTCACAGCAGGAAGGTCATGGCAGACAAATCTAATTGATTTCTTTGACTGGGTGACCAAAGTAGTAGACCAGGGAGGGGTTGTGGACATGGCCTACCTTGACTTTAGCAAGGCATTTGACACAGTCCCACAAAAAAAATTAATAAACAAATTAGCCAGCCTGGGAGTGGGTCCCGGGGTAGTAGCCTGGGTAAAACACTGGCTGGACAACAGGACACAGTTGGTGATTGTAAATGGAGTCCACAGTGAAGAAAGTGGGGTTACTAGTGGGGTACCACAGGGTTCAGTACTGGGGCTAGTCCTTTTTAATGTCTTTATAAGTGACATTGCAGAGGGACTGGAAGGAAGAGTATGTCTCTTTGCAGATGGCACAAAGATCTGCAACAGGGTTGATATGCAAGGTGGGGTGGAAAGGATGAAAATGGACTTGGCAAAGTTGGAGGAAAGGTCAAATGTATGGCAGCTTAGATTCAATGCAAAGAAGTGCAAAGTAATGCACCTGGGAAACAAAATCCCAGGGGAAGAGTACACAATGGGGGTGAGATACTGACAACAACAAAAATGGAAAGGGACCTGGGGGTAGTCATATCCGATGACTTAAAGGTGGTCCAACAATGTGAGAAGGCAGTTAGGTGGGCTGGGGGGGGATACTGGGATGTATAGGGAGAGGCATCACCAGTAGAAAACAGGAAGTTGTTGGCCCTCTGTACAGACAGTTGGTAAGACTACATCTGGAGTACTGTGTACAGTTCTGGAGACCCCATTTCTGCAAAGACATAGACAGGGTGGAGGCTGTCCAGAGGAGAGCAACCAAAATGGTGCAGGGTCTGCACCAGAAGACATATGAAGAATGACTAAAGTAGCTTAAGATGTATAGCCTCAAGGAAAGGGGGGGGGCATGATAGAAACTTTCAAATACCTCAAGGGAATCAACAAAGTCCAAGAGGGTAGCATCTTTCAGAAATAGAGATGTGCAAGAACAAGGGGGCACAATTTGAAGATAGAGGGGGCGGCTCCTAGGTAATGTGAGGAAGTATTTCTTCACAGAGAGGGTTGTAGATGCATGGAACAGCCTTCCTGAGGAGGTCGTACAGTCAAAAACAGTGGGGGAATTCAAGAACACATGGGACAGACATAAGGCAATCCTAGTGGGGGGTAGGAGCAAGTAGGCTGTTAGTTAACTAGGATCTGCAGCTTATCCATTAGGTAGGGAAATGGGCAGACTACGTGGGCCAAGCGGCCCTTATCTGCCATCAAATTCTATGTTTCTATGGGTGCAGTGTTTATAGATTTAATAAAAATGTTTGATATGCTTGATCACAACATCCTACTGAACAAATTAACATCTCTGTGTGTCTGAACCTGCACTATGATGGATGAGAGATTATTTAGCGGGCAGAATCCAATTGGTTTCCTTGAATACCCATAACTCCAATTACTTATCTAACACCATTGGAGTTCCTCAGGGATCCATACTGGGGCCATTGTTGTTCAATGTATATATGAATTAATTGCAACTTCCATGTCATCTTGCAAATTTCCATCTCTATGCAGAAGATACTATTCTTTATGCTTCAGGACACACTATGATTTAGATACAGAAGACCCTGCAACTATCTTTTAATGTGCTGCAGGATTTCTTGTATCACCATAGACTGGTTTTGAACCCAAAGAAATGAAAAGTGATGATGTTTGGAACTCAAAACAGGAACGTTGTATTGGATATCTCTACCTATGCAGGGGAAAATCTTGAAAGTGTTCCATCATATAGGTATCTGGAGATATGGAATGATGAGGGTCTGCAGTGGGATATCAACATAGAACAAACTATTAAGAATTTACTAAAAAGTTGGGTGCATTACACTGTGTAAAAAGTGACTTATCTACTGAAGTAAGACAGAGAATTGTTGAGGTTTCTGTCTTGCCTATTATTAATTATGTGGATAGTATCTACGGGGGCACTAAAGCAATAGTACTGAATAAATTAGACACACTGTATAATAAGTTTGCAAGATTTGTGCTAAATGCCCACTGGAGAAAACACCTTTGTCTTTTGTATAGAGAGTTAGTTTGGCTGGGATTGGGAAAATGTCAGGAAATGCATACGGTGGAAATGATGTACAAAATATATAAAGAACAATTACCTAAATATATATTGGAAACTATGGAAATTAGGAAAGATAGACAAAACTTGAGATCCTCAGAAGGAATTTTGAATTTTTTAGTAACATAAGAAATAGTACAGGTAGGGCATCATTTATATATAGAGGGCCTATTGCCTAGAATTCATTACCAATTCATTATAGAAGGAGTATAAATCCAACATACCTTAGTAATATAAAGAAATGGTTGACACGGGAATGTTTTAGACCCCAGAGTTGTTGCCCTGATTTTGGGATAGGGTAAATTGGTGCCTTTTTATTCTGTAAGGCAGAGCAGTCTCAGCACTAAAGAGTGTAATAATGTATTAATGATGTAGTTAATGATGGACTAAAGTATTGTGCTTGTTTCTCTATAGTATTTAAAAGTATTGCATCTTATCTTTTTGTCATGTATAAGCAGCATATGTCTATGTAACTATAAAGCTTTGTACTAATGGTACCCATTGTAAATGAGCCAAGCAGCTCAACTGGGAATTGACCGTGTTCATGTTTTCCTGTACTGATTAACATGAATATAAATGTTTACTGCTACTACCATTGCTATTACTAATGTGAGATTGACTGCCCTGTATTTGCTACCCTTGGGTGTATCCCATCCTGTTCTATAGCCTTGTTCCCTTTCAGAGCTGCAAGTCCCTTCAGGACTATTTCCCTTCTCCCTCCACTGAAGACCTAGCAGAAGTACCTGTTCAAGATGTCTGCTTATTATTGATCCTCTTAATGTGCAGTCTCCCCCTGCTGCCCTCCCTTTTTTCACTTTCCCTCCCTTGCTTTCCTCTTTTCACTTATGTGCCTCAGGAAAATCGTATCTGCTTTAGCTACCACTTTAGCTATTCATTCCTCTGTCTGTGCTTTTGCTCCCCTCAGTGCATTTCCTGATTTCCCGTTTTACTTGTTATACCTCTCTGTCTTCTTCCCACTACATTTCCTTATACAGCACCTCCTGAATACCACCCTTTTTCCCCTTGCCACCGTGGCCACTTCCCTAGAGAACAGTAACAGTCTCTTTTTACTTTTCCTTTTACTCACTTCCTTCGCGCAGAGGTTGGTTGCCTTAATTATGGTCTCCATTATTTTTCCCCACTGTGCCCCCACCCCCTCCGTAGCCAACTCCCCATGGGAAAATTTTTAAGGCAGTCTTCATTTCTTTAAAATCCACCCTCCTAAAGTCCAGGACCTTCCTCCTTATGTGGTTTGCCTTTATTCCTGTCTTAATGTTAAACCACACTGCGCAGTAATCACCGGTACCTAGGGGACTGCCCACTGTGACGTCTGCAACGGTATCCTTGTTTGTGAGCATCAGGTCCAGCACTGCTCTTTCCATAGTGGGTTCCTTGACGAGCTGCCTGAGAAAAGCCCCTTGCAGCTTAAGCTGCAGTGTGAAAGCTCCAATCCACATCTGGCAGGTTGGAGTCTCCAACCAGCATTATGTGCCTCTTACTTGCCATCTTGATGATGGCTTCTCCAAATTCCTTATCCAACTCCCCTCCTTGTGCTAAAGGTCTGTATTCTAGCCCTGTATGGATAGTGGCCCCACTGCTAGTCTCTTGGATGACACACAGCACCCTCAGCCCTTCTTTTTCCTCCAGATGCCCCTGTATGTCTATGGCCTAGATTCCCTCCCTCACATATAGCACAAACCTTCCTTCCCTACTCCTTTCCCTGTCTCTCCTGAACAGACAGTAGCCCAGTAGAGCCATGGTTCTGTCATGGTTGTCAGTGCACCATGACTCTCTTATTGCCATGAAATTCATCATCATCACCATCACCATTCATTTATTGAAGGCAAATTGAGAAAAACTCCAATTTATAACTGCATTCAATATAGACAAAACATCAAAGAGACACAGGGCTGGATATTCAGACTGCACCAGGCAGTGGCACAAGCCTGGGCACAGCGCAACAGGGCTGTGCCAGGGCCAGGACCAGGCGATATTCAAGGGTGATGTGCCATGGCTCACCACCATTGAATATGGCAAGGTCAGTGCACATACTGTGCATGGCGCAGTGGCACTGCGTGAGTGCAAGCCACAGAGAGGGAGCACGGGGATGCGCTAGTGCAAGTACAGTTGTGCTAGGTGCATCACCTGCGATATTCTGCTAGGGGCATGCAAATGAGGCCATAATATATGCAAGGTGCAAATGGCACCATTTGCATGTCATTATGGCCTCATTTGCATGCAATGTGTTGGCGCCTCAGTGAATTATGCTCGGCATCCTTCAAGTTGCTATTGGGGGTTGGCTTTTGTGTGACTATTGCAGGCCTCACCCATACACCCAATCATGAGGATCTGTAGAAGTGAAGGAACTACCTGGTAGTCTAGTGGTCCCCCATATGACTGGTCATGGGCTGTTGTGATAAGACAGATTTACCTGGTGGTCTAGTGGTACCCCCCATATACGCGATCACAGGCTGTTGTAAAGGAAAAATGACCTGGTGGTCCAGTGGTACCCCTCCCCACCACCCACAGAGCACCCCTGCCACGCAGAACCCCCTAGTCATTGGCGGGCGGCAGCACCCCACCCGCATACGGCCTGGCCGCCCGCCAATGACTAGTGTATAGTATGACCTGTACACTTTGTTGTACAGTGTGACCAATGGGTTTGTAGACTCTGTATTACAAGGACCAGATATGTGAATGAACATGTTCATTCACATATCTGGTCTCTGTGTAGTACAGTATGAGTTCGTGAGTTCCATTGATTCACACTGTGGACCAATAGGCGCATGTCATACTGTATGCTGTCATTTGAAGGGGACACTGGGTGGTATGCAGGTGGGGTACTTCCACCCACCGATGATAAGGGGTGCTGGGTGGCTGAGGGCTCCTGTGGGTGGGTGGGGAGAGGGTACCACTGGACCACCAGGTAATTTTTTCCTTTTACAACAGCCCACGATCGGGCATGCGGGGGTACTGCTAGACCACCAGGTAACTCTTACATTTTACAACAGCCCGCAATCGGGCACATGGGGGTATTACTAGACCACCAGGTAACTCTTACATTTTACAATAGCTCGCGGTCAAGCGTAAGGGGGTACCGCTAGACCACCAGGTAACTTTTACATTTTACAACAGCCCGTGGTCGGGTGTATGGGGGGGACTGCTAGACCACCAGGTAGTTCATTACCTTGTACAGTTGCCAGCAATCGGGCGTCCAGGGCAGGGGGCCACTTGACTACCCAGGAGGGTCAGGGTGCTTGTGGATGGTGTTCCTGCTGGGCGGGTGGTCACCCACGGCTGGCAGCTGTTGTGTTGCACCTTGCAATACAGCCACCCACCTGTGGGTGGCCAGCGTTTGAGCCCATTTTTTTGCGGCTCAACTTTGAGCACCAGTGTGTGGCGTATGTAGGGGTTGCACCAGCAGATGTGCCGCACATCCCGGGCTGACTATCGGGATGTGCTGCATATGCATGGGGACGCCACCTTCATCTGCGATGCATACATTACCAAAGTGCCCTGCACAACCTGCCCCTTTGAATATCATGCCAGGGCACATTGGGGGGTTGCGCATGGCACACCCCTGTTGTGCCAGGCACAACCCCTTTGGATATCCCAGCCACAGTATACAAAATATATTATACAATGGCAAGAAAAAATCCTAGACTCTGATTGGTCAGTCTGGGGCTAGACCCATGATGTTATCCCAGTACAACATACCAGGTCTAGTCTTAGCCTCACTGTGAACCTGCAGATGAGCATTTTATGGAGTTTTTGATTGATTGTTTCATCTTCTCTTAAGAAACAAAAATATTTTTCCACACAAAAACATCTTTAAAATTATTTTTTTATTTTGTATAACAACGAGCCATTGTATAATAGCAATAATGCCCTCCAGGGTGTGTGTCGTTTGGGATAACATCATGCCTCAGTTGTTGGACGCACCCGGCCTGCGGCCTCATGCCCAACCACCTGAGGCGTGACGTTATCCCAGCATGACACATACCCTGTTGGGCATTATTGCTTAAATAAAGTACAAAACACATAATTACAGACACAGGTAATCAAAACATAGCATACATGTTCCATACAGTAAAAATTACATTTTGTGCAAACTAGTTAGCATCAGGACATATATCAGTTTACTCATAACAATCACAATGACTGTATACCAAACTATCTAATGATGCTCTAAATCGAGCAAGGGAAGGAAGAATAATTATCTTAAGTTTTTTTTTTTTTTGTAAATTGTTCCACGCTTTAGGAACAGATGCAGCTAAGGTAAAGTCTCCAATTTTGGTTTTATACATAGGCACTTGATAGACCAACCTTTTAGTTGAACGAAGAGAATGCCTTGATATATTTTTACATTGGTAAATGCTTTAAGATAAATTTATATACTACATGGACCAATGCATGTCTCTCCAAGCAGTCAAAGAAGTCCATTGTACCTGTTCAAATAATTTACAATGGTGTATAGAATAAGGCAGTTTCGAAACAAATCTAAGAGCGCTATGATATAAAGGATCTAATAAACTTAGAATTGATGATGTAGTGTTTTTATAAATGCAATCCCCATAATCTAATGTGACCAAAAATAATGAGTTTACCAGCATTTTTCTAACCAAATACATAAGATATTTTTTATTTCGATAAAATTCAAAAGATGAATAACATGATTTTTAAAGTTTAACTGATCATCTAAGATCATGCCGACATATTTATACTCATTTACTTTCGAAATTATATTTCTATTAAATGCCATTATTTGATGTTCTGAAAGTAAATGTTTTTTCCTTGTAAATAACATCCACTGTGTTTTTTTATTAAATAATAACCATAATTGCAGCAGAGCTTCCTGTACCTTATTGAAGTCATACTGTAATCCCTGAATAGCTATATCCAAAGAAGCATGATGAGTATACAATACAGTATCATCTGCATAAAGCTGTATTTTCACACTATCAGAGCAACAATTAGGTAGGTCATTTACATACAACAAAAACAATGAGGGCCCCAATACAAAGCCTTGGGGAATTCCCTTGTTGATAATGACCGTATCTGAAATTACCTCTCCCAATTTAACATATTGCAATTGTGATGTCAAATATGAATTAAACCATAACAATACTGGCAAACCCATTAACACAGAAACATAGAATTTGACGGCAGATAAGGACCGCTTGGTCCACCCAGTTTGCCTATCTCCCTACCTAATGGATAAGCTGCAGATCCTAGTTAACCAGCAGCCTACTTCTTCCTACCCCAACCCCCTAGAATTGCCTTATGACTGTCCCATGTATGCTTGAATTCCACCACTGTTTTTGACTCCACAACCTCCTCCGGAAGGCCGTTCCATGCATCCACAACCCTCTCTGTGAAAAAATACTTCTTTCCAAGTGATTTTAATTTATTAAGCAAAATATTATGATCTATAGTGTCAAATGCTTCTGCTGTGATGGCTTGCAGGTCTGGAATTTTATTTCCTGGACTCCTTGAATTGGTGCTCATGACTCTCCATACCTTTCTTCATCCCTGTTTACTTCCCCTCCCCCTTCTGCCTGTGCTGTACCCTGAAGCTACCCCTTACCCCTCTCCCTTTGTTGCCTTCTCTGTTACCTGGCTCATGTACCCCTTTCTTCTTGCTTTCCTGAATTATACCCCCTTGTCCTCTGCTTCTGCCCACTCCTGCCTTCTTGTGCCCCTGCCCTATGGGATCCTACTCACCTTGGGCTCTTCCTCACATTGCTTTATCATCTTGGGGGGAATTGTTGCCTCCCTTGGTTTCATAGTCTCCTCCTTGGCTAGTTTAAATGCACATCTGAGCAGCTTTTAAATCTCCCACTAAGGACTGTGGCCCCCTGCCTAGAAAGATTCAGGCCATCTCTCCTACAGAGGTCCATATCCTCCCTGGTTGGTCCCCAGTCCCCAAAGTATCCAAAGCCCACCTCCATGCACCATACCTTGAACCAATTGTTGAAAGCCCTGGTGTGTAGTGTGCTATCCTCTCCCTGGCCATATACATGTAACATTTAGGCAAAAGCCACAGTGCATGCCACCTGCTTGAGGCCTGTTCCCAGCTCCCTGAATTTTCCCTGCACTACCCCTACCCCTCTCCTTTGCCAGGTCAATTGTCTCCAGGTGGACAATGAGATCCATCTCCCTCCCATCTTCTGCTGCCCTAGTGATCCTCTTGATCCACTTTCCATCCCTCCAAGCCAAAGTACTTCTCAGGCACTTTATTTCCCTTTCTCCTCCCACTCCCATATCTATCTCCCTAGCAATAGAGTCCCCCACCAGTGGTTACTTCTTCCTTGGCTGGGGGCCTCTTTCTTTGTTCTTGGGGCCTCCCTTTCTGAGGACCCGCACTTTTTCCCTTCCCTGTACTACAGGTGCCTCCTCCCCACTGTCACATCCTGCCAGTGTGGCAAACTCACATTAGTGATTTATAATACACTGAATCCAAGACTCCCGGAGTCTGACCAGTTGTTAAGATTTGTCCCATCCTCAGGAGAGTCCACCATCCTAGCCAGCTTAGTGTCAGCATCAAACTTTAGCAATCTGTTGGAGATCCCAGCTTCCAGATCACGGATAAAGATATTGAAAAGTGTTGGCTCTAGCACTGATCCCTGAGGAATACCACTGAGTACTGTCATAATAAGCATCCTAACTTATGCCAAGAAATCCTGAGCTTCTCTTCACATACGAAAACATTCCAGTGCTTCCACAAGCAAATAGATACATTGTAATACTTCACAACACTGCACCAGGAATAAACTGAAGTGGGTTTGAACAGATGGTGAAATTCATTAACCCAGCATTATTTACATTCATTTTGTCCCATCCCTTTACAAAAACTTGAAAAATGTTCACAATTCAAGCAGTTGGTACAGAATATTGTCAGGCTTGCTTAAACCTCCCCTTGAACTGCAATAGCTAGATCTTGTCCCTGACCGACTTCCCTTGCCGCTATCTGTTTGAATCATCACCTCCCTCCCCACGAACACCCTATGGAACAATGTTAAAAGTACAGGAATCTGCCTTAATACCTGGTTTACCTGGGATTAGGACTTTATCTGTTGTCCAACATTTTACTAGCTGATATCTACTGTAACCCTAATGTCTATGTTGGAATTCACTGTAACTGTATATGTATTTCACTCAATACTACTGTAGTTTTTACACCTATGTATGTATTCTTTGTAACTAATTCTGGGTTGCCCCGGAAAAAGGGATCTCTGGTCTCAGTGGGTTTACCCAGTCACCAAAATCTAAATAAATAAATTGAACAAGCTGCAGCTTCCCAGGGCTTAAAGTGTGCAGTCAAACTGTCAGGATTACTGTATAAGGGTCACAATTAAGGAAAGATAGACGGACTTCAATAGCAAAAGTCCTTTTTCGTTTCATACTGTAGAATTTGCCTTTTATCTTTAAGCCATTTTTTAATAAACCCAAGCAAAAACTTTAAATTACTGTAGGACTATGAAACAATGGAAAGGACATGTGGAGGAGGGAAAGGAATACTAAGTAAACAAATAATAAGCTGTACTCAGTACTGTACCTCTGCATATTGCCCTCTTGGATTCATAGTAACGGGGAACAAACATGGAAAGAGGGTCCTGTCTTTAGAAACATAGAAACATCTGATGTCTATGTCAAACAGTTAAACTGACTGTGGTAGAGACTGTGTCTAGGGGCACCTCAATGAGAGGATAGAGGAAGGGGATCCTAACTAGTCCTCCCCCACATCTGGAGGCTTGTAGCCGCATAGCCGGTTCAAAGAAAGCTGTCGCCTATACTGGACTAGGTAAGGGGGTCTTGGAGAGGGGGAATGCAAAGGATGCAAGCACCAAGACACAAGGGGATGAGAGGACATGTGAAGCAGAAGAGTAGTAGCAAAGCAGGATCAGGAGACAGATGGAAAGGTGTTTGCTTTAATGCCAGGAGCATAGGTAATAAACATAGAAACATAGACTTTGAGGGCAGATAAGGACCGCTAGGCCGATCTAGTCTGCCCATTTCCCTACCTATAGGATAGGCCACAGATCCTAGTTAACCAACAGCCTATTTCTTCCTACCCCCCACAAGAATTGCCTTATGTCTGTCCCATGCATTCTTGAATTCTCCCACAGTTTTAGACCCCACAACCTCCTCAGGAAGGCTGTTCCATGCATCCACTACCCTCTCTGTGAAATAATACTTCCTCACATTGCCCCTGAACCGCCTCCTTCTATCTTTAAATTGTGTCCCCTTGTTCTTGCAAGTCTCTATTTCTGAAAGATGCTACCCTCTTGGACTTTGTTGATTCCACTAAGGTACTTAAAAGTTTCTATCATGTCCCCTCTCTCCCTTCTTTCCTCAAGGGTATACATATTAAGCTCCTTTAGTCTCTCTTCATACGGCTTCTCTTGCAGACCCTGCACCATTTTAGTTGCCCTCCTCTGGACTGCCTCTATCCTGTCTATGTCCTTGTGGAGATGAGGTCTCCAGAACTGGACACAGTACTCAGATGGGGTCTCACCAACTGTCTGTACAGAAGGATAACAACTTCCTGTTTTCTGCTGATGATGCCTCCCATACATCCCAGTATACCCCCAGCCCCCCTACTGCCTTCTCACATTGCTTGCTAACCTAAGGTCATCTGATATGATTACCCCAGGTCCCTTTCCTTTTGTTGTTGTTACTACCTCCCCACCCATTGTGTATTCTTCCCTGGGTTCTTGTTTCCTAGGTGCATTATTTTGCACTTCTTTGCATTGAATCCTAGCTGCCATACTTCTGACCATTCCTCCAACCTTGCCAAGTCCCTTTTCATCCTTTCCACGCCTCCTTGTGTATCAACCCTGTTGCAGATCTTTGTGTCATCTGCAAAAAGGCATACTTTTCCTTCCAGTCCCGCTGCAATGTCACTGATGAAGACATTAAAAAGGACAGTGAGCTCAAGGTGCTGATGGCAGACACTGAGGTGGACACTGTGGCCACAACAGAAACATGGGCTTCAGAAAATAAGGACTAGGAATTGATGGACACTGGCTACTCAATATTCAGGAGGGATAGAGGAACAGGTAAAGGGGAAAGAGCAGCACTTTATGTCAAGGAGAGCATAAAGGTGACAGAAGATGGGTGCATCAGGGGTAGTAATGGGAAGACTTAGTCACTGAGGCAGCAACTCACAGCAGTCTCAGGCAAGAAACTGCATTTGGGGATGATCTAATCTATAGACTGCCAGGGCAAGGGGAGAGGCAGAGAGCTCAGGGAAGAAGTAGAAAGAAGGAAAGCTAAGGGAGTAGTGGTGGTGGGTGATGTGAACCTGCTGGACATTGATTGGGATGTTCCAGTGGCCGGGAGCACCAGAAGACAGGTCTTGCTGAATGCATTAAGGGACTGTCTGCTGGTACAGTTAGTGAAGGAGCCCACCAGGCTGACCACAATTCTCAGTGTGGTGCTCACCAAGTTAGAGGTGGTAGGTGCTTTGGCAGTAGGGGAATCATTAGGGAACAGTAACCATAACTCTATTTGGTCAAAACTGGCCCTCAGATCTGGTAAACCACAATAAATAGCTGAAGTCCTTGATTTTAGAAGGATGGACTTCAAAAGGCTGAAGAAGCTGGTCAGGGATAAGTTAGTAGGGTGGATAATATAGATGGGGTGGAAGAGAGAAATGGGGCAATTACAGGGGCCATTCTGAGAGCATTTAAGGTATGCATGAGACCATCATGGTTCTCAGCAAGGGTCAGGGAAGCAGTGAGGGCCAAGAAAAAAATCCTTCTACAAATTTAAGGAAAGCAGGGGGGGAAGAATGGGAAGAAAGTTTGCTTAAAAGTAAGAAAGCAAAGAGGGCAGTTAGGGAGGCAAAAGCAGACACAGAGCTGAGTACTGTAGATGAGTCAACAGTGGAGAAAAACAGTTATTTAGGTATATTAGTGAAAAAAGAAAGAAAGGAGGGAGAATTGTGAGGCTAACAGACAGGGATAGGGTGTTCAGGAGAATGGGTAAAAAGCTATTGTACTTAATAGTTACTTTTGCTGAGTTTTCACTAGGGAGGATGGTGGGCCCTTGCCAGAGAGTGGCATTAAAGCAGTCATTGAGGGGGGGTCCCATAGATGATGCAGCCAGCATTTACTGGCAAAAGGGTCCTGAATGGGCTGACAGCCCCAAAGGTTGATAAGGCCAAGGAACAGATGGGTTGCATCCAAGGATACTTAGGGAACTGGCAGTGGAACTGGCTGATCCCCTAGTAGGTCTGTTCAATAGTTCTCTAAGGACAGATGTGGTTCTGAAGGATTGGAGGGTGGCAGACATAGTTCTGATCCATAAGGTGGGGGGAGAGAAGGAACGAGCAGGAAACTGCATACCTGTCAATCGTAGCTCTATTGTAGTAAACCTGATGGAGTCATTAGTCAAAGAGGATCTTGTGGACTACTTGGAGAGCAACAGTCTTCAGGAAAGTAATAATAATATTAATACTTTATTTTTATGGTGCCTTTCATAAAACCAAGGTGCCTTACAAATAAAACAGATTGAACATATCAAATCTTACATTAAAACAGGTAGCACTGGTAAACAAATACAATACATACAATCAGACTCCAAATGCTTGTGTCCACAGATACATTTAGATAATAAGCAGCATGGATTTGTGGCTGGAAGGTCTTGTCAGACTAACCTGATAGTTTTCTTTGACTGGATAACAAGGGAACTGGATAGGGGTCATGCTGTGGATTTGCTCTGCTTAAACTTCATCACTGCCTCATAGATGCTTGCTGAAGAAAATAGAGTATCTGGGTGTGATTAAAGTCATAGTAAACTGAGTAGGTAACTGGCTAATGGGGAGGCAGCAGAGGGTGCTGGCCAACAGAGTGAAAGTAGAAGAGAGGCAGGTCACAAGCGAGGTTCTACAGGGATCTGTCCTGGGTCTAGTTCTCATCAACATGATCATCAGCAACATTGGTATGGGAATCCAGGGCAGGCTGTGTCTCTTTGCAGATGATGCTAAGCCCTGTGGGAGGGTGGATAGAGATGAGAGAATAAAGGAAATGCAGAGAGACTTTCAAAAGCTGGATGGGTGGTTAAGGGTATGGCCGTTGAAATTCAGTGCCAAAAAGCACAAGGTGATCCACCTAGGGAGCAAGAACCCCAGGATGGAGTACTGGATGGGAGAGGTGAGACTTAGTACCACGGCTGAGGAATGAGACCTTGAAGTTATCACCAGCAACTCCCTAAAGCAATCAAGTCAGTGCAGCAAGGCTCAAAGCAAGGCAATAGGATGCTTGGATGTATCAGGAGGGATACTGATAGCAGAAAAAGGGAGGTAATACTTCCACTGTATAGATCTTTGGTGAGGCCACACCTGGAGTGCTGTGCCCAGCTCTGAGGTCATCACCTCAGGAAGGCTAGGGATACAGTAGGCTCAAGACAGTGCAGTGAAGGGAACAAAGATGATTCAGGGCCAGCAGGGCATGTTCTATGAGGAGTGCTTCAAGGTACTAAACATGTACTTGCTGGGGACCACATGGGAGAAGGGAGATATGATAGAGACCATCAAATTCATAAAAGAAATTAACAGGGTGGACTGCGGTGAACTACTTATCTTGAATACCACCTTTTGGTCATGAGTGGAAGCTAATAAGTAGGAGGTTCAGTAGGGATATCAGGAAATGCTATTTTGCAGAAAGGGTGGTGGAGCCATGGAACAGACTGCCAACCGAGGTGGTGGGTGCAAAAATCATTAGTGGTTTTAAGCATGGCTAGGATAGAATGAAGTGTATAGTGGTTGCTCAGGGTGTCAGAACTGGGAAGGAGAATGGAGTGGGAGTGGGGAGGGCTTGAACCTCGGAGGAACAGTAGGCCCCAGGGCTAAGTAGGGAACTCTGCAGACTAGCTGGGTCTTTTATCTGTTTCTGCCATTTTTGTCTATGTTTCTACGGAAACAGCATGGGAGTGGTGCAGTGCAACATGTGTGGAGCCGCAGTCTTCCAGGACACCTTCTGGAGACCTTTTTTTTTTTTATTTAATATATTTTATTAGTTATCCAAACAATACAAATGACAGGCAGTTAACACTGAAGAATTATCTAAATATTAAACACGTATAGAATATCCTGGAATAGAAAAGAAGTAAGAGCCTACATGGTTTATCATTGCAGGGTTAAATTTGAGTTGAATAACAAACCTCCTCTCCTTTCCCTCCCCTTTAGAGCCCCTCCCCCATTGTGGTGCATATTAACTCAGATACACAAAGCCATGTTATCTGTTTAGGTAACGGAAAAAGAAAGAGAATGAAAGGGAAAAAAAAAGGAATGTTATGGGTCATTACCACATGAGTCAAATCTCACCAGAAAACAAAAGATTGACCCAAAATTAACACTTTGTTCTCTCCTAAACAAAATTAATATAATAAGCAGCAATATAACATGCAGGTCATGGAGGAGCCTGCAGTCTAACCCAAATCCAGGTATCATTTGAGGCAGAGGGCATACAGCTTACCCCATTTCTTGGTAAAAGAAGGCAATCGTCGGTTAACCCGAGCCATCAAATTCTCCACCCGGAGTGCAAAAGAGAGCTCGTGTAACCATTCTGTATAGGTTAAGGCAGTTTGGTCTTTCCAATGTCTAAGTACTAGCTTTTTGACCGCCATGGATACTAAAGCCAAATGAAATCTTCTTTCCCTCACATGAATGCCGGAGTAATCCCCTAAAATACAAGCTTGGGGAGAAAATAATCCTTGCAGTCCTAACATTGGATCAAGGGTATTTTCTATTTGTTTCCATAATGGGGCTACTAATTCACATGACCAAAGTATATGTAATAATGAACCTTCTTCGTTGTCGCATCTGGAGCTTATTGACGAGGAGGTACCTTCTGGAGACCTAAGTGCTGCCCCATTTATACTCACTTCTCTGGGTTCAGTGTAGAGGTTATTGGACTCTGGGCCAAACTGGCAAGGTTACAGAGACCTTGTGCCCCACCCAAGGACCACCAACACTGCTACCAGTCACCCAGAGAATGCCTAGGCAGAGGCTGAGTGGTTGGATTTTGGTGGGCTCTGGGAGGATGGGGGAGGGAGGAAGGGTACACACTCCTCAGCCTGTACCACTGCACTGTTCCTTAGAAATGTAGAATTTGACAGCAGAAAAAGACTGGTGGGCCCATCTAGTCTGCCCTATTTTTTAGTACCAGTAACTCCTCACCCCAAATGAGTCTGAACAGCAATGAGTCTGAACAGCAATGGGAGTAAATAAGGCATCACAGCTGGTCCAAAACAGTGCAGCTCAAGGAATACTTTAGGTGGGTACCTTTCCCTGTATGGGATAAAAAAAATTAATAAACATAAATGAGGCCTGTCCCAAGACCAAGCGAATGATAATTTATAGTTATACCACAACTTGATAAAAAATAATTAATTAAAAAAACTTAAATAATAGTGATGCGGTAGCACCAGTATAGTTAGGGCTTAGTGACAGGTTCTCTGTTAAACCCCTAACTTTGCACCTTAATAGCACTGGCAGCATTTGAAAAATTAGCTAAAATTTTGCATGCACTGTCTAGTAGGCAAGGTCTAAATACATGGAAAGTTTCATGATGGCAGCTTATGCAGTTTCTGAGATCCGCATATGCCATTTTCCTGTAGATGTCTAATTTTTATTTTTTTTCCTCTCTCACCAACAACCTACATGGGATGTAATTTTTTCCCAACACTTTCAGGCTAGAAGCATGTTGTGCCAAGGTAGTGTCTTTGAAAGGTTTTGTGGATAAATATTAAACAGTTCTCAGTGATAAGTGTACCCCCCTCCCCGCTACTTTACACAGTTAGCTACTCCTGGTACCATTGTCTGGGCACCGACTACTTTGGAAACCCATTTAGAAAATTGGTACTCTCTCTAGCTTTGGGAATGTATACCAGGCGCATTACTTCTAGAGGTCAAAAGGGGTGGGGGTGTACAAAAGCAAATTATTATGACCTATAAAGTATTTACAAAAACCAGGTTCTGGGGAGAGAACTTTTTGCTAGGGCTATGTTAGATCTATACTTCTGGAGGGGTACTCAGTAAATCCACACACAGAGGAAGCAATAAAATAAATGTCCAAACCAGAGCTGGGGTTCCAGAGTGTGGCTTTATTCCCAAAGAAAAGATGTTCTCTAAAGTAAGGGTGGACCCCCAAGGTTTATACATTGTGGCATTAGGAACTTGCAGAACAACAAAACAACTGCAATCTGACAGAAACTCTACGTATTCCCATATTTCATAGGACATTGTACATCTTGCACTGGCATTCTCATATGGCATAGGACTTTAAACACTCTCTCAGTGGCACTGGCCACAACATGAACATTTCTTCTAGTGGCACTGGCCACAACTGAACACGCATTTCCCATATGGCATAGGACTTTTACATTTCTTCCAGTGGCACTGGTCACAACTGGAAATACCTGTAGTGGCACTGGCCATATCTTAGCATACATATGGCTAATAACTAGCACATCCCACTTTAGGGGGATCAAATTCTCTTCAGACATTGGCTACTATGTCTCAAGTAACCAGGCGCCCTTACTTAATCTGTAGTCCTGAACTGGTTACTCCAGATGGGGGGCTGCTCACCCTTTGCTCCCAAATGCATACCCTGCCATTCTTTCAGAGTTACACCTTAAACATTTTGAACACACTTGTGTAAATGCATCACTGAATGAACTTTCACATCCAGCATTTAAGAAACACTACACTGGTAGTGTGAGAACCAATGTCCTGAACAATGTGAATTAGTCATACATCTGGACCTCACACTTGTCAGCCAACTTTAAAACATAGATACATAGAAACTGAAGTTGTTGGCAGATGGGGACCATAAGATCCATCAAATCTCCCCTTGGCTTCCTACCCCCCCTACTTAGCTGCCTGCTTGTGTATCCCACAGTGTCTGTCCCATGCCTGCTTGAATTCACCCACCATTTTGGTTCCCACCAGCCCCTCCAGCAGGCTATTCCATGGTTCCACAACATGCTCTGTGAAGAATTTTCTCGTATTGCTTTTGAACTTTCCTCCCTTAAGTCAAAGGTTGTGTCCTCTAGTCCTGTTGTAGTCCTTTACCTGAAAGAGGTTCTGCACGTGCACCCTGTTGTTGCCTTTAAGGTGTTTGAATGTTTCTATTATGTCCCCATGATGCCTGCATTGTTCTAGGGAATATAATTTGAGGTCATCCAGTCTTGCCTCAAACAGTTTCTGATGCAAGCCCTGCACCATCTTTGTTGCTCTTCTCTGTACCATTCTCAGCCTATCTATGTCCTTCCTGAGGAGTGGCCTCCAGAACTGGATACAGTACTCCAGGTGAGACCTGACCAGGGACCACTACAAGGGCATGATTACTTCATGCCTTCTGCTCATAATGCCCCTCCCTATGCATCCCAGGATACCACTAACCTTTAGTGCTGCATTTTCACATTGTCTACTGACCTTGAGATCATCTGATATGATCACCCCTAGGTCTTGCTCCTGCCTGGTAGACAGCAGCTGCTCCCCTCACATTGAGTACAGTTCTCCTGGGTTACACTTTCCCATGTGCATGACCTTGCATTTTTTGGCATTGAATTTCAATTGCTAGATCTTGGACCACTCCTCCAGTTTTCAGAGATAAGCTTCCATGCTTTGCTGTCCCTCTGTTGTGTCTACCCTGTTGCTGATTTTGGTTTTATCAGCAAACAGTCACAGCTTTCCCTCCAGTTCATCTGCAATGTCACTGATGAATATGTTGAAGAGGATCGGCTCCAGAACTGAGCCCTGTGAGACCCCGCTAGTCACCCTCCCCTCCACAGACAGAGTGCCATTTACTAATACTGTCTGAGTTCTCCCATGTAACCAGTTTCTGACCCACTTTGTAACCTTGGGCCCAAATCCCATTTTCTCTAGTTTTTTGACTAGTCGCCTGTGTGGAACGGAGTCAATACTGAGAACAGTCTCAAACTTCCGAACAGGACAGGTGTACATTTCCCTTTTAGTCAGAGAAAGACCACAACGCAGGTACTTTTCTTTGGCAGCATAAAGTCAGACCTTACTCACTGTTAGAACATTACAGACAGCTTCAAAATGTCCTGGATCAAAAGGGGGTTGTCCCAAGGATTCATCCACTAGCAGTCCTTTTCACCCCTCTGGGGATGAAAATCAGGAGATCCTGCTGTAGACAATGGTTTTCACCACTTCTCTTGGCAGGCTGGAGAATATCAGAACTAGGGTGAGAAAGCTGGTTCTCCTCACACTTCAAACTGCAGCTCCAACTCCCCCTACTGACTCACTACTGACTACACAGACTATTGCTCCAAGATTCTAAAACTCCGCAATCACAGCCAGCTGTGGCTTATGTTGCTGTGAGAGTTCTAAATGACCTCATCCCTCTCCTCTCAGCTGAAGCCAAGTAAACAAGAGTGAGCAGGTGAAAAACCAAACCCATTTAACTAGTTATTCACCAGCTGTCTTTCCCTACCTAGCACTGATGCTGACGGGATTCTTGTAACCCCAGAGGTCTAGATGGATACATAAGGATTTAAAATTTAATTTTTTTCCTGTTGTGAGCATGCTAACTAGGGTTTTGGGATAACGTTCTGATACAACATGAAAAATTCTGTGTCACAAGGCTGTTTTCAGTTCTTTGCTTCTCACAGTACTTTTTTTTGTGCTGTGAGAGCCGCCATCTTGTTTTCCCCCCTCAGACTAAAAAACATAGAAAATGCATATAAATAGTGCAATTTTACATATAAATGGTGCAAAAAACATACAACTGAACCTAGCTAAACAGGACCCATGTAGGTAGATTCTGATTTTTATTTTTAAATAATTGCCAAAAATTCATTTTCTGGCACCCCAAAATCCAGGGTGCCCAGCTTAGTGAGAGGAGCTATTCACCTGCATTCTCTGAATAAGAACAGCAGGACTTTTTTGAATTCTGAAGCTGTAGCTGGAGCTATGCTGCCAACTTCATTTGAAGCATTGAGCCGGCATATCCCCCAGTTCCATCTATCATCCATCTATTTATTTATCTATCTCTCTTTCTCTCTCTCTGTAAATAGTTGTTAAATGGCAGCACTCACTAACAAGTCAGATACAGGGGAGCAATACATAATACATAGCAAAGGACAATGAACTGCATGAACTGTTCTTCTTCATGGAAAGGGTGGTGGATGCATGGAATAGTCAGCCTGCCCCAGGAGGTAGTGGCAGCCTGTACGGTGGTGAGTTTTAGACATGCATGGGACAGAAACAAAGGAATACTAGAGATAGGAAGAAAAAGCTAAGCCAATGATCAATAAGGGTCACAGGTCACTTTGTGAGCTAGCGTAAATGGACAGCTTGGATGGGCCTAGCAGTCCTTATCTGCTGACAGAATCTATGCATATATGAACCTTCCACTTCAAAACAACAAAAAACTGCAAAATCCTGAACAAAATTCAAATGCACTCAAAACTGAGAAAGCCATGCACATCAGTGACAAAGATACACAAACTTCTGCAAAAGCCATGCAAAAGCCATGCAAGAATGTAACTCAAATTATGTGAATTTACCACAAACAAAGGGAAACTTATTTTTTAAACCACTGTTTTGCACATACAAACAACATTGTATTAAGTATTCATGTTTTTGTTTTTTCAACAGACTTCAGCTACTGAAAAACATTAAATCACCAGCTTCCAAACTGTGCCTGCAGATTCATCTTCCCAGGTAAAAATTTTGTACTCCAAAATTAAAATTGCTGTTTTACCCACACAGAAAACCACTATCTGTGAATGCATACTAGCACTCCTATTACAAAATCCAAAGTTACATAACTGTTTTAAAATGTTAATCAGTCTAAAACCAATTGCTTCTTTAGAGATATCGGGCAGGATTTTTGAAAGTATTATATCACAGCTAGCCCTGGTGTGCTGACCATGCAGCACATGCTGTTTGCAGCAAACAAGTTAGACCAACTTTATCTGGTCTTACTTGCAGCAAACCTGGGGGCCGTTATTAGAGAGCATGCACCAGATATTTGGAGCAAGCTGCTGTAATTCATGGAAACTGTCAAAACTGCGCCTGAGATTGTAAAATTGAGCGCAGTTGTGGCAAAGGGTTTGGTGCACAGCCAAGACCTAAGTGCTGTGATGCAGGGCTGAAAACAAGCCCTTTGCTTTGGTTGGAAAATCTGGTCCATTGTATCTCTGCACACAGTCTCCTCACATTGAGCACCAGTTGTTGTTTCATTTTTGCTAGACTCGCATGTAACGGTTTTCCCATCTGAACTAATCTTCTTACATTTAATTATCTTTTTCACTCTGCAGCACAAATAAGACAGCCCCAACCAGATTGTATTTCACTTTCACTTACTTCCAGCAGATTGAGCATACCCAAGACAGCCCCAGCCAGACCCTATTTCACTTTCACTTCTTCCAACAGATTGAAGCAAGAAGCAGTGCTCTTGATCTGATTATATTGTAGCACAAATCAATCAAACTGCAAAAAAAGAAATACTTTTTTCATCCACAGCTCACTGCTGATGACTCTAAAACAGAACAATTCCCCCCTTCCACGGCACCAGACATCATTGATGTGCACCCAACTAAACAGCCTTGACAGCATTTGGTTACAGGATATATAAATGTGTGCATGAATGATGTTGGAAGGTTCCCTACATACAAGTGGGAACTAAAGTGGGAATATCCTGTTCAATATTTACAATGCAAAAAACAGATTTAAAAGTATTATAAAAGGTTACATAAGTACAACTAAACTTACATAAAAAAGGCTAAAGATCTGTTTGATTTTTTTTTATATTTATAAAAAATAGCATCTTACACAGGAAAGTGGAACCCATCCTCTGGAGGTGACTGTTGGAGAGGCTATAGGGAATCACAGGAAACTCATACCCACATACTCTGGGAATGCTCATATCTTATTGGGAGGGAGTAGAAAAAAATGATCTTTGACGTATTTAACTGAAATGTGGTAACCTGCTCATGGGACTTAAACCAAAAAGCATAAAAGGGAAAGAGGCTATCTGTGTGTGGCATTTATGTGTAGCAACAGCCATTAAAGTAATGACACGTAGGTGGTTGCAGATGGAGCCCCCTACTACAATTTTTCTTCATTAAATTTTCATTTAATTGTTTTCATTTCATTTATTTTATACTGAAAAAATCTGTGAGCAAAAAAGGCCCATTTTTACAGATGTCCAGTGACAAGTGGAGGCAGTATAACGCAGTGGTCTAAGGCTCTGAGCTGCAAATCTGGTGACATCTAGCAGACCAGACCTGGGTTTGAATCCCACAGCTTCCACTTGCATACCGTGTAACCCTGAGCAAGTCACTTAACCTCCTTGTGCTCCTAGGTCGCTCCTGTAAAAAAGCTTTCAGCTTAGTGTGCTATACCTGGTTAAACAACTAAATAAAAAAAGTGAGATAATCAAAACAATATAACATCAACAGAAGCATATAATTACTGAAACATTAGAAAGAATTACAAACAAACTCAGACAAACATTTTTGTTCAAGTAAACAGTTAAAACCAAACACAGTACAACAAGCAGTTACATTAGATAATTGATTATACTGAATCATCAAATCAAAATGGATTGAATTCTTCATAAAATTTGATCTAATCAAAAGTAGCTTAAACACCTTTCTTGTACTGTTTCTAGGCATAACGGTGGGCACGGAGATGGGGAACAAGCTAGCAACCATATCAAGTACAAGACCTAATTGAATCTTGTGCAGAAAATGTTTAAAAAAGGCACTAAGAGATAAACAACCAGATTTCTCATAAAGAATACAGTGATAAGTCATCCTAGGTAAACAAGTAATAAAACGTAAAATACTGTGATATGTACAGTTAAGTTTGTTTATTATTTTTACAGTAGAACATGAATAAACAATGGAACCATACCCGAGTAGAGTAAATTTTATTCTTTGGTAACCAAGTAAGGCCCACTAGGCACAAGTGCCTGTTTTCAGGGACAACCCAGGAGCACTGGGGTGGTTAAATTACTTGCTCAGAGTCACTCAGTATGCAAACGGAGGTTGTGGGAATCAAACCTGGGTCTGCTGGATGTACCAAGTTCATTCATAGCTCGTTAGTCTAATCTCTAGTCTAGACTGTCAGCCCCCCAAAAATAAAGTTCCCACCAAAATTTGAACTCAGATTGCTGGATTCAGGGTTCAGAGGGCTAACCATTACACCATGGAAGCAAGCAATTTACTGATGATCTGTTTGATTTTTTAATGAATATTTAAGCTGTTATACTAAAACCTGCCTTTGTACTTGCAGTAATTCAAGTGAGTTACAAAAAACGTATTTACCTATTTAACAAGTTTAAGTTATCTAAAGCCATTAAATTATTTAGAAATCCTTCATAGTTACAGAAATAAGGAAATGTTCTCTGTTGTTCAGAGTTCATTACGAAGGGATAATTCCATTGAGTAAGCTCACGTGCAAGGAGGTCCGTTGTAGTAACATAAAACAAAGCAGCAGCAACAAATGATACATACAGTACAGCAGTGTGTTACAGTACAATGTCCATCAAGTGCTACAATACAAAAATACAAGATGTCAAAATCAGGTAGATAATACGTGCACAGTGCCATATACTTTACGGATGAGATGATAGAAGACACAAGGAGTTAGGTTAGAGGCACTTACAGATGTCAGGTAAGATATTATGTATGACCCTATTGAAAGCATTAAGAGGGATCAGGGCTTGTAGTTTTAGCATCATTTAGAGTTTGTTCCAGAAGGTAGGGAGTACATAGCTCATGGCTACCATACCATAATGGGTGTAGCATTTGGGTACTATTAGTGAAATAAAAGAACATTTTTAGAGTGCATAGGAGCTGTGCAAATGGTGTAAAGAGGAAATGATATAAGGAGACAATTTATTTAGGAGAGTTTTATATGCCCAAATGTATGTATGGATAAGTCTTCTGGTGGTCAGGATGTCCAATTTAGTTCCTTATATGGAGCACAATGATGGGTTTTGGGTATAGCATTGGTAATAAATCTGATCACCCAGTGGTAAAGAGTGTCTAATTTACGGAGAATTGAAATTGCACAATTGCTGTAGATTATGTCAGCATAATCTAAGAGAGGCATAAATGTGGCCTGCACTAGTCTAGTTCTGGAGTCTTGGGTAAATAGGGATTTATTTCTGTAGAAAAACCCTAGTTTCATTCTTAGTTTTTCCACCAGTGTCTCAATATGAGAAGAAAATGATAGGTGGGAATCAAGTAGGACCCCTAGATATTTGACATTTTCTAATACCACAAGCATATCTCCTGGTAGGGGAGTAATTGGGAAGGGGGGATTAGGGTTAGAGCTGTCAAGGGCAAGATTGGGGAAAAAGAACATTATCTTTGTTTTTTTCACATTCAACAAAAGTTTGGAGCATATTAAGTTGTGTTGCAATGTGTTGAAATCAGTTTGGAGTTCTGAACATGCTTGCATAAAGGAAGGTTTTGAGATGTAAAGGATGGTGTCATCCTCAAAAAGGTGAATGTTAGAATTTACAATGTTTTTACTGAAGTTGTTTACATAGATCAAGAAGAGAAGGGGTCCCAGTGTAGGACCCTGGGGCACGCCTCTCACTAGGGGAGTAGCAAGGAGACGGCTCCTTTGATTTTTATCCATTGCTTTCTATCATCCAAGTAACTAGCAAACCAGCCCATAACTGGATGGGTGAAGCCCTTTTCCCTGAGGCTATCTAGCAGAATGGGGTGATCACAGTGTCGAAGGCCTTACTAAGATCTAAAAAGACAGCAGCTGTGACTAATCTATTGTCCATAGCTTCAAACCAGTCACTAGTGACTTTGGATAATGCAGAAGTAGTGCTATGGAGAGGTCTGAATCCAGACTGCAGAGGGCTCAGTAACTGGTAATTTTCAAGGAATTCCCTGACTTGATGACTGATCAATTTTTCAAGAAGCTTAGAGAGAACTGGTAGGATTGATCAACCGTAGGCCTATAATTATTTAAATCACTCGGGTCCCCTGGCTTGAAAAGAGGCAGCAGATGGGCTACCTTCCATTCATGAGGTACGATGCCTTCTGCCAAGGATAAATTAAATAAATGCAAGATTGGGGCTGTGAGGTAACAGTAGCCTAATTTCAGGAAGCATGGGTCAAGATTGTCAGCACCAGCACTCCTAGAAGTGTCTAGTTTGAGCAAGAGATCTTCAACCTGTTTGTAGGTGATGGGTGAGATGGAGAAGGTGGGTAGGGAGGAGTTCCAGGGGATGGGGTGATGTTACTTGGGGAATAGTGGATTGTAAAGTAGTTCATTGAGAGGTATCAAAAGTGAGACCTGCCATAGTGAAGTGTTACATGGAAACATAGAATTTGATGGCAGATAAGGACCTCATGGCCCACCTAGTCTGCCCATTTCATTAAGCTTGTTTATTAAGCCTGTCAAGAATCATAGCTTTGTCAGTAATGGAAAGCACAGGAGCAGCTTTGCCTCCTTCAGCTAATTTAAATGTATGCCAAATCTTTGCTGGGTTACCACTGGCAGACTCAAGGATATTTAGACAGTAGTTTTGTTTAATGCTTCTGATCAATTCGGTGCAAGTGTTCCAGCATACTCTAAAAAAATTCCAGTCAGCTGGGGACTTAGTACGTCTCTCCATAGACCATTATGTATCCCTTTTTTGTGACATTCTTTTAACTTTGCCATTGAACCACAGGCAGAAAGCTTTTTTCACTCTGCAACTGAACAATTGTGAGTGTTTATTTATAACTGCAGAAAGAGATGCATTAAAAATAGACAGCACTTCAGATATGGAGGGGGGCAGGTAAAATTGTTGCCCACTTACATTCCCCAGGTCAATTAAAAAGTTGGAGGGGTCGAATTTCCTGAAAGATCTCTTGGTATCAACCTTGCTGGGAATTATAAACTTAGCTAAATGTCTGAAGAACACCTCAATGTTGTGGTTGCTAAAGACATTATGCCAGACCGACTCATGCAATATTTTATAGGATCTGTTTGTGATTACTACATCTATGAGTGAGCCAAAAGATTGATTTAGACAAGACAGTCTCGTGGTTTCAGTTATTATCTGAGCCAGACCCAGTTCATCACAAAAGTCTTTTAAGGGAGTTGATTTAGTACTGAACCAATCCAAAATTCAGATCACCTAAAATTATTGATTCATTAGAACTGTTGTCCAGAAACTGGTGTAGGTGGGGCAGGATGTCCATACCACCAGAGGGGGGTCTGTTACATGTGACTAAATTTAGTGATTCAGCTGCTGAGACTGATACTTTTAAGACCAAACATTCAAATTCCTTTGGTTTTGATGTAGCCTGGATAATGCTAGTGGATAGCTTGTCATTGACGTATAACTTGGATGTCTGGGAGCGTATGTGACACCCATGCTTGCAATTCTGTGAATTTTTTTGTAGACTGTATACGTTAATAAGCATTATTTTTAGGCCCTTTATGGAGGAAAATTCAGCTGATAATGAAAGGGGAGCTGTGGGTCCAGGATTAAGCTCTATATTGCATGAGCAAAGAAGGAACATGAGGATAATTTGTAATATCCATCTTTTGAGGCAGAATTTAAAGCATTTATGGTGTTGCTCCTGCCTGATGCCTGGTGTCACACTCCATTTTTTGTTTAGGGAAAAGGAAATGATACAAAGTTGCACGAACAAGGATAACAGCTCTAATTTTAGTGGAGCAGCTAGAGGCAAGAATGAGTGCATAGGTGCTTGTAGACTTATTCCAATTTGGGTGGGGGTTATTTGGAAAAAATGTATTAGGTACAAGGGGGTCAAATAATTATATGCATCCTTCAACAGAGAAAAGTTAGAAGTAGGAGGATGCAGAAATAAAAATATTAGGAAAAGCATAATGACAGCAGTATTGTTAAATGACAACTTGTCCTGCTGTGGTGGTAGAAAGTGATAAGGTTAATGAGTATTGCAAGAGAGTTCCACAGTGATCTAGTTTGGCTGACAGGGAATTGGGATAATGATGAAATCTGGTAAACTGAAGAAAGCAAACATTAAAAACCACCGTACCTCTGAGAGGCAATGTACAATGCAGCTTCTATGTTGGAATTAGATGACAAGCTACTGGGAAACAGGGCACTTCATTTCCACAGCATGTGACCAGTAATATCTCAAGCAACCAGTAGTATCTAAGTAAGAGCCTGGATAGGGTGGGTGGGAGGGTGGAGTGGAACCTTCTGGGGAAGAGGGTGGGCGGGCTCAGTGGCCATAGCAAGACGTTCGTGGAGAACCCAAGCCAAAACGGATGATGCCACGATCCAAGCCTGATCAAGGGCATGGTGCCAAGGAGCCTGCAGAGAGAAGTAGAGGATAATAAATTAAGCACCTCTCTATTATAGAGTAAATTAAGGGGATGTGACTTAGTAGGGAGTAACAAATGAGTAGGGAGGGGGTGAAGCAGCCAGGGTGGGCAGGATGGAGACAGAGATCAGCAGTGTGAAAGTGAATGGGCTACAGAAAAAAAAGAAAACAAACAATATGAAAGCAAAGCAGCAGTAGCAGTGAAAAGATTAAGAGAGAGCAGTCCTGCTTGACCTATCTCTACAAAACATATTTTTTTAGAGGGTTTAACAGTTCAGTAATTGCAGTCTACACAGTAAAAAACTAACTTAGGCAGTAAGTACACTTAATTTAACATCAAATCTAACTGTCCAAATCTATTGTTAAACCTATTTCTATAAGACTTACTTTTTTTGTGAGGGTTTAACAGTTCAGTAATAGCAGTCTACACAGTAAACAAAACTAGTTTAGCCAGTAAGTGCACTTAATTTAACATCAAATCTAACAGTCCAAATCTAAATAAAAAAAAAAAAAAAACAAGATACAGAGCCAGACAGCTGTGGAAAAAGGCACTGAAATCAGAGTAGTGCTGGTTGTGGCTGGAAGGGGTCGCTAGGCACTCATACCTGCAATTCTTCTGGGGAAGTGGGTGGGCGAGCTCAGCGGCCACAGTGAGAGGTTTGTGGAGAACCTAAGTCACAATGGATATGGCCATGGATCCAAGCCCAATCAAGGGCAGGGCACCAAGGAGCCTGCAATTCTGGGGAAGTGGGCAGGTGGGCTCTGCAGCCACAGTGAGAGGTTCATGGAGAACCTAAGCCACAGTGGATGCGGCCACGGATCCAAGCCTGATCAAGGCCAGGGTGCCAGGGCATTGTGTGCTAATATTTTACAGTAAGCTGTTGAAAACTTTCAAAATATTTTTTTGTATATCTTTTTTCTATCAAACCCAGTTCATAAAAGAAACAGGACACTCCAGATTGTGCCATATCATTAAATCTCAAGTATATTAGGCACTCAGCCTGTGACGTGACAATATCTCATGATATACCACACCCTGTTATGTATTATTACTTATATCATTACTGGACTTCCCCTTTTTCCCATAGGGAAACCATGGCATAATTTACTGTAATAAAGGAGTGTTTATTACGGCAAACACGCGCACAGTTTCCCTTGCTCTGCACATGTGCACGCCACAGCTCTCTGCTCCTGACTGCTTGCTGGTGGACACCTTCTCATTCTCCTGGACAAACTGCCACTCAGAATTTGCAGTAAGTAACTTAAAATGCATGGATGTCCTAATTAAAAAACAAACAAACAACTGAGCTGCCAACTGTGGAGGAAAAAACAGACCCCGTGCCGAAACCTGATCGTGGCCGGCGACCGCACCAGAACGTCTTTCTTTTTATTTTATATAATTGCTGAGGAGAAAAAGGGAAACCCAACAATTATATAAAGTAAAATATGGGTCAGGGTTTGTAAACTTGAAGTTTACACACACCCTAAGGGTTAGATACTATGCATAAACCACTCGAACTTTGCTCTTGGGGTTTATGTAGCATCTAACCCCTCAGGTGTGTGTAAACTTCACATTACACACCCCGACCCATACTTTATACTATATATAATAACTGGGTTTAGCTTTTTTCATAGGGAAACCCATTGCATAATTTGTTGTTATAAAGGAGTGTTTATAACAGCAAACACGCACTGGATTTCCCTTGCTCCATGCAGGCGCCAGCCACAACTCTTCCATTCCGACTGCTGGCAGCCTTGCTTATCACCAGAGACTGCACCACCATATGAACTTGGTGATAAGTTAATTTAAAAAAAAATCACTGATGAAAAAACATTTAAAAAAAAAAATATGAGGGGAAAAAAGTTATCTTTCAGTATGCGACCGAGGACCGCGCTAAAATCCAACTAGACTGCGGCCACACAGAAAGTCTTATATCTTGTATAATTGCTGTGGGGAAAAGCTAAACCCAGCAATTATATAAAATTAAATATGGGTTGGTGTGAGAAATCTGCATTTTACACACACCCTCAGTGCTGAATATCTAGATAAACCCCTCGAGCTTCGCTCTCGGGGTTTATGTAGCATCCAACACCTCAGATGTGTGTAAAATTCTTATTACACACATCACCCCATATATTATTCTATATATAATAAATAGGTCTCCCTTTTTCCCACAGGGAAACCGTGGCATAATTAGATGTTATAAAGGAGTGTTTATAATGGCAAATGCGCACAATTTCACTTGCTGTGCGCATGCTCACGCAGCAGTGCGACCAGTCGAGACCGCTCACCGCTTCCGTGTCATCCAAAACAGAACCACCACAAGAACTCGGCGGTAAGTCCTTTTCTTTTCTCCCCCCCCCCCCATATACCCTGGAAACACACAAAGACCTGCAGAAAGGGGAAAAAACAGTTTAAAAAAAAAAATCTCGGTACCGGACTACAGGGAAACCGACCATATGATACACTGGGAGCTGTTTATTTTATATAATTGCTGAGGCAAAAGAAACCCAGCAATTATATAAAATAATAGTTGGGTTGTCAAACTTGATTTACACACCTTTATTGTGGGATGCTTTCCAAACCCCTCGGCATCGCCCTCGGGAGTTTATGTAGCATCCCACAACTCGGGTGTGTGTAAAATCTCGTTACACACCCCAACCCATACTTTATTCTATATTTATTGCACACTGAAAACAGGTGCACTTGAGGCGTTTGTGAAGATACAAATGAACAGAACACTTTTGAGCAGATCGAAGTTATCTGGTTCCCAACTAGTTGGATCATTGTTGACAAACACCTTCCCCCATACACCTCTTAATTTGACAGATGTAATAAATATTGTTGACGTGCATTTTGAGAATATACACACACGCAATTCTGGTTAGGAGGCTGCTTATGTACAGTGGTGCTGCCTACATTTAAAAATGGTGACTGGCCAATAGATTTCTCTACTTTGTTTGCCGTGGATGACCACCACCCCACCACCCAGGCCCACTCCCTGGAGATAAAGTTATCAAAATAATGGCCTGGAGGACTTAAAGAGAGACTATGGCCAAAAGTGCTACATTGCAGAATTGGAATAAGCATACTCCCAATAAAGCTCATACCAAAAATTTGGTTTCTACATTGCTTCATTTTAAAGTGATGAGCTACTGTACAGCAGTTTATATTCATGCCCTTTATATTTAGTGCTCCAAGCACACTCCATATGTTCCTCTTATTTTCATGGGTGGAACACTAGTGCTGGTACTGTATATATAATGATGATCTACCTAATATTCACTGTCTTTTTTTATGTTCACTCAAGTATGGAACCAGCAAATATAGTGACAATAAAAAGACAGTTAATATTTCCTGTTATACAGTACTTTGTAACCCTGATTTCACTACCTGTTCAAAAAAAAAACGGTGTCAGTGAAAAGCTGCTGCTGATGTCATCTCCTGAACTCACAGTCTAGTCCTCCTTGTCAGCAAGCATATAGGACCTGTTTCTCCAAAGTTTAAAAATCATGTGCAGTGGTTCTCACAAGTAAAACAGGCAACACCATTCAAAAAACATTGCTATAAAAACTATGTGTATTTCAGGTTTTGTAACAAAGTTGACAAATTCATATTTTTCTTAATGCCTTTTTAGTGTGGTCCATTTCTGTAGGGCGCCATGTAGCAGGGGTGCCAATGAGACTGAATGTTTAAATATTTTTTTTATTTCCTTTTTTTTTCGAGCACAGACCAGACGACGTTGATTTTTAAAAGTTGCCATTCCAAATCTGATGTGTTTTGGGGATCGTGTGTCAAGTAACAAGTTGACTGTCCCCTCCCCACAGTGCAGCACGATCCAATCCAGCCAGCAGCAAGCCCAACATGGCATGAAGGACCCAGCGCAGCAGCCAATTAAGTGAGGTGGACTGGGCAGGTGGTAGTGTGCGACCGTGCAAGCACCCCGCCCACCATGCACCAGACAATCCCATCTATTGATGACCCCGGTATTGCTGTTGCCATCGCCCCTCCCTAGTAGATCACACCAGGTTGAGAGAAGCATCTCTGTGGAATTGAAGGGTTGGTGCAGCTGTGAGAAAATCCCAGAGAAAATTGTAGTAGTGCCCCACTAAGCTGGCCTGTCACCGGTACATTTTTCCCCAAGTTATTAACTGCAGCAATATTTATTAAGACACACAAAAATGTTCAGCCGTCTGCTCAGAGACTTTGAAGAAGACCCTTTCTATAGGTAAGTCTGTTTTTATCTTTTATGAGATTATAGGATGCTGGTAATTGATGAATTGGCATTTTGGCAGTGTGGACAGTTCTTGAACTTGTTCTTTTTTTCCGGTTACTGTTCTCTTTAAGAAATGGGACATGGCTGTGTAATGTCTTTCACATTTTGCCAGTAATTAAGGTTCTAAATGTGTTTGTGAGTGTTTCAGCCAGCTTGAGTTTCATATTGTTGAGTTTCTAATAGCTTGATTTTGCAGGGACGAGACAGCCCAAAATGTCATGATCTGTCATCTGTGTGTGGGGTTCTTTACTTTTTGAGTAATATGACAGTAACTAGGAGAAATAAGAGTTTTTTACATACCTCTCAGCATTAAAATTCACAGCACTGGCCTTCGGAGCAAATGGCCAGAATGTATAGCACTTTTTCATGTTCCTGTGTTCAGTATAATTAGTAATAAGGAATATTGCTGTCAAGTTAAGTGATTTAATAGTTTGTGTCCTATTAAGAACATCAGTAAACCTTTGCAGAGCAAGGGTAAATATGAGTGTTAAAATCATATCATTATGTAAGATTCATAGCAGTTGAAAGACATGGTGCCAAATTAGCATGTAAGTGGAGGACTGAAGACCAGCAGCTAGAAGAGGAGCAGGGAGAGTAGAGGACTAAAGACCAATGCTAACAGTGTAGCATGGAGCATGTAAAGTGGAAGAGTAAGGACCAGTGGTGGTCTGAGTCTCAATCTCGAGTCGCTCATCAGCAGCACTGGTCCATCTCTGGGTCCCGTCCCACTCCTATCCCATCCCAAGCATGATGCTGTGTCCCAGCCAGGCCAGCCACCCCTTTTGCCTCAGTCACAGACATAGGAACTCAGGAGAGATGAGTGAGAGAATGTAAGGTAAGAAAGGAGGGGATCTTTCTCGTCCTGGCTGCAGTCAGAGATCCCTGTGTTGTTGTGGATGGGGGGGTTCAGGTGCTGGTCTGAGTCTCACTGGACTGTGGACTTGGGCTCATCATGTTCTGGCCCCATCCTATGCTGCATCCCAGGGCAGGGGAAGAGAATATAATTCAAATTCATTGTGGTGGTCTGAGTCACTCTCAGCACTGGTCTGGGTCCCACTCCCATCCCATCATGCCACTGCCACGCACGCTGCTGCGTCCTAGACCAGACGCCCTCAGTCACAGTCAGACACAGGGACTCAGGAGAGTGAGAAGGTAAGGTAAGGGCCAAGGGGGGGGTGCAGGGGGTCTCTCACTCTCTCATCCTGGCTGCAGAGACAGTGCTCCTAAAAATATGTCATGACTCATGCAAGGTCTTATACCTGTAAAATCTGCATTGTGCCAAAAGATCTGTATGTAGGTTGCTAGCTGCATTACTATGCATGATCTTGGTTCAGTTTAAATTCAGATTTACAACAAAAGTTATGGTACACTTGTGTGTCTTTTCTGTACGGTGTGCAGTTTTATTTGTTAAATTTAGATCTCCTGTGTTATTTGACTTACTGATGCATGGTGGGGGGGCACCGCTGCCAAGTTCGCCTAGGGGCGCCATATACCCTAAGGCCGGCCCTGCTTTAGGGTTGATTCCCACAACCTCCACTTGCATACTGTGTGACTTTGAACAAGTCACTTAACCTCCCCAGTGCTCCCTGGTCACCCCTGAAAACAGGCACTTGTGCCTAGCAGGCCTTATTCGGTTACCAGAGACAAAAATAAATGTAGCCTTGGTAAAATAATCATTTTAATGTGGAGTACAACATGTAACCAACCAGTTGCTGGGGTTACTAGAATCCCATCAGTTTCAGATCAGGCAAATAGCTTGGGGCAGTGTTCAGAGGGCTTAAATGCTCTCTGTAAAACATTTCATCATTATTTGCCTGGCCCTGCTGAGCAGATAATGAGGTAATGCTGTTCGGAACTCTCACAGAAGCATAAGCCACACTTGTCTAACAGCTGTTGCTGGACCTGTCAGAGTATAGTCTGAAGCTAGAGTCTTAAGTGCTCACCTAGAATTCCAAGGAAAACAGCTGGCCTTCTGCCACTCTTGTTCAGGAGGGAAGGACCCTCTGTTTGTGTTTCTGCCATAGTACAGTAATCCAAAGGTGGTTCCTGCAATGTGGTGGCTACCAGATCCTGTAAAACCCTGAGGGGTGAAGATTTTTCACAGTGTAAAGAGAAAGGGACAGAAAGTTCAGTAAGTAATTTGGCACAACCCCCAATTGACTGCAAGAGCTATCAGCACTGCCCAATTTGTAGAAATTTTTTGTGTACAAGTTAAAGAAATGGACTTCTGTGAGATCTGAGGATTTCAAGTACTTTCCAAGAGTTCTGAAGGAACGAAGTGTGGAAATGTAAACTGTTTAAGTGGGGTTTTCTGGTGTCTGTCAGATACAGGGGCCATGGACCTTAGCCCAACCTTCATGAAGAATGATGTCTCTAGCAACCCAGTAGGGTTGGAGAATCTGGAAGTCCTAAAATAATGGCAGAGATAATCTAGTTTGTGACCAGAGTGAGCTAGCCCCTCATTTTAAGTGCAAACAGATCTAACTGGTTACACAGATGAAAATGTGTGTAGCTGTTAACTACAGTCACCCAGTGTACTTTAAATAAGCCAGGAATCCTGAAATAGGACTGGTAGCAGATTTTGTAAGTCTAAGGTCCCTGAAATAGGACTGGGTAGAAGTTTGGTAGAAGTTCGGGAACCCTGAAATTGGGCTGGACATAGTATGGTAAAATGTTTGTGGGAAGAGAACAGTTTACCTGAAAGAAAGTGTTGGAAATGTTTTGCCTGCGAAAGTGTCATTTGTCATGTACAGTGCAAGCCCTCGGGGCACCACCTTCATTCGCTGTTAACCTTGTGTCAGGAATAAAAAAGCCATACAGTAACATTCCAAATTACTGGTTGCAGATAATCCATATTTGAGTGACTCAGTAATGTTTTTTTTGGGGGGGCCCCCACATATAGGAGACACAGCATAGCCCTGGCACCTCTTTCCCAGACTTGGGTAAAGTAGAAATGTTATTTTGTGCACTACCCCTCAACCTCTGAGATGCCCGAGCCAGGTATTTACCCTAATGCCAGGGGTGATACTTCTTTTCTGCCAACTTGTGGTTTGTTGCCTAGTTTGAGTAACAAGTAGGGGGGTCCCGGTTGCAAGATGGTGGTTCTTGGCCAGGGCATAGTAATGGTTACAAACATAGATGAGCCTGAATGTAGGTCAAGGAACAGCCTGCCTGGGAGAAAAGACTGGGCTGGCTACTACATAAAAACTTGTAGTAAGTTTTCAAAGCAGCATTACCTCTCCAACCCCCATTTACTGGGAGATGGAATAATTGTTTTCAACTGCCATCCTGAGACAAGTGTGAATGATCACAGCCTTTCACCACATCAGAGTCATCCTGTCTGCAGCCCTCACAGCAATGTGCTATGACTCGGCATCCAGCAACCCTGGAGAAAAGGACCACAACAAAAAGGCACCAAATAAAAAAGAAGAAAAATAATGTGTCACCTTTTAAAAAAGACCTGAAAAACACATAGTTTTTAAAACAATTTTAATACTGAATTGTGCTGCCTGTTTTACTTGTGAAAACCATTGAACATGATCTTTAAACTTTGGAGAAACAGGTCCGATAAGCTTGCCAACAGGGAGGACTAGACTGTGAGTTCCGGAGATGACATCATCTGTAGCTCTTCACTGAAACTTGCTTTTTTGAACAGGCAGTGAAATCAGGGTTGTAAAATGACTTGTAACTTTTGAACAAAGTAACTTAAAGAGCTCATTTTTGGCATGAGGCTGATTGGGGCTATGCTGATCCAAATACTGAGTTAATTGCTGCCAGAAATTTTGACTGTAGTCCCTCTTTAAATGGGGGGGGGGGCGTAGAGTGAGTGTGAGCCAGTGATTCTTTAGTGCTGTCAAAAGCAAAGGCATGTTTAGAATAGAGGTTAGAGCTCAGCATTAAGACACTGGAAATGGTTGTTCACTCACCTGGTAAAGGTAATTGTGTTACTGTATATCCATGGCACTTCCAGATCCTTATCTTAGGGTTATGTACACCTGATAGGCTGCGTGATGCACATGTGATCTAAGTTTCAGATTTCGGTCCTCCACCAAGCCCCCTTACCCCACCTGGGTGTCTTCGGTTTTGATACTTCCATAGCTGTAAAATAACTTGTTAGGTATATGCACAGACAGTAATTATTACTCTAGAGAGTGTGTCCATGATTCTAATACTACTTTAATGAGATTAATATAGTGTTTTGTTGTACATTCATGTCTTGTACGCATTTATGTTCCTTTATTCTCAAATGTCCTTATCTGTTCTGTCATGCTCCCTCAGGTGGGATGAAGTGCCATGGATATACAGTAACACAATCACCTTTACCAGGTGAGTAAACTACCACTGTGTTGTCTGTATATCCATGTTACTTCCAGATCCTTACTTTAGGGTGATTCAAAAGCAGTGCCCTACTAAATTGGAAAGCCTACTAAATTGGAAAGGAAGAGCATGAAGTGACACTGTGTTTAGTATTGTCTCATGGTCATGAGTGTCTTATTTGTCCATTACTGTGGCTATCATTAGCACTTTAAGTCCAAAGGAATTTTTGGCTGGAATTTCGGTGTCAAGTCTATAGTGCCTTGTGAACATATGTATATTGGACCAAGTGGCTGCTGCCCAAATCTCTTGCACCATGGCGGAATTTCGTTCTGCCCACGATGTGGCTATTGCTCTAGTCGAATGGGCCTTGATTCCCATTGGTGGGACCTTGTTACTTAACTTGTAGGATTCTGTAATTGTCCTCTTCAACCAGGTCACTATTGTGGCCTCGGCTGCCGCTGCTCCCTTCTTGTGTCCTGTTGTTATAACGAATAGTCTTTCTGTCTTTCAGATGTATGCGGTTCTGTCCAGGTATTCTGTGAGTGTTCTCTTGACATCCAAGGTGTGGAAGTTTTTCTCTCAGCTGTCAGTATGTTCTTCATAGAAAGTTGGCAGTTGTATTGGTTGATTGTTGCGAAAAGTAGAGTAAATTTTGGGGATGAATGAGGGTACTGTTTGAAGTGTCACGCCTTGTTGTGTGAACGTTGTGAATGGTTCTTTGCACGACAATGCTGTCATCTCTCCGATGCGGCAAGCTGAACATATTGCTACTAGAAATGCTACTTTGAGCCCCACCCAGTAATCTGTGGTGTCTGTAAGTGGTTTGAAAGGTGGTTTAGTGATGGCGTTTAGCACCAATATCAGGTCCCATGGTGGTACACTATTCTTTATATGTGGTCTTATGTTGCTTGCTGCTTTTAAGAAGTGTATGACATCAAGGTGTGATACAGGGTATGTTCCTCGACTGTACCTAGTGCTGCTTCGATGGCTGAGAGTTGAACTCTTAGTGAGGATGGAGCTAGGCCCTTGTCCAGGCCTGTTGCAAGTATAGTAGGATTTCTGCCATGGATATTTGCTACGGATATATCTCCCTGTCTTCGCATCATTTCTTGAATATGTTCCACTGTCTGAGGTACGTTGAAGTTGTTGTGTTCCTGTGGGATTGTAGCATGGTGTTGATTACTGTAGTGTGGTATCCTGCATTCAGCAATCTCTCCCTTTCAGGAGCCAGGATGTGAGTTGTAGATTGCCTGGGTTTGGGTGCATTATCAGTCCCTGTATAAGAATGTCCCTTTTGTTTGGTAATGTCATGCTGTCCATTGCCATTGCCATTATGGTTGCGAACCATGCCCTCCCCGGCCAGTATGGTACTACTAGGATTACGAACCTGCATGACTGACGGACTTTCCCTAGTACTTGTGGTATCAGTGGAAATGGTGGAAACACATATGAGTAGTCATGTGTCCACGGAAGTGATAGGGTGTAACCTCCCTAAAACCCAGGGTTACAAGAATCCTAGTTAGATCTAGTGGCAGGCAGGGAAGGCAGCTTGTGAAATTCCAGTTAAATGGATTTCACACTGTCTCACCCTGTTCTCAGTCTCAGCTGAGCTGGAGGGATGACATCATATATAATTTTCGTAGCAGCATAAGCCACATTGGAATGTTGCAGTGGGGAGTTACATAGAAGGTTGGGAGGTTTTTGATTCAGTCTTCAGTTAGTCTAGTAGGAGACTCAGTGGAGGGAGGAGGTACACTGCAGCGTGCAGTCCCTCAGAGCCCTCAGCTCTGACCAGAGCTACCTGTCATTGTGGGTGTGTGTTCTCGCTCTAGATAGAGACACAGAAGATACTGTTTGGAAGTGGTTGAGACCGTCTCCCAGTTGTTCCAGGGCCCCATTCCTGAGAGGGATGGGGGGGATCCAGACCAGCTCTCAGGGGCAATCCCTTGGCCCTGCTGTCAGGAGAGAAGCTGCCTTGAAGATTTGTGCTGAGGCACCAAGAAGTAATTTTGGTTTTCCTGTGGAAGAAGCCTGTGGACACCTGCAAACCAGGGTGAGTTGCTCTGCCAGAGAGCCTACGTTTCATCAAGAATGTTGTTTAAGTATCTGCTACTGTGTGTCAGGAAAAGACAGCCAAGTACAGTGCTTAAGGAGTGTGTGACTTGAACGCCTTTAATATGTGGGGGTCTACAGGGATGGACATGGACACTTAGAAAAGTACGTCACAAGTCAGTACATTGGAGTTCTAGAGACTGTAGATTATGAGTGTGATATACATTTAAAGTGTTAATCTATAAACCCAGTTTTTTTCAGTTGAAGAGGTGTTTGAGACCAAATGAATGGCTGGGTATGATTTATGGGAGCAAGAGTTGGGAGACCCCCCCCCCCCAATCAGGAGTAACCAGATTCACCTCTACGGGTTCACTTTGGGACACCTGTTGCTTTCTTCAGGGCACTTGGCCAGTGTTTGGGGAAAGTACCCAGACATGGGATTAGATGGAAGATTTTTCACTTCATGGAGCCTGTATGTGCTCATGGGTGGTTTAGGTAGCCACCAAGTAATGTTCCATGCCATATGGAAAGTGGTCCAGTTGCTGGCCAGATGTGCCATGCAGGGAAGTAGTCCAAGGCTGGTCGGATATGCCAGGCAGGGAAATCCAGAGAAGAGTATAAGTTCGGGCTGAGTGCCCAGTGTGTTTCTAAACCTGAGGGTTACAGTGTGTAGAAGATGTGTTCTGATCTCTGTGAATCTGCATTCTCGGGAGTGTAGCCCCGTGGGGGGTCCATCTATGCTTTGTTATTCTGTTTGGCTGTGAATAAAAGCCACGCTCTAGAATCCCACTCCTGGTTTGGACATTACAGTTATTGCTTCCTGTGTCCAGAGATACTTGGGTGCCCCTGACTAGAAGTCAAACCTAGCCAAAATACCGAGCAACAGTTTTCTCCCCGAACCCAGGTCCCAGGTAGGGGGTTACATATGGAGGCACCGCACAGCGTTAATACCACAAAAAAAAAACATCAACCTGACTCCTGGGGTTACAAGGGCATCTATCGCTTGGGACTGGGGTTCTCTGAACCTGGAGAAGAATTTGTCCATTTGTTTGTTGTTGTTGATGGCTATGAGGTCCATGGTTATGGTCCGTCATCTGTGTTGTATTGTTTGAAATATTGTCAGGTGCAACTGCCATTCTCCCGGGTGTATCTGTTCCCTGATGAGCCAATCCACTGTCGTGTTCAGTTTTCCTGCCAAGTGTATTGCTGTGAGGTGTAGTATGTGGGCTTGGGCCCATGTCATTATAGTATTCATTTCCCTGAGTAGTCTCTTGCTCTTGGTACCTCCCTGCTTGGCTATGTAAGCTATCATGGCTCTGTTGTCTGATCTTATCAGTACTGTTTTTCCCTGTATCTGTTTCTTGAATTAATTTAGTGTGTTGTGCACTGCTCTCATTTCTAATACATTGATCGGCAGTATCTTTTCTGTAGGGGATCATGTGCCTTGTGTTGCTATGTGTCCTATTGCCACTCCCCATCCCTGCAGGCTTGCGTCTGTGTCTATAGTGACGTCGTGTACCATCTCCAGTGGTGTTCCTCTGCTCAGGTTCTCCATGTGTCCACCATAGTAGTGATGTCCTTGTCTTGCTGTCCAGTGTTATCGTATGGTGCAAGTTTTCCTCTGATGGTGAACCGTACTGTAATAGGAAGGTCTGTAGTGGCTGCATGTGCCATCGTGCCCATGGTATCAGGTTTATGCATGATGACATGCATCCCAGGACTAATGACACTAGAACTATTGTTGGTGTTGCAGATTCTAGTAGTTTGTGCATGACTGCTATGGGATTGAGTATTCTGTTTTGTGTTGGCCATACGAGTCCCTCGTTTGTATCTATGTCTGCTCCCAGATGTTCTACGTGTTGTGATGGTGTTAGGCAGCTCTTTTTGTCATTTATCACCCATCCGTGTTCTAGTAGGGTGTGAATTGTTTGGTTGATAGCTCTTCTTGTCTCCTGTGGTGACCTGGCCTGTATTAGCCAGTCGTCCAGGTACAGAATGACATAGATTCCTTGTTCTCAGAGTTTTGCTGCTAGGACGATTGACACCTTCGTGAACACTCTTGGTGCAGATGCTAGTCTGAATGGAAGGAACCTGTACTGGAAGTGTTGTCCCAGTATTTGAAAGCGTAGGTATTTTCTGTGTGTAGGCCTCATGGGGATGTGTAGGTATGCGTCCTTGAGGTCTATTGACACTAGGTAGTAGCCAGGTCTTATTGCCCTTAGCATGGAATGTATTGTCTCCATCTTGAATGTCTTGTGTGTGATGTATCTGTTGACCATCTTTAGATCTGGTACTGGTCTGAGGTCTCCTGTCTTCTTGGGTACCAGAAAGAATATTGAATAAATTCCCTTTCTGGTCTCTTCCGGGGGTACTGGTTGTATTGCTTGTGTCCTTATCAGAGAGTCTAGTATGCCTTGTAACTGTTGTATTGACCACTTTCTTGTGGCTAATGGGGCTATGATCCAGTGCTCTCATTGAGGTAGTTTGTGGAACTCGATCGAGTACCCCCTTGTGATTACTTCATTGACCCACCTGTCTGAGGACGTGTTTGACCACTTTTTGCTGAAGAGTTGAAGTCTGCCCCCTAAGGGTAGGTGTGGGTCATGTTGTAACAATGGTAGTTGGGGTTCGCTGTGTCTCGGGTAGTCATTGATTTGTTCTTCTGCTATTACTGCCTCTCTGGGTGGTGAATTTTCTCCGTGCTTGTCCCCCTCTACTCCGGTACGAGGAGCTTTCTTTGCTTTGGTAGGTACCCTGTTGACCATACGCTCCCTGATATAAGTTTCATTTGCCTCGAAAGGATTGATTATATCTCCTGTCTCCCCTAGTTCTTTTTCCATAGGTCCGGCTCCTGTGTGATGGTAGATAGTCAGAATCCTTATCGATGTCTTGGTCTTTTCCTGGACCGCATTGCCTCAGGAAATCCTGGAGTCCATCTCCAAATACTCTTTCTCCCTGAAAGGGGAGCTTGTGTAGTCTAGCTTTTGACTCATTATCCGCATCCCATAGCTTAAGCCATAGTGACCTCCTGGCCCTATTGGTGATCGTTGCCAACCTGGTGTTGATTTTCAATGAATCGACTGACATGTCCCCCAGATACTTTGCTGCTAGTAAAGAGTGTTGTAGCAGCTCAGTCTCCTGTGCGTTTGGTGGTAGTTTCTTTCCAATTTCTTCTAGCCATCTAATCATTGCTCTGGATGTTTAGAAGGCTGTGGTAGATGTTCTCACTGTCTGGCCTGAGAGTTCACATATTTTCTTCAATAACTCCTCCATTCTTTTGTCAACTGGGTCCCATAGGGCTGCTGCCCCTTCAGTGGAAAGTACTGTCCTTTTGTTTAATTCTGCTATCTTTGGGTCTATTTTGGGGGCAGAGCACCAAGTCTTCAGCTTATCTTCCTATAGCTGATGCATTCTGTCAAGCGCTCTTTTTTCTGGAAGTCTGGTGGGATCGGATAATGCCCATTCTTTTTGTATTATGTCATTGAGTGCCGGGCATACTGGGAAGTAGTTCTTCTGTTTGGGAGGCATCTGGAGCATTGGGTCCAGGTAGCTCTCCGGAGCTGGTTGAGAAATTTTGAAACCTAGTGTGGTGCATATCCATTTGATGAGATCTGATATATTGCCTATAGGAAAGAGCTTAGAGATTATGAATGGAGTGTCTGTCTTGGCCGGGCTTTCATCAGGCATGGAGTCCTGGTCGGGCTCATAATCGCTGTCTAGTGGTGAGCCTGTATCTGCCTCCTCCTCCACTTGTTTTTCACCCTGAGAATCCTCTGATTCCTCTGGAGTATGGTGTTGTGGCATCTGGCCATGATGTGGCAACTGTGCCTTATCCTGCCTGTGTGCCTCCTCTCTAGGGGCTCCACTGGTGGATGGCCTGGGGTTATTCAGGGACATCATGTGTTCCAGTACTTTTAACATATATGATTGCTGACTCTCCATCATTGCTGCCGTGGCTTTCTGGAGAGCTGCTACCACTGGGTCAACCTGCCAATCTTGCCTTTGAGAGCTCTGTGTGTCCATGTCCTGGGTAAAATTATCCCCTTTGCATGTCTGGCAGTATAAGTCCTTTTGGTGATGTAGCATGGGGGCCTTGCATGATGTGCATTCGCTATTTATGGACATCTGCAAGACAGTTAAATAGACTTTTAGTTGTCTGCCACAGTCATGAGAGTTTTGTTACCTACAGTATTGCTTGTGGACTGGCATTGCTTTGATTTTATTTTATATATATATATATATATATATATATATATATATATAGTATATATATATGCCCATGTTTTGTGTCCCTGCATTTTGATACTGCCCCATTTATATATATACATTTCATTGCTCCTGTTTATATGTATGTGCCTTTACAGGGCTTGTCATTTAAGAGTGGTCAGGAGGATCACGCTATGTGCCTTTTAAAGAGAGAGGGGAGTAATATTTGCCAGTCACAAGATGGTGGCGGTGTTCGCATTGCGCATGCACAATAGCCGTGCATATGCAGAAGCGGGAATTCTGTCTTCCCAAGATGGTGTCTGCTACCCAGTGCAGCTGCGTGCATCGGGGAAGGGATGTGTTTGCGCGTGAGAGTGCAGGCTGCACAGCAACATGGACCCTATCCCCTGGGCTACTGAGGCTCAAGAAGGAGCTGGTGAAGGAGGTGGTGGGTAAGGGAGGCCCTAAACGCCATCTTTCCCCAACATGGAGGTCTGCTATGCTACACCACAAGAGATATATTGCTGGGATTCTCCGGGTGCTGAGAATCCACGGACAAACAATTTCCAGGTAGGGAGGCTCTATAAATGACACTCTGGTATTTTGACTGTGTGAGTAAGAGGAACCACATGACTCTTGGTCTGTGAGTTGGGGAGTGATTCGCCATTGTTGTAAGCATAAAGTTATACTTTTGGGGCAGTTAGGTGCACTCCACTACATAAGGGGAGTGGACCGCTGCTACAGTGAATTGGGGTGTTTCAGTGTGTACACTCTGCTGCATAAGGGGAGTGTACTACACGAGCAGTGGGCAACAAGAGACTGGAAGTGATGTGTTTCTGACCTGGGGGGAGTCACTGTTTGAGGGACTCCACCCTACATGATCAGCTCAGTTCTAAACAGGTGCTCATTTTAAAATACAAAACCTCTCTGAATTTCTGTCTAGTTTGCTTCGCGATGCAATTTGACGCAGTTCCCTTACTGAATTACATTGTGACTCCACTGTACCTTGTATTGATGGATATTACATCCTAAAAATCATTTTTGTAGCAGTTCTGTTATAAATACTCAGTTATGCCTCATATTATTCCTTGTTGTACTGCCTGTGCTGTATACTATATCCATTTAAAGTAAAATGAATTACCTTAATTGATTCTTGTGTGATTCCTGGCACTGGAGCTTGGCGAGTGTGCTGCTAGCCTATTTGATGCACATAAAAAACTGAAGACATCCAGGTGGGGTAAGGGGCTTGGTGGAGGACTGAAATCCGAAATTTAGGTCACATGTGCATCAAGCAGCCTCTCAGGTGTGCATAACCCTAATGTAAGGATCTGGAAGTGCCATGGAAATACAGACAACACAATGTGAATTTGATTCCTACTATTGTCACAGACTCATTTTATGACCCTCAGCAAGTCTGCTACCCTCCATGTGCTCAAAATGTCTCTGTATCCTTATTGTGATCTCTCTCTCTCTCTCTCACACACACACACACACACACTCACTCACTTCTTCTCCCTCTCCCTCTCCCTCCATCTCTCTCTGCATTATTATAGTAACACTCTCTCTGCTTCCTTACTAGGATACAAGCCCATTTGAGATGTATGTTAATATGTCCACCGGAGCAACTCATTACTGTATAAGAGTGGCTTCACATGCATTTGCTTGGTGAGAGAGTGAGCCGAAGCAAGAGCTGTTCTGACTCGCTTAAGGCACGTGAAACCACTCTGACACAGGAAAGAGTGGCAATGGGAGACATATTAGTATATTATTGATAGAGTGTGACTGAGCCTGATAAATAATATAATGTTTTTTTAAAAACTGTTCCCTAAACATGTCCGTTTCCGGGGCATCTGCACTTGAGACTCTCATCACAGAATTAGAGTCTCTCATGTGCAGAGGAATGGAGCGCTCTGACTGGTTGGGAGTGCTCCGTTGATCTATATTACAAGTTATGTGAAAGATGCTGTATAAAATAAATTTATTTTATTTAGAAGTAATTGGGGGCATGGGAGGGGTGTGCACTGGTGTCAGACACAGGTCTTTTATTCAGATCTGTTAGGCCAGAACCTCTAAAATACTATACAATGTTATTCCACCAACCTAAAAACTTATGATGTCAGCAGAATTCAGATAATACAAATAAGCTTTATGGCTAATTGCTTATAGAGTTGAACATTATACATAGGCATAGCCGGGGAGACAAGAAACCCTCTCTCATCTTGCTTCCATTATGTTTTCATTTTAAAACTTTTATGCAATGGGACAAAATAACTGGATTTCTTTGGTGGAACACCCCCATTTCTAAATTCTCTTGGCTATGCCTATGTTACCAGCAGCATTTCTAAGGAATTAACTGTATTTGTGATTTTGTGGTCAGGTCTAGACTCCTAATACATAAAAAAATTTTGGTTCAGTAAGAAGTAGGTAGATACATAGATACATATGCAGTGTCGGCAGATAAGGGCCTATGGCCCACCCAGTCTGCCCATTTGAGCTTTTAAGTTCAGTTTGTTTTCCTAGAAGTCTGTTGCCCCTTACCCCGACCTCCAGAATTCCTTTATGTCTATCCCATGCATTCTTAAATCCCGTGATTGTTTCAGCCCCCACCACTTCCTCTGGAAGGGTGTTCCACTTGTCCACCACCCGTTCTGTGAAGAAATTCTTTCTCATGTTTCCTCTGAATCGTCCTCCCTCCAACTTCATCCTATGCCCCTAGTCCTGGAACATCTTTTCGCTTAAAATAGTGTTTTCCTGCACCCTGTTCCTCCCTGTAAGATACTTGTATGTCTCTATCATATCCCTCTCTCCCTCCTCTCCTCCAGGAGTACATGTTCAGTTCCTTCAACCTGTCTTCATAGGACTTGTGATGCAATCCATGCACCATCTTTGTTGCCCTCCTCTGAACCTTCTCTACCCTGTCTATGTCCTTACGTAGGTATGGTCCCAGAACTGTACACTGTACTCCAGGTGGGGCCTCACTAGTGTCTTGTATAGTGGAATTATGACCTCCCTTTTCCTGCTGGTGATGCCCTGCCTATACATCCCAGCATCCTATTTGCTTTGCCTGCTGCCTTGTCACACTGTTTCCCTACTTTGAGGTCATCAGAGATGATAACCCCAAGATCCCTTTCCTGCTTAGTGCATGCTATATCCTCACCCCCAACTGATATATTGTGCCAGGGTTTTGTGCCCCATATGCATTATCTTGCACTTCTTTGATTGAATTTCAACTGCCAAACCCCTGATCATTCTTCAAGTTTCTGCAGGTCGCTTCTCATTCTGTCTACACCCTCTGGTGTCTACTCTATTACAGAGCTTTGTGTCATCAGCAAACAGTGAAATTCTGCCTTCTAGGTCCTGCACAATGTCACTGATGAAGATGTTGAATAGGACCGGTCCCAGCACTGATCCTGTGGTGCCCACTGGTCACTCTTCCCTCTGTGGAGTGACAGCCATTTCCACCACCCTCTGTGTCCTGCCACCCAGCCAGTTACCTACCCACCACACTACTGTCCTGCCCACACCCATATTCCCCAGTTTGTGTAATAGTCTTCTATGTGGCACTGTGTCAAAGGCCTTGCTGAAGTCCAGATAGGCCATGTCCTGCCCTCCCTGATCCACCTCACTAGTCACCCAGTCAAAAAATTCAATGAGGTTGGTCTGACATGACCTCCCCTGGTGAAACCATGCTGCCTTGGGTCCTGTAGTCCATTGACAACCAGATGTTCCACCAATCTCTCCTTCAGTAGTGCTTCCATGATCTTCCCCACTACCGAGGTGAGGCTGACTGGTCTGTAGTTCCTGCTTCCTCTTTGTTCCCACTTTTGTATAAGGGGACTACATCTGCTGTCCTCCAGTCTTTGGGTACCTCCCTGTTTCCAGTGATCGGCTAAACAGGATAGCCAGAGGTTCAGCCACCACCTCTCTAGTTCTTTAAGGACCCTGGGGTGCACCCATCTGGCCCCATTGCTTTATCAACTCTTATTACTTCCAGTTTCTTGGGACCCTTTCTCGTGTAAAGGGACTTGTGTCCATTTCTGCACCATTCTCACCCTTGTACTCCCTTCAGACCCATTACCCTTCTCTTCCTCAGTAAAGACTGAGCAGAAATACCTGTTCAATATGTCAGCTTTACTGTTGACATCCTCCACACGGCCCCCATCCTCCCCCTTCAGTCTCACTATCCCTCCCTTTGTCTTTCTTTTTTCACTTATGTACCTGTAAAAGGTTTTGTCCCCTCTACCCACTGATTTTGCAATGTGCTCTTCTGTCTGAGCTTTGGCTTCCTTTACTGACCTCCCTGCCTCCCTTTGCTTCTCCTGGTACTTCTCCCGATCCCCTTCTGCCTGTGTCTTTTTGTATTGCCTGAATGCAATCTTTTTGGCTTTCACTTTCTTTGCTACCTCTTTGGAAAACCATAATGGTCTCCTCTTCCTTTTCCTCTTGCTAACCTGCTTAATGCATAATTCTGTTGTTCTTGTAATCCCCATTTTAAATACTGCCTACTGTTCCTCAACCCCTGATTCCTGTCCCATTCCCCTTAATGTCTCTTTCAAGTATCTCCCCATTTTCCCAAAGTCTGCCCCCCTAAAATCCAGGATATGTGTTTTTGTGTGGTTTGGTTCTGCTCTTTCTGTGATTTCAAACCACAATGACTGGTGGTCACTGTTTCCCAGGTGCTCCCCCACTGTTACCCCCATCACACTGTCCCTGTTTGTGAGCACAAGGTCCAGTATTGCCTTCTGCCGAATTGGTTCCATGACCAGTTGCTTGAGGAAGGCACCCTGAAGGGAGTCCAGGATAAATCTGCTCCTAGCAGGTGTGACAAAGATGTTTGTAGATCTCTCTGTCTCTCTCTCTAACTATATTATACTGGTACAGAAGCACCAGTATAATTAGGGCTGAGTGACAGGCTCTATGTTAAACCTCTAACATTTTACCTTATAACATGGGTTGACAAAAGGTGGAAACCTTATTGGCCAAAGAGCATCACCTGACCGTGGATTAAATTCACTATTTAATCCACAGTTGCGGTGAGATGCCCAGCCAGCAAGATCACTGGGCAGAGCAAGACTTGCTATATGTTGGAAAATTCAGCACTGACAGGCAGCCATTAAAAGTGCACCTATGCGAGAGAGAGGGAGAGAGAGACGCAGTGGTACCTTGCTGGCTGCCTGCCAGTGCTGTATCAAGCGCCCTGTTGTTGTTTAAGTGCTGCTACCCATGTTTAAGGTAGGGTACAAAGTGGCAATCAAACTCACACATTTCTGCCTGGTACTTTATAGTCCTGCAGCCCTTCTCCCCTCCCCCGTACATTGTCCTGCGCTCTCTCAGTGCTTGTCTGCAGCCTCAGGCAAAGACACCCACCCGACTGCCCAGCATCGTTAACCAGCCACAGTGGCCAGAGAGACATGGAAGATGTCATGCACAATTCCTGCAGTTCTCTGTGTGTGTCAGTTTAGAGGAAACAGTGAGGCAGGGAAACAGCAAAACTGCAGACTACGTACAATGTAGTGACACACAGTTCTTTCTTCCTCCGCCCGTACATTGTCCCTTGCTTTCTCCATGTTTGTCACGCTTCCTGCTCAAAAACATTGGGGCTCCTTGGGTGCTGTAAAACAGAAAAGATGAAAGTAAACTTCTTGCTGCTGCAGTGTCCTTCTCTCCGATCTCCCCAACACCGCTAACAGCTGCTCCGGGAGAAACAGACTGAAAGGTACTGACCATGCCCTCTACACTTTCTATCCTCTTGTTAGAATTACCCTAAGCCATGTTCCTGGATTCATCCTTGCTTTCTGCTTGCTACTGAGCCCCCAGCTTGCACTGTCACTAGCATCAACTCTGCTCTACTAGAGCTATCAGTGTCTAAAATCACTGGTTTAGCACATTGGTGCTCACTTGCTTCGACTTTTCTGCTGTACTGTTCACTGGGATGAAGCTTCACATTACGACTGGGCTCAGTGATTATCCTTGTACCTTGTTTTTATTGCTATGTATTGTTTTACTATGCCCATGCGTGCTATATTTTCTATTGTGCTACAGTATTATTTATTCTGTACCTACCAGGACCTCCTTGAAAATTAGCTTGCTCAATGGAGTTTCACCTGGCTAAATAATGATTGATTGATTGATTGATGCAGCTCTCTCTGTCAGCAATTAGTGGCTGGCAATGTGGAGTCCCAGCACTCAGAGCCTAGCACAGGGGAAGGGGGGAGAGAAAGAGAAGCAGAAGTGTGGCGCTGTGTTAGGGAACTGTTTTCAGACACTGTACAAAACAGATGTGGTGGGAAGGTTAAACAGACCACAAGGTTTATGTGCTGATAATGCAGTGAGGGGAGGTTCCTGAGTGCTACATGCAGCACCAGGTATCTTGAGTATGGAAAGATTCCGTTTCACAGTATGGTGCAACTGACACCGCATGTAGGAGAAATGGCAACATATCTGCTACTAAGAAAAGTGAGTGTCCACCTGTACTTCACAAAGACACAGTGCAAGGAATGATATGGAATGTTGTGTATGTTGTACATGTTCAGCAGCTTATGTCTGTACTTCCGAGGCTGTTGCAGTGCTTCCCCGGGGGGGGTGCAGCACTCGTATTAAAGACAAGCATCTTTCAGAAGTAGTTCTGCATCTGCACATACCATAACAGACATTGAAAGAGACAGAGACAAACAGTCACGGAGAGTGGAGTAGGTCACTTTGCACTCCCAGGTGCATCTAAATGTAGAAGTGATAGGCAAGGTAGAAGACTGTGTTATACACAGGAAATGTCACAAATCACATCAATAGTGTATGTGTGACATTTCTATCTGCATAACAGCAATTCAGTGTGCATTATTTATGAAGGACTATTTGCAAGGTGGCAGGATACAGTACCTTTTTTTGGACTTTACACATGAGAAAAAACACTTTCTGTGTATTTTCTCATGTTTTGAACATAATCCATGTTATAAGCACAATAGCCCGCTCCAGGGTATGGGGTTATAGGGATTTAATCCATGCCTGGGGTGCTTTGAGGGCACTCGGCCTGTGGCCATGTGCCTCACAATGCACCCCAGGCATGAATTAAATCCTTATAACCCCATACCCTGTCATGAATTATTGCTTACGTAAATCATCCCTGGTGCATTGTGGTTCCCCCCCTCCAGCCAATCACTGGCCACAGGGAGATCCCTGGTATCTAGTGCCTCCCTCCGGTCGATCACCGGCCAGAGTCAGAGTATAAAAAATATACTTACTTAAATCCCTGATGTCTAGTGGTCCTCGTACCCCCCACCACTCACTAGCCCCAATGAAAAAAAAGTAAAGTTAGGCAATTAAATCCTTGGTGTCTAGTGGACCCCCACCCCACCAGGTAGTGCCCCACCCGCTCCCCATCCCGAGCCTAAGCGGGCAACCAGCACAACCCACCACTCTCTACCACAGTTTGTTTTTACATGCAGTTTGCATGTAAAAAACAAACAAAAGCAAAGCAAAGTTACAAATGGTGAATTGTTACTTAACAGGACAACTTACAAATTGATCCTCGGAGGAGAATTTCACAACATCGCGGATAATTCGCAGGTGAAGTAAAACTTTGCTGCATCTCTAGTCCTGGTTGTGGCTTTGCACACCCTGATGCCAGTCCTTACCGGATAGTATCTAGAGCCCTGCTCACTGTGCTCCGCTAGAGCAGAGCCCTGCATTGGGGCAGGGGGTGGCAGGGAGATAAGGGTCATCCAGTCGGATGCCCGTGCTGGTCTGCCAATGGATCTCTGCTAATGCAGGGTGAAGGGAATGATAAGATACAGCAGTCCTTAAAAGACTGTCATATTCCCACTGGAATCGGTGACTTTAATGAAAACATTCAGACTGGTGCTGGTGAGACAATTTTGGAGGTTCCTGGGGCTGCGGGCTGGAGAAGGGGGTCTGATCAGGTCAAGATAACTGAGATGTATCAGATGTAGTTGCTGCCCCCCCTCTTCCAGCACTCTGTATCACACAGATTGTGTTCACAATGTGTCCCATGTCTACACCCTTCCCCCGGCTACATGGGTATCTCAGGATTAGGTGCAGAAGGGTCAGCTGCCAGATCTGTGGATGCACAGAGGTCTCTGCTTTTGCAGAGTAGGACCTCTGTGCATCACAAGTCCTCATTAACCCCCTCTGCAGGTGTAAAAGGGGGTGATTGGCTTTTGGGGGTCTAGTCCCAACTCTGGGCTTAGAATTGGAGGCTTGGGAGAGGAGACGGGCTGCAGGCAGAAAATTTTCAGCAACCATGCCATGTGATTTTTGGAGTGAGGAGGAGACTGCAAAAATGGTTTAAACAGGTTCAGAAATTCCTTTTTTGCTGCTGGGACATGGCAAAATGCTTCTATATGGATTCAAAACTTTTTAGGAGGTTTAAATCTGGTATTTTAACAGGTATGTAGATTCCCTCCATACAGCTGGGATATGAAAAAAATCATCATATGTGGAGCCAGAAGATGCTGGGAGACTTAAACCTGGTATTTAAACAAGTACACAGATTCCCTCTATGCTGCTGATAGTAAAATTGAGCAACAGCTGTACTGTATATGTCTAATAGGGCAATATAGCCATATACAATATGTAGTCAGAAAACTTTAGAAGATTTACATCTGGCAGTATAGTCTAGAGGTTAGAGGAACGAGGTGTGAATGGGCTTGATACATCTAGCAGACCAGACCTAAGTTTGATTCTCACAACCTCCACTTGCATACTGTGTGACTCTGAGCAAGTCACTTAACCACCCAGTGCTCCCAGATCGCCCCTGAAAATAGGCACTTGTGCCTAGTGGGCTTTACCTGGTTACCAAAAAAAGACTAAAAATTTAACCAGGTAGGCAGATTTCCTCTCTGCTGCTGGAACACGCCAAAACACCCATATGTGGAGTAAGAAAACTTTTGGAGACTTAAATCTGGTATATAAACAGGCACAAAGATTTCCTCTATGCTGCTAGGACAGTGCAAAACTGCCTATTCTTCTTTGTTTTTTAAGCACCTCCCACACACCCCGACTGGCCACTCTTCAGAGCGCCAGTGTCACCATCCTCTGACCTCCTGCCACCTCCACCAGCTCCCCATTGCAGCCTACCCCGAGTAGCCCAGCATATCCCTCTGCCAGGGGGATCCCTCTCTTCCAGGAGGAAATGGCCCCAACGGCCGACTACTCATCTCAGGCACTGCGGGGCTGGATCCAGGCTGGCTCCGGTACTTTGGGTGGCATGTGGCAGGGCACTCATCATCTGGTTGGTCAGGGGCATTTTCCAACTTTTTTTGCCCTGCCCACTGCAGTTCTCAGCCTTGTGTGAGTGTGGGGATGTCCTGGGGTGGGGGCATATTGGGGGTGTGTTGAGACAGCATGTCCCCCAAGCATGCCGCCAATCTGCCCACAGGTCCCCAGGCAGAATCCACCCCAGGAGGGAAGTGTCCAATGGATGCTTATCGAATCCCTCCCTGCCGGTCTCCACTCCTGCCACCCGGGCTCGGGGCGTGAACCCTGGTTGCCAGCATGCCGAGCGAACCCCTTTGCTCGGTGCCACAGAGCTGGCTGCCAATTCTGGTAATTAAACAGGTACAGAGATTCCCTATATACTGCTGTGAGAGGGCAAAATTCATGAAATTATTATTGGGGATGTTTCTAAAGGAAAGGCTAGTGAAGTATCTTGAATCCAGCAGATTAGAAGACCTGAGAAAGCATGGATTCATGGGAGGGGGAGGACGTCATATCAGACTAACCTGATCAATTTCTTTGACTGGATGACCAGGGAAATACATCATGGTGGGGCAGTGGATGTGCCCTACTCAAACTTCAGCAAGGCCTTCCACACTGTACCACATATGAGGCTCATAAAGAAACTGAGCAGTTTGGTGGTGGGTCCCAAGGTGGTAAACTGGGTACAAAATTGGTTGATGGATAGGTGACAGAGGGTGCTTTTAAACACCACTTATTATGGGGACATAAAAGTGACCAGCTGGGTACCTCAGGGCTCAGTGGACCAGTCATCTTTAGTATCTTTATAAGTGACAATAATGGAGGTCACGTGATGTCTGCTTGCTGAGTGGCAGCAGGGGTTTGGAGCTCTCCCTTCCCGCCAACAAATCAAAGCTATTTTGCGTGTATCTGACTAGTTTAACAACTAATTGTTGTATTACCAGCATGAGTACACTCCGCCTGTCGACTCTCGGGCGTTTTTGGAGGTGCATCTCGCAGTTTGTAGCGGGATGGAAGCGGACAAAAGCAGGCCTGGTGAAACATCGCCGCCTGCCATGCGGAAAAGCTCCTAAAAGCAGCGGAATCAGCCAGGGCCCCTCCTGATAGATCTGGGGATAAGAATCAAACGGCCAGCCCTCTCTCTGAGGAAAGATTCCTGCAGGAGATCGCCCATTAAAAGATGTACTGCATTCAATCACGGCTGATCTAAAGTCCATTCGGGGATCTTTCAGCGATCACTACGAGGGTATCCAATTCGGAGGCCAGGGTTTACTCACTGGAGCAGTGGAAGCTTACTGCGGAGGCCGAGATGGTCTCTTTGGCCCAGCAGGTCAAGAAATTGCAGGCGAAAACAGTGGACTTGGAGGGTCGTAGCCGGAGAAATAATTTAGTGATCTTGGGTCACTCTTAATGTGAGAGGGCAGCAAGGAGGGCTGGGGGGATACTGGGATGCATAGGGAGAGGCATCACCAGTAGAAAACAGGAAGTTATTATCCCTCTGTACAGACAGCTGGTGAGACCCCATCTGGAGTACTGTGTGCAGTTCTGGAGACCCAGTCTCCGCAAAGACATAGACAGGATGGAAGCTGTACAGAGGAGGGCAACTAAAATGGTGCAGGGTCTGCACCAGAAGACATATGAAGAGAGACTTAAGGAGCTTAATATGTATAGCCTCGAGGAAAGGAAGGGAGAGGGGACATGATAGAAACTTTCAAGTACCTCAAGGGAATCAACAAAGTCCAAGAGGGTAGCATCTTTCAAAAAAGGTGTGCAAGAACAAAGAGGCGCAATTTGAAGATAGAGGCTGCTCAGAGGTAATTTAAGAAGTATTTTTCACAGAGAGGGTTGTGGATGCATGGAGCGGCCTTCCAGAGGAGGTTGTGGAGTCAAAATCAGTGGTGGAATTCAAGCATGCATGGGATAGTCATAAGGCAGTTATGGGGGTTGGGGGTAGGAAGAAGTAGGCTACTGGTTAACTAGGATCTGCAGCTTATCCAGTAGGTAGGGAAATGGGCAGACTTGGTGGGCCAAGTGGTCCTTATCTGCCATCAAATTCTATGTTTCTATGTTTCTATGTTTGGGTCTTCCAGAGCTCGAGGAAGGAGCAGACCTCATGGTGTTTCTCCAAAAGTTTCTGGTGAAGATAGTTGGCCCTTCGCCCCTCAACCCTCACTATCATCTGGAGCGGGCTCATAGGGCTCTCAGGCCCAAACCTCCACCGGGCTTTCCTCCACGACCTATCATTGTGAAGTTCCTCAGTTATATCGAGCGACAACATGTTTTTAACAAGTCTCGGGAGCTGCAGGCTATTAACTGGGGAACATCTAAGCTACGTATTGCTCAGGATCTACGGAAAGAAGTAAGAGCAAAAAGAGCTGCCTTTCATCCTGTTGTACAGAAGCTGGTCGCTGCAGGCATTCCCTTTCATATGCTTTACCCGGCCATCCTAAAGGTTACAGTCGATGGATGTCCTCAGACCTATGAATCCCCGGACTTGGCTCTTAAGGACTTAACTATCAAAATGCCTAACCTCTTTACTGCAAATGGCTGAATTGGTGTCTCTGACTTAAGTTTTTTGGTGCTTTCTGGTTGTTTTGGGGCCTGCTATTTTATTTTATTTTATCTCCTTTTTATTTTTTTTTTTCCCTTTCCTTTCCCCCTTTAGTGTGATCGGTAGCTGCCTGGTTCAGCCTTACCTGTTCGGCTGCTCTGGTGGTCGCTGGGTCGACTGGGGACCTCGAGATGCTGAGCTAGGCCGTGTTGGTCTTTTCTACCTTTCCCTTCTCTCGAGAGTTACCTCACCCGGAACACCCTCGGGCGGGATGCTGTTTCCTGGTGTACTGGGGTTTTTTGATGGACCGGATCGGTCCTAGCGCTATTTGATTCCCCAAGGAAACATCCTGTCCTCACCGCGATGATGCCGGAGTGTCGCACTGCACTTTGTTTGCTTCCTTGCTCCTTTGCTCCTGCCTTCGCCGATGGTGAGTCAGCCTTTCCCTTTGGTCTTTGTGTTTCCCATGTTGGCAGAGGCACTGGGGCTAGTTCCAGAAACTAGCTGGTTCCTGTATCTTAACGAATAGCTGTTGGTGGGGGGGGGGGAGACACTCCTGAGCCTCTTGTGATTGCTCGCAGCTACATTGTGCGCTAATGGATGGGGGGTTTGCAAATCCAATCCCTGGTTTGAGGATACTGTCTGTTCCTCTGGGGTGGTGGGGGGTTGTCCTTCCGCTGTGGCTTATTGAACTCTGGCTGTTTTCCAGTTTTCTGGACCCTTATAGCCTGATGGGATATGGGTTTGCATTGGGGAATTGGCTGCCAGACTGTCACTGTTCCTGCATTTGTTTTGGGTCTGTTCTTGTCTGGGGCCGACTTGTATATAGTTGGATATGTTTTTGGGCGGTTAAAGGGCGGGGGTCGTTCCAGCCTATTGGGATACATGTCTGGTTTTTAGAGTTAGTTATTATGCATCTGTCTAAGGTACATCTACTTGGCAAACCTATCTTGATAGCCTATGGATAGCAGGGAACTAGGGGGTACAAGTGTCCCTATTGTTTAGTCTATATCTGTTTGACTTTATTTCTGTTTTATATTTGAAATGGCTTTAACGGTTCTTAAATTTGCATCGTGGAAAAGCGTGGGTCAGAGGAAAGCCATGAGAGCTCCAGGTTTTTAAACATTGTGACTTATTTCAGGTTGATATCTTGTTCTTGCAAGAAACCCATCTAACTAAAGCGAATTGAAATGGTTGGTTCAATCCGGGTTCTTGCAGCATTCGTTGCAGGTGGTTCCAACTCTAAGGGGTGTGCGATACTTATCAAAAAATATGTCAACTTTTGGTAAATAATATGATAGCTGACCTAGAGGGAGATATGTTACTGATTAAGGGTTCTCTCAACGGAGATAACATGGTTCTAGGATCTGTGTATGGCCCAATTGGGGGTAGTCCCGTGTTTTTTATGTCCCTAGCAGACAAAATTAGTGCCATGCTCCCTTCCCAAATTGTGTTGGGCGGGGATTGGAACCTTCCACCCTCTCATTTGTTAGATAAAGATCCCAAATCAAACCTTCCACCCACTCCGGCTCAAAGATCACTGCTGGATTTCACCCACATGCTCGGCCTCTGTGATCCCTGGCGTCTTTCGAACCCATCCCTTCGCTCCTTCTCGTTCTTTTCTCAGCCCCATGGTTCTTGGTCTAGGATAGACTATATTCTGGTTAGCAAAACTCTCTTCCCGAACCATCTTCTATCTGGCATCGAACCGACTATTCTTTCCGATCATGCAAGTGTGTGGGCAAATATATCCCCAGGTCTTAATTTTCAAAGGGACACTGCCTGGAAGTTCAACACCCAACTTCTAAAAGACACTCGAATTGTGACTCAGATCAAGAACCTTATTTCGTCTTTTCTGGAGAATAATCTCGGATCCACCTCCAGATTTGATTGTATTTGGGGTTCCCTAAAATGTTATCTTAGGGGCGAGCTGATTAAGATTGCTTCAGCAAGGAAAAGGGCTCGAATGTCTCGGGCATCTTCCCTTATGGCTAAAATTAGAGAATTGGAGAGCTCTTGTTCCCCCTTCTCCCTTATCATCCTTTGAAGCTCACGGCAGCCAAAAGTGAATATACTGATCTTCTGAAGGAAAAAGCTGAGTACTGTCTCGTAAGACTCAAGCTAGATATATTGAGCATGGTGAGAAAGCTGGTAAGCTTTTTGGCCCTGAGACTTGTTCACTAGAAAGTTCCAGATTGATCCGGCTATGCAATCCTCTTGGGCTCCATTGTAACTTCTCCCAGGGAGATAGCAAAGGTTTTTGAGGAATATTATAGAAACCTTTATAGTGCTTCCTCTCTACCCTCTATCTGACATATTAGCATACCTAGATGATATTGATATTCGAAACTTCTGCCTCGCACATAACTCCCCTGACCGCCCTATTTCACTCTCTGAAATTGAGGCTGTCATTGCCTCTATGGCTCGGATAAAGCTCCCGCCCAGATGGGTTTCCCGCTAATTTTACAGGACATTCTCCAAGGAGCTTGCCAATACTCCTCAAGCTTTATCAGTATCTTTTCTCTGCTAATGCGATTGACCCTACACTTCTTGAGGCCACTATTATCTAATTCTTAAACTGGACAAAACTCGTACAGATCCAGCGAGCTACCGGCCTATATCCCTTCAGAATTGTGATATGAAAATCCTCGCCAAGGTTTTGGCTGAGCGGATTAAGAAAATATGGCTTCATCTTCTTAGTCCTGAGCAAGTTGGGTTTGTTCACTCTCGCTCGTCTTTGGATCACCGTAGAACCCTTTTTCATATTTCTCATCTAGCTCAATCATCCCATCTCCCTATGGCCCTGATCTCACTTGATGCAGAGAAAGCTTTTGACCGCATGGGCTGTCCTTTCTCTGGGCTACACTGTCCAAGATGGGATTCCTAGTTTCTTTTCTTAAATGGATCCAGGTTCTATATGATTCCCCTTCGGCTAAGATATACTGTAACGGGGTTTTCTCTTCGAAGTTTCAGTTGTTTACTGGAACCAGACAGGGCTGTCCCCTATCACCTTTCCTTTTTAATTTATATCTCGAGCCTCTTCTTATTAAACTTAAGTCTTCCCCGCTTATTAAAGGTTGCCGAGTACAACAGCAGGACTTAGTCCTCTCAGCGTATGCAGATGACATACTCCTACATGTTTCTCATCCGGTTGCATCTCTAGAGCAAGCAATTCTGCTCATTAATCAGTTCGGGAACTTTTCCCAGTACAAATTGAATATATCTAAGTCTGAAATCTTTCCCTTAAATGCTTATACATATAAGCACGACTTTATTAAGTTTGGAATGCACTGGTCCCCAAAGTCGATTAAATATTTAGGTATTCATTTTTCCTCAGACTCAGCCCTACTTAAAAAGCTCAACCTGGATACTATTAAAACTCAAATTCAACAGGATTTACTAAGATGGTCCAACCTTCCAATCTCTCTCTGGGGTAGGATTAATATTGTTAAGATGAATGTCCTTCCCCCATATCTTTTATCCTCTTAACCTATTGGGTCTTTGGTTGCCGCTCTCGTATTTGCAACAGTTTCACGTGGTTTTCTCGGAATTCCTCTGGCACGGGAAAGGGGTCAGACGTTCCTTTTTTAAGCTTTCTCTCCCCAGAGATAAAGGGGGTCTTCGGCTTCCCAACCTTCTATTATACTACTGGTCCACTCACTTATGCAAAATTGGGAGATGGATCTCATCTTATCCTGATCCGTCTCCCCCAATTTGGCTCCAAATTGAGAAACTGATTCTTTTGGAGTCTAAGTTAGATCCTTATGCCATTTTTTATACTCCCATCTCTCTCCTCTCGCAGTGGATAACGGACCAAACAATCCTTACGTCTCTTAAATCCCTCTCTCAGTGTTTGCAGTTCTTAAGGATCCCATCCAAATTGGATCTAGGACAGCCCACTGTTCCTAACCCTAACATTAAGTTGGGCAACTCGGTGATTGTTCCCGATTGGCTCCCTCATATTAAAAACACCAGTCTGGACCAGTACTATGATCAGGGTTCTCTTCTCTCGTCCTCCGCAATCCTTACCAAATTTGGTATTCCCAAGGGCAGAGTTTTTAAAATATATCAATTAAGGCACCTCATTGCTGAGAAGTTTGGCACTCAATTCAGGGAATCCATGGTTCAACCCTTCCTGTCTCGCATCTTTACCCTTGCTTCTAAATCACACTCTATCTCGGCAATATACTCCTTTTTACTGGACTATAAATTTCCCAAGCCTGTTGCGGGGTCTGGTATCTGGCCCTCTCTATTTCCCGATGTTACCTTGAATTGGTCCCATATTTGGAGGGACTTGCATAGATACCATACTCAGGACAGACTTAAACTTACCCAATATTATATTTTGAATAATATGTATTATACGCCTAGGAAACTTTTCCGGCTCAATAGATTAGCTCTCTCCCAGTGTACCAGATGTTTGCAGGAGGAAGGGAATCCCTCCATATTTTCTGGTACTGTACTAAAGTTGCCCCGCTCTGGTCAGCTATCCGAGACAATTTGGACCCCTATTGGGCCTCACCCCTTTTCACTCCTGAAATGTATTTTAGGGGACTATAGTGCTATCGACTGTGTTGAACGTCGATATCATATTCTTGTGTCTGGTGCGGTTAAGAGATTAGTTCTTAGACATTGGACCCGACCAACTGTCCCTGACTTACCTGGAATGGTTGACTGAGCTGGCATGTCTTAATGTTGAAAGGGCTATCTGCTAGTGTCTTGATGCCGTATGGACCTATTTCAGAAAAGGTGGGGAAATTATCGCTCTTTATCTACACTGATGACCTCTTGGCTTTCCGTTGTCACCCAAGGAAGTTTCTTCCTTGTTTCCTTTGTATTTATATCCCTTGCACTTTTAGGAGTGATTCTCCTGTGCAATATCTTTAACAATATTAGTTTTTTTTTTCAGTCATAGGGTTATTTGGCACACTTGGGTTGGGGGTGGGGAGGGGTGATATGAGGGGGTGGGAAGTTGCAGGGGTGGGAGTGTGGTGGGTTCTTCACTTTTTCTTTTTCTTACTTTGTACCAGGTGTGGACAACTGGGTTATTTCATCCTATGTAAATGTTGTTTTCCTTTTTGAAAATTTAATAAACTTGAATTTCAAAAAAATCTTTATAAGTGACATTGTAGAAGAGCTAGAAGGGAAGGTATGCCTCTTTGGGACACCAAGTGCTGCAATAGGGCATCCACTCTGGAGGGAGTGGAGAGACAATGTAGAGACCTGAGAAATCTTACAGGATGGTCAAAGGTATGGCAGTTGCATTTCAATGCAAAAAAAAGTGCTGAATCATGCACCTAGAGCATAGAAACCCAGCGGAGAAGTATAAAATGGGGGAGAGGTATTGACGGCCACTAAACAGGAATGGGTCCCAAGAGTAATCATGTCTGATGACCTCAAGGTGGCAAGACAATGCAACAAGGCAGTAGGTAGGGTCAGCAAGATGCTGGGGTGCATAGGGAGAGGTATCACCAGCAGAAAGAGAGAGGTGGTGTTACCACTGTATAGCTCTTTGGTGAGACCCCAGCTGGAATACTGTGTCCAGTTCTGGAGATCACATCTCAGGAAGGATATAGACAGGATAGAATGAGGGATCTCAATATATACACCCTGGAAAAGAAGAGGGAGAAAGGGACATGATAGAGACCTATAAATACCTTACAGGGTAAATAAAGTACAGGAAAGGAGTATTTTTCAAAGGAGAAGAACAAGGGGGCATTCAATGAAGCTGGAAGGGTGGAAATTTAGGAGGAATGTAAGGAAGCACTTCTGCAGTGAAAGAGTGGTGAATACCTGGAACAGTCTTTCAGCAGACATAGTGGGGAAAATAGTGGTGGGTTTCAAGCATTCATGGGATAGGCACAAAGAAATCTTGGTAGGAGAGCTAGGGGTAGCTGGAGATCAGGTAGGGTCCGATGTGACAGTATAGGCAGGGGAAAATGGGCAGACTAGGTGGGCCAAGTGATCCTTATCTGCCAACAAATTCAGTATCTTATAATTATCCAAAAAAGGCAGTGACTTAAGCAAGCAGAATGGCAGAATACCTAGACCTCTGCAGGAGCTGGGTTTACAATAAAAAGAGGCCAATTAATTGATTAATTCATTCATTTATTTGATGGTAAAATGACATGCTTTGAATTTTGAAAAGACTGCTGAGGACATAGAAACACAGAAATTGTCAGCAGATAAGGACTGCCAGGCCCATCTAGTCTGCCCATAGGCCCTATACATTGTATGTGGCCACTGACCCTATGTGATCATTGGCATTTCATCACTCCTTCCCCTCTCAAGGTTCCCTTGTGCCTGTCCCAGGCATGCTTAAACCCCCCAACGGTGCTTGCCCCCACTACCTCCTGTGGCAGACTATTCCAAGTGTCAACTACCCTTTCTGTGTAGAAAAACTTCCTCACATTACCTCTTAATCTACCCCTCCAATTTCATATTGTGCCCCCTTGTTCTAGTACTTTTTCTACATTGGAAAGGGTCCCCCACCTGCACCTTGTTTATGCCCTTGAGGTACTTGAAAGTTTCACTCATGTCCCCCCATTCTCTCCTCTCCTCCAGTGAGTACACATTGAGGTCCCTTAGTCTCTCCTCATATGTTTTGTGGTGCAAGCCCTGCACCATCTTTGTTGCCCTTCTCTGGATAGTCTCCACCTTGTTTATGTCCTTGCACAGGTGTGGCCTCCAGAACTGCATGCAGTATTCCAGGTGAGGCCTTACCAATGTTTTTTTTTTTTTTAATAAACTTTATTTTTTCAAACACAGAGTAAAATCCATTGTTTACACAGAAGGATAAAGCTTTTGTACAAAAGATCAGACATACCTTATGCCAGTATGGGACCATAGTATTAAAGAGGAAGCTGCCATATTAGGCAAGAGTCACCTCAAAACATAGGAAACCAGTCTTGTTGCAATGCCCACTCCATTGGGCCCCATATTGTCATGTATTTATCCATTTGTTCTCTCACTTTATACTGGATCTTTTCCAGTTTCATGCATTCCAGCAGTGAGCTTAGCCATACAGTTACAGAAGGAGCTTCCTTAGCCATCCAGCACATCACAATGGTTCGAGGCCCTCAGCAATTCCCAGTTTATGCAAACCTAAATTAGGCCAGTTAGCTTCTCCATGCCCCAAATGGAGCCCCAGGAGATTCTCGATGGGTTCTAACCCTAAAGGGTAACACAGTATGTGTGAAAAAAGAGCCAGGATACCCCTCCAAAAAATCTGGATCTTCAGCATTCCAAAATCATATGAAAAAATGACCCAGCATGAATCTCACACTTCGGAAATATATCAGAGGCATTTGGGTCTATTATTTTTGCCAATTCTGGGGTGAAATAGGCTCAAGTGAAAATATTGTATTGGATGGCTCAGAGCTCATTATTGACCGAGCATTTTAAAAGGTTCTTGAGGATCTGTAACCAGTCTCCGCCTGTAAACCCATCGGGCAACATATCATGCTCCCATCTGGATACACGACTCCCCAAGGGGTTTCAAAGTGCCCCTATCAATAATCTGTAACAGATTCTCAAGGGTTTAAAGGATTTGTCACCCCATTGGCCTATAAATAATTCCTCTAAGGGAGAATGGGAGAAAGTTCTTCCCAGCGCCCACCTGGCTCTTACCTCACCCTGAATTCTAGCCCAGAGGAAAAAGTGGGATGCACTAAGGGTAAATCTTCTTGATAATGTCCTAAAGGAGACAGCCTCCCCATCCTCCCATAGTTGACCTACAGTATACAGGCCCTATTTTTTCCACATCTTAACTATCTGATGCTCCCAAACCGAAATACTGGCCCTCTCCCTCAGCATGGCTCCCAAATCCGTATCCGGGAAGAAGGTGTAAGAATGTTGGAGAATATGGTGTGCCTCTCTCCAGGCCTTAAAGGTAGTGTTTGAACATGGATTGGAAAGCCTATCAAATATACCATCATAAAGATACCCTACCATAGTACGGTTATATAGTGGGCATGATAGCGAGTTCTTCATGTCTAACCATCACAGACAAGGTGACCCCTCCATCACCAGATCCTGGATATGTGCCAATTGGAGGTAATGTTTGACATTAGGTAACCCTAACACCCCACCCCACCCACTGGCAACAACAGTATCTCTTTTTTTATCCGAGATCGTTTACCTTGCCATAACAGCTGGGTTATAGATCCTTCTAAGGCTTTTATATATTTGTTTGGTATACCTATTGGGAGAGTCTGAAAAATATACAAAAATTGTAGGAGAATACACATTTTCACTAAGCTGTCCCACCCAATTAATGTCAAAGGTAAGGCCCTCCAATTAATGCATTGTTCTTTTATTTTTTGGATCACCGGAAGGAGATCAGTTCTAGCCATAAGAGACAGCTTGGCGGTTAATATTACTCCGAGGTATTTAATTGAAGTGGAGGGGGGTACCACTACAGAACCCAGAATTATAGAGTTCTTAATTTTTCCCATGGGCATCCACTCACATTTTGACCAGTTTATCTTATGGCCTGATATTGGCCCATATTCTCAAAAAATATTGATTAATGCTGGCAGTGCCTTATCAGGATTTTTGAGGAAGAGGAGGACATCATCTGAGAAGAGAAATATCACATTATTTTTCCCTTTCTGTATCAACCCCTCAACAGACCCCTCCTGTTGAACTGCTCCCACCAGTGCTTCAATAGTAAGGAAATAAAGTAAAGGGGAGCGGGGACAACCCTGTCTCGTTCCTCGAGTAAGGACAAATGGGGATGATAACACATTATTTGTTAGAATTTGGGCCTGAGGATTCTTATAAAGAGCCTGAATCCACCCCATGATTCCCTCCCCAAACCCAAATTTACACAGAACTGCCATCACAAATGGCCATTCGACCTGGTCAAAGGCTTTCTCTGCATCTACTGCTACTAGACTCCCTTTTCCTTTCCCCTGCTAAAGGTGCATAATATTTATTGTTCTCCTCAGGTTATGCTTTGCCTGTCTTCCTTTCACAAATCCTCCCTGATCTGAATGTACCAACTTTGGAAGATATTGTTCCAATCTGGAAGCTAGTATCTTAGTTATAACCTTGTAATCGGAATTGAGCAAGGAAACTGGACGATAAGATCCACATTTGGTGAAGTCTTTCCCTGCTTTAGGCAAGACAGTAATTGTAGCCAAAAGGAGAGAAGGAGGAAGCACCCCCATTTCTAAGGCTTCCTTAATCATCCAATACATATGAGAACCCAAGGAATCCCACATGAGCTTATAAAATTCTGTCAGGATACCATAGGGGCCAGGTGCCATGCCTCTGTTGGCTTTCCAAATGGCCCTCCTAACCTCAGATAACATAAATGGTGAATCCACACCTGCCACCTCATGTGGGGTAAGGAAAGGTACCTGGATATTGTCCAGAAAGGAATCTATATTAGCCCCTGTTGGAAAATGTGTTGTGTAGAGAGAGGAGTAAAATTCTTTAAAAGCAGTATTTATTTCTTGTTGGTTATATGTAAGTGTTCCAGGGGTATTTTCCAGTGAAAAGATAGACATCTCCACCCTCCTGCCCTTAATTAAACTCGCTAGCCACTTCCCCATCAAAGTATACGTGTGATTTTATGACTATTAAGTTACGCTCCAGTCTCCTGGAGGATAGTTGGCTAAGTTGTCCTTTTAGCATCCTCAGTGTTTTAGATACTTGTGGGAAATGGGCTATCATAGTCTGTCTTTTCAGATTTATTATATTACCCTCTAAATCTGCCTCTTAGCGGCTCAAGGTCTTTTTTTAAAAGCAGCATATGAAATGGTTTCTCCTCGAATAAAAACCTTAAGGCATTCCCACACATTACCTACACTGGTATCTTCCGGGAGGTTTAACCTTATATATTCCTCTAGTCATTCTTTAATCTGGGCTAAACATTGGGGGTCTAATAAGAGAGCTGGATCCATCCTCCACTGGGTTTCCACTGAGCAGCTATCTGGCAAACAAAGGGTCACCCTAAGGAGGGCATGATCCGAAACAGTCATCAGTCCATAGGAGGCCTCTATAACCTCCCCTAACATTCCGGAGGGGAGGAACATGTACTCCAGTCTAGTATATACCCCATGAGTGTGGGAATAAAAAGAATATTCCCTGTCCTTAGAGTGGCAGTGTTGCCAGGCCTCCCAAAGGTCCTTAACCAGCACCAGAGCCTTAAGGGACACTGTACTATTGGGGGGGGGTCACATCTTCCCTCTTGACTGATTCAGATTGGGATCCAAATATGTACTGAAATCCCCCGCCAGGATAACAGTTTTGGGGTAGGGGCCCAATGTCACCCTAAATGGGTAAAGAAGTCTGAGGAGTCAAAATTTGGTCCGTACACTGACTCCACTGTCAGCCTCCTAGACCCCACCTCAACCTCTTCCAGTATATATCTCCCCCGTGGGTCCGAGAGGACTGAGTGGGCCCTATGAGGGAAGCCTGGACGAATCCAAATGGCCATCCCCCTCGCCTTAGATGTAAAAGGGGATACCAAGAAAGAACCACCCCATGACTCTGCCAGTCGCAGTGACTCCTGCTTGCCCATATGAATTTCCTGCAGGAAAATGATGTCCCACTTCAGTTTTTTAATTAATGACCAAAATTTTTTCCTCTTAGCAACAGTTTTAAGTCCATTAGCATTCCAAGACAAAAAGCTTATCCGATCCATAAATCATCTATAGTTATTATATTTTCACCCTTCTGTTGTATACCAGAAACATAATAAGCAACTCTGTGTATTTCTAAAACTGGTAAACAAAACATCCCCAACTATTCCCTCCCAATTTGACAAAAAAAAACAACACAACTTCTGTAAAGCCCCTCCAACAGGAGAGGCTGTACACACAGTCAAACTTCTCTCCTTCCAGCTCCTCCCCCCTCTTTCTCCCCTACACCCCCCATATTGTACATTCCACTACCTTTCGTGGAGTGAGCTATTAATCCACTGAAATCCCCAATCCTAATTGATAAATATATGGGAGAGTTAAACTACACCCCCACTCCATCACCACTAACTAAATAATAAAGGCAAAAGAAGAAACATGAATGTAATGAAAGAAAAGAAGAATATTCCCCCCCCCCAGGGAATCCATATTCCTAGTTGACTCCAGGATGTCCTCCTCCGGGGGTCCCAATCCCCAACTGAGTAGAAAGGGAAGGGGGCAGTTGCCCGTGCAAAAGGCTTAAAACAGATTAACAAAGATTGCTCTGACGTCCAAAATGAATGAATATGAAGGACCCTTTAACCTTCATACATTATTCGAGACGGTACATAGATCATCCTCCCATCTCAGATTCCCTAGAGTGAGAAGGAAGGGAGCAATTGAATTAAAACAACATTTTAAAGGATTTGATCAATCCGTCCACCTGTGTCATAAACTAGATATCATAAAGTGTATATTCCCTTAGATTAGTTTACCCAGAAGTGAATTATATATGTCAGATCCCAAAATCGTTATACCAAGCAACCTGAGTCTTACATAATACTATGTTTCCGAGTGATAGAACAGGAAATAAGATCCCAGTTCACAAATACAGCTTGGTTAGAGAACCCCAAATAATCTTTGGGAGTGTAGGCTTATATATGAAGCCTTATTAGTTGCCGCACAGAGACACCCCGCGGATTCTGCCAAAATAGGCCGCCAACCGGTGTTGCAAATCTCAGGATCAATTTCTCCCACAGCCTGCCTCACTCTTTCCAACCATACAGGTGTTAAGCAGCCAGGAGGTAGGCCTCTGAATGGTTCCCCCTAAGGACCTCTGCAAGGCTACCTATCTACTGTACTTTGCCACTCTCCCATCAATAATGAATTAACAACCTGACAGACACAAAACAGAAAATGAGTATTTTGCACAGTAATCGTTTTTTTTTTTCAAGAAGATCTTAAAGTCTATGTCCCTGGCCCATCATAGTCCAAGTGTCTGGACTGCAGTACAAAGAGATCTGCAAACAGATCAGAACCTAACAGGGGCTAGGCTAGGAACCTCCAGATCCAGCCATAATAAGCCACCATTCGGTGTTGCAGATCACCAAACTGATTTACTGCCCCAGCCAGCCCCACAGTCCTATATCCTAGAACCCCGATCCTCAAGTAGTTGGGCCTGTGATCTGCTGCCCCAAGTAGCCCAATTAATTACCCTGACTGTCTCGTTGTCTCTTCTCCTCTTCAAGTCCCACCACAAAAGCCAGGGCAGCCTCCAGAGATGTGAAAGAGCACTGATTAGCACCCTGAGGGCACACTATCAGTCGAGCCGGGTAAACCAGGGAAAACTGGCAAATCAAAGCATGCAGTTTTCTTTTGACCTCAGCATAGGCCTGTCTCTGCTGCTGGAGTTCATAAGAGTAATCTGGAACTGCTGCACCATCAAAGGACCCTGTTTCTGTGCAAATTCTAGGACTTTTGGCCGCTCCCGGTATCGGAGAAATTTAACTATTACATGATGGGGCCTCTGATCAGGAGAAGGTTTAGCCCCAGGAGATCTATGTGCCCATTGGATCTCCAGTTAAACCTCTGGTGGGAGCTGCAAGGGCTGCCGCAGCCATGCTTGGATGTAGGTGGCACAATCGCACTCTTCCACAGACTCAGGTAGGCCAATAATCCTGATGTTACAGTGTCTTTCCCAGTTTTCATGGTCATTGATATTTTGTTTTAGCCTCTCAATCTCCTTCAAGGCATTTTATAAGTCAATGTTCATAGTATGGCTAGTATCCTGCTGAAAGCTCACCCGGACCTCTAACTCCCCCAATCGAGTCTCATGGATGTCCACTGTGTCCAAGACTGTATTTACAGTCTGCTGGAGATGTTGCAACTGTGAGGTAACATTCTCAAAGCCCGTTTCCATGTGAGTCCCCAAATCATGTTTAAGGTCTTGGATTAATCGCTCGATTGCCTGGTAGTTATCTGCCATCTCTGTGCAGGGCTCTGTCTGCTGCCGTATGGCCGAGGTAGTTGGGGAGTCCTCTGGCAGGTCGCGGTGCTTCACCGGAGCAGGAGAAAGTGGTAGGCCCTTCCCAGATGTCTGAGACTTTGGCTTGTTAAAAGATAATTTTACCTGTTTTTTTGCAGGTTTAGCAGAAGTAGGCATTTGGATCTCTTAAATCACTGATTTAATGTTTGAAAAAACAGGTTTTAGCACGGGATGGAGGGGATATTCAGTGAATTAAGCCAGAGCTCTAGGTTTATGCGTCCATATTGCTCTGTAGCTAGGCCATGCCCCCTTGCCAATGTTTTATACAATGGCATCACCACCTCCAGCCTTCTGCTAGTGATACCCCTGCCTATGCATCCCAGCATACCTCTGGCCCTCCCCGCCACCTTTGTGCACTGCTTTGACAACTGAAGGGTCATCAGAGATGATAACCCCTAGGTCTTTTTCCTCCTTGTTGACAGTCAGCTCCTCCCCCAACCTGTAGCACTTCCCAGGGTTCCCTCAACCCAGGTGCATTATTTTGCACTTTTTTGCCTTTAACCTCGGTTGCCACATCTCCGACCATCTTTCAAGCTTCTTCAGGTCCCTCTTCATTTTCTGCACCCCTTCTGGAGCAACCACCCTGTTGTAGATCTTGGTATTATCTGAAAACAAGCAGACATTTCCTTCCAGCCCCTCTGTAATGTCACTAATGAAGATATTGAACAGGACTGGTCCCAGTACTGATCCCTGCGGTACCCCGCTGGTCACTCCCCTCACCCCCGATTGTACCCCATTTACCACCACCCTCTGTCTCCTGCCTGTTAACCAGTTCCTAACCCAGTTTACCATCTTGTCTCCCATGCCCAGACTACCCATCTTGTTAAACAGCCTTTTATTTGGGACAGTGTCAAAGGCTTTGCTGAAATCTAGGTAGGTGACGTCTATTGTCCCTACCTGATTTACTCCCCTTGTCACCCAATCAAAAAAAAATCTATCAGATTCATTTGGCATGATCTCCCTGCTGTGAATCCATGTTACCTCAGATCCTGGGCACCCTTGGATTTCACGTGTGCCACTATCCTTTCTTTCAGCGATGTCTCCATGATCTTTTCCAACATTGAGGTGAGGCTGACTGGCCTGTAGTTCCCCCCTCCTCCCTACTGCCACTTTTGTGCAGTGAGACCACATGTGCCCTCCTCCAGTCCTCTGGAACCACAGCCATGTTGAGTGACTCCATGAAGAGGGCCACCAGAGGTGCTGCCAGTTCCCTTCGCAGCTCCCTTAATATCCTTGGGTAGACACCATCTGACCCCATGGCCTTATCCACCTTCAGCTTTGTGAGTTCTTCTAGAACTCTCTCCACTGTGAATGGACTGGTGTCTACTTCTCCACCCCATTGCCTCTGCTACCCATCTGTGGTCCTTGACCCTCCCTAGTGAATACTGAGCAGAAGTATTTGTTCAGTGTAACTGCCCTGTTACCCGGGGTTACTAGAATCCCAGTAAGACCTAGTGGTAGGCAGGAAAGGCAGCTTGTGAAACTCCAGTTAAATGGATTTCATACTGTCTCACTCTATTCTCACTCTCAGCTGAGACTGAGGGATGACATCGCCATAGAACTTTCACAGCTGCATAAGCCACACTGGAATGCTGCAGTTGGAGGTTAACATAGAACGTTGGGGATTTTGAATTCAGTCTGTGTGCAGTCTTGGTGAGAGACAATAGTACAGCTGTCTGTGTGCAGGCTCTCAGAGCTTTAAGCTCTAGTTTAGAGCTACTGATTAGGAAGGTGTGTGTTTCCACCATAAGAGGAACACAGAAACTGGTAGTTGAAGTGGTGGAGACCGCTGTTACTGGTCCAAGTGCCTCATCACGGAGGGGATGGGGGGGGAAGGTTTGCCTGTTTTCCAGGGGCAACTCTCCTAGTTCTGGCTAAGGGAAGAAGCTGCCTATTCAAGTTGTGCTGCGGCACCAGAAGCTCTGAGAGAGAAATTCCTGTGGAGGAATCGCCTGTGGGGCACCAGCAACCAAAGGGTGAGTTCACTCTGAAAGAGGGCCAAGTGTTTTTCACTTTAACAGAAGGAAACTAAAGGGACTGTTACTGTGGGGTCAGGAAAAGACAGCCAAGTACAGTTGTAAAGTGGGGATTGGACTGCTTAATCAGTGAGGGGCCTAGAGCAATGGGCTATGCCAATTAAAAGTATGTTCAAGTCCAGCACAAAGGGAAAGCAAGACAAGTAGATGGAATGTGACATACATTTAGCAGTAATCTACATTGCCAAGCTTTACAGTATGAGGTGTTTACTGTCCAGAGAAATGGCAGGGTATGAATTGTGGGAGCGAGAGATGGGAGACCCCCCATCAGTAGTAACCAAAGTCACCTCTACAGATTTGCTCTGAGGCACCTTTTACTTTCTGTCAGGTATTTGGCCAGTGCCTGAGGAAAGTACCTAGACATGGCATTAAAAGGAGAATTCCCTGATAGAGCTGAGGTAATCTTAGATGGTTTCGGGAGCCACCAGAAAATGTATCCATGACATATGGAAGGTGCTCTTAGGTGGTTTAGAGAGCCACTAGAAAATGTTTCCATGACATATAGAAGGTGTCCAAGTGGCTGGCAAGGGAGCCAAGCCTGGGAAATCTCAGAACAGTGTTCAAGTTCGGGCTGTGTACCCAAAGCAGCGTGCAAGTCCAGGCTGTGTGCCCAGTGGGTTCAGAACCTGACGGCTAAAGTGTTGAAGAAGTGTTTTTAATTTTTTTAATCTGCATTACCAGGAGTGTAGCCCCGTGGAGGTCCATCTATGCTTTGTTTATTCTGTTTGGATGTGAATAAAGCCACACTTTAGAACCCCACTTCTGGTATTGGACATTACAATTATTGCTTCCTGTGTTCAGAGTTACTTGGGTGCCCCTGTGCAGAGTAGCCAAACCTAGCCTTTGGGCCGAGTGACCTATTCCTCCCTGAACCCAGCCCACCTGGTATTGCTGTCAGATTCAAACAGCATACCACCTGGTCGTTACAAAATGGAGGCACCGCTGAGGATTTGAGTTTGAAATTTTAGGGAGGAAAGGTGCTCGGGCAAAGGGCTAGCATTTTGGTTATCTGGAAGTGGGTTGCCCAAAAAGCTGAAGCAAGGTTAACTAATGTGTCGCTGTGTGCTGTTGTCCATGTGCTGCTGTTAAATGCCAACTGTTTACCAAGGAGCAGTAAAGCCTGAGAGAGTATGCCCTTGTCCTGCATCAAAAATTACTGCATTTTGCCAGCTTTTTTAAAACTGTTGTGACAAAGAAAAGTGTGGAAAATTAGGGGTAGCAAAAGGAAAATTGTGCCCTGGACGTTGGAAATGCTTTCTAGTGAATTGAGAGACTTGTGTTAATGGCCATGAAAAATGGTTGAAATGGGCTCCCGGCGTGGAGTCAATTAAAAAAAAAAAGTGTGGTTTTGCAGTTTAAATTTACCTGCTTGACGATCGCTGTGAGAAGAAGAGCACTCGAGAGGAAAGTGGCTCATTTGCATGCCGTTGTGTGATTGGTGAGACTGCAATCAGTCCCGCCCCGAAGCCAGCTCTACAGTGACTGCCCAGCATTTGAGAGGGAGTGTGAGTGAAGTGTGTGTACTGGCTTACAGGAGGAGCGTCGCGGTGACTGAAAGTGCTGTAAAAGTTTAAAAAATCAAACTTTTCTGTCAAAATTCGGGCTCAACCCACATCTCGATTGACTGGACTGTGAGTATGGTGTTCAGAGGGACGATCGGCAGGACTACCATCCTGCTTCTTTCCAGAAACCTCCAAGACTGGCTGCAGGCCATTTTCCATTGCAGCAAACAGATAATGATAACAGTGAGTGCCAACAGAAATAATTGCTCAAACAAGTGATTTTTGCCAAAAGCAGCTGAATCTGTGTGCAGCAGTGTAATCACTTTGCAATCAAAGACTGTGTTAAGTTTTACCAGCAAAAGCAAGCCTTTTAAGCCATCGACTGTGAGCATAGTTATGGGTTCAGCATCAGTGTAAGTTTCAAAGCCATGAGAGAGACTGTGAGTTGTATTAGGTTATGCAGCAAGAGTTACAGGCAATCCTGTGCTTGAAATACTGAGGCTTTAAGGGACTGTAAGCTAGAGCAATGTTTTCAGCAAGTGAAAAGTCTGTGGTAAATCATATAAATGTGCTAGGAAAAAGAATAGTGCAAGTTTGTGCAGTTTGAGCAAAGTTATCAATAAAGTGTGTAAATCGGATGTGCAGTGGCTTGACCCAATTTCTGAATGTTGATGCGTAGGAGTGCTGCTGCCACCATTACAAGGTGGGGTAGTAATGTAAACACAGCAGCAGAGGAGCCATTTTGAAAGTAAAAGAAAGTGTTCAGTGATGTGGGACTTTCAATAACAGTGAGCGTTTATTTGTTTTCTCTGCATTCATGGCCTCAGGACCAGCCCGCTACCCGGATCATGCCCGGGCTGTGGTAGCAGTAGAAGTAAACAAGTTAAGGGACATTGAGAGATGTTACTGCGGAGGACAACTGCCTCCTCATGTGGCGATTCCTGGATATCCAGTACAAGTATGCTTAATATGCTTAAATTCTTGAAGGGACATCTTCATGGTACCTCACTGTTCTGGGTGCCTAGAGAAATACAGTTTATTTAAAGCACTCAAGATTCATTTGGCTCCCACATGGACAAAAGTTTAAGAATCTGCAGTTGGAAGCACACAGCACCAGGCGAAGCCTGTTGGAGAAGGCCCCTCAGGGGAGTGTGGCACAAAGCTAGAGTGTGCAGATTTACAGACAGAACAATGTGCTGATGTTTTGGATGCTGGATCACAGAGAGACAATTCAGGAAGAGCATTAGTAGAACCTTGGAGAGGGGGGCCTAGCCCAAGTCTTATAGGAGAAGACGTGATGAGGGAGGCTGTGGAATGGGAGGTTTCAACCTCTGCGCCCAGCAAAGAGTGGATAGTCTCAGGAGTGAGGTTGACTGCTCACTCCTGGGCACAGATTCTCAATGAGGAAGAAGAAGAAGAGGGAACCTATGTGGCCTTGTGAAAAAGAAACTGGTACACAGCTCAAGCTCTTGCCTCAGAGAAATGCATGGAAGACAGTGGTGATGCCACTGCCCTGGCTGTGCAAGAAGAAGCCAGGGATCCTTTTTTTGTCTCATTGAGAATGCGTAGCTGGCAGAACCAGGACTGGATGCCCCCAAGCCAGGCCAGAGGTCTCAGGTTGACCAAAGCTAGTAAAGAGGAAAGATTGGTTCGTAGGAACGTGAATGAAATCTATGGGATGTCCTTTCTTACCTTTCCTCAGAGAGTCTGGGAGGAGATTGAGAACAACAGGAAATCCTGGATTTGGGCCCAAGCAATGATATGTGTGCATCCTGGTGCAAACAAGCATGTCAGGAACAGAATGTTTCATGAAAAATACAGCCAGTGGAAAAGAGGCAGGACACTGTTAATGGACACTGTTCGAATAGTGGATGGAGAGGGACATGAAACCTTTCACAGTGTGAATTATGTGCGCCAAGATGGGGTAATAATTCAAGCGCCTGACTTGTTGTGCTATTGGTCACAATGCAAAGACCTCTCTGCAAATGTGTCCATGCCTACCAAATGGAAAGCAGAACAGTGGTAGTCAGTGCTGCCACTCCAGCCATTGCAGTGCCTTTGTTGTTCCGCCAGTATGGACATCCAGGACTCAGGTGTCCCACATTCATCAATTCTACAGTGTACTGACTTTCCAGTATCCCTCGACTGGCCCACCAGATGACTTCAGATCCAAAGAGGACACCAGCCTAGCTGTATCCTCATTCATCGCCTGGTAACCGGATGGCATCAGACTAGCTGTTTTCCTTTTTTTCCTGTTCCAAGGTTCCATCTCCAGAGATGACATCATCCCAGCAGTTTCCAGATGTGCCCTCCTGTCGCTCCCGGAAGATGTCCGCCCAGCTGTATCGGAAGAATGCTGCCAGGGAGAGTCTTCGGCTGAGGACCAGGTCGGTGCCATTGTCATTCTACAAGGGACTGGTAAGTCCAAACTTTTCTATTCTTATGACATTGCAGTACACACCCTACACTAGCAGACTCCAGATGTTGGAACTGTCCGGAAAGACTCTCCCCTTCAGGACTTTGGCCTGCTAGAACTGTGCTTCACCGGGCTCCGGCTCAGGAGAGACTCTTTAATGGACTTGCCTTCGGAAACTGTGGTCACTAGATAGGACGTTTAGGGCACTCCATCCCCCAAATATGTGTATTGTAAATAATGCCATTGTTTTCTACTGTTTTCTAATGTTTATACTGTTTTTCTACCTTTTCAAAAAAAAAAATCTTTTTGGGATTCTTCAGTGTTTTGATGGTAGGGGTTTAGATAGATTGTGTATGCAGATTAGGAGTGTATGTTATCTTTCTTTTTCTTGCAGGTGTTCCTGAAGAAGATAGAAGAGAAGACAAGAAGAGGAGGAGGGACTCATCAGGGTTCCTGACTAGTACTTTAGAGTGTAGTATTTAAAGTACTGTTGTTGTTGTTGTAACTGTGTGTAACCCTTTTCTTCCACAGGTATGGTTGTGGGGGATGTGGAAGTAATGCAATGGTATGGTATTAGCTCCTGGTGTGTGGTTGCATGGTGTCCGAGGTCAGAGAGGTCCCTTGTTTGTTTTGTTCTGGGATTTGAGTTAAAGGCAGATAGGTTTTCGCTAGAGGGCTGGGGGGGGTAGACAGGCTGTGGCCCTGACCTGCAGTAGGGGTTGCAGTGCTGATCTATTAGGGCTATGCTCTAGGCGTTCTACCGGAGCCACTGGGTACCCATAGTCAATGGGTAGAGTAGAGGCTGATACATCAGCCAATGGATTCTAGGCCCTTAGTGTTGTCTGCCTGTGCTGGCACATGGTATGGGAGAAGGTAGTACTACCTCCCCGTAGTCAACACATGGGGCGAGATGGCCTAAGCCGGGTAAATAATGACTGCGGACAGTCATTTTCCTGGCCAGGGTGAGTGTAACCCCCCTGTTACCCGGGGTTACTAGAATCCCAGTAAGACCTAGTGGTAGGCAGGGAAGGCAGCTTGTGAAACTCCAGTTAAATGGATTTCACATTGTCTCACTCTGTTCTCAGTCTCAGCTGAGACTGAGGGATGACATCACCATAGAACTTTCGCAGCTGCATAAGCCACACTGGAATGTTGCAGTTGGAGGTTAGCATAGAACGTTGGGATGTTGAATTCAGTCTATGTGCAGTCTTGGTGAGAGACAGTAGTACAGCTGTCTGTGTGCAGGCTCTCAGAGCTTTAAGCTCTGTTTAGAGCTACTGATTAGGAAGGTGTGTGTTTCACCATAAGAGGAACACAGAAACTGGTAGTTGAAGTGGTGGAGACCACTGTTACTGGTCCAAGTGCCCCATCCCGGGGGGGATGGGGGGAAAGGTTTGCCTGTTTTCCAGGGGCAACCCTCCTAGTTCTGGCTAAGGGAAGAAGCTGCCTATTCAAGTTGTACTGCAGCATCAGAAGCTCTGAGAGAGAAATTCCTGTGGAGGAATCGCCTGTGGGGCACCAGCAACCAAAGGGTGAGCTCACTCTGAAAGAGGGCCAAGTGTTTTTCATCTTAACAGAAGGAAACTAAAGGGACTGTTACTGTGGGGTCAAGAAAAGACAGCCAAGTACAGTTGTAAAGTGGAGAGTGGACTGCTTAATCAGTGAGGGGCATAGAGCAATGGGCTATGCCAATTAAAAGTATGTTCAAGTCCAGCACAAAGGGAAAGCAAGACAAGTAGAGGGAATGTGACATACATTTAGCAATAATCTACATTGCCAAGCTTTACAGTATGAGGTGTTTACTGTTCAGAGAAATGGCCGGGTATGAATTGTGGGAGTGAGAGATGGGAGACCCCCCATCAGTAGTAACCAAATTCACCTCTACAGATTTGCTCTGAGGCACCTTTTACTTTCTCTCAGGTACTTGGCCAGTGCCAGAGGAAAGTACCCAGATGTCGGATTAAAAGGAGAATTCCCTTATAGAGCTGAGGTGCTTTTAGGTGGTTTAGGGAGCCACCAGAAAATGTTTCCATGACATATGGAAGGTGTCCAAGTGGCTGGCAAGGAAGCCGAGCCTGGGAAATCCCAGAACAGTGTACAAGTTCAGGCTGTGTACCCAAAGCAGTGTGCAAGTCCAAGCTCTGTGCCCGGTGGGTTCAGAGCCTGAGGGCTAAAGTGTTGAGGAAGTGTTCTTGATTCTTTTAATTTGCATTACCAGGAGTGTAGCCCCATGGGGGTCTATCTATGCTTTGTTTATTCTGTTTGGATGTGAATAAAGCCACACTTTAGAACCCCACTTCTGGTATTGGTCATTACAGTTATTGCTTCCTGTGTTTGGAATTACTTGGGTGCCCCTGTGCAGAGTAGCCAAACCTAGCCTTCCGGCCGAGTGACCTATTCCTCCCTGAACCCAGCCCACCTAGTATTGCTGTCAGATTCAAATGGCATGCCACTGGTCATTACATCAGTATTTCTGCCTTGTCCAGATCCCCCTCCTTACACTCTCCCTCCTTCCCTTTGAGCCTCACAGTTGCCCTCTGGTTTTTCTTCTTTCACTGATGTACCTATAAAATGTCTTGTCCCCTTTTTTCACAGACCATGATAAACCCTCCTCTGTCTGCACCTTAGCTGTCCTAACAGCCTTCCCTACTTCCCTTAGACATTCAAGGTACACCTCCCTGTCTTCCTCCCTTTGGGTCCCCTAATACATAGAAACATAGAAGTTGACGGCAGATAAGGACCGCAAGGCCCATCCAGTCTGCCCATTTCTTTTTCTACCTTATAAATGTGCCATCGGCCTTTGCTCTGTCAGTGACCTATCTATTCATAGTCATTTGTATTGAACCCTTATGCCTATCCCATGCCTGTTTGAAGCCCTGCACTGTATTCATAGCCACCACTTCTTGTGGTAAGCCATTCCATGCATCTACCACCCTTTCTGTGAAAAAGAATTTCCTCACATTCCCCCTTAATCGGTCTCCCTCTAATCTCATGCTGTGTCCTCTTGTCCTGCTATTTTTCTTATATTTAAACATGTTAGACTCTTTTCACCTTGTTTATGCCCTTAAGGTGTTTAAATGTCTCGATCATATCACCTCTCTCCTCCTTTGCTCAAGGGTATACATATTGAGTCCGTTAATCTGTCCTCATATGTCTTCTGATGCAGTCCTGCACCATTTTGGTTGCCCTCTCTGGACTGCCTCAATTTGGTTAATGTCCTTGTGAAGGTGTGGCTCCAATACTGCACGCAGTACCCAGATGGGGCCTAACCAATGTCTTGTACAGAGGGATTATTACCTCCTTCTTACGACTTGTGATACCTCTACTAATACACCCTAACACCCCCTAGCCTTACCTACTGCTTTAGAGGTCTGCTTGATGATTTTAGGTCATCAGTGATGATGATGCCCAAGTCTCTTTCTTCCTTTGTGACTGCTAGCAACTCCTCCCAGCCTATAAGTGGCTTCAGGTTTCTTCCCTATGCATGATTTTGCACTTCTTTGCATTAAATCCCAGTTGCCACTCTTCTGACCATTCTGCTAGTTTATCCAGATCTCTTCTCATTCTGCCCACCCCATCTGGATCATCTACTCTGTTGCAGATCTTGGTGTCATCTGCAAACAGACAAGCCTTACCTCTAGTCCATCTCATGTAGGTCACTAATGAAGATGTTGAATAGGACTGGCCCAGGACTGATCCCTGAGGTACCTCTACATTGTGACTTGCATCTCTTCTGACTGTATACCATTTACTACCACTCTCTGTTTTCGCCAGTCAACCAGTTTGCCACCCAGTTGACCAACTTCTGACCTACCCCGAGCCTACCTAGCTTATTTATCAATCTTCTATGTGGAACAGTGTCAGAAGCTTTGCTGAAGTCAAGGTAGGTGACATCAACTGCTCCCCTTGGTCCACACACTCTGGTTACCCAGTCAAAGAAATCTATGAGATTAGTTTGACAGGACCTTCCTTTGTAAACCCATGCTGTCTTGGATCCTGTGCCCTATGGATTCCAGGTGTTGCACTATCCTTTCCTTAAGGAGTGCCTCCATAATCTTGCCCACTACTGAGGTAAGACTGACCGGTCTGTAGTTCCCCACCTCCTCCTGCTACCACTCTTGTGGAGTGGGATCACATGAGCCCTTCTCCAGTCTTCTGGGACCTCTCCTGTGCTCATAGACTCACTAAACAATTCTGCTAATGGCTCTGCTAGTTCCTCCTTTAGCTCCTTAAGTACCCTGGGATGTATGCCATCAGGTCCCATTGCCTTATCCACCCTGAGCTAGCAAGCTCTTGTAGGACCCTCTCTTTGTGAAGGGAGTAGTGCTCACCTCCCTCCCCTGTGTCCATGATGCTGAGCTTGGGCCCTGCCCTACCTCTCTTCAGTAAATACTGAGCAAAGTATCTATTTAGGATAGATGCCTTTACAGGGTCCTCCTCCTCACATGCTCCCTTTTCTCCATTAAGCTTAGCAATACCCCTCTGGACTTTCTCCTTTACTAATGTATCTATAGAAAGTCTTGTCACCTTCTTTACTGTTCGTGCTAGTGTTTCCTCAGTTTGGGACTTTGCCTGCCTTACTGCCTCTGCTTCCCTTAGGGCAGTTTGGTATGCCTCCCTATCTTCATCCCGCTGTGTTCCTTATATTTTTCTGAAGGCCAGCCTTTTGGCTCTGACCTTTTCTGCTACTGTATTTGAGAACCAAAGTGGTTTCCTTCTTCTTTGCACTTCCTTTTCTGTCTAACACAATGGGATGTTGCTTCAAGTATTGTATCCTTAATGCTTGCCCACTTTGCCTGTACCTCCTCACCTGTGTTTCTTTTTGCCAGGGCTGCTTAACTCTGTTGGCCATCTTATCAAAGTCAGCTCCTCTGAAGTCCCATATTTTTGCCTTGGAATGGGATGATTTAGATGTAGTAGCCAAATTGAACCATACCATGTGATGGTCACTGGCCCCCAGGTGACCTTCTACCTGAGATCTGTGATCCTTCTTTGTTAGTCAGTACTAGATCTAGGATAGCCCTGTCTCTTGTGGGTTGCTGTACCAGTTGTTTGAGGCCCTCCCTGCAGGGAATCCACTATGAGTCTAGTTCTGGCAGATATTCCTGCTGGTATTGACCAATCTGTATCTGGCATGTTGAAGTCTCCCATTATCAGAATCTCCCTTTAGCTGTCATGTTTTGTATATCTTCTAACAGTAATGTGTCTATGTCCCCTCTGGTCTGGGGGCCTGTAGACAACCCCAGTTCTTATGGCTGTCCCATTTCCTGTTTCCAGGGTGACCCACAGTTCTTCTGGCTCCTTATGTGTATTCTGAATTTCTGTAGCTTTGATATTTTCATTAACATACAGGGCCACTCCTCCCCTTTGCACCTCGGTCTCTTCTGAACAATACATAGCCATGTACTGAAGTCTCCCTATGTGGTTACTGGTAAACCACGTCTCACTAATTGCTACTATGTCCAGTTTAGCCTCTGACATTATTGCCTGCAGGTCTGGGATCTTATTTCCCAGGCTGTGAGCATTTGTGTACATGATTTTCCATTGGCCAGATTTTGAAGTGTTAGTTGTTGGGTGAAGTTTGGCATTACCCCTGTGCATCGTATGGGGAGACAAACCTTTTTTCTTACCTGGTGATGCAAATGAATGGCAAACACGCTGAATTCCTGTTTGACCACTAGCTGAGGGGGGAGGAGTGTTCTTCCCATTCGACGTATGGGGTGCTGCACCCCTCTCCCCATTTGCTAGTTTAAATATTCTGCAAAGACGTCAAACTTCTGCCCCAATGCACTGACTCTCTTTAGTCAGATGCAGTCCATCAAATTTAAAGAACTTTCGCCTCCCAGAACTGTTGCCAGTTCCTACAAATCTGTGTCCTTTTCCTGGCACCAGTCCTGAGCCACGTGTTTAGCTCCCTATCTCCCCTTCTCTGACCTTCCGTCCATCTGCTCCCTTCTCCCAGACTGGCAGGATCTCAGAGAAGGAGATGCCGGATGAAATAGATGATAGTTTGTCACCCAGCCTAGTCAGGTGTTCCTTGGTCTCCACAACTGACCGGCTGGTGAGATCATTAGTCCTATGTGTACTAGGACATCAATGTTTTCTCCTGCTTTGTGAACAATTTAGCAATGCGGTCAGTGTCTCTCCATGCTGATGTACCTGGGAGACATCTGACCATCACCTCTGGCTGGAGATGGGTATCAACTCCCGAATCATGGAGTCTCCTATGATCAGAAGTTTTTGGATTTCCTTTGTGCTTGTTTAGTTTTGGTTCCTGATTTGGGTGAGTATTGTTGTGTAGCTCCTGTGCCAGAGTGTCCTGCTCTGCAGTGTCTTCTGCCTCTTTATTTGATTTCAGAGATAGAGGCAGATACCTGTTTGTAGTGTTTATATGGTTTTTGGAGGTAATGTGTTGAGAGCAGAGAGTGATGGGGCACCTGATTTGCTTCTCCTAACCACCTGCCAACCTCCTGGACCAACTACCCTCTGCAGTCGAGGTTTTTCTGTTGGATGCTGGGGAAATGGCGGGTGGTTCTTATAATGTATTTCCTCTTCAATATGAAATTTGAGGCGGAATTCTGCCCATGCTGCACGGAGCTGAGACCTAAGATCTCCAAAGGCCCAGCATGTAGGACAGTGTCCTAAATCCTGTAAGACTGTCCTTCTGAAAATTGTTCCACAGTACCTGCAGTTAATGAAATCCATTCCAAATAAGTTGCTGGGTTTGTAACCTAGTCAGAGTAATTAGAAGGAAAAAATGCAAGTAATGGTTTAATTTTGCTTTGTTTAACTTGTTATAACAAGTTAAATTACTAGTGCCCTGTAAATGAGATCACCTTTGTGGAGGCCCCACTGATCTGTCCTTCCTGCTCTGCCACAGGAAATGTCACAACTGTGGTACCCTATAAAAGGAGTGTAGCGGGGTGGTTGGGGATGGGGGGTGGCTGGGCCCTTCCCTGCCTAAAAAGAAGAACCACGGACGAAAGAACAAGGAGGTAAGAGCAGAAACAATCAGTCAACAACAAATGCAGTAACCCTGAAAGCTTATCCTAATGTTAGATAAAACTGTAAAACCTGTAAAGCACCACCTGTAATAATTTCAGAGAAGATATACCCTGTAAGAAACACTTTGCTACAGAGAAAAATAAAGCAGTAACAGAAGATATACCTTGCAAAAAAGACAATTTGAATCAGAAGATTACAGCAGTAATCTGTTAGCACACACCTGTAGGCACACCTTGTAATAATGCAGAAGAAGGTATACCAGCAACAACAATTTGAATCAGAGAAAAATAAAGCAATGAAATGTTAGCAACAAACAGTAGCAATCCCTGTGAGTAAAAATAAAACACCACCACACAGTAAATCTGCTTAGCCAAACTAAGTCTTAATCCTTCTCCTTGCTCTGGTAAGTTTCTCTACTCTGCCTTTCAAGCAGTCTTAGATGGAAAGAGCTCAGGTGAAGCTAGGTGCCTTGGCCAGCAAACCAAGTCTTCTATTTCATGAAACTCAGTCTTTAGCCCTGACTTTTGACGAACTGTATTTCTGTGCTCAGGGTTATTACTGGAGGAAAATCAATAAAAGTTGCAAACCACAGATCACGAGGAAGACCCTCAGAGTCTTGCTTCTTAACTTTTCATCTGACACAGAATAACTGGCTGGCAACTGTAAGTGGAATGCTGATACTGGTAGGTTCCATCATAATGTCACAGCTCTGTGAGTGCATCGTTGTCCCTGGTAGCATAACATAAAAATTATCCAGAAGTTATAAATTACCCAGGGACAACGTGGAGTTAGAGTGTACAGCTTTTTAGACTAAATGTATTTTGAGGTACTGTAGATAGTACCCCATGACTGCAGCTAGCTTTGTGTATCATGTACATTAAGCACCTGTTCTGCCTGCCACTACCCAGACCTATAGCTTGTTTTATGTTGAGGTGGGAAACAAACTAAGTTTGTATACATGGGCAGTATTCTCTTTGGACTTAAAGCAGAAGTACTAGTTCATACAAATGATGTTTTTAAAATAGCTATGTCAAGCAAGCCCCACAACTGACAAAACTTGAATCATTTGCTTTAATTATTTTTGTTTTCTTTATATTCTTTATTTTCTAACAGTTCAGCACAGGCACTTGTCACGAGTGCCATATTGATTCTGAGGGAAATGGGGTGCTGCCATTCTCTCATTGGTTATTTTACCTGGTGATCTGAATGCATCACCCTTCCTTTGCCTGCTGAGTGTTTGCTGGACAAGCAATGTAAACAAAGGGTGAAAAACAGGAAATAGTATGGTGGCTGCCATCTTTTCTGTGGATCCACACAACATTATAACTGTATTAAAAATCAAGGGAACCAATTATCAGAAAGCAGTAGTAAGCAGCAAAAGTTACATCTGAAATTTTAAACTCTCAGACAGTGCAAAACTCTGGAAAGTGATGAACATTTTCTGGTTAACTAGTACTGCTGCTTTAAAGAGGACAGGAAATCATTTCTGATTGGCAGCTGTTTATACAGTTCTTATTCTCAAAAATGATATGCATTCCCCTAAATTATCCACATATATAACTGAACCTGAATAAGCAAGCATTTGTCAATGCCGAATGTTTGCTTACTGGCATTGGCAGTGGTAGTGTAGAAGTTACAGAGCTGCGTAATAGGAATGGCAGTGAAGTATTGAACTGAAGTCAACCCCACCACCACCCTGCAGAGAGTGACAGGCATTGGGGTGTGCATTTGGGTGCGTCAAGCATAGCGACCGCATCATTTCACCCACCCACTCTGCAGAGAGACTGACAAGTGTCACGTGTTCCTTGGGGTCTTTGGCCTTTTGTGCGCACTCCATTTCATTAGGAAAACATGTGAGATGGGTGCTATATAGAGAATGGGGTGAAGTTTGGGGTCAAGAGTCAAGGCATACCCTCGATGCCTCTCAGTGACTGCAGGGTGTGGAATGGTATGAGCATCGCAGGCAAGAATCCCAAGTCACACCCCTGATTCCTGTCATTCTCTATAGGGTTGGGCGATTTAGTTGAAAAGCCTAATACCTTTCGTTGGTATTTTAACTCCAAATTTTCAGCATGTTTGTTTTGTGACCCCACCTCATGAACAGGGGGAATATCAGTTTGGTAGCCGAAAGCTGCTTATGCACAGTGACTACGGGATTTAGCACCACAGGTGCAAAAATATTCCGAACAGGATGTAAAAAATGACAGCTGTACTATTTCATGGGGAGGTGTAAAATGGCTATGTTGCAAATGTGTAGTAAAATATTTAAAAAATGGTGAAGTCACTTACGTATAGAAACTGTGCAACCACACCGTTATATAAGTAGGTTGGGGATATTTTATAGCAGATTGTCAACTCAGGCATTTTGGTGCCTCCGATCATGAACAGTGTCACTGTGATTTTCTTTATCTGTGCCGAACAATGATTTCCCACAGCGACCACGCATCTCTGCACTGAAAGTGTGAAAACACACTCGCCATGTTGTGAAAAATGGCAGCTGTACTGTTCATAAGGAAGTGTTGAAAATGCCACTAGTGAAAATCTGGACTGAAAATATTACAAAGTCATGAACTAACGAGGATGCGTGGAAACTGCACAATGCTCACTCAGTAACACAGTCATTTTATGGACTTTTGTCACCAAATTTTCAACATAGCCATTTTAAGACCTCTGCTCATGAGCAGTGTAACTGTAATTTTCTTAATCTGTCCAAACATTGCTTTTCGCACCAACAGCACCATTGTGCGCTACATGTCTTGATAACACATTTTGGGTGACATATAAAAATTGCAGCTGTACTGTTCATAAGGAAGTTTAATAAAATGGACATGTTGAAAATCTAGAGTGAAAATATTAATTTGCAAACTTACGAGCATGCATAGGAACTGTGCAGCATAAGCTCGATAAAAGTCATTTTTAGGCATTTTTTCACCAAATTTTCAACATAGCCATTTTAAGACCTCTGCTCATGAACAGTGTCACTGTGGTTTTGTTACTGTGTCCTATACATTGAGTTTGCACACCGACTGCGCCACTGTGCGCTATGTGGGCGGAAACACATTTTGGGCAGGATGTGAAAAATGACAGCTGTACTGCTCATAAGGAGGTGTGGAAAAATGGCAATGTTGGAAATCTGGAGTGGAAATATTGAAAATTCGCTAACCTACGAGCGTGTGTGGGAACTGTACAAGCGCCACTAACGTAAAACAGTCATTTTAGGAATTCTGTCACCAAATTTTCAACATTGCCATTTTAAGATCTCTGCTCATGAACAGTGACACTGTGATTTTCTTCATGTGTCCCATACACTGATTTCAAGACAATGACTGCGCCATTGATGCTACATCGGGCGGAAACACGCTTTGGGTGAGATGTGAAAAATGACAGCTGTACTACTCATAAGAAGGTGTGGAAAAATGGCAATGTTGAAAATCTGGAGTGGAAATATTGAAAATTCGCAAACCTATGGCGTCGTGAACACTGCTTGCCTTCGTAAAACAGTCATTTTAAGGAATTTTTTCACCAAATTTTCAACATAGCCATTTCAAGACCTCTGCTCATGAACAGTGTCACTGTGATTTTCTTAATTTGTCACGTACATTGATTTCGCACACCGACTGCGCCATTCTGCGCTACAAGGGGAAACACATTTTGGGTGAGATGTGAAAAATGACAGCTGTACTACTCATAAGACAGTGTGGTGAAATGCAGTGTTTGAAAATCTGGCGGAAAATATTGAAATTTCATGAACTTACTACTCGTGAGAACCGCGCAACGTGGGTTTCAACAGTTTGATGCAATCAATTAACATGGGTTTATTTTCACTGTCATGGTGGTTCGTCCGGCGTATTTTGCAGCTACTACGTAGTCACTGCACGAATTACCTCGAGCCCTAATAACACCATGACAGTGACATCATTCATGAGAAGCGTCCCAAAACCCCATGTTGAAAATTTGTGCAAAATTCCCAAAATGCCTGAGATATGCAAAAGTTGAACCCTCCTATCTAGCCCATTATACAGCTTACCGCATTTCTCAGTTTGCGGTCGGCTGAGAGAGTGCAGGCGTGTTCCCAGTCCACGAAGATCGTCGCTCGGAGTCGGAGGTAAGTATGGGGTGAGGGGTGTGGGGAGGCTGGATGCGCAGTGGGTGGGTGCGGTTGTGGGAGGGGGTTCGGAGATGCGCCGTGGGACCGCTTTTGTTTTACAGGTTAAAACAAAAAAAAGACTTTGTGGGACCGCTTGTCATGCTGGGTGGGCTCCAGCGGCACAAGACTTTGGGGGTTCAGCCAAGGGGATTGGGCACCCCGTCGGCAAAAAAAATGTAACAAAAACCTCGTGGGACGCTTACCATGCTGGGTTGGGCTCCAGCATGGCACAAGGACTTTGGGGCCGTTCAGCCGACGGGATTGGGCACTCTGCCGGCAAAATGACTGATTGCCATGTTGGGGTGGGCTCCCAGCATGGCATCAACTACTGGGAGGGGGAGATGATGCAGCTCAGCCGGCGGGGATTGGGCACCCGTCGGCTATATGCTGCGTCTTCGGAAGCGCGCCGCCTGCGGCTGGGGGAGATCGCGCGTGAGCAGCTTCTTATCGCTGCTCACTCAAGCGTAGCTCCCCCTTTCAACTGTATGCCACTGCATTTTGGAGCATGTCATAGACAGCTCCAAAATGCATTGGCTTACAGGGGCCGTGCCTGCCAGCACAGTGCCTGAATTGAAGGAGGAGGTGACACACCTCCGAAATCTCCAATGATGGCACTATGTTTCTTGCACATGCGTGCAAGCAAACATAAAAATGATACAAAAAACTGTATTTTGTATAGTTTTGTTTTAATCAGCAGCATTCTGTTGCAGTTCTCTTCCTGCAGCCAATAATTTGGAGTTTTAACTATGTCAAAGTTTGTGCACGGAACTCTAAGCATAGTTCTGATAGGTCAACAGCTCATAATTAACATTCTGTACACAAACCGGGACATGGTAAATACTCCAAATTGTTGGTTCCATGAAGAGAATTGTAACAGAATGCTGCTCAGAAAACAGAACAATGTAAAATACAGTTTTACCTGTCACTTTTTATTCAGGTATAGTTAAATATGAATAATATAGGGGAAATGCATATAATTTTTGAGAATAAGAACTTTATAAGCAGCTGCCAATTAGCACAAATGTCCTGTCCCCTTTAATGTTTTGTGTGTCTTTTTTCCCAAAAGATGCAAATAAAAAAATCCTAAGTTGACAAAAACTCAAAATACACATATGCACATACATAGTTTTTGCCTCCTCTATTCACTTTTACTCATAACATTACCATTTTTAATATGTTTTCACCAAAATTCTACTAATTAGCAAATTATCATCATCCGTCATGACCACATAAGTAGATACATTTAAATCTAATCCAAAATGTGTATTTTGGCACAATCCCAAAACAAATTTCAGGTGGGATTTTAAAATTTGCCACTCATATGCTCATGAGGGACAGTGGTAACTTGCAGAATGTGAAAATGTGATGAAAAATATTTACAAAAGTTAAAGTTATGAGTAAAAGAAAATTAAGGCAGAAAATAATTCTACTGGAAGTCCAGGCACATGAGCAGTGCACACTTTAGTTGGACTTCGCCTTTTTTTCCCCAGGCTTTCACAAATATATTCAGTAGATGGAGACTGGCCAACGTGGTGAAAGGGCTGTGCTGGTCACCCAGTGAGGGACCTGAAATCCTTTTTATTGAAGCGTGAGCGGGGGAGGAGGGTGTTGGGTGCCAGAGGGTGTTTGGGTGGGGTGGGGGTCATTTTTACCCTACTGTATTTTTGTGTTGCTTGCACGCATCAGCTTCCTTCACAAACGGGTTGTGGAGGTGCGGCAGTGTTATGCTGAATGGTAACAGTCTACTCTGGGGCTGGTCTCTGCCTCAGTGAATAGAGGAGCATGCTGTCGATGACAGCAGTTAATGAGCAGGCCACTATGCTCAAAGAAACTGGGCCACTGCAATCAGGAGCACCCGTCACTACACAAGCAGCTGTTTTGCTGTGGGGTATCCCTGACTGTAGCAGCCAATTACAGCTGCATTGTGTGCTGTCTCCATGACAACAGCTTCTCTGTCAGTCTCTCACAGTCGTCGACGGTGTCATTTTGTTATTCAGTCCTGAAAGGTGATTTCACGGTCACTGTGTGGAACCACCTTTCTGGACCGAGTAATGAAATGACAGTGTCTACAGGTCATGAGGTAGGCTCCCAAAACCCTATGTTGAAAATCTGGTGAAAATTTTCCAAAATGACTGTCTTATAAGCTGCATTGTAGTTCCTATGCACGCCGTAAAGAATTTCCAATAATTTTTAATATTTTCACTCCAGATTTCCAACATTGCCATTTTACCACACCTCCTTATGAACAGTACAGCTGTCATTTTCACATCTCGCCCAAAATGTGTTTTTGCACATGTAGCGCACAATGGCACGGTTGGTGTGCAAAATCAATGTTTGGGACAGATTAAGAAAATCACAGTGACACTGTTTGTGAAGTCTTAAAATGCCTATGTTGAAAATTTGGTGACAAAAGTTCATAAAATGACTGCTAGGAGCATGCATTGCACAGTTTCCACGCACCCTTGTAACTTCATGAATTTGTAATATTTTCACTCCAGATTTTCACCATTGGCATTTTTCCACACCTCCTTATGAACAGTACACAGCTGTCATTTTTCACATCCTGGCCAAAATGTGTTTTTGTACTTCTGAGGCAGAATAGCTGTCACTGTGGGAAATCAGTTTTCAGAACAGATTAAGAAAATAGCAGTGACACTGTTCATGAGCGAGGTCCCAAAATGCCTATGTTGAAAATCTGGTGTAAAATCTCAAAATAATTACGGGTGTGCATTGCATTTTCACGCACACTCATAACTTCACCAGTTTTTATATTTTTACTCCAGATTTCCAACACTACCATTTTTTACACCTCCTCATGAACAGAACTGCTGTCATTTTCACATCCTGTTTGAAATGTGCTTTTGCACCTGTGGTACCAAGTGGCAAAGTCGCTGTGCAAAATCACCTTTCAGCTAATGAACTGATAGTGTCACTGTTCATGCGGTGGGGTCACAAAAGCCCATGTTGAAAACTTGGAGTAAAATTACAAGAAATGCCCACGGCATTAGGGTTTCTGACCATAACGCCCTACCCTATAGGGACTGACAGGCATCAGTGGTGTGACTTGGGATTGTTGTCAATAATGCTTACGCCATTCCACCCCCACCCCCACCCTGCAGCCAGTGACAGGCATCGAGGTGTGCCTTGGACTCTCTGGCCCCAGAGTTCACCCCATTCTCCTATACTGCACCCATTTAAGAGTATTCCTTATGGAATGAGGTGAGTGTAAAGCCCAAACACCCCAAGGCACACCTCAACACTTGTAAGTGTCTGCATGGTAGGGTGAGGTGAAATGTCATGACCGTTATGGACGATTACCCAAAGGCACATTCTAATGCCTGTCCATCTTTGTAGGGTGGGAGTGGAGTTGGCATACTTCACTGCCATTCCTATACTGCATTTGTTTAACTCCTGTACTTCCACTGCTAATGCCAGTAAGCAGCCATTCGGCCTTGACAAATGCTTGTGTTCATTTGCATGACAAGCAAACATACTGGTATCAGTCTGAACTGTGAGGTGGCTTTGGGGGTGGGAGGCCTTCCCCTCCTCCACCTATCAAAGCTTCAGAATACTGAATCTACTCCCTAATTACATCCACTGTCTGCCTTTCTCTTCCCTTTTACATTGCTTGCGCTTGCACAAAGAAATGTTTTGCACAGAGAACAGCATTGCAGAGGTGTGACTAGCCCAATGCAGGTCAAACTGCATTGGGCTCATCCTTGACAGACCAGTTATCATGCAAGCCAGGATGACAATGGTTTACAGTTTATGGGCGGAAACTTTGTGTATTTGAAATAAATGAAGCACTCCAATGAGAGAACACTTCTTCCGCTTTCATACATAAAGCCGTCCCCCCTCCCTCCATCATTGCTTTCCTTGCTGTCTCTCCTCCTCCCCTGCACACACCTTTTGTCTTGTGTGTTCTCCTGCCTCATTTCTCCCTTGTTGTCCTCTGACCTTCCTGTCTCCACATGTTTTGCATTTCTTTGAGCCAGGCTTCAGTCACTGTACTAACATGACTGGCTAAGTTGTGCTGCTCTCAGCCCTCACAAATTACGGAGGAACCAGAGAAGCTTTAGCTTAAATGATGTACCATAAAGCTGTCTAGTGCTCCATGAGACAAGCGTTGCTGTAAAGCTGAAATCTGATATGTTCCGAGAGCTAGAGTGGATGGCAACTCAGACTATGCATGCATTTTGTGAATAGCAAAATACTCCGCTTGTGCTCCAAATATTCCCACAGCTCTAAGAATACACTTTTTTTCGTAAAACAAATCCATACAGTTCTTCTTTTGAATGGATTTGATGGACTCTGTGGCAGCACCTGACAGTGCAATAATACAGACCATGCAACCAGAGCACAGTTAACAACTTCTGTGTACACACTCAGCCACCCCGCAGACCACTGGGCACCAAGCCCACAGTGAAATCAGTACTGTCCTGCATAATTTGCAGCTTCTGAGGCCCCAGTCCATGCTGTGTGCAGTCAGATTGCATTTTCAGACTGCAGTTCAGTGGCAAAGACAGATTATGTCCCCAGGTTGGTGAAGTGCAATGGGGACAAGCCAAGTGAAGTGATTCCACTGTGCAGTCTGACGCAGAGAGAGAGAGCTACTGTGACAGAGATAATGTCAGACAGTGGTACAGCAATTTCATATTCAGGTGACAAGTTGTGTCTAGGGGACACAGAAACACCACACAGTGCAAGACAGCGAGACGCGCATGGCAGCTGTGTAGCCTGTAAACTCAAAAACAGAAAAAAACAGAGTATCTGTGTGTGTTCCACCTGCCACTGCTCTGTCCAGTTTGCAGATAATTATCAGTTTGAGTGGGCAAGGAGATAGTTGAGAATGACAGCGGCCATGTGGTCTGGTGTGCAAGACAGAGAAAGAGAGAGAGAGAGACACAGACAGTGGGAGACAGTAGGTACCAAAGTTGCGGCAATGTGCTGCGTCTCTCTCTGTCTGTCTATGTCTCTGTCCATAGAAACAGTGGCAGCAATGATCAGCAGTATAAAGCCCTCTGACAGGCTATAATACAGGAGAGCATAGGAGAGAGTGAGTGTGACAGTGGGCACCCAGAGTTTGCTTTCCTGGCACCTCCCCAACTGTGGCTACCCCATTGCCCGTTCCCCACCCTCAGTGCACAGCGACAGAGAGAGTGAGAGCCAGCATCATCACTCTTCCACACCTGCACCATGGCTGAAATGGCCTGTGAGACAGCAAGAGAGAAAACATTGGGATGTTGTTGTCTGTGGCCTCCCCTTTCTCCCCAGTACAGTGCTGCAATTTGTGTGCAGGAGAGACCTGTGTATTTGCTGTCTCTCTCCCTCTCTCTCTCTCTCTGTCTCTGTCTCTCTCAGTGTCTTTTTCTTTGGGAACCTGTGCTGCTTTCCTTCTCCCATACAACAAGTTCTCTGTGTCCCCATTCTGCCAACTCCCCCATCCCAGTGAGAGAGAGTGAGAGAGTGCAACTGAGTCCCCGCTCCCCTGACGTTCAAGAACGGAGCTTGGTGCTTAGCGAGACAGTGACATAGAGAAAGTGAGACAGGGAGGGTAACAGTGAGAGAAAGAGAGACAGAGACACTGGGACAGCAGCATTGAAGAGACAATGCGTGCTGTGTCCTCTGTATGTCTGTGGATGGTAGCGTGTTAGAGAGGACATAGTGGGGAACAGCACATGCAGGCAGCATATACTTGTGTGTGTGTGTGTGTGTGTGTGTGTGTGTCTCTCTCTGTCTGTAATTCATATCAGAAAGAGACACAGACATAGAAACATAGAAATTGTCAGCAGATAAGAACTGCCTGGCCCTTCTAGTCTGCCCCTAAGCCCTTGTACTGGATTACTGCTTCTGACCCACTCGCTGCTATACCTCTGTGGTTCCCTATGCCTGTCTCAAGCATGCTTGAATCCATCCACAGTGCTCGGCCCAACCACCTCTTGAGGCAGACCATTACACATGTCCACCACCCTCTCTGTGAAGAACTTCTTCATATTTCCTCTTAACCTCCCACCTTCCAATTTCATGTCATGCCTCTTTGTTCTTGTGCTCCTCCTGTATTGGAAAATGTCTCCTCTGCACCTCATTTATTCCCTTGAGGTATTTGAATGTTTTGATCATATCCTCCTCTCTTCCAGTGAGTACATATTGAGGTCCCTTAATCTCTCTCATAAGTCTTGTGTTGCAAGCCCTGTACCATCTTATTCTCCTCTCTGGACCATCTTCAGCCTGTTAATATCCTTATGAAGGTGTGACCTCCAGAACCTCCATCTCCAACCTAGGTCCCTTTAAAGTAGCACTCAAAGAACATATACTCACCTCTTGGCAGTGCCTATGTACACTCTAATTAGGCTCTGCCTTATGGCTACCTCACTGTCAATATTCCGGACAATGCCTTTGTTGGGCTGCTTGCATTTGTTAGCTGTGCTAGTCTTCCGCTCCACTAAAGTAAAATCGGAGCTAGCCAGTGCCTAATGTTTGATGATAACAGTTTGATATCTGTTAAAGACAACTACTGAACTCTGCCTAACTATTCAAACTGCTGCTTTGAAACATGGCTGTATGTAACTATAATCACGTACAACTGCTGTTACTATAATTTTGTGTGTGTAACCTTAGTGTAATTCCATCTTGCTGTTACTATGTATTCTGTAAATTCTGTTTTCTTGTACTCTGACGCGGAGCCTTTGTAAATGAGTCCCTGACTCAAAGGTTGTAATCCTAAAGTCTGTTAAATAAATAAATAAACTGCACACAGGACTCCATGTGAGGCTTGACCATGGTTTTATGTAATGGCATCACTACGCCCTCCTTATGCTGGTGATACCCCTGCCTATGCACTCCAGCATGTCACTGGCCCTCCCAGCTGCCTTAGCACTTTACTTTGACATTTTCAGGTCATCTAAAATAAGAACCCCCAGGTCCCTTTCCTTATTTGTGACCGTCAGCAACTCCTCCCCCATCCTGTAGCTTTCCCCAGGGTTTCTGTGTCCCAGGTGCATAATTTTGCACTTTTTTGAAGTAAACTTCAGTTGCCAGTCCTCAGACCATTTTCAAAGTTGCCACAGGTCCCTCCTCATTTTCTCCACCCCTCTGGGGTATCCACTTGCTACAGATCTGCAAACAGACAGATCTTTCCTTCAGCCCTTCTGCAATGTCATTAATGAAGGCGTTGAACAGGACTGGCCCCAGGACTGATCCCTGTGGCACCCCACTGGTCACCCCTCTCCCCAGACAGCACCTCATTTACCATCACATTCTGCCTGCTGTCTGTTAGCCAGTTTCTAACCCAGTTTGCCACCCTTTACCCCCACACCCAGCCTACCCAGCTAGTGTATCAGACTCCTATGTGGGACGGTGTCAAAGGCTGCCCCCCCAATTTACTTCCTTTATCTCCCAGTCAAAGAAATCAACCAGAATTGTCTGACATAACCTCTCCACTGTGCATCCATGTTGCCTATGGTTCTGGGCTGTGAAGGCTTCCAGATGCCACACTATCCTTTCTTTAAGCAATGTCTCCATGATCTTCCCAGATTCAATAGTTTGCAATGAAAGAAAGGAACATGCAGTAGTAAGTTGTTTACCTGGGGCTAAGGTTAAGGATGTTTCCAACCTTCTGGAGGGGTTATTGGAAGGGACAAATGCACCTTTGGTCATCCTACATATTGACACTAATGATATAGACAAAACAGGTGCAAACAATTTCAGGGCAGAAATTAGTAAACTGTCTAAAAGAATTAAACATGAAAAAAAGGAGATCTTATAATATCAGGAATTATGCCCACATTTGGGTTTATTTTATTTAGAAATAATGACATCTGAGAAACAAATAATTGATTAAGATCTTATTGTGAAGAAGTGAACATTGGGTTTATGGATAATTTGTGTTCCTTTAATAATAAATCCTTCTTCAAAAGAGATGGACTTCACCTTAATCAGGCTGGTACTAGGAAATTGGGAAAAAGATTAAACAAGGTAATACAATTTCATTTAAACTGGCAGGAGGGGGTGGGATGGTAAAACAGGTGGATCTAGTGGAAGAACGTTTCAATAAAGAAATAACTACATTTGAATGGAATGGGGTATTAATTAATGCTAGAAGCCTAGTTAACAAATTTGAGGAATTTAAATATCTGTTGTCAAGTCAGAATATTCATATGGCTTTCATTACAGAAACATGGTGGGAGGATAAAGATACATGGATAAGGCTATTCCTGGTATAATTTATATTACAAATCAAGAAAGCACAGGAAGGGTGGTGGGGTAGCCATTTATATAAAGGAGTCAATAAATAGTGTGGAATATGGTATAGATGTGGCCGGCTTAGAAACAGTGTGGGTCAAAGTAATACCTCAGAAAGGTGCCAAAATTATTGTTGGATTGATTTATAGACCCCCTGGTATCTCAATAGAAACGGAGGAATTATTACAGAAACAAATAGCAGACTCAGATCCAGCTGTTAAGTTAATTATTCTTGGAGTTCTTAATCCTCCTGGGATCAACTGGTTGGCCTTAGGTGGTGAGGAAAAATTAGAGACAAGGTATGTGGACATATTTGATTGTTTGGGAATGTCCCAAAAGGTTCTGGAGGCTACTAAGGGTGATAATATCTTGGATGTAGTGCTTACCAATATGGGGATGAAGTATGTAATGTTAGTGTGTTGGGGCCTTGGGTAACAGTGACCATAATTCTATATTTGTTTAAATTAAGGAATTACATAAGTCTTTAGTTAAGAATTATACTACTAAAATGAATTTCCATAAGGCTGACTTTGATCAATTTAGACCAGAGTTGGCATTATGGGATTGGGAAAAGGAATTTAAAAGTCTGACAGTAAATGAAATGTGGAATCTCTTTAAAACAAAAATAATACTCTGTCAAATAAATATGTTCCCACTAGTAGGAAATATATACAGTATGCACAAGTAAAAATAATGCTAGTTGGTTCACTTTGTCAATAAAAAAATTATTACTAAGAAAACAAGATGTAAAAAATATAAACATGATAAATCTGATAAGAATTTGCAGATAGTTAGGGATTTAAATAGAAAAGTTAAAACCACTATAAGACAAGCTAAATTACAGTATGAGATTTTATTGGCTTCTAGGATTAAAGATAATAAAAACACTTTTTTCAGCCACATAAATAAATCAAGGAGTATCCCTAGTGTGGTAGGTCCCTTCAAAGCACCAGACGGGCCAGTAACATCTGATAAAGAAATGGCCAACATACAAAATGATTATTTTTGTTCAATATTTAGTGAAAAAGCTGCCTTATCATTTACAATGACTAACTGCCCAATTGATAGTAATATATTAATAGACCCAATGGATGTACTGGATAAATTTAATAAAGTGGATGTTGCCGGCCCGGTGGCACAGAGGGTTGAGGTGCTGGTGCTCATTTCATCACACCAGCAACCCGGTTCGGAACGGACTTGGGTGCTGGTGGGTAGGCAGGGTAGGAGTTGGATTGAGAGTCTGGAGGACAGCTCTCCTCTCCTGTGGTGGGTTAGGAGAAGGTGTCACTCTGTAGCGGACCCCGTGGAGACCGTGGAAGCACACAGGTAACACCAGCTGGGGAACAACAGGAGGAAACACAGAAAATGGTGTTTCCACCCACAAGGATGATGGCCACCCTGGGCCATGTATCTCCTCAGACTCCATTAAGACCGCCCAGCAGCAGCACCCTGACCCAATGCCTAGGCCATTAGGCCCATTCTCCTCGGAAGAGGAGGACCCACCCAATGAAGGGTTACATTGGGGTACTCTGTGGTGGCTGTAATATGAGGTCGGTCAGCGGAGACGGACGAGTGCAGGTTGGAGCAATTGGCCCAAAGGGGTGAGTGGAAGGTAAAACAAATAAGAAACAAAAATAAATAAATAAAGTGGATGTTAATAAGTCTGCAGGTCCTGATAATATTCATCCAAGAGTTATTCATGAATTGGCTGAAGGCATGGTACTCCCTTTGACGTATAGTTTTCAAGCATCCATGGACAGGGGAGAAGTTCCAAATGATTGGAAAGTTGCAAATGTGGTACCATTTTTGAAAAAGGGGGCTAGAACTGAGCCATCAAACTTTAGGCCAGTTAGCTTGACTACTGTTCTGGGCAAGATACTGGAAAAAATCATAAAGGAAAGGATTAAAATTTTTCTAGAGGAGCAAGGTTTGGCTGATCCCCTTCAACATGGCTTTAAAAAACATAGGTCATGTTTAACAAATCTCTTAACTTTTATGAGAAAGTCAATAAGGAATTGGATAATGGTGATTCTGTGGACATGGCTTTTTTAGATTTTGCAAAGGCTTTCGATAAACTACCCCATTTGGAATTGTTAAACTTATTATCGAAGATCAACTAAGGCCCTGGACACACTGGGGAACTTAAAACGGTTTAAGTGCCTTAAAATGGTTTAAATCCCTCTAGCACTGTTTGCAGACAGACTACAAGCCCCTTAAAATGTTTTAACAAAAGTGTTTTTAAACCCTGCAAGATACCTAGTCTTAAAACCATTTTTAAAAATGTTTTGGAGCTAGCATGGTTTTACTCACAGGTCTGTCCAGGAGTAAAAGTGTTTTAAGCTGTAATGGTTTAACTAAAACAGTTCTAACTGCAGTGTGTCCAGGCAAGCACAGTTCTGTGTGTTGGACTTAACACAAAATAGTTACAAGGAGAACAGGTTTAACACTAGCAGTGTGGCCACACTAAACCATTTTCAAAAATGGTTACTGAGTAGTGTGACTGCACTGAAATGGTTTAACTAAACTGGTTTTAGAAACGGTTTTCAAAAACAGTTCTCTAGTGTGTCCAGGGCAGATACTAGTATAATACGATGGATTTCAGTTTGGTTGCAAGACAGGAAACAGAGGGTTAAAATAAGGGGTGAATACTCTGATCGGAGGCCTGTTTCTAGTGGGGTACCACAGGGGTCAATTTTGGGCCCGTGTCTGTTTAATATTTATATTTTCACCCTTTGGGTTAAGCAGTCTGGTGTTTGGTTATACAAATTCACAGATGATTGTAGGGTGGGAAGAATAGTTAATAACAAGGAGGATGCAGGCCAGTTACAGGAAGCACTGAATGATATTAAGGCTTGGACTGAGAGGAATAGATTGGAGTTGAATTCATCCAAATGTAAAGTAATACATTTGGGTAGGCACAATATTTACCAGAGTTACAGTATGGGAATGGTTGTACTGATGGAGACTAAGGAAGAGAGAGATTTGGGGGTAAAAATTACAGAAGATTTAAAATTCAACATGCACTTTTCAGAACAGGTGAGAAAAGCAAATCAAAATCTCAATTGTATATTGAGACACATTTCCAGTAGAAAAAGTGAGGTGATAATGCTGTTGTATGAAGCTCTGATTAGAGCACACGTGGAATATCGTATCCAAGTGTGGTCTCCATCTAGAAGGGAGGACATTTTAAGAATTGAGGGAGTCCAGAGAAGAGCTACCAAATCTATTGTGAAACTAAAAAATAAGACCTACGAGGCACGGCTAGGAATACTGAATTTGTACTCACTCCATTATAGAAGATTCAGAGAGACATGTGTTTGTTATTCAGGGCTATGAGTGACATACAACTGAAAGATAACTTGGGATTTGTAGCTGTAAAAAGAAGGGATAGTAGTAGAAAAAATGATAAACAGTTGTTTATAGCTAGGTGGAATCGAAACAGTCAAAAATATTGGTTTAGTCAGAGGGTGTTAGTAGAATGGAATAAGCTACCAAAGGCATTAATTGATAACTCTAATATGGATACCTTTAAAAACGGGCTGGATATGTTCCACAGTGATAAAAAAAAACATTTTTTAAATAAATATAAAATGGCAAACTGCATGGATGAGTTGTCTTAAATTTGTAAAATTCCTATGATTCCTATGATTCCCCACTACTGAGGTGAGACTGACCAGCCTATAGTTTCCCGCCTCCTCCCTGCTGCCAGATTTGTGTAGATGGACCACATGTGCCCTCCTCCAGTTCTCTGGTACCACTCTTGTGTTGAATGACTCAGTGACCATGGCTGCCAGAAGTACTACTCTCTCCCTTCGCAGTTCTCTTAATGTCCTGGGTGTATGCCATCTGGTCCCATCACTTTGTCCACCATCAATTTAGTGAGCTCCTGCAGGACTGTTTTGTGTGTGAATTGACTATTGACCACCTCTTCACCCCTTGACAATCGCTGTAGTGTTGTGGCTCCTGCCCCTCCCCCTTCTGTGAATACTGAACAGAAAGACACAGTGATATCTTGGGGGCACATGACAGTTCTTAGGCTTGGTACTATCACTTCCAAATACCTAAACTTCTAATTACTCTGACTAGGTTACAAACCCAGCAACTTATTTGTAATGGATTTCATTAACTGCAGGTACTGTGGAACAATTTTCAGAAGGACAGTCTTACAGGATTTAGGACACTGTCCTACATGCTGGGCCTTTGGAGATCTTAGGTCTCCAGCTCCGGGCAGCATGGGCAGAGATTGCACGCCTCAAATTTCATATTGAAGAGGAAATACATTATAAGAACCACCCGCCATTTCCCCAGCATCCAACAGAAAACACCGACCAGAGAGGGTAGTTGGTCCAGGAGGTTGGCAGGTGGTTAGGAGGAGCAAATCAGGTGCCCCATCACTCTCTGCTCTCCAACACATTACCTCCAAAACCATATAAACACTACTAAACAGGTATCTGCCTCTATCTCTGAAATCAAATAAAGAGGCAGAAGACACTGCAGAGCAGGACACTGCTGCACAGGAGCTGGCACAACAATACTCACCCAAATCAGGAACCAAAACTAAACAAGCACAAAGGAAATCCAAAAACTTCTGATCATAGGAGACTCCATGATTAGGGGAGTTGATACTCATCTCAGCCAGGGGTGATGGTCAGATGTCTCCCAGTACATCAGCATGGAGAGACACTGACCGCATTAAAAATTGTTCACAAAGCAGGAGAAACATTGATGTCCTAGTACACATAGGGACTAATGATCTAGCCAGCCGGTCAGTTGTGGAGACCAAGGAACACCTGACTAGGCTGGGTGACAAACTATCATCTATTTCGTCCGCATCTCCTTCTCTGAGATCCTGCCAGTCTGGGAGAAGGGAGCAGATGGACGGAAGGTCAGAGAAGGGGAGATAGGGAGCTAAACACGTGGCTCAAGGACTGGTGCCAGAAAAAGGACACAGATTTGTAGGAACTGGCAACAGTTCTGGGAGCGAAGTTCTTTAAATTTGATGGACTGCATCTGACTAAGGAGGGGTCAGTGCATTGGGGCAGAAGTTTGACTGCCTTTGCAGAATATTTAAACTAGCAAATGGGGAGAGGGGTGCAGCACCCCATACGTCGAATGGAAAGAACACCCTTCCCCCCTCAGCTAGTGGTCAAACAGGAATTCAGCGTGTTTGCCGTTCATTTGCATCACCAGGTAAGAAAAAAGGTTTGTCTCCCCATACGATGCACAGGGGTAATGCCAAACTTCACCCAACAACTAACACACCAAAATCTGGCCAATGGAAAATCATGTACACAAATGCTCACAGCCTGGGAAATAAGATCCTAGACCTGCAGGCAATAATGTCAGAGGCTAAACTGGACATAGTAGCAATTAGTGAGACGTGGTTTACCAGTAACCACACTTGGGAGACTTCAGTACCTGGCTATGTATTGTTCAGAAGAGACCGAGGTGCAAAAAGGGGGGAGGAGTGGCCCTGTATGTTAATGAAAATATCAAAGCTACAGAAATTCAGAATACACATAATGAGCCAGAAGAACTGTGGGTCACCCTGGAAACAGGAAATGGGACAGCCATAAGAACTGGGGTTGTCTACAGGCCCCAGACCAGAGGGAGGACATAGACACATTACTGTTAGAAGATATACAAAACATGACAGCTCAAGGGGAGGTTCTGATAATGGGAGACTTCAACATGCCAGATACAGATTGGTCAATACCAGCAGGAACATCTGCCAGAACTAGACACATAGTGGATTCCCTGCAGGGGAGGGCCTCAAACAACTGGTACAGCAACCCACAAGAGACAGGGCTATCCTAGATCTAGTACTGACTAACAAAGAAGGGATCACAGATCTCCAGGTAGAAGGTCACCTGGGGGCCAGTGACCATCACATGGTATGGTTCAATTTGGCTACTACATCTAAATCATCCCATTCCAAGGCAAAAATATGGGACTTCAGAGGAGCTGACTTTGATAAGATGGCCAACAGAGTTAAGCTAGCCCTGGCAAAAAGAAACACAGGTGAGGAGGTACAGGCAAAGTGGGCAAGCATTAAGGATACAATACTTGAAGCAACATCCCATTGTGTTAGACAGAAAAGGAAGTGTAAAAGAAGAAGGAAACCACTTTGGTTCTCAAATACAGTAGCAGAAAAGGTCAGAGCCAAAGGCTGGCCTTCAGAAATATAAGGGAACACAGCGGATGAAGATAGGGAGGCATACCAAACTGCCCTAAGGGAAGCAGGTAAGGCAGTAAGGCAGGCAAAGTCCCAAACTGAGGAAACACTAGCACGGACAGTAAAAGAAGGTGACAAGACTTTCTATAGATACATTAGTGAAAGGAGAAAGTCCAGAGGGGTATTGCTAAGCTTAATGGAGAAAAGGGAGCATGTGAGGAGGAGGACCCTGTAAAGGCATCTATCCTAAATAGATACTTTGCTCAGTATTTACTGAAGAGAAGGTAGGGCAGGGCCCACAGCTCAGCATCATGGACACAGCGGGGAGGAGGTGAGCACTACTCCCTTCACAAAAGAAAGGGTCCTACAAGAGCTTGCTAAGCTCAGGGTGGATAAGGCAATGGGACCTGATGGCATACATCCCAGGGTACTTAGGAGCTAAAGGAGGAACTAGCAGAGCCTTTAGCAGAATTGTTTAGTGAGTCTCTGGCACAGGAGAGGTCCCAGAAGACTGGAGAAGGGCTCATGTGATCCCACTCCACAAGAGTGGTAGCAGGGAGGAGGCGGGAACTACAGACCGTCAGTCTTACCTCAGTAGTGGGCAAGATTATGGAGGCACTCCTTAAGGAAAGGATAGTGCAACACCTGGAATCCATAGGGCACAGGATCCAAGACAGCATGGGTTTACAAAGGAAGGTCCTGTCAAACTAATCTCATAGATTTCTTTGACTGGGTAACCAAGTGGTGGACAAGGGGAGCAGTTGATGTCGCCTACCTTGACTTCAGCAAAGCTTTGACACTGTTCCACATAGAAGATTGATAAATAAGCTAGGTAGGCTCGGGGTGGGTCAGAAGTTGGTCAACTGGGTGGCAAACTGGTTGACTGGCAGAAAACAGAGTGGTGGTAAATGGTATACAGTCAGAAGAGATGCAAGTCACAAGTGGGGTACCTCAGGGATCAGTCCTGGGGCCAGTCCTATTCAACATCTTCATTAGTGACCTCGCAGATGGACTAGAGGGTAAGGCTTGTCTGTTTGCAGATGACACCAAGATCTGCAACAGAGTAGATGATCCAGATGGGGTGGGCAGAATGAGAAGAGATCTGGATAAACTAGCAGAATGGTCAGAAGAGTGGCAACTGGGATTTAATGCAAAGAAGTGCAAAATCATGCACATAGGGAAGAGAAACCCTGAAGCCACTTATAGGCTGGGGAGTTGCTAGCAGTCACAAAGGAAGAAAGAGACTTGGGCATCATCATCACTGATGACCTAAAATCATCAAGCAGACCTCTAAAGCAGTAGGTAAGGCTAGGGGTGTTAGGATGTATTAGTAGGGGTATCACAAGTCGTAAGAGGGAGGTAATAATCCTCTGTACAAGACATTGGTTAGCTCCATCTGGAGTACTGCGCAGTATTGGAGGCCACACCTTCACAAGGACATTAACCAAATTGAGGCAGTCCAGAGAAGGGCAACCAAAATGGTGCAGGGACTGCATCAGAAGACATATGAGGACAGATTAACGGAGCTCAATATGTATACCCTTGAGCAAAGGAGGAGAGAGGTGATATGATCGAGACATTTAAACACCTTAAGGGCATAAACAAGGTGAAAGAGTCTAACATGTTTAAATATAAGAAAATAGCAGGACAAGAGGACACAGCATGAGATTAGAGGGAGGCCGATTAAGGGGAATGTGAGGAAATTCTTTTCACAGAAAGGGTGGTAGATGCATGGAATGGCTTACCACAAGAAGTGGTGGCTATGAATACAGTGCAGGGCTTCAAACAGGCATGGGATAGGCATAAGGAGCAATACAAATGACTATGAATAGATAGGTCACTGACAGAGCAAAGGTCGATGGCACATTTATAAGGTAGAAAAGAAATGGGCAGACTGGATGGGCCTTTATGGTCCTTATCTGTCAATAACTTCTATGTTTCTATGTTTCTATGTTTCTATGTTAAACTGCACATACAAGCAAGAAACTTTCAGCATTGACAAATGCTTGTTAATTATAGCTTTATGTCTTTAGCTATATCTGTAACCTTCACATTTATAACCTTCATTGCAACTGGGATGTGCCAGGGCGTGTACCGTCTCAGCTGCTGTAATTGTCCCCAGGATCCTCTTAGAAAGTGCATGACTAACCTAAATGAGCCATCTGGATGTGCAAAATCCAAATAAATAACTAATACACAAATAAATATTGAGGGCAGGGGAGAGTAAGAGACAAAGATGTGGTGGCGATGATAAAACCAGAGGTTTTTTTTTTTTTTTTTTAATGAATATATAATATATATAATAGAATTTGAGAGAGGATTATTATGACCTCTTAATATTCCAAGTGTGCGTTCAATTCGGCTGAGGAGTTCCCACTGTGAGAGATGCTGACAGGGTATAACATCCTCGCCACCTCTTATTACACTTATAGAGTGATTTTGTAGTGACAAACATTTATCAGGTTGTGTTTTTGTAAGGGTTTTGTAATGTAGTCCACAGGCAATCAATAAAAGTGCTACAGACATTGAAGCAAGGTTAGATCTCTGCATACAGGAATAGTAAGTAAGAAAAACATAGTTAAATTGATAAAAATTAAAGGAAGCTTATTTCTATGATATCACTTCCTGCTGGCTTCATTTTGGGCTTGTAACTATGCTGGATGGACTGAAGGCAGGAGTTATACCCGGTATGTTTTTAGTATTGTTTTTCTTCTGGTTTTGTTTGTTTATGTTTCCATCTTGTGTGGGAGAGCTGTGTACTGGTTTAATACAACTATATTTATGGGGGACTGGAAGTGCTTGATAGTTTAGTTAGTTTTATTTTCTTGGGTAGGCTGTGGTTTTTGTTGACAGTACTGTTTAGCTAGCCACTACCTTCAGTTTTGAAATGTAAGTTAGGTCATTTATTTTTCTCGGAGTGGGGTTGAGCTGTGACTTTGGACTATGGAAACCCTTCCTCTGGCTCCTACACACTGTGTCCAGAGTCCTTCCTCCCTCCCCCCCCACAGCCCTTACGATAAGTGAACCCCTCATCATCACACACCCTCTGCCTCCCTTGACACCCTCCTCCCCCATGGCCATCTCAATACATACAGTACATTAGTTATAGTCCCATGGTGAACAACAGATACAGTCTTTGCAGTGCTTCTTGGGTTCACTATTATAGTGGATATTGAGAAATGAACACACACATGCAGCTTAACTCCCAACAGTGCCTTTATTCAATAGCAAAAGTGAAACTAAAGTGCAACCTTCCTGACTGGTTCTTTACTACAGTAGTCCCTATAGCACAAACAAGTAAAGTACATTTCTATATGTCACACCCCAACCCCTTTCAAGTTAAAAATCATTCCATAACATAGAAACTTAAAACCAGTAAAACTATTGCATTTTCAACATCTTTTATAAATACATTTTATTCATTTTTTAATTTGCATTTAAAAAAAGACACAGTGAAATATAATTTCATCAAAATATTACTATATAGTGTTTTTGTACAATATTGAATTGAGTAAAAAATGCTCTGAAGTAAAAACAAGCCTCATTAAATATCATGTTAGATGTACATATAGCCTGACAATTATGAACCACTTGTTCACCGTATACTGAGAAGCACTAGATCTGGGGCTGGATTCACTAAAAATCACAAAGCACAGGACAAATGTTTGTAATGCACTTTGTGATTGCCCAGGTGTTAAAAAATGCTATTCACAGACGGATAGTGTACTGAGCTATCCAACTGTGAATAGGGCTAGGTAGAGTTAGCGGTGACCCATTACCACTACCTCTAACCCCACTAGCACCACCCCGACCTGCATCCTGGAGTATGGTCCCGCAATGAATAGCGCAGGTGGGCTATTTGGTATTCACATGAGCAGCCATGCAAATGAGTCCATTGGCATGCAAGGTGCTAGGTGGTCATTTGCATGCCCATTATGGGCCCAGTTTCATATGCTGCGAGAAGCATAGCATGCCCCCCCACCAAATAACAAGCCACAGTCCCTGGTGGCTAATAGTCCTTCCCACCACCGATTGCTGGCCGAAAGTGTTAGAAGTGAAGTATTCTCAGTCTCTAGTGGTTCCACCCTCTGCCGTTCACTGATTGCATCCCATATTATTAAACATATAAGTTGTCCCTGGTGTCCAGTGCTCCCGAACGAAAGTCCTGTCAAACATAGAAATAATATTTCCTTGTGGCTAGAGGTCCCTTCCTCCACCTGATCACTCACCTGATGTAGTTAAATGCATTCTCTGGTGTCCAGTGGTTCCCACCTCCTCAGATTGCCCACCCGCTGTATTTAAATGTTTTCCCTGGTGTCCATTGGACTCTCCTCCCACCTGATCAGCCACCCAAAATAGAAAAAGTCCTGGTGTCCCAGTGCCCCCCAACTCGATCCTGTGGTGAAGTACAACATTTTCTTGGTGGTTCAGTGAACCCCCCCATCCCCAATCACCTGTATAGAAAATGTAAACCTTTCTTTGGCTTATTGGACCCCTACCCCCCCACCTGGCAGGCACTGACCTACAACCCCCTCCCCTATCCCGAACCTTAGCCAGCGACTAGCATAGCCCTCTTTCTCCACTATAGCTGAGCTCTCAGTGAGCACATACTGTATAAAGTACGTACTCACTGACATTGACTGACAGCTCAGAGTGAGCTGTCATTCAGTAAGTGTGTACTGTATACAGTACATGCTCATTGAGAGCTCAGTCTGTGACCAGCTGTGGTAGAAAGAGGAGGGCTGTGCTGGTTGCTGGCTTGGATTTGGGATGTGAGGGATCAGAGTGGTGGGTCACTACCTGTCAGGGAAGGGAGGGTGGGGGGTCCACTAGACCACCAGGGAAAGGTTTACATTCTTTATACAGGGGATCGAAAAATAGGGAGGAGGACCACTAGACCACCAGGTACAGTAAATGTTGCACTTTACCGTATGGGGAATCGGGATGAGGAGTTACATTGGACGCAAGGGACACTTTTTTCTATATCAAGTGGGTAATTGAGTGTGGGGGAGGGACCACTGGACAACAGGGAAAGCATTTAAATATATCGGGTGAGGGATCAGGTGGGGGGAGGGACTACTAGCCACCAGGGAATATTAGTTCTATTTCGGGCAGGGCTTCGGTTAGGGGGCAACTGGACACCAGGGACAACTTATATGTTTAATACTGGGTGGCAATCGGTGACCAGCTGAGGGAGGCTACTTTCCACTGGGGAATACTTCACTTCTAACACTGGGGCTGGTGACTGGCGGGGGGGGGGACCACTAGCCACCAGGGACTACTTACATTCTGACATTCAGGCAAGCAATTGGTGGGGGGGGGCAGTAGCTACCATTGAAACCTATCATTGCACATTCGGATCAGCAATTTGCAGTGGGGGAACTGCAGTACCTTCATCAACCACAAGGGTTGCACAGTATTAAAGCAAGGTCTTACTCAGCGTATTTTTTCCACACAAGGAAGCTCACAAAAGGCTCCTTTGCAAGCAGTAATGCTTTGTGAATGGGACTGTGCCGATATGCAGGTCCCCCACCCTCATTTGCATTGTGGCCCCTCTACACGGTACCCATTTTAGATCTCTAAACCAGTCCTCGAAACTCATAATCCAAACACCAGGTTCCCGACACACTGTTGCCTGACATCAGGTTATGCTTGTGACTGAGTTAGAATCCTAAAGTTTGACGGGTGCGGGGTGAAGACCCCTAAAACATAGAGACAGCTTTGCTGTGGGCATAATTCTGATGCTGGCTAAACATGTGTCGGGATCCTGCCCAGGATTTTGAGCACTGGGACACCGAGTTTCAGTAAAACATAATATATCCCTCTGCACTTTGCCCTGGTGCAAACCCGGTTTGCACCTGCAAACAGGGCTTTTGTGAATACCACTTCTGTGTGAAACCCAGTTTGTGTGGTGTAAACCAAGTTTGTATGGGGGCAAAGCTTGGTGAATCTGACCCCTGAGGTTTTATAACAGTATATGAAGCTTCCAACGAGAGAATTGACTTAGCTATAACATTAATGGTATCTGCACCTAAACAACAGTAGATAATTTCCTCTATATTCCGCCTGTAGAAATTCAGAATCTCCCTTCCTCAATAACATTTTGTACTGGACCCCATCTCCCAATATCTTACAGCCTGTTTCTTAGTAAAGTAGTCATTTTTTTCCAACCTCATACTCTCCATAAATAGATTTTTCTAGAGTTCAATTTTAGGAATCTCTGCATTTTTCCTCATATGTATAATTCATCGCTTTGCATTCAGGAAGGCAATATGTATTAACCGGAGTTTCTTATCTGCTGGAATAGATATAACTGAAGAGTTAACAAATAGGCACAACTCAGGTTCATCTGCAACAACATCTCAGTAACATATGTCAGAGGATTCTAATAATTGACCTTTGGGAATGAGTCTTTACCAGTATCCATTGTTGCTCAAGTCAAAATGAAGTCATCAAACATTTTTGGAAGCCAGATCACTCTGTGATACCTCTGTAGAGGGTAGGGTTGCCACCTGTCAAGTTTTCTACCTAGTGATCAGGTTTTCAGGGTCCCTACCAGGTAATACAGTTTTGCTCTGTGCTGGTCAGGTTTTGAGCCATTTTGAGTGCTCACATACTTCTGAAATAGATTGTGTCATCTCATTCATGTTTCAGTTGCATGTCCATCTTACAAACAAGTTCTGCTGTCAATGTAGCCTTTTGTTTGTGAAGCAGTCAGCCTGGGAAGTGTAAAAGTATGGCCATTAACACCATTAGCACTTAACCTAATTTCTCTACTGCATCTTAAAGTGGCATAGTATCAAAGCTGCCCCACCTTTTGTAACAGCAACACAACCGGTTGTCTTCCACTTTCATTTGCTTATTAACATTTTCATCTCTAAAAGAATTTAAGCATTTTAAATATTTTAAATTATTTTTTTCAAGAAAAAAGTATGGTCACTTCTCTGGCTTTGAAATAGTACTGTGGACATGAAAAAGAAATTGAGCCACAAAAATATACAAAGAACACATTATAGGAAACAACTTTTATATCACGCATGTGCAAAAACATAGTGCCATCATAGGGAGATTTCCGGTGTGTCACCTCTCCTCCAATTAGTCAGTGAGCTGGCGGCAGCCTGTAAGCCAATGCATTTTGGAGCTGTCTATGACATGCTCCAAAATGCAGTAGCATACAGTTGAAAAGAGGAGCTATGCTTCAGAGGAACACCGATAAGCGTAGCTCCGCCCCTTGCGTCCTGATGTAGCCAGCAGGGTGCCCAATCCCGCCGGCTGAGCACTGTCATCCCCCGTAGCTGGTGCCACGCTGGAGCCCGTCCCAGCGTGGCAATCAGTCTGGCTGTGAGGGGTCTTAATCCCGTCGGCTGAACGGCCCCCCCGTCCTTGTGCCATGCTCAGAGCCCACCCCAGCGTGGCAAACTTCCCTTGTAGTCTTTTTTTTTTTTTATTTGTTTGGCCGATGGGGTGCCCAATCCCCATCGCTGAATGCCCCCTGTTCTGGTGCCACGCTGGGAGCCCACCCCAGCATGGCAAACGCCTCGTAGTCTTTTATTTTTGTTTTAAACCTGTAAAAAGCGGTCCTGCGCGTGTCTCCGACCCCCTCCCACAACCTGCACCCACCCACCGCGCACCCAGCCTCCCCACCCCCTCACCCCATACTTACCTCCGGACTCCGGCGCGACGATCTTCGGTGGACCGGGAACACGTCTGCACTCTTCAAAGCCGACCGCGAACTGAGGAAATGCCGGTAAGCTGTGTAATGGGCTAGATAGGAGGGTTCAACTTTATTGCATATCTCAGGCATTTTTGGGAATTTTTGCACCAAATTTTCAACATGGGGTTTTTGGGACCCCTTCTCATGAATGATGTCACTGTCATGGCGTTATTCAGGTTGAAGGGTGATTTCGCGCAGTGACTGCGAAATCACCCTTTGGGCCTGAATACCACCATGACAGTGACACCATTCATGAGAAGGGGTCCCAAAAACCCCATGTTGAAAATTTGGTCCAAAAATTCCAAAAAATGACTGTTTTACGAGCGTGCGTTATGCAGTTCCTACGCAGGCTTGTAAGTTCGCGAAATTTCAATATTTTCACTCCAGATTTTCAGCATTGCCATTTTTCCACACCTTCTTATGAGCAGAAGTACAGCTGTCATTTTTCACATCTCACCCAAAATGTGTTTGCACCCTTGTAGCGCAGAATGGAGCAGTCGATGTGCGAAATCAATGAACGGACAAATTAAGAAAATCACAGTGACACTGTTCATGAGCAGAGGTCTTAAATGGCTATGTTGGCAAAATTTGGTGAAAATTCCAAATATGTCTATTTTGACGAGCTGCTGCACAGTCTTCACGTTATTCTCGTAGTTCACAAATTTTCAATATTTTCACTCCAGATTTTCAACATTGCCATTTTACCACACCTCCTCATGAGCAGTACAGCTGTCATTTTTCACATCCTGCTCAAAACATGTTTCCGCCCATGTAGCGCACAATGGCGCAGTCGGTGTGCGAACTCAGTGTATGGGACACATTAAGAAAATCACAGAGTCACTGTTCATGAGCAGAGATCTTAAAATGGCAATGTTGAAAATTTGGTGAAAGAATTCCTAAAAATGACTGTTTTACGAGTGTGCGTTGTACAGTTCCCACGCACGCTCGTAGGTTTGCGAATTTTCAATAGTTCCACTCCAGATTTTCAACATTGCCATTTTACCACACCTCCTTATGAGCAGTACAGCTGTCATTTTTCACATCCTGCCCAAAATGTGTTTCTGCCCAGTAGCGCACAATGGCGCAGTCGGTGTGCAAACTCAATGTATGGGACACATTAAGAAAATCACACTGACACTGTTCATGACCAGAGGTCTTAAAATGGCTATGTTGAATTTTATTTAAAAATTTCCTAACAGATGACTTTTTTCTGGCGTGCATTGCGCAGTTCCTAATGCTATCCAGAAGTTCGCAATTTTTCAATATTTGCACTCCAATGACTTCCAAATACCTAAACAGCACATAGAAGCAAGCAACATTCGGCATTGACAAATGCTTGTTTATTTTGTACTATGATATACCATGTGCACTGTTGTATGCTATTTACAGTTTTTCCCTTGTCTTCCCCAAGATCATATCTGTAAATGAGATTTATTTTATCTTGTTAAGTTTATCTGCTAAACCAATGTCAATAAAAAAAAATTAAATAACTAGGAAGAATCTAGGAAAGTAACTTTAATAGGTACAGTATCTTAAGATAAATGGTGAACTGCTGCTTAAGCGTTGCCTTTTATTGACATAACAAATGGCTTTCTAGAAGGAGCAATGCATGATGAGTCATGAAAGGGGGGGCTAAGGGCGGAGCTTATGATCCGGTTTTTGCCTTATCCAAAGGTGGCAACCCTAGTAGAGGGGGGTATAACTGGAATGGGTATATTTAAAATCCTATTAAAATTCTGCAGTTCTGATACCCTGGACATGTCCAAATTGTGAGTTGTCACTGCCAGTTCCACTGAAGGTCTATACTGGCATGATAGTCTGCATCTGTCCAGGAAGGGAAACAAGCTGCTAGGTGACAGGTTTAAAGGCTTCCTTGGCAAGCTTTTAAACTAGCCAAGGGGGCAGGTGCTGATAGGAAACAGGAAAGTTCAAGCCTCCCCCCTACAAAACATGGCAGGTAGTAGGGTAAACACTGAGGTACAGAGCTTGACAGAGGGCAGGACAGGGGTAAATGGAAAAATAGACAAGGGCAATATGAGCAGGGATGGGGTAAAAAATGATAAAGCCAACATTAAATGGAGGGCAATGAGTACCAATGCCCGTAGTCTGGGAAACAAACTTCCAGAGCTAGTAGCCCTGATGGAAGAGGAACACTTGGATATTGAGGCAGTCACAGAAACATGGTACATGGAGAACCATAACTGAGATGTCAACATACCAGGGTACACAATCTACAAAAGGGACAGGAGGGTAAAGAGGAGGTGGAGTAGCTCTCACATAAGGGAAGGATCAAAGCTACAGAACTAAAAAGTAAAGGAGGAGGACAAGAGGAACTCCGGGTCACCTTGAGACAGGGAATGGCATCACAATCCACACAGGGGTTGTATACAGACCCCTGTCTCAAGGGGAGAAATGGACAAGAAAATGATAGAGGCATTCTCAAAATGGTTGAAAAGGAGATTCTGTTGATGGGGGACCTGAATATGCCAAATGTTAACTGGATGACATGGAAAGAAAGTGTTCAGTGATGTGGGACTTTCAATAACAGTGAGCTTATTTGTTTTCGCATTCATGGCCTCAGGACCAGCCACGCTACCGGATCATGCCGGGCTGTGGTAGCAGTAGAAGTAAACAAGTTAAGGGACATTGAGAGATGTTACTGTGGAGGACAACTGCCTCCTCATGTGGCGATTCCTGGATATCCAGTACAAGTATGCTTAATATGCTTAAATTCTTGAAGGGACATCTTCATGGTACCTCACTGTTCTGGGTGCCTAGAGAATAGCAGTTTATTTAAAGCACTCAAGATTCATTTGGCTCCACATGGACAAAAGTTTAAGAATCTGCAGTTGGAAGCACACAGCACCAGGCGAAGCCTGTTGGAGAAGGCCCCTCAGGGGAGTGTGGCACAAAGCTAGAGTGTGCAGATTTACAGACAGAACAATGTGCTGATGTTTTGGATGCTGGATCACAGAGAGACAATTCAGGAAGAGCATTAGTAGAACCTTGGAGAGGGGGGCCTAGCCCAAGTCTTATAGGAGAAGACGTGATGAGGGAGGCTGTGGAATGGGAGGTTTCAACCTCTGCGCCCAGCAAAGAGTGGATAGTCTCAGGAGTGAGGTTGACTGCTCACTCCTGGGCACAGATTCTCAATGAGGAAGAAGAAGAAGAGGGGGAACCTATGTGGCCTTGTGAAAAAGAAACTGGTACACAGCTTCAAGCTCTTGCCTCAGAGAAATGCATGGAAGACAGTGGTGATGCCACTGCCCTGGCTGTGCAAGAAGAAGCCAGGGATCCTTTTTTTGTCTCATTGAGAATGCGTAGCTGGCAGAACCAGGACTGGATGCCCCCAAGCCAGGCCAGAGGTCTCAGGTTGACCAAAGCTAGTAAAGAGGAAAGATTGGTTCGTAGGAACGTGAATGAAATCTATGGGATGTCCTTTCTTACCTTTCCTCAGAGAGTCTGGGAGGAGATTGAGAACAACAGGAAATCCTGGATTTGGGCCCAACAATGATATGTGTGCATCCTGCTGCAAACAAGCATGTCAGGAACAGAATGTTTCATGAAAAATACAGCCAGTGAAAAGAGGCAGGACACTGTTAATGGACACTGTTCGAATAGTGGATGGAGAGGGACATGAAACCTTTCAGTGAGTGAATTATGTGCGCCAAGATGGGGTAATAATTCAAGCGCCTGACTTGTTGTGTATTGGTCACAATGCAAAGACCTCTCTGCAAATGTGTCCATGCCTACCAAATGGAAAGCAGAACAGTGGTAGTCAGTGCTGCCACTCCAGCCATTGCAGTGCCTTTGTTGTTCGCCAGTATGGACATCCAGGACTCAGGTGTCCCACATTCATCAATTCTACAGTGTACTGACTTTCCAGTATCCCTCGACTGGCCCACCAGATGACTTCAGATCCAAAGAGGACACCAGCCTAGCTGTATCCTCATTCATCGCCTGGTAACCGGATGGCATCAGACTAGCTGTTTTCCTTTTTTTCCTGTTCCAAGGTTCCATCTCCAGAGATGACATCATCCCAGCAGTTTCCAGATGTGCCCTCCTGTCGCTCCCGGAAGATGTCCGCCCAGCTGTATCGGAAGAATGCTGCCAGGGAGAGTCTTCGGCTGAGGACCAGGTCAGTGCCATTGTCATTCTACAAGGGACTGGTAAGTCCAAACTTTTCTATTCTTATGACATTGCAGTACACACCTACACTAGCAGACTCAGATGTTGGAACTGTCCGGAAAAGACTCTCCCTTCAGGACTTTGGCCTGCTAGAACTGTGCTTCACCGGCTCCGGCTCAGGAGAGACTCTTTAATGGACTTGCCTTGGAAACTGTGTCACTAGATAGGACGCTTAGGGCACTCCATCCCCAAATATGTGTATTGTAAATAATGCCATTGTTTTCTACTGTTTTCTAATGTTTATACTGTTTTCTACCTTTTCAAAAAAAAATCTTTTGGGATTCTTCATGTGTTTTGATGGTAGGGGTTTAGATAGATTGTGTATGCAGATTAGAGTGTATGTTATCTTTCTTTTTCTTGCAGGTGTTCCTGAAGAAGATAGAAGAGAAGACAAGAAGAGGAGGAGGGACTCATCAGGGTTCCTGACTAGTACTTTAGAGTGTAGTATTTAAAGTACTGTTGTTGTTGTTGTAACTGTGTGTAACCCTTTTCTTCCACAGGTATGGTTGTGGGGGATGTGGAAGTAATGCAATGGTATGGTATTAGCTCCTGGTGTGTGGTTGCATGGTGTCCGAGGTCAGAGAGGTCCCTTGTTTGTTTTGTTCTGGGATTTGAGTTAAAGGCAGATAGGTTTTCGCTAGAGGGCTGGGGGGGGTAGACAGGCTGTGGCCCTGACCTGCAGTAGGGGTTGCAGTGCTGATCTATTAGGGCTATGCTCTAGGCGTTCTACCGGAGCCACTGGCTACCCATAGTCAATGGGTAGAGTAGAGGCTGATACATCAGCCAATGGATTCTAGGCCCTTAGTGTTGTCTGCCTGTGCTGGCACATGGTATGGGAGAAGGTAGTACTACCTCCCGTAGTCAACACATGGGCGAGATGGCTGCCGGGTAAATAATGATCATGGACAGTCATTTTCCTGGCCAGGGTGAGTGTAACCCCCCTGTTACCCGGGGTTACTAGAATCCCAGTAAGACCTAGTGGTAGGCAGGGAAGGCAGCTTGTGAAACTCCAGTTAAATGGATTTCACATTGTCTCACTCTGTTCTCAGTCTCAGCTGAGACTGAGGGATGACATCACCATAGAACTTTCGCAGCTGCATAAGCCACACTGGAATGTTGCAGTTGGAGGTTAGCATAGAACGTTGGGGATGTTGAATTCAGTCTATGTGCAGTCTTGGTGAGAGACAGTAGTACAGCTGTCTGTGTGCAGGCTCTCAGAGCTTTAAGCTCTGTTTTAGAGCTACTGATTAGGAAGGTGTGTGTTTCCACCATAAGAGGAACACAGAAACTGGTAGTTGAAGTGGTGGAGACCACTGTTACTGGTCCAAGTGCCCCATCCCGGGGGGGATGGGGGGAAAGGTTTGCCTGTTTTCCAGGGGCAACCCTCCTAGTTCTGGCTAAGGGAAGAAGCTGCCTATTCAAGTTGTACTGCAGCATCAGAAGCTCTGAGAGAGAAATTCCTGTGGAGGAATCGCCTGTGGGGCACCAGCAACCAAAGGGTGAGCCTACCTGAAAGAGGGCTAAGTGTTTTTCATCTTAACAGAAGGAAACTAAAGGGACTGTTACTGTGGGTCAAGAAAAGACAGCCAAGTACAGTTGTAAAGTGGAGAGTGGACTGCTTAATCAGTGAGGGGCATAGAGCAATGGGCTATGCCAATTAAAAGTATGTTCAAGTCCAGCACAAAGGGAAAGCAAGACAAGTAGAGGGAATGTGACATACATTTAGCAATAATCTACATTGCCAAGCTTTACAGTATGAGGTGTTTACTGTTCAGAGAAATGGCCGGGTATGAATTGTGGGAGTGAGAGATGGGAGACCCCCCATCAGTAGTAACCAAATTCACCTCTACAGATTTGCTCTGAGGCACCTTTTACTTTCTCTCAGGTACTTGGCCAGTGCCAGAGGAAAGTACCCAGATGTCGGATTAAAAGGAGAATTCCCTTATAGAGCTGAGGTGCTTTTAGGTGGTTTAGGGAGCCACCAGAAAATGTTTCCATGACATATGGAAGGTGTCCAAGTGGCTGGCAAGGAAGCCGAGCCTGGGAAATCCCAGAACAGTGTACAAGTTCAGGCTGTGTACCCAAAGCAGTGTGGTAAGTCCAAGCTCTGTGCCCGGGTGGGTTCAGGAGCCTGAGGGCTAAAGTGTTGAGGAAGTGTTCTTGATTCTTTTAATTTGCATTACCAGGAGTAGTCCCCATGGGGGTCTATCTATGCTTTGTTTATTCTGTTTGGATGTGAATAAAGCCACACTTTTAGAACCCCACTCTGGTATTGGTCATTACAGTTATTGCTTCCTGTGTTTGAATTACTTGGGTGCCCCTGTGCAGAGTAGCCAAACCTAGCCTTCGGCCGAGTGACCTATTCCTCCCTGAACCCAGCCCACCTAGTATTGCTGTCAGATTCAAATGGCATGCCACTGGTCATTACATCAGTATTTCTGCCTTGTCCAGATCCCCCTCCTTACACTCTCCCTCCTTCCTTTGAGCCTCACAGTTGCCCTCTGGTTTTTCTTTTCTTTCACTGATGTACCTATAAAATGTCTTGTCCCCTTTTTTCACAGACCATGATAAACCCTCCTCTGTCTGCACCTTAGCTGTCCTAACAGCCTTCCCTACTTCCCTTAGACATTCAAGGTACACCTCCCTGTCTTCCTCCCTTTGGGTCCCCTAATACATAGAAACATAGAAGTTGACGGCAGATAAGGACCGCAAGGCCCATCCAGTCTGCCCATTTCTTTTTCTACCTTATAAATGTGCCATCGGCCTTGCTCTGTCAGTGACCTATCTATTCATAGTCATTTGTATTGAACCCTTATGCCTATCCCATGCCTGTTTGAAGCCCTGCACTGTATTCATAGCCACCACTTCTTGTGGTAAGCATTCCATGCATCTACCACCCTTTCTGTGAAAAGAATTTCCTCACATTCCCCTTAATCGGTCTCCCTCAATCTCATGCTGTGTCCTCTTGTCCTGCTATTTTTCTTATATTTAAACATGTTAGACTCTTTTCACCTTGTTTATGCCTTAAGGTGTTTAAATGTCTCGATCATATCACCTCTCTCCTCCTTTGCTCAAGGGTATACATATTGAGTCTGCTAATCTGTCCTCATATGTCTTCTGATGCAGTCCCTGCACCATTTTGGCTGCCCTTCTCTGGACTGCCTCAATTTGGTTAATGTCCTTGTGAAGGTGTGGCTCCAATACTGCACGCAGTACCCAGATGGGGCCTAACCAATGTCTTGTACAGAGGGATTATTACCTCCTTCTTACGACTTGTGATACCTCTACTATACACCCTAACACTCCCCTAGCCTTACCTACTGCTTTAGAGGTCTGCTTGATGATTTTAGGTCATCAGTGATGATGATGCCCAAGTCTCTTTCTTCCTTTGTGACTGCTAGCAACTCCCCTCCCAGCCTATAAGTGGCTTCTGGGTTTCTCTTCCCTATGTGCATGATTTTGCACTTCTTTGCATTAAATCCCAGTTGCCACTCTTCTGACCATTTTGCTAGTTTATCCAGATCTCTTCTCATTCTGCCCACCCCATCTGGATCATCTACTCTGTTGCAGATCTTGGTGTCATCTGCAAACAGACAAGCCTTACCCTCTAGTCCATCTCATGTAGGTCACTAATGAAGATGTTGAATAGGACTGGCCCCAGGACTGATCCCTGAGGTACCCTACTTTGTGACTTGCATCTCTTCTGACTGTATACCATTTACTACCACCTCTGTTTTCTGCCAGTCAACCAGTTTGCCACCCAGTTGACCAACTTCTGACCCACCCCGAGCCTACCTAGCTTATTTATCAATCTTCTATGTGGAACAGTGTCAGAAGCTTTGCTGGAAGTCAAGGTAGGTGACATCAACTGCTCCCCTTGGTCCACCACTCTGGTTACCCAGTCAAAGAAATCTATGAGATTAGTTTGACAGGACCTTCCTTTGTAAACCCATGCTGTCTTGGATCCTGTGCCCTATGGATTCCAGGTGTTGCACTATCCTTTCCTTAAGGAGTGCCTCCATAATCTTGCCCACTACTGAGGTAAGACTGACCGGTCTGTAGTTCCCCACCTCCTCCCTGCTACCACTCTTGTGGAGTGGGATCACATGAGCCCTTCTCCAGTCTTCTGGGACCTCTCCTGTCTCATAGACTCACTAAACAATTCTGCTAATGGCTCTGCTAGTTCCTCCTTTAGCTCCTTGAACCCTGGGATGTATGCCATCAGGTCCCATTGCCTTATCCACCCTGAGCTAGCAAGCCTTGTAGGACCCTTCTTTGTGAAGGGAGTAGTGCTCACCTCCCTCCCCTGTGTCCATGATGCTGAGCTGTGGGCCCTGCCCTACCTTCTTCAGTAAATACTGAGCAAAGTATCTATTTAGGATAGATGCCTTTACAGGGTCCTCCTCCTCACATGCCCCTTTTCTCCATTAAGCTTAGCAATACCTCTCTGGACTTTCTCCTTTACTAATGTATCTATAGAAAGTCTTGTCACCTTCTTTTACTGTTCGTATGTTTCCTCAGTTTGGGACTTTGCCTGCCTTTACTGCCTTACCTGCTTCCCTTAGGGCAGTTTGGTATGCCTCCTATCTTCATCCCGCTGTGTTCCTTATATTTTCTGAAGGCCAGCCTTTTGGCTCTGACCTTTTCTGCTACTGTATTTGAGAACCAAAGTGGTTTCCTTCTTCTTTGCACTTCCTTTCTGTCTAACACAATGGGATGTTGCTTCAAGTATTGTATCCTTAATGCTTGCCCACTTTGCCTGTACCTCCTCACCTGTGTTTCTTTTGCCAGGGCTAGCTTAACTCTGTTGGCCATCTTATCAAAGTCAGCTCCTCTGAAGTCCCATATTTTTGCCTTGAATGGGATGATTTAGATGTAGTAGCCAAATTGAACCATACCATGTGATGGTCACTGGCCCCCAGGTGACCTTCTACCTGAGATCTGTGATCCCTTCTTTGTTAGTCAGTACTAGATCTAGGATAGCCCTGTCTCTTGTGGGTTGCTGTACCAGTTGTTTGAGGCCCTCCCCTGCAGGGAATCCACTATGAGTCTAGTTCTGGCAGATATTCCTGCTGGTATTGACCAATCTGTATCTGGCATGTTGAAGTCTCCCATTATCAGAATCTCCCTTTAGCTGTCATGTTTTGTATATCTTCTAACAGTAATGTGTCTATGTCCCCTCTGGTCTGGGGGCCTGTAGACAACCCCAGTTCTTATGGCTGTCCCATTTCCTGTTTCCAGGGTGACCCACAGTTCTTCTGGCTCCTTATGTATTCTGAATTTCTGTAGCTTTGATATTTTCATTAACATACAGGGCCACTCCTCCCCTTTTGCACCCTCGGTCTCTTCTGAACAATACATAGCCATGTACTGAAGTCTCCCAAGTGTGGTTACTGGTAAACCACGTCTCACTAATTGCTACTATGTCCAGTTTAGCCTCTGACATTATTGCCTGCAGGTCTGGGATCTTATTTCCAGGCTGTGAGCATTTGTGTACATGATTTTCCATTGGCCAGATTTTGAAGTGTTAGTTGTTGGGTGAAGTTTGGCATTACCCCTGTGCATCGTATGGGGAGACAAACCTTTTTTCTTACCTGGTGATGCAAATGAATGGCAAACACGCTGAATTCCTGTTTGACCACTAGCTGAGGGGGGAGGGGTGTTCTTCCCATTCGACGTATGGGGTGCTGCACCCCTCTCCCCATTTGCTAGTTTAAATATTCTGCAAAGACGTCCAAACTTCTGCCCCAATGCACTGACTCTCTTTAGTCAGATGCAGTCCATCAAATTTAAAGAACTTTCGCCTCCCAGAACTGTTGCCAGTTCCTACAAATCTGTGTCCTTTTCCTGGCACCAGTCCTGAGCCACGTGTTTAGCTCCCTATCTCCCCTTCTCTGACCTTCCGTCCATCTGCTCCCTTCTCCCAGACTGGCAGGATCTCAGAGAAGGAGATGCCGGATGAAATAGATGATAGTTTGTCACCCAGCCTAGTCAGGTGTTCCTTGGTCTCCACAACTGACCGGCTGGTGAGATCATTAGTCCCTATGTGTACTAGGACATCAATGTTTTCTCCTGCTTTGTGAACAATTTAGCAATGCGGTCAGTGTCTCTCCATGCTGATGTACCTGGGAGACATCTGACCATCACTCTGGCTGGAGATGGGTATCAACTCCCGAATCATGGAGTCTCCTATGATCAGAAGTTTTTGGATTTCCTTTGTGCTTGTTTAGTTTTGGTTCCTGATTTGGGTGAGTATTGTTGTGTTAGCTCCTGTGCAGCAGTGTCCTGCTCTGCAGTGTCTTCTGCCTCTTTATTTGATTTCAGAGATAGAGGCAGATACCTGTTTGTAGTGTTTATATGGTTTTTGGAGGTAATGTGTTGGAGAGCAGAGAGTGATGGGGCACCTGATTTGCTCCTCCTAACCACCTGCCAACCTCCTGGACCAACTACCCTCTGCAGTCGAGGTTTTTCTGTTGGATGCTGGGGAAATGGCGGGTGGTTCTTATAATGTATTTCCTCTTCAATATGAAATTTGAGGCGTGCAATCTCTGCCCATGCTGCACGGAGCTGAGACCTAAGATCTCCAAAGGCCCAGCATGTAGGACAGTGTCCTAAATCCTGTAAGACTGTCCTTCTGAAAATTGTTCCACAGTACCTGCAGTTAATGAAATCCATTCCAAATAAGTTGCTGGGTTTGTAACCTAGTCAGAGTAATTAGAAGGAAAAAAATGCAAGTAATGGTTTAATTTTGCTTTGTTTAACTTGTTATAACAAGTTAAATTACTAGTGCCCTGTAAATGAGATCACCTTGTGGAGGCCCCACTGATCTGTCCTTCCTGCTCTGCCACAGGAAATGTCACAACTGTGGTACCCTATAAAAGGAGTGTGGCGTGGGGTGGTTGGGGATGGGGTGGGTGGCTGGGCCCTTTCCTGCCTAAAAAGAAGAACCACGGACGAAAGAACAAGGAGGTAAGAGCAGAAACAATCAGTCAACAACAAATGCAGTAACCCTGAAAGCTTATCCTAATGTTAGATAAAACTGTAAAACCTGTAAAGCACCACCTGTAATAATTTCAGAGAAGATATACCCTGTAAGAAACACTTTGCTCCAGAGAAAAATAAAGCAGTAACAGAAGATATACCTTGCAAAAGACAATTTGAATCAGAAGATTACAGCAGTAATCTGTTAGCACACACCTGTAGGCACACCTTGTAATAATGCAGAAGAAGGTATACCAGCAACAACAATTTGAATCAGAGAAAAATAAAGCAATGAAATGTTAGCAACAAACAGTAGCAATCCCTGTGAGTAAAAAAATAAAAACACCACCACACAGTAAATCTGCTTAGCCAAACTAAGTCTTAATCCTTCTCCCTTGCTCTGGTAAGTTTCTCTACTCTGCCTTTCAAGCAGTCTTAGATGGAAAGAGCTCAGGTGAAGCTAGGTGCCTTGGCCAGCAAACCAAGTCTTCTATTTCATGAAACTCAGTCTTTTTAGCCCTGACTTTTGACGAACTGTATTTCTGTGCTCAGGGTTATTACTGGGAGGAAAATCAATAAAAGTTGCAAACCACAGATCACGAGGAAGACCCTCAGAGTCTTGCTTCTTAACTTTTCATCTGACACAGAATAACTGGCTGGCAACTGTAAGTGGAATGCTGATACTGGTAGGTTCCATCATAATGTCACAGCTCTGTGAGTGCATCGTTGTCCCTGGTAGCATAACATAAAAATTATCCAGAAGTTATAAATTACCCAGGGACAACGTGGAGTTAGAGTGTACAGCTTTTTAGACTAAATGTATTTTGAGGTACTGTAGATAGTACCCCATGACTGCAGCTAGCTTTGTGTATCATGTACATTAAGCACCTGTTCTGCCTGCCACTACCCAGACCTATAGCTTGTTTTATGTTGAGGTGGGAAACAAACTAAGTTTGTATACATGGGCAGTATTCTCTTTTGGACTTAAAGCAGAAGTACTAGTTCATACAAATGATGTTTTTAAAATAGCTATGTCAAGCAAGCCCCACAACTGACAAAACTTGAATCATTTGCTTTTAATTATTTTTTGTTTTCTTTATATTCTTTATTTTTCTAACAGTTCAGCACAGGCACTTGTCACGAGTGCCATATTGGATTCTGAGGGGAAATGGGGTGCTGCCATTCTCTCATTGGTTATTTTACCTGGTGTAACTGGAATGCATCACCCTTTCCTTTGCCTGCTGAGTGTTTGCTGGACAAGCAATGTAAACAAAGGGTGAAAAACAGGAAATAGTATGGTGGCTGCCATCTTTTCTGTGGATCCACACAACATTATAACTGTATTAAAAATCAAGGGAACCAATTATCAGAAAGCAGTAGTAAGCAGCAAAAGTTACATCTGAAATTTTAAACTCTCAGACAGTGCAAAACTCTGGAAAGTGATGAACATTTTCTGGTTAACTAGTACTGCTGCTTTAAAGAGGACAGGAAATCATTTCTGATTGGCAGCTGTTTATACAGTTCTTATTCTCAAAAATGATATGCATTCCCCTAAATTATCCACATATATAACTGAACCTGAATAAGCAAGCATTTGTCAATGCCGAATGTTTGCTTACTGGCATTGGCAGTGGTAGTGTAGAAGTTACAGAGCTGCGTAATAGGAATGGCAGTGAAGTATTGAACTGAAGTCAACCCCACCACCCGCAGTGACAGGCATTGGGGTGTGCATTTGGGTGCGTCAAGCATAGCGACCGCATGCATTTCACACCCACTCTGCAAGAGACTGACAAGTGTCACGTGTTCCTTGGGGTCTTTGGCCTTTTGTGCGCACCCCATTTCATTAGAAACATGTGAGATGGGTGCTATATAGAGAATGGGGTGAAGTTTGGGGTCAAGAGTTCAAGGCATACCCTCGATGCCTCTCAGTGACTGCAGGTGTGGAATGGTATGAGCATCGCAGGCAAGAATCCCAAGTCACACCCCTGATTCCTGTCATTCTCTATAGGGTTGGGCGATTTAGTTGAAAAGCCTAATACCTTTCGTTGGTATTTTAACTCCAAATTTTCAGCATGTTTGTTTTGTGACCCCACCTCATGAACAGGGGGAATATCAGTTTGGTAGCCGAAAGCTGCTTATGCACAGTGACTACGGCATTTAGCACCACAGGTGCAAAAATATTCCGAACAGGATGTAAAAAATGACAGCTGTACTATTTCATGGGGAGGTGTAAAAATGGCTATGTTGCAAATGTGTAGTAAAAATATTTAAAAAAATGGTGAAGTCACGAGCGTACATAGAAACTGTGCAACGCACACCCGTTATATAAGTAGGTTGGGGATATTTTATAGCAGATTGTCAACTCAGGCATTTTGGTGCCTCCGATCATGAACAGTGTCACTGTGATTTTCTTTATCTGTGCCGAACAATGATTTCCCACAGCGACCACGCATCTCTGCACTGAAAGTGTGAAAACACACTCGCCATGTTGTGAAAAATGGCAGCTGTACTGTTCATAAGGAAGTGTTGAAAATGCCACTAGTGAAAATCTGGACTGAAAATATTACAAAGTCATGAACTAACGAGGATGCGTGGAAACTGCACAATGCTCACTAGTAACACAGTCATTTTATGGACTTTTGTCACAAATTTTCAACATAGCCATTTAAGACCTCTGCTCATGAGCAGTGTAACTGTGATTTTCTTAATCTGTCCTAAACATTGCTTTTCGCACACAACAGCACCATTGTGCGCTACATGTCGCGATAACACATTTTGGGTGACATATAAAAAATTGCAGCTGTACTGTTCATAAGGAAGTTTAATAAAATGGACATGTTGAAAATCTAGAGTGAAAATATTAAATTTGCAAACTTACGAGCATGCATAGGAACTGTGCAACGCAAGCTCGTAAAAGTCATTTTTAGGCATTTTTTCACCAAATTTTCAACATAGCCATTTTAAGACCTCTGCTCATGAACAGTGTCACTGTGGTTTTGTTACTGTGTCCTATACATTGAGTTTGCACACCGACTGCGCCACTGTGCGCTATGTGGGCGGAAACACATTTTGGGCAGGATGTGAAAAATGACAGCTGTACTGCTCATAAGGAGGTGTGGAAAAATGGCAATGTTGGAAATCTGGAGTGGAAATATTGAAAATTCGCTAACCTACGAGCGTGCGTGGGAACTGTGCAACGCACACTCGTAAAACAGTCATTTTTAGGAATTCTGTCACCAAATTTTCAACATTGCCATTTTAAGATCTCTGCTCATGAACAGTGACACTGTGATTTTCTTCATGTGTCCCATACACTGATTTCGCACAATGACTGCGCCATTGTGCGCTACATGGGCGGAAACACGTTTTGGGTGAGATGTGAAAAATGACAGCTGTACTACTCATAAGAAGGTGTGGAAAAATGGCAATGTTGAAAATCTGGAGTGGAAATATTGAAAATTCGCAAACCTATGAGCGTGCGTAGGAACTGCACAACGCGCGCTCGTAAAACAGTCATTTAAGAATTTTTTCACCAAATTTTCAACATAGCCATTTCAAGACCTCTGCTCATGAACAGTGTCACTGTGATTTTCTTAATTTGTCACGTACATTGATTTCGCACACCGACTGTGCCATTCTGCGCTACAAGGGCGGAAACACATTTTGGGTGAGATGTGAAAAATGACAGCTGTACTACTCATAAGACAGTGTGGTGAAATGGCAGTGTTGAAAATCTGGAGTGAAAATATTGAAATTTCACGAACTTACGAGCCTGCGTAGGAACTGCGCAACGTAGGCTCGTTAAACAGTAATTTTTTGGAATTTTGGCACCAAATTTTCAACATGGGGGTTTTGGGCCCCTTCTCATGAATGATGTCACTGTCATGGTGGTATTCGGTCCCGAAGGGTGATTTTGCAGTCACTACGCAGTCACTGCACGAAATCACCCTTCGAGCCCGAATAACACCATGACAGTGACATCATTCATGAGAAGCGGGGTCCCAAAAACCCCATGTTGAAAATTTGGTGCAAAAATTCCCCAAAATGCCTGAGATATGCAATAAAGTTGAACCCCTCCTATCTAGCCCATTATACAGCTTACCGGCATTTCCTCAGTTTGCGGTCGGCCGAGAGAGTGCAGGCGTTTTCCCCAGTCCACGAAGATCGTCGCTTGAGTCCGGAGGTAAGTATGGGGTGAGGGGTGTGGGGAGGCTGAGCGCAGGGTGGGTGCGGTTGTGGGAGGGGGTTCGGAGATGCGCCGTGGGACCGCTTTTGTTTTACAGGTTAAAACAAAAAAAAGACTTTGTGGGACCAGCTTGTCATGCTGGGTGGGCTCCAGCATGGCACAAGGACTTTGGGGGTTCAGCCAACGGGATTGGGCACCCCGTGCCGCAAAAAAAATGTAACAAAACCCGTGGATCGCTTACCATGCTGGGTTGGGCTCCAGCATGGCACAAGGACTTTGGGGCCGTTCAGCCGACGGGGATTGGGCACCTCGTCGGCAAAATGACTGATTGCCATGCTGGGGTGGGCTCCCAGCATGGCATCAACTACTGGGAGGGAGGAGATGATGCAGCTCAGCCGGCGGGGATTGGGCACCCGTCGGCTATATGCTGCGTCTGGAAGCGCTGCCGCCTGCGGCTGGGGAGATGCGCGTGAGCAGCTTCTATCGCTGCTCACTCAAGCGAAGTTCTTTCAACTGGGGAGTGCTACTGCATTTTGGAGCATGTCATAGACAGCTCCAAAATGCATTGGCTTACAGGGCTGCGGTTTGCCAGCACAGTGCCTGAATTGAAGGGAGGAGGTGACACACCGAAATCTCCAATGATGGCACTATGTTTCTTGCACATGCGCAAGCAAACATAAAATGATACAAAAACTGTATTTTGTATAGTTTTGTTTTAATCAGCAGCATTCTGTTGCAGTTCTCTTCCTGCAGCCAATAATTTGGAGTTTTAACTATGTCAAAGTTTGTGCACGGAACTCTAAGCATAGTTCTGATAGGTCAACAGCTCATAATTAACATTCTGTACACAAACCGGACATGGTAAATACTCCAAATTGTTGGTTCCATGAAGAGAATTGTAACAGAATGCTGCTCAGAAAACAGAACAATGTAAAATACAGTTTTACCTGTCACTTTTATTCAGGTATAGTTAAATATGAATAATATAGGGAAATGCATATAATTTGAGAATAAGAACTTTATAAGCAGCTGCCAATTAGCACAAATGTCCTGTCCCCTTTAATGTTTTGTGTGTCTTTTTTCCCAAAAGATGCAAATAAAAAAATCCTAAGTTGACAAAAACTCAAAATACACATATGCACATACATAGTTTTTGCCTCCTCTATTCACTTTTACTCATAACATTACCATTTTTTAATATGTTTTCACCAAAATTCTACTAATTAGCAAATTATCATCATCCGTCATGACCACATAAGTAGATACATTTAAATCTAATCCAAAATGTGTATTTTGGCACAATCCCAAAACAAATTTCAGGTGGGATTTTAAATTTGCCACTCATATGCTCATGAGGGACAGTGGTAACTTGCAGAATGTGAAAATGTGATGAAAAATATTTACAAAAGTTAAAGTGAGTAAAAGAAAATTAAGGCAGAAAATAATTTACTGGAAGTCCAGGCACATGAGCAGTGCACACTTTAGTTGGACTTCCCTTTTTTCCCAGGCTTTCACAAATATATTCAGTAGATGGAGACTGGCCAACGTGGTGAAAGGGCTGTGCTGGTCACCCAGTGAGGGACCTGAAATCCTTTTTATTGAAGCGTGAGCGGGGAGGAGGTGTTGGTGCCAGAGGGTGTTTGGGTGGGGTGGGGTCATTTTACCCTACTGTATTTTTGTGTTGCTTGCACGCATCAGCTTCCTTCACAAACGGGTTGTGGAGGTGCGGCAGTGTTATGCTGAATGGTAACAGTCTACTCTGGGGCTGGTCTCTGCCTCAGTGAATAGAGGAGCATGCTGTCGATGACAGCAGTTAATGAGCAGGCCACTATGCTCAAAGAAACTGGGCCACTGCAATCAGGGAGCACCCCGTCACTACACAAGCAGCTGTTTTTGCTGTGGGGTATCCCTGACTGTAGCAGCCAATTACAGCTGCATTGTGTGCTGTCTCCATGACAACAGCTTCTCTGTCAGTCTCTCACAGTCGTCGACGTGTGTCATTTTGTTATTCAGTCCTGAAAGGTGATTTCACGGTCACTGTGTGGAACCACCTTTCTGGACCGAGTAATGAAATGACAGTGTCACAGGTCATGAGGTAGGCCCCCCAAAACCCTATGTTGAAAATCTGGTGAAAAATTTTCCAAAAATGACTGTCTTACAAGCTGCATTGTGCAGTTCCTATGCACGCTCGTAACTTCAATAATTTTTAATATTTTCACTCCAGATTTCCAACATTGCCATTTTACCACACCTCCTTATGAACAGTACAGCTGTCATTTTCACATCTCGCCCAAAATGTGTTTTTGCACATGTAGCGCACAATGGCACGGTTGGTGTGCAAAATCAATGTTTGGGACAGATTAAGAAAATCACAGTGACACTGTTTGTGAAGTCTTAAAATGCCTATGTTGAAAATTTGGTGACAAAAGTTCATAAAATGACTGCTAGGAGCATGCATTGCACAGTTTCCACGCACCCTTGTAACTTCATGAATTTGTAATATTTTCACTCCAGATTTTCACCATTGGCATTTTTCCACACCTCCTTATGAACAGTACAGCTGTCATTTTTCACATCCTGGCCAAAATGTGTTTTTGTACTTCTGAGGCAGAATAGCGCGGTCACTGTGGGAAATCAGTTTTCAGAACAGATTAAGAAAATAGCAGTGACACTGTTCATGAGCGGAGGTCCCAAAATGCCTATGTTGAAAATCTGGTGTAAAAAATCTCCAAAATAATTACGGGTGTGCATTGCGCATTTTCTACGCACACTCATAACTTCACCAGTTTTTTTATATTTTTACTCCAGATTTCCAACACTACCATTTTTTTACACCTCCTCATGAACAGAACTGCTGTCATTTTTCACATCCTGTTTGAAATGTGCTTTTGCACCTGTGGTACCAAGTGGCAAAGTCGCTGTGCAAAATCACCTTTCAGCTAATGAACTGATAGTGTCACTGTTCATGCGGTGGGGTCACAAAAAGCCCATGTTGAAAACTTGGAGTAAAATTACCAAGAAATGCCCACGGCATTAGGGTTTCTGACCATAACGCCCTACCCTGTAGGGACTGACAGGCATCAGTGGTGTGACTTGGGATTGTTGTCAATAATGCTTACGCCATTCCACCCCAACCCCCACCCTGCAGCCAGTGACAGGCATCGAGGTGTGCCTTGGACTCTCTGGCCCCAGAGTTCACCCCATTCTCCTATACTGCACCCATTTAAGAGTATTCCTTATGGAATGAGGTGAGTGTAAAGCCCAAACACCCTAAGGCACACCTCAACACTTGTAAGTGTCTGCATGGTAGGGTGAGGAAATGTCATGACTCATATGGACGATTACCCAAAGGCACATTCTAATGCCTGTCCATCTTTGTAGGTGGGAGTGGAGTTGGCATACTTCACTGCCATTCCTATACTGCATTTGTTTAACTCTGTACTTCCACTGCTAATGCCAGTAAGCAGCCATTCGGCCTTGACAAATGCTTGTGTTCATTTGCATGACAAGCAAACATACTGGTATCAGTCTGAACTGTGAGGTGGCTTTGGGGGTGGGAGGCCTTCCCCTCCTCCACCTATCAAAGCTTCAGAATACTGAATCTACTCCCTAATTACATCCACTGTCTGCCTTTCTCTTCCTTTTTACATTGCTTGCGCTTGCACAAGAAATGTTTTGCTACAGAGAACAGCATTGCAGAGGTGTGTCACTGACTAGCCCAATGCAGGTCAAACTGCATTGGGCTCATCCTTGACAGACCAGTTATCATGCAAGCCAAGTATGACAATGGTTTACAGTTTATGGGCGGAAACTTTGTGTATTTGAAATAAATGAAGCACTCCAATGAGAGAACACTTCTTCCGTTTCATATACATAAAGCCGTCCCCCCTCCCCTCCATCATTCCGTTTTCCTTGCTGTCTCTCTCTCCCTCCTCCCCTGCACACACCTTTTGTCTTGTGTGTTCCCCGTACCTCATTTCTCCCTTGTTGTCCCTCTGACCTTCCTGTCTCCACATGTTTTGCATTTCTTTGAGCCAGGCTTCAGTCACTGTACTAACATGACTGGCTAAGTTGTGCTGCTCTCAGCCTCACAAATTACGGGAGGAACCAGAGAAGCTTTAGCTTAAATGATGTACCATAAAGCTGTCTAGTGCTCCATGAGACAAGCGTTGCTGTAAGAGCTGAAATCTGATATGTTCCGAGAGCTAGAGTGGATGGCCGACTCAGACTATGCATGCATTTTGTGAATAGCAAAATACTCCGTTTGTGCTCCAAATATTCCCACAGCTCTAAGAATACACTTTTTTTCGTAAAACAAATCCATACAGTTCTTCTTTTGAATGGATTTGATGGACTCTGTGGCAGCACCTGACAGTGCAATAATACAGACCATGCAACCAGAGCACAGTTAACAACTTCTGTGTACACTCAGCCACCCCAGAGACCACTGGGCACCAAGCCCACAGTGAAATCAGTACTGTCCTGCATAATTTGCAGCTTCTGAGGCCCCAGTCCATGCTGTGTGCAGTCAGATTGCATTTTCAGACTGCAGTTCAGTGGCAAAGACAGATTATGTCCCCAGGTTGGTGAAGTGCAATGGGGACAAGCCAAGTGAAGTGATTCCACTGTGCAGTCTGACGCAGAGAGAGAGAGAGCTACTGTGACAGAGATAATGTCAGACAGTGGTACAGCAATTTCATATCTGTGTGACAAGTTGTGTCTAGGGGACACAGAAACACCACACAGTGCAAGACAGCGAGACGCGCATGGCAGCTGTGTAGCCTGTAAACTCAAAAACAGAAAAAAACAGAGTATCTGTGTGTGTTCCACCTGCCACTGCTCTGTCCAGTTTGCAGATAATTATCAGTTTGAGTGGGCAAGGAGATAGTTGAGAATGACAGCGGCTATGTGGTCTGTGTGCAAGACAGAGAAAGAGAGAGAGAGACACAGACAGTGGGAGACAGTAGGTACCAAAGTTGGCAATGTGCTGCTCTCTCTGTCTGTCTATGTCTCTGTCCATAGAAACAGTGGCAGCAATGATCAGCAGTATAAAGCCCTCTGACAGGCTATAATACAGGAGAGCATAGGAGAGAGTGAGTGTGACAGTGGGCACCCAGAGTTTGCTTTCCTGGCACCTCCCCCAACTGTGGCTACCCCATTGCCCGTTCCCCACCCTCAGTGCACAAGCGACAGAGAGAGTGAGAGCCAGCATCATCACTCTTCCACACCTGCACCATGGCTGAAATGGCCTGTGAGACAGCAAGAGAGAAAACATTGGGATGTTGTTGTCTGTGGCCTCCCCTTTCTCCCCAGTACAGTGCTGCAATTTGTGTGCAGGAGAGACCTGTGTATTTGCTGTCTCTCTCCCTCTCTCTCTCTCTCTGTCTCTGTCTCTCTCAGTGTCTTTTTCTTTGGGAACCTGTGCTGCTTTCTTCTCCCATACAACAAGTTCTCTGTGTCCCCATTCTGCCAACTCCCCATCCCAGTGAGAGAGAGTGAGAGAGTGCAACTGAGTCCCCGCTCTGACGCTCAAGAACGGAGCTTGGTGCTTAGCGAGACAGTGACATAGAGAAAGTGAGACAGGGAGGGTAACAGTGAGAGAAAGAGAGACAGAGACACTGGGACAGCAGCATTGAAGAGACAATGCGTGCTGTGTCCTCTGTGTATGTCTGTGGATGGTAGCGTGTTAGAGAGGACATAGTGGGGAACAGCACATGCAGGCAGCATATACTTGTGTGTGTGTGTGTGTGTGTGTGTGTGTCTCTCTCTCTGTCTGTAATTCATATCAGAAAGAGACACAGACATAGAAACATAGAAATTGTCAGCAGATAAGAACTGCCTGGCCCTTCTAGTCTGCCCCTAAGCCCTTGTACTGGATTACTGCTTCTGACCCACTCGCTGCTATACCTCTGTGGTTCCCCTATGCCTGTCTCAAGCATGCTTGAATCCATCCACAGTGCTCGCTCCAACCACCTCTTGAGGCAGACCATTACACATGTCCACCACCCTCTCTGTGAAGAACTTCTTCATATTTCCTCTTAACCTCCCACCTTCCAATTTCATGTCATGCCTCTTTGTTCTTGTGCTCCTCCTGTATTGGAAAATGTCTCCCTCTGCACCTCATTTATTCCCTTGAGGTATTTGAATGTTTTGATCATATCCCCTCCTCTCTTCCAGTGAGTACATATTGAGGTCCCTTAATCTCTCTTCATAAGTCTTGTGTTGCAAGCCCTGTACCATCTTATTCTCCCTTCTCTGGACCATCTTCAGCCTGTTAATATCCTTATGAAGGTGTGACCTCCAGAACCTCCATCTCCAACCTAGGTCCCTTTAAAGTAGCACTCAAAGAACATATACTCACCTCTTGGCAGTGCCTATGTACACTCTAATTAGGCTCTGCCTTATGGCTACCTCACTGTCAATATTCCGGACAATGCCTTTGTTGGGCTGCTTGCATTTGTTAGCTGTGCTAGTCTTCCGCTCCACTAAAGTAAAATCGGAGCTAGCCAGTGCCTAATGTTTGATGATAACAGTTTGATATCTGTTAAAGACAACTACTGAACTCTGCCTAACTATTCAAACTGCTGCTTTGAAACATGGCTGTATGTAACTATAATCACGTACAACTGCTGTTACTATAATTTTGTGTGTGTAACCTTAGTGTAATTCCATCTTGCTGTTACTATGTATTCTTAAATTCTGTTTTCTTGTACTCTGACGCTGGAGTTTTGTAAATGAGTCCCTGACTCAAAGGTTGTAATCCTAAAGTCTGTTAAATAAATAAATAAACTGCACACAGGACTCCATGTGAGGCTTGACCATGGTTTTATGTAATGGCATCACTACCGCCCTCCTTATGCTGGTGATACCCCTGCCTATGCACTCCAGCATGTCACTGGCCCTCCCAGCTGCCTTAGCACTTTACTTTGACATTTTCAGGTCATCTAAAATAAGAACCCCCAGGTCCCTTTCCTTATTTGTGACCGTCAGCAACTCCTCCCCCATCCTGTAGCTTTCCCCAGGGTTTCTGTGTCCCAGGTGCATAATTTTGCACTTTTTTGAAGTAAACTTCAGTTGCCAGTCCTCAGACCATTTTCAAAGTTGCCACAGGTCCCTCCTCATTTTCTCCACCCCCTCTGGGGTATCCACTGTGCTACAGATCTGCAAACAGACAGATCTTTCCCTTCAGCCCTTCTGCAATGTCATTAATGAAGACGTTGAACAGGACTGGCCCCAGGACTGATCCCTGTGGCACCCCACTGGTCACCCCTCTCCCCAGACAGCACCTCATTTACCATCACATTCTGCCTGCTGTCTGTTAGCCAGTTTCTAACCCAGTTTGCCACCCTTTACCCCCACACCCAGCCTACCCAGCTAGTGTATCAGACTCCTATGTGGACGGTGTCAAAGGCTGCCCCCAATTTACTTCCTTTATCTCCCAGTCAAAGAAATCAACCAGAATTGTCTGACATAACCTCTCCACTGTGCATCCATGTTGCCTATGGTTCTGGGCTGTGAAGGCTTCCAGATGCCACACTATCCTTTCTTTAAGCAATGTCTCCATGATCTTCCCAGATTCAATAGTTTGCAATGAAAGAAAGGGGAACATGCAGTAGTAAGTTGTTTACCTGGGGCTAAGGTTAAGGATGTTTCCAACCTTCTGAGGGGTTATTGAAGGGACAAATGCACCTTTGGTCATCCTACATATTGACACTAATGATATAGACAAAACAGGTGCAAACAATTTCAGGGCAGAAATTAGTAAACTGTCTAAAAGAATTAAACATGAAAAAAGAGATCTTATAATATCAGGAATTATGCCCACATTTGGGTTTATTTTATTTAGAAATAATGACATCTGAGAAACAAATAATTGATTAAGATCTTATTGTGAAGAAGTGAACATTGGGTTTATGGATAATTTGTGTTCCTTTAATAATAAATCCTTCTTCAAAGAGATGGACTTCACCTTAATCAGGCTGGTACTAGGAAATTGGGAAAAGATTAAACAAGGTAATACAATTTCATTTAAACTGGCAGGAGGGGGTGGGATGGTAAAACAGGTGGATCTAGTGGAAGAACGTTTCAATAAAGAAATAACTACATTTGAATGGAATGGGGTATTAATTAATGCTAGAAGCCTAGTTAACAAATTTGAGGAATTTAAATATCTGTTGTCAAGTCAGAATATTCATATGGCTTTCATTACAGAAACATGGTGGGAGGATAAAGATACATGGGATAAGGCTATTCCTGGGTATAATTTATATTACAAATCAAGAAAGCACAGGAAGGGTGGTGGGGTAGCCATTTATATAAAGGAGTCAATAAATAGTGTGGAATATGGTATAGATGTGGCCGGCTTAGAAACAGTGTGGGTCAAAGTAATACCTCAGAAAGGTGCCAAAATTATTGTTGGATTGATTTATAGACCCCCTGGTATCTCAATAGAAACGGAGGAATTATTACAGAAACAAATAGCAGACTCAGATCCAGCTGTTAAGTTAATTATTCTTGGAGTTCTTAATCCTCCTGGGATCAACTGGTTGGCCTTAGGTGGTGAGGAAAAATTAGAGACAAGGTATGTGGACATATTTGATTGTTTGGGAATGTCCCAAAAGGTTCTGGAGGCTACTAAGGGTGATAATATCTTGGATGTAGTGCTTACCAATATGGGGGATGAAGTATGTAATGTTAGTGTGTTGGGGCCTTTGGGTAACAGTGACCATAATTCTATATTTGTTTAAATTAAGGAATTACATAAGTCTTTAGTTAAGAATTATACTACTAAAATGAATTTCCATAAGGCTGACTTTGATCAATTTAGACCAGAGTTGGCATTATGGGATTGGGAAAAGGAATTTAAAAGTCTGACAGTAAATGAAATGTGGAATCTCTTTAAAACAAAAATAATACTTCTGTCAAATAAATATGTTCCCACTAGTAGGAAATATATACAGTATGCACAAGTAAAAATAATGCTAGTTGGTTCACTTTGTCAATAAAAAAAATTATTACTAAGAAAAACAAGATGTAAAAAAATATAAACATGATAAATCTGATAAGAATTTGCAGATAGTTAGGGATTTAAATAGAAAAGTTAAAACCACTATAAGACAAGCTAAATTACAGTATGAGATTTTATTGGCTTCTAGGATTAAAGATAATAAAAAACCTTTTTTCAGCCACATAAATAAATCAAGGAGTATCCCTAGTGTGGTAGGTCCTTCAAAGCACCAGACGGGCCAGTAACATCTGATAAAGAAATGGCCAACATACAAAATGATTATTTTGTTCAATATTTAGTGAAAAGCTGCCTTATCATTTACAATGACTAACTGCCCAATTGATAGTAATATATTAATAGACCCAATGGATGTACTGGATAAATTTAATAAAGTGGATGTTGCCGGCCCGGTGGCACAGAGGGTTGAGGTGCTGGTGCCTTACCTCTCATCACACCAGCAACCCGGGTTCGGGAACGGACTTGGGTGCTGGTGGGTAGGCAGGGGTAGGAGTTGGATTGAGAGTCTGGAGGACAGCTCTCCTCTCCTGTGGTGGGCTAGGGAGAAGGTGTCACTCTGTAGCGGACCCCGGTGGAGACCGGTGGAAGCACACAGGTAACACCAGCTGGGGAACAACAGGAGGAAACACAGAAAATGGTGTTTCCACCCACAAGGATGATGGCCACCCTGGGCCATGTATCTCCTCAGACTCCATTAAGACCGGCCACAGCAGCAGCACCCTGACCCAATGCCTAGGCCATTAGGCCCATTCTCCTCGGAAGAGGAGGACCCACCCAATGAAGGGTTACATTGGGGTACTCTGTGGTGGCTGTAATATGAGGTCGGTCAGCGGAGACGGGACGAGTGCAGGTTGGAGCAATTGGCCCAAAGGGGGGTGAGTGGAAGGGGTAAAAACAAATAAGAAACAAAAATAAATAAATAAAGTGGATGTTAATAAGTCTGCAGGTCCTGATAATATTCATCCAAGAGTTATTCATGAATTGGCTGAAGGCATGGTACTCCCTTTGACGTATAGTTTTCAAGCATCCATGGACAGGGGAGAAGTTCCAAATGATTGGAAAGTTGCAAATGTGGTACCATTTTTGAAAAAGGGGGCTAGAACTGAGCCATCAAACTTTAGGCCAGTTAGCTTGACTACTGTTCTGGGCAAGATACTGGAAAAAATCATAAAGGAAAGGATTAAAATTTTTCTAGAGGAGCAAGGTTTGGCTGATCCCCTTCAACATGGCTTTAAAAAACATAGGTCATGTTTAACAAATCTCTTAACTTTTTATGAGAAAGTCAATAAGGAATTGGATAATGGTGATTCTGTGGACATGGCTTTTTTAGATTTTGCAAAGGCTTTCGATAAACTACCCCATTTGGAATTGTTAAACTTATTATCGAAGATCAACTAAGGCCCTGGACACACTGGGGAACTTAAAACGGTTTAAGTGCCTTAAAATGGTTTAAATCCCTCTAGCACTGTTTGCAGACAGACTACAAGCCCCTTAAAATGTTTTAACAAAAGTGTTTTTAAACCCTGCAAGATACCTAGTCTTAAAACCATTTTAAAAATGTTTTGAGCTTAGCATGGTTTTACTCAGGTCTGTCCAGGAGTAAAAGTGTTTTAAGCTGTAATGGTTTAACTAAAACAGTTCTAACTGCAGTGTGTCCAGGCAAGCACAGTTCTGTGTGTTGGACTTAACACAAAATAGTTACAAGGAGAACAGGTTTAACACTAGCAGTGTGGCACACTAAACCATTTTCAAAAATGGTTACTGAGTAGTGTGACTGCACTGAAATGGTTTAACTAAACTGGTTTTAGAAACGGTTTTCAAAAACAGTTCTCTAGTGTGTCCAGGGCAGATACTAGTATAATACGATGGATTTCAGTTTGGTTGCAAGACAGGAAACAGAGGGTTAAAATAAGGGGTGAATACTCTGATCGGAGGCCTGTTTCTAGTGGGGTACCACAGGGGTCAATTTTGGGCCCGTGTCTGTTTAATATTTATATTTTCTTTCACCCTTTGGGTTAAGCAGTCTGGTGTTTGGTTATACAAATTCACAGATGATTGTAGGGTGGGAAGAATAGTTAATAACAAGGAGGATGCAGGCCAGTTACAGGAAGCACTGAATGATATTAAGGCTTGGACTGAGAGGAATAGATTGGAGTTGAATTCATCCAAATGTAAAGTAATACATTTGGGTAGGTACAATATTTACCAGAGTTACAGTATGGGAATGGTTGTACTGATGGAGACTAAGGAAGAGAGAGATTTGGGGGTAAAATTACAGAAGATTTAAAATTCAACATGCACTTTTCAGAACAGGTGAGAAAAGCAAATCAAAATCTCAATTGTATATTGAGACACATTTCCAGTAGAAAAAGTGAGGTGATAATGCTGTTGTATGAAGCTCTGATTAGAGCACACGTGGAATATCGTATCCAAGTGTGGTCTCCATCTAGAAGGGAGGACATTTTAAGAATTGAGGGAGTCCAGAGAAGAGCTACCAAATCTATTGTGAAACTAAAAAATAAGACCTACGAGGCACGGCTAGGAATACTGAATTTGTACTCACTCCATTATAGAAGATTCAGAGGAGACATGTGTTTGTTATTCAGGGCTATGAGTGACATACAACTGAAAGATAACTTGGGATTTGTAGCTGTAAAAAGAAGGGATAGTAGTAGAAAAAATGATAAACAGTTGTTTATAGCTAGGTGGAATCGAAACAGTCAAAAATATTGGTTTAGTCAGAGGGTGTTAGTAGAATGGAATAAGCTACCAAAGGCATTAATTGATAACTCTAATATGGATACCTTTAAAACGGGCTGGATATGTTCCACAGTGATAAAAAAACATTTTTAAATAAATATAAAATGGCAAACTGCATGGATGAGTTGTCTTAAATTTGTAAAATTCCTATGATTCCTATGATTCCCCACTACTGAGGTGAGACTGACCAGCCTATAGTTTCCCGCCTCCTCCCTGCTGCCAGATTTGTGTAGATGGACCACATGTGCCCTCCTCCAGTTCTCTGGTACCACTCTTGTGTTGAATGACTCAGTGACCATGGCTGCCAGAAGTACTACTCTCTCCCTTCGCAGTTCTCTTAATGTCCTTGGGTGTATGCCATCTGGTCCCATCACTTTGTCCACCATCAATTTAGTGAGCTCCTGCAGGACTGTTTTGTGTGTGAATTGACTATTGACCACCTCTTCACCCCCTTGACAACTGCTGTAGTGCTGTGGCCCTTGCCCCTCCCCCTCTTCTGTGAATACTGAACAGAAAGACACAGTGGATATCTTGGGGGGGGCACATGACAGTTCTTAGGCTTGGTACTATCACTTCCAAATACCTAAACTTCTAATTACTCTGACTAGGTTACAAACCCAGCAACTTATTTGTAATGGATTTCATTAACTGCAGGTACTGTGGAACAATTTTCAGAAGGACAGTCTTACAGGATTTAGGACACTGTCCTACATGCTGGGCCTTTGGAGATCTTAGGTCTCAGCTCCGGGCAGCATGGGCAGAGATTGCACGCCTCAAATTTCATATTGAAGAGGAAATACAAAGAACCACCCGCCATTTCCCCAGCATCCAACAGAAAACCTCGACCGCAGAGGGTAGTTGGTCCAGGAGGTTGGCAGGTGGTTAGGAGGAGCAAATCAGGTGCCCCATCACTCTCTGCTCTCCAACACATTACCTCCAAAACCATATAAACACTACAAACAGGTATCTGCCTCTATCTCTGAAATCAAATAAAGAGCAGAAGACACTGCAGAGCAGGACACTGCGGCACAGGAGCTGGCACAACAATACTCACCCAAATCAGGAACCAAAACTAAACAAGCACAAAGGAAATCCAAAAAACTTCTGATCATAGGAGACTCCATGATTCGGGGAGTTGATACCCATCTCCAGCCAGGGGTGATGGTCAGATGTCTCCCAGGTACATCAGCATGGAGAGACACTGACCGCATTGCTAAAATTGTTCACAAAGCAGGAGAAAACATTGATGTCCTAGTACACATAGGGACTAATGATCTAGCCAGCCGGTCAGTTGTGGAGACCAAGGAACACCTGACTAGGCTGGGTGACAAACTATCATCTATTTCGTCCGGCATCTCCTTCTCTGAGATCCTGCCAGTCTGGGAGAAGGGAGCAGATGGACGGAAGGTCAGAGAAGGGGAGATAGGGGAGCTAAACACGTGGCTCAAGGACTGGTGCCAGAAAAAGGACACAGATTTGTAGGAACTGGCAACAGTTCTGGGAGCAAAGTTCTTTAAATTTGATGGACTGCATCTGACTAAGGAGGGGTCAGTGCATTGGGGCAGAAGTTTGACGTCTTTGCAGAATATTTAAACTAGCAAATGGGAGAGTGCAGCACCCCATACGTCGAATGGAAAGAACACCCCCCCCTCAGCTAGTGGTCAAACAGGAATTCAGCATGTTTGCCGTTCATTTGCATCACCAGGTAAGAAAAAAGGTTTGTCTCCCCATATGATGCACAGGGGTAATGCCAAACTTCACCCAACAACTAACACACCAAAATCTGGCCAATGGAAAATCATGTACACAAATGCTCACAGCCTGGGAAATAAGATCCTAGACCTGCAGGCAATAATGTCAGAGGCTAAACTGGACATAGTAGCAATTAGTGAGACGTGGTTTACCAGTAACCACACTTGGGAGACTTCAGTACCTGGCTGTATTGTTCAGAAGAGACCGAGGTGCAAAAAGGGGGGAGGAGGGCCCTGTATGTTAATGAAATATCAAAGCTACAGAAATTCAGAATACACATAATGAGCCAGAAGAACTGTGGGTCACCCTGAAACAGGAAATGGGACAGCCATAAGAACTGGGGTTGTCTACAGGCCCCAGACCAGAGGGAGGACATAGACACATTACTGTTAGAAGATATACAAAACATGACAGCTCAAGGGAGGTTCTGATAATGGGAGACTTCAACATGCCAGATACAGATTGGTCAATACCAGCAGGAACATCGGCCAGAACTAGACACATAGTGGATTCCCTGCAGGGGGAGGGCCTCAAACAACTGGTACAGCAACCCACAAGAGACAGGGCTATCCTAGATCTAGTACTGACTAACAAAGAAGGGATCACAGATCTCCAGGTAGAAGGTCACCTGGGGGCCAGTGACCATCACATGGTATGGTTCAATTTGGCTACTACATCTAAATCATCCCATTCCAAGGCAAAAATATGGGACTTCAGAGGAGCTGACTTTGATAAGATGGCCAACAGAGTTAAGCTAGCCCTGGCAAAAAGAAACACAGGTGAGGAGGTACAGGCAAAGTGGGCAAGCATTAAGGATACAATACTTGAAGCAACATCCCATTGTGTTAGACAGAAAAGGAAGTGTAAAAGAAGAAGGAAACCACTTTGGTTCTCAAATACAGTAGCAGAAAAGGTCAGAGCCAAAGGCTGGCCTTCAGAAATATAAGGGAACACAGCGATGAAGATAGGGAGGCATACCAAACTGCCCTAAGGAAAGCAGGGTAAGGCAGTAAGGCAGGCAAAGTCCCAAACTGAGGAAACACTAGCACGGACAGTAAAGAAGGTGACAAGACTTTCTATAGATACATTAGTGAAAGGAGAAAGTCCAGAGGGGTATTGCTAAGCTTAATGGAGAAAAGGGAGCATGTGAGGAGGAGGACCCTGTAAAGGCATCTATCCTAAATAGATACTTTGCTCAGTATTTACTGAAGAGAAGGTAGGCAGGGCCCACAGCTCAGCATCATGGACACAGCGGGAGGAGGTGAGCACTACTCCCTTCACAAAAGAAAGGGTCCTACAAGAGCTTGCTAAGCTCAGGGTGGATAAGGCAATGGGACCTGATGGCATACATCCCAGGGTACTTAAGGAGCTAAAGGAGGAACTAGCAGAGCCTTTAGCAGAATTGTTTAGTGAGTCTCTGAGCACAGGAGAGGTCCCAGAAGACTGGAGAAGGGCTCATGTGATCCCACTCCACAAGAGTGGTAGCAGGGAGGAGGCGGGGAACTACAGACCGGTCAGTCTTACCTCAGTAGTGGGCAAGATTATGGAGGCACTCCTTAAGGAAAGGATAGTGCAACACCTGGAATCCATAGGGCACAGGATCCAAGACAGCATGGGTTTACAAAGGAAGGTCCTGTCAAACTAATCTCATAGATTTCTTTTGACTGGGTAACCAGAGTGGTGGACCAAGGGGAGCAGTTGATGTCGCCTACCTTGACTTCAGCAAAGCTTTGACACTGTTCCACATAGAAGATTGATAAATAAGCTAGGTAGGCTCGGGTGGGTCAGAAGTTGGTCAACTGGGTGGCAAACTGGTTGACTGGCAGAAAACAGAGATGGTGGTAAATGGTATACAGTCAGAAGAGATGCAAGTCACAAGTGGGGTACCTCAGGGATCAGTCCTGGGGCCAGTCCTATTCAACATCTTCATTAGTGACCCTCGCAGATGGACTAGAGGGTAAGGCTTGTCTGTTTGCAGATGACACCAAGATCTGCAACAGAGTAGATGATCCAGATGGGGTGGGCAGAATGAGAAGAGATCTGGATAAACTAGCAGAATGGTCAGAAGAGTGGCAACTGGGATTTAATGCAAAGAAGTGCAAAATCATGCACATAGGGAAGAGAAACCCTGAAGCCACTTATAGGCTGGGGAGTTGCTAGCAGTCACAAAGGAAGAAAGAGACTTGGGCATCATCATCACTGATGACCTAAAATCATCCAAGCAGACCTCTAAAGCAGTAGGTAAGGCTAGGGGTGTTAGGATGTATTAGTAGGGGTATCACAAGTCGTAAGAGGGAGGTAATAATCCTCTGTACAAGACATTGGTTAGGCCCCATCTGGAGTACTGCGGCAGTATTGGAGGCCACACCTTCACAAGGACATTAACCAAATTGAGGCAGTCCAGAGAAGGGCAACCAAAATGGTGCAGGGACTGCATCAGAAGACATATGAGGACAGATTAACGGAGCTCAATATGTATACCCTTGAGCAAAGGAGGGAGAGAGTGATATGATCGAGACATTTAAACACCTTAAGGGCATAAACAAGGTGAAAGAGTCTAACATGTTTAAATATAAGAAAATAGCAGGACAAGAGGACACAGCATGAGATTAGAGGGAGGCCGATTAAGGGGAATGTGAGGAAATTCTTTTTCACAGAAAGGGTGGTAGATGCATGGAATGGCTTACCACAAGAAGTGGTGGCTATGAATACAGTGCAGGGCTTCAAACAGGCATGGGATAGGCATAAGGGAGCAATACAAATGACTATGAATAGATAGGTCACTGACAGAGCAAAGGCCGATGGCACATTTATAAGGTAGAAAAAGAAATGGGCAGACTGGATGGGCCTTGCGGTCCTTATCTGCCGTCAACTTCTATGTTTCTATGTTTCTATGTTTCTATGTTAAACTGCACATACAAGCAAGAAACTTTCAGCATTGACAAATGCTTGTTAATTATAGCTTTATGTCTTTAGCTATATCTGTAACCTTCACATTTATAACCTTCATTTACCGTCTCAGCTGCTGTAATTGTCCCCAGGATCCTCTTAGAAAGTGCATGACTAACCTAAATGAGCCATCTGGATGTGCAAAATCCAAATAAATAACTAATACACAAATAAATATTGAGGGCAGGGGAGAGTAAGAGACAAAGATGTGGTGGCGATGATAAAACCAGAGGTTTTTTTTTTTTTTTTTTAATGAATATATAATATATATAATAGAATTTGAGAGAGGATTATTATGACCTCTTAATATTCCAAGTGGTGCGTTTAAATTCGGCTGAGGGAGTTCCCACTGTGAGAGATGCTGACAGGGTATAACATCCTCGCTCACCTCTTATTACACTTATAGAGTGATTTTTGTAGTGACAAACATTTATCAGGTTGTGTTTTTGTAAGGGTTTTGTAATGTAGTCCACAGGCAATCAATAAAAGTGCTACAGACATTGAAGCAAGGTTAGATCTCTGCATACAGGAATAGTAAGTAAGAAAAACATAGTTAAATTGATAAAAATTAAAGGAAGCTTATTTCTATGATATCACTTCCTGCTGGCTTCTTTTGGGCTTGTAACTATGCTGGATGGACTGAAGGCAGGAGTTATACCGGTATGTTTTAGTATTGTTTTTCTTCTGGTTTTGTTTGTTTATGTTTCCTCTTGTGTGGAGAGCTGTGTACTGGTTTAATACAACTATATTTATGGGGACTGGAAGTGCTTGATAGTTTAGTTAGTTTTATTTTTCTTGGGTAGGCTGTGGTTTTTGTTGACAGTACTGTTTAGCTAGCCACTACCTTCAGTTTTGAAATGTAAGTTAGGTCATTTATTTTTCTCGGAGTGGGGTTGAGCTGTGACTTTGGACTATGGAAACCCTTCCTCTGGCTCCTACACACTGTGTCCAGAGTCCTTCCTCCCTCCCCCCCCACAGCCCTTACGATAAGTGAACCCCTCATCATCACACACCCTCTGCCTCCCTTGACACCCTCCTCCCCCATGGCCATCTCAATACATACAGTACATTAGTTATAGTCCCATGGTGAACAACAGATACAGTCTTTGCAGTGCTTCTTGGGTTCACTATTATAGTGGATATTGAGAAATGAACACACACATGCAGCTTAACTCCCAACAGTGCCTTTATTCAATAGCAAAAGTGAAACTAAAGTGCAACCTTCCTGACTGGTTCTTTACTACAGTAGTCCCTATAGCACAAACAAGTAAAGTACATTTCTATATGTCACACCCCCACCCCTTTCAAGTTAAAAATCATTCCATAACATAGAAACTTAAAACCAGTAAAACTATTGCATTTTCAACATCTTTTATAAATACATTTTATTCATTTTTAATTTGCATTTAAAAAGACACAGTGAAAATAATTTCATCAAAATATTACTATATAGTGTTTTTGTACAATATTGAATTGAGTAAAAATGCTCTGAAGTAAAACAAGCCTCATTAAATATCATGTTAGATGTACATATAGCCTGACAATTATGAACCACTTGTTCACACATATGCTGAAGCACTAGATCTGGGGCTGGATTCACTAAAATCACAAAGCACAGGACAAATGTTTGTAATGCACTTTGTGATTGCCTAGAGTGTTAAAAATGCTATTCACAGACGGATAGTGTACTGAGCTATCCAACTGTGAATAGGGCTAGGTAGAGTTAGCGGTGACCCATTACCACTACCTCTAACCCCACTAGCACCACCCCGACCTGCATCCTGGAGTATGGTCCCGCAATGAATAGCGCAGGTGGGCTATTTGGTATTCACATGAGCAGCCATGCAAATGAGTCCATTGGCATGCAAGGTGCTAGGTGGTCATTTGCATGCCCATTATGGGCCCAGTTTCATATGCTGCGAGAAGCATAGCATGCCCCCCCCCCACCAAATAACAAGCCACAGTCCCTGGTGGCTAATAGTCCTTCCCACCACCGATTGCTGGGCCGAGTGTTAGAAGTGAAGTATTCCCCAGTCTCTAGTGGTTCCACCCTCTGCCGTTCACTGATTGCATCCCATATTATTAAACATATAAGTTGTCCCTGGTGTCCAGTGCTCCCGCAACGAAAGTCCTGTCAAACATAGAAATAATATTTCCTTGTGGCTAGAGGTCCCTTCCTCCACCTGATCACTCACCTGATGTAGTTAAATGCATTCTCTGGTGTCCAGTGGTCCCTACCTCCACCAGATTGCCCACCCGCTGTATTTAAATGTTTTCCCTGGTGTCCATTGGACTCTCCTCCCACCTGATCAGCCACCCAAAATAGAAAAAGTGTCCCTGGTGTCCAGTGTAACCCCCCCCAACTCGATCCCCTGTATGGTGAAGTACAACATTTTCTTGGTGGTTCAGTGAACCCCCCCCCCATCCCCAATCACCTGTATAGAAAATGTAAACCTTTCTTTGGCTTATTGGACCCCTACCCCCCCACCTGGCAGGCACTGACCTACAACCCCTCCCCTATCCCGAGCCTTAGCCAGCGACTAGCATAGCCCTCTTTCTCCACTATAGCTGAGCTCTCAGTGAGCACATACTGTATAATGCGTGCTCACTGACATTGACTGACAGCTCAGAGTGAGCTGTCATTCAGTAAGTGTGTACTGTTACAGTACATGCTCATTGAGAGCTCAGTCTGCACCAGCTGTGGTAGAAAGAGGAGGGCTGTGCTGGTTGCTGGCTTGGATTTGGATGTGAGGATCAGAGTGGTGGGTCACTACCTGTCAGGAAGGGAGGGTGGGGGTCCACTAGACCACCAGGAAAGGTTTACATTCTTTATACAGGGGATCGAAAAATAGGGAGGAGGACCACTAGACCACCAGGTACAGTAAATGTTGCACTTTACCGTATGGGGAATCGGGATGAGGAGTTACATTGGACGCAAGGGACACTTTTTTCTATATCAAGTGGGTAATTGAGTGTGGGGGAGGGACCACTGGACAACAGGGAAAGCATTTAAATATATCGGGTGAGGGATCAGGTGGGGGGAGGGACCACTAGCCACCAGGGAATATTAGTTCTATTTCGGGCAGGGCTTCGGGTAGGGGGCAACTGGACACCAGGGACAACTTATATGTTTAATACTGGGTGGCAATCGGTAGACCAGCTGAGGGAGGCTACTTTCCACTGGGGAATACTCACTTCTAACACTGGGGCTGGTGACTGGCGGGGGGACCACTAGCCACCAGGGACTACTTACATTCTGACATTCAGGCAAGCAATTGGTGGGGAAGGGGGGCAGTAGCTACCATTGAAACCTATCATTGCACATTCGGATCAGCAATTTGCAGTGGGGGGGAACTGCAGTACCTTCATCAACCACAAGGGTTGCACAGTATTAAAGCAAGGTCTTACTCAGCGGTATTTTTTCCACACAAGGGAAGCTCACAAAAGGCCCTTGCAAGCAGTAAATGCTTTGTGAATGGGACTGTGCCGATATGCAGGTCCCCTCACCCTCATTTGCATTGTGGCCCCCTCTACACGGTACCCATTTTAGATCTCTAAACTCAGTCCCCCGAAACTCATAATCCAAACACCAGGTTCCCGACACACTGTTGCCTGACATCAGGTTATGCTTGTGACTGAGTTAGAATCCTAAAGTTTGACGGGTGCGGGGGGTGAAGACCCCCAAAACATAGAGACAGCTTTGCTGTGGGCATAATTCTGATGCTGGCCAAACATGTGTCGGGATCCCGGCTCCAGGATTTTGAGCACTGGGACACCGAGTTTCAGTAAAACATAATATATCCCTCTGCACTTTGCCCTGGTGCAAACCCGGTTTGCACCTGCAAACAGGGCTTTTGTGAATACCACTTCTGTGTGAAACCCAGTTTGTGTGGTGTAAACCAAGTTTGTATGGGGGCAAAGCTTGGTGAATCTGACCCCTGAGGTTTTATAACAGTATATGAAGCTTCCAACGAGAGAATTGACTTAGCTATAACATTAATGGTATCTGCACCTAAACAACAGTAGATAATTTCTCCTTATATTCCGCTCTGTAGAAAATTCAGAATCTCCCTTCCTCAATAACATTTTGTACTGGACCCCATCTCCCAATATCTTACAGCCTGTTTCTTAGTAAAGTAGTCATTTTTTTCCAACCTCATACTCTCCATAAATAGATTTTTCTAGAGTTCAATTTTAGGAATCTCTGCATTTTTCCTCATATGTATAATTCATCGCTTTGCATTCAGGAAGGCAATATGTATTAACCGGAGTTTCTTATCTGCTGGAATAGATATAACTGAAGAGTTAACAAATAGGGCACAACTCAGGTTCATCTGCAACAACATCTCAGTAACATATATGCTGAGAGGATTCTAATAATTGACCTTTGGGAATGAGTCTTTACCAGTATCCATTGTTGCTCAAGTCAAAATGAAGTCATCAAACATTTTTGGAAGCCAGATCACTCTGTGATACCTCTGTAGAGGGTAGGGTTGCCACCTGTCAAGTTTTCTACCTAGTGATCAGGTTTTCAGGGTCCCTACCAGGTAATACAGTTTTGCTCTGTGCTGGTCAGGTTTTTGAGCCATTTTGAGTGCTCACATACTTCTGAAATAGATTGTGTCATCTCATTCATGTTTCAGTTGCATGTCCATCTTACAAACAAGTTCTGCTGTCAATGTAGCCTTTTGTTTGTGAAAGCAGTCAGCCTGGGAAGTGTAAAGTATGGCCATTAACACCATTAGCACTTAACCTAATTTCTTCTACTGCATCTTAAAGTGGCATAGTATCAAAGCTGCCCCACCTTTTGTAACAGCAACACAACCGGTTGTCTTCCACTTTCATTTGCTTATTAACATTTTCATCTCTAAAAGAATTTAAGCATTTTAAATATTTTAAATTATTTTTTTCAAGAAAAAAGTATGGTCACTTCTCTGGCTTTGAAATAGTACTGTGGACATGAAAAAGAAATTGAGCCACAAAAATATACAAAGAACACATTATAGGAAACAACTTTTTATATCACGCATGTGCAAGAAACATAGTGCCATCATAGGAGATTTCGGAGGTGTGTCACCTCCTCCTCCAATTCAGTCAGTGAGCTGGCAGGCGCGGCCCCTGTAAGCCAATGCATTTTGGAGCTGTCTATGACATGCTCCAAAATGCAGTGGCATACAGTTGAAAGGGGGAGCTATGCTTCAGAGAACACCGATAAGCGTAGCTCCGCCCCCGGACGTCCTGTGTAGCCAACGGGGTGCCCAATCCCCGCCGGCTGAGCTGCTGTCATCCCCCCCCCGTAGCTGGTGCCACGCTGGGAGCCCATCCCAGCGTGGCAATCAGTTGTTGATTGACGGGGTGCCCAACTCGGCTGAACGGCCCCCGTCCTTGTGCCATGCCGGAGCCCACCCCAGCGTGGCAAACTTCCCTTGTAGTCTTTTTTTTTTTTAAATTGTTTGGCCGATGGGGGGTGCCCAATCCCCATCGCTGAATGCCCCCTGTTCTGGTGCCACGCTGGGAGCCCACCCCAGCATGGCAAACGCCCCTCGAGTCTTTTATTTTTGTTTTAAACCTGTAAAAAACGGTCCTGCGGGCGTGTCTCCACCCCCTCCCACAACCTGCACCCACCCACCGCGCACCCAGCCTCCCCACACCCTCACCCCATACTTACCTCCGGACTCCGCGCGATGATCTTCGATGGACCGGGAACACGTCTGCACTCTTCAAAGCCGACCGCGAACTGAGGAAATGCCGGTAAGCTGTGTAATGGGCTAGATAGGAGGGGTTCAACTTTATTGCATATCTCAGGCATTTTTGGGAATTTTTGGACCAAATTTTCAACATGGGGTTTTAGGACTTCTTCTCATGAATGATGTCATTGTCATGGTGTTATTCAGGTTGAAGGGTGATTTCGCGCAGTGACTGCGTAAATCACCCTTTGGGCCTGAATACCACCATGACAGTGACACCATTGACGAGAAGGGTCCCAAAACCCATGTTGAAAATTTGGTCCAAAATTCCAAAAAATGACTGTTTTACGAGCGTGCGTTATGCAGTTCCTACGCAGGCTTGTAAGTTCGCGAAATTTCAATATTTTCACTCCAGATTTTCAGCATTGCCATTTTTCCACACCTTCTTATGAGCAGAAGTACAGCTGTCATTTTTCACATCTCACCCAAAATGTGTTTGCACCCTTGTAGCGCAGAATGGAGCAGTCGATGTGCGAAATCAATGAACGGGACAAATTAAGAAAATCACAGTGACACTGTTCATGAGCAGAGGTCTTAAAATGGCTATGTTGAAAATTTGGTGAAAAAATTCCTAAAAATGACTGTTTTACGAGCGTGCGTTGCACAGTTCCTACGCAGGCTCGTAAGTTCACAAATTTTCAATATTTTCACTCCAGATTTTCAACATTGCCATTTTACCACACCTCCTCATGAGCAGTACAGCTGTCATTTTTCACATCCTGCTCAAAACATGTTTCCGCCCATGTAGCGCACAATGGCGCAGTCGGTGTGCGAACTCAGTGTATGGGACACATTAAGAAAATCACAGTGTCACTGTTCATGAGCAGAGATCTTAAAATGGCAATGTTGAAAATTTGGTGAAAGAATTCCTAAAAATGACTGTTTTACGAGTGTGCGTTGCACAGTTCCCACGCACGCTCGTAGGTTTGCGAATTTTCAATAGTTCCACTCCAGATTTTCAACATTGCCATTTTACCACACCTCCTTATGAGCAGTACAGCTGTCATTTTTCACATCCTGCCCAAAATGTGTTTCCGCCCATGTAGCGCACAATGGCGCAGTCGGTGTGCAAACTCAATGTATGGGACACATTAAAGAAAATCACACTGACACTGTTCATGACCAGAGGTCTTAAAATGGCTATGTTGAATTTTATTTAAAAATTTCCTAACAGACTGTTTCATGTAGCTGCATTGCAGTTCCTAATGCTATCAGAAGTTCGCAATTTTCAATATTTGCACTCCAATGACTTCAAATACCTAAACAGCACATAGAAGCAAGCAACATTCGGCATTGACAAATGCTTGTTTATTTTGTACTATGATATACCATGTGCACTGTTGTATGCTATTTACAGTTTTTCCCTTGTCTTCCCCAAGATCATATCTGTAAATGAGATTTATTTTATCTTGTTAAGTTTATCTGCTAAACCAATGTCAATAAAAAAAAATTAAATAACTAGGAAGAATCTAGGAAAGTAACTTTAATAGGTACAGTATCTTAAGATAAATGGTGAACTGCTGCTTTAAGCGTTGCCTTTTATTGACATAACAAATGGCTTTCTAGAAGGAGCAATGCATGATGAGTCATGAAAGGGGGGGCTAAGGGCGGAGCTTATGATCCGGTTTTTGCCTTATCCAAAGGTGGCAACCCTAGTAGAGGGGGGTATAACTGGAATGGGTATATTTAAAATCCTATTAAAATTCTGCAGTTCTGATACCCTGGACATGTCCAAATTGTGAGTTGTCACTGCCAGTTCCACTGAAGGTCTATACTGGCATGATAGTCTGCATCTGTCCAGGAAGGGAAACAAGCTGCTAGGTGACAGGTTTAAAGGCTTCCTTGGCAAGCTTTTAAACTAGCCAAGGGGGCAGGTGCTGATAGGAAACAGGAAAGTTCAAGCCTCCCCTACAAAACATGGCAGGTAGTAGGGTAAACACTGAGGTACAGAGCTTGACAGAGGGCAGGACAGGGGTAAATGGAAAAATAGACAAGGGCAATATGAGCAGGGATGGGTTAAAAAATGATAAAGCCAACATTAAATGGAGGGCAATGAGTACCAATGCCCGTAGTCTGGGAAACAAACTTCCAGAGCTAGTAGCCCTGATGGAAGAGGAACACTTGGATATTGAGGCAGTCACAGAAACATGGTACATGGAGAACCATAACTGAGATGTCAACATACCAGGGTACACAATCTACAAAAGGGACAGGGAGGGTAAAAGAGGAGGTGGAGTAGCTCTCTACATAAGGGAAGGGATCAAAGCTACAGAACTAAAAAGTAAAGGAGGAGGACAAGAGGAACTCCGGGTCACCTTGGAGACAGGGAATGGCATCACAATCCACACAGGGGTTGTATACAGACCCCTGTCTCAAGGGGAGAAAATGGACAAGAAAATGATAGAGGGCATTCTCAAAATGGTTGAAAAAGGGGAGATTCTGTTGATGGGGGACCTGAATATGCCAAATGTTAACTGGATGACATGGACTGGAGCCACATCCAAGAGCAGGGTCATTCTCGATGCCCTACAGGGGGCATGCCTTAGACAGCTAGTGGTGGAACCCACTTGGGAGGGAGCAATATTAGACCTGGTACTCTCAAATGGAGAGAGGATCACAAATTTAGAAGTCAGTAGACATCTGGGAACAAGCGACCACTGCACAGCATGCTTCACAATAAACACAACCATGGAGACAAGCCATACAAAGACAAGGATACTGGACTTTAGAAGGGCTCACTTTGGCATAATGGGTGAATACCTGAGGAATGCATTAGCAAATGGCCAGAAGGGAGGGGTGGAAGAACAATGGAAAAATCAAACTGCCATCATGGAGGCAACAAGCCTTGTGTGAAAACAAATAAAGAAAACAAAGCAGAATAAAACCACTATGGTTCTCAAAAGAGGTGTCAGGAAGGTTAAGGAGAAAAGGCTGCATTCAAAAGTATAAGGAATCACAGAAGGAGCAAGACAGGAAACTGTATCAATTAAAGCAGAAAGAAGTGGGGAAGGCAGTCAGAAAAGCAAAGGCCCAAACCAAGGAAAAGATAGCCAACTCAGTTAAGAAGGGGGATAAAACCTTTTATAGGTACAATAGGGAGCATAGAAAGGTTAAGGGAGGGATAGTGAAGATTAGTAAAGGAGAGGGGAGGTGGGCAGAGGGAGACAGTGAAAAGGCAGAGATACTGAATGAATAATTGTGCTCAGTAGTCACACAAGAAGAAGAGGAGGAGTTACCTAAACCAAACAATAGAAGCACTCTGGGTAGTGGGGTTGATGCCAGTCCATTTACAGAAGAAAGAGTCCTGAAAGAACTCCTAAAACTCAAGGTGGACAAAGCAATGGGGCCTGACGGGATTCACCCTAGAATCCTAAAAGAACTAAGGGGGGACCTAGTGACACCACTGACCACACTTTTTAACAAATCATGGGAGGATGGCTGATACCTGAGGACTGGAGGAGGGCAGATATGATTCCCCTTCACAAACGTGGGAGCAAGGCAGAAGCAGGAAACTACAGACCTGTTAGTTTGACCTCTGGTGGGGAAAATGATGGAATCACTTCTGAAAGAAAGAATTGTTCAGTACCTAGAGGCCAGCGGGGCACAGGACCCAAAGCAGCATGGATTCACAGCAGAAAGATCATGTCAGACGAATCTAATTGATTTCTTTGATTGGGTGACCAAAGTAATAGACCAGGGAGGGGCTGTGGATATGACCTACCTAGACTTTAGCAAGGCATTTGACACAGTCCTGCACAAAAGATTAATAATCAAGTTAGCCAGCCTGGGAGTGGGTCCCAGGGTGGTAGCCTGGGTAGCAAACTGGCTGCACAACAGGACACAGAAGGTAACTGTGAACGGAACACATTCTGAAGAAAGGGGGGTAATTAGTGGAGTACCTCAGGCCTCAGTACTGGGTCCAGTCCTCTTTAACGTCTTTATAGGTGACATTACAGAGGGTCTGGAAGGAAAGGTATGCCTCTTTGCAGATGACACAAAGATCTGTAACAGAGTTGATACACAAGGGGGTGTAGAAAGGATGAGAAGGGACTTGGCAAGGTTGGAGGAATGGTTGACATATGGCAACTTAGATTCAATGCAAAGAAGTGCAAAGTAATGCACCTGGGAAATAAAAATCCAGGAGAAGAGCACTTAACAGGAGGGAGGTACTAACAACAACAATAATGGAAAGGATCTGGGTGTAGTCATATCAGATGACCTAAAGATGGGTAAGCAATGTGAGAAGTCAGTAAGGAGAGCAGGGATGCTGGGATGCATAGGAGGGCATCACTGAGTAGAAAAAGGGAAGTGGTTATCCCTCTGTACAGACAGTTGGTGAGACCCCATCTGGAGTACTGTGTGCAGTTTTGGAGACCTCATCTACGCAAGAACATAGATAGGATGGAAGCAGTCCAGAGGAGGGCAACTAAAATGGTGCAGGGTCTACATCAGAAACCATATGAAGAGAGACTGAGAAAGCTTAATATGTATACCCTTGATGAAAGAAGGGATGGGGGGACATTATAAAAACTTTTAAGCACCTCAAGGGAATCAACAAAGTCCAGGAGGGTAGCATCTTTCAAAAAAAGAGATGTGTAAGAACAAGGGGGCACAATTCAAAGTTAAAGGGGGGACGGCTCAGGGGTAATGTGAGGAAATTATTTTTCACGGAGAGTGGTGGACGCATGGAACCGCTTTCCAGGAGAGGTTGTGGGGTCTAAAACAGTGGGGGAATTCAAACATGCATGGGACGGACATATGACAATTATAATGGGGGGTTGCAGGGAGTAGGCTGTTGGTTAACTAGAATCTGCAGCTTATCCAATAGGTAGGGAAATGGACAGACTGGGTGGGCCAAGTGGTCCTTATCTGCCATCAAAGTCTATGTTTCTTCTTTCCTCCTGATAACCTTGACTAAGTGTCTTCTTTTCCTGCAATAGTGATCACCTTCTGACATCCCCACAGCATACAATCAAGGTTTGAAATTCTGTGCTGTAATGGCAGCCAGTTCCCAGCTGCTGATGGTATATACTTACACCATGTCTCCACTATTTAACTCTGGCAGTGGTCTTGCTCACCTGCCATAAAATCATTTTGCTGTGCCCTGCAAGGCTTACAGCTGTGGCTTTACTTGCCTTGTTATCAATGACTTAACTAGTGTTTTAGCAATCGGCAAATTACTGCAGAGAACTCATATCATGAGGAGCTGTGCTGGGGAATATGGCAGCCCAGTTATGTTGTTAGCAGTTACTGGTATGCTCCTGTACACCAGCAGAGCTACTTGTGGGGCTTCTCACTCAATTGCCTTGAGCAGTAGTTTTTTCAGTTTGTATGGCTCACTCTGCCATGCCACTGGATTAAGGATAGGCGAGACTTGATGTAACCAATTTGCTATGCCAATCAGCAGCAAAGTCATGAAAATTCTTACTAGCAAATTATATCTTGTCACTCACAAGTTCAACAAACATACCTTTCTGTGCAAACACCACCTTCATGGCACTGATGATGGATGTGGCTGTGTTACCACATAGCTTCACAACCTCAAGAAATGTTGAGAAATAGTCTACTAAGATGAGATGATCATTCCCCTGTAGCTCAAATATGCCAGTCACCATATGCACCTGTAGGTTATTTGGCATTGGGTATGGAAGTATAATGGTTCCCAGGTATTGTTATTTCGAAATCATGTACATGTGCTACCCTGTACAATTATACTCTCAATGTCTATTGTCATTCCTGGCTAGTACATGAGAGCTCAGGCCATTGCTTTAGTTTTTTGCATAGTCATGTGACTTTCATGTATGAGTCTCAATATTTGGGTAATTTTCTACTGGGATGATAAGTGTTGTACCTATGAACACGAGCCCCTCTGATACTCTGTGATGTGATCACAAAAAGCTCAGTTCTGCCTTGCGGCCTTTGATGTCTTACTTTGATGTATGAGTCATCCTGTTCAGATTGCGGCTTGTAAAACAGATAACTCACTAACTACCGGTGTCATCTCTTTCATGCTCGCCATGTCTTTCTCAGACAACATGATGCAGCTGTCCAGTGCATGAATCACTCTCTCCTTGCTTTCTCCTCAGCCTTCCTCAGGAAATGAGTCTACCACATCTCAAGATAAGGTATATGCTATCAGTAAATCTTTGCCTGGCACATACTGTACTTGTAGGTCATACCGCTGCAGTCTTAACATCATCTTCGGGAGTCCTAAGGGTACTTCATGTTATGTTTTCCACAGGATGGCTTCCAGAGGCTTATGAGCTGTCTGGATTCCTACCCTCTTCTCATAAATGTACTGGTGGAGCTTTGTCACAGCAGAAACTACTGCATGTAATTCTTTTTTCAATCTGTGCATATTCCATTCAGCATTACTAAGATCACAAAAGGCACAGGCCACTGAGTGCCCAATGACGCAGACATGCTCCTGATCTGTCCTTTAAAGCATCAGCTTATATGTCCACTGGGTCATCTTAGTCATATTAAAGGGAAGCAGCCCATATGATCTCCTACTTCGTTTGGTAGTTCCCTTGTTCCTGTTCTACATAATCGCTAATGTATTTTTTTTCTTACTAACTTTATGTTTTTTATTTTGCAGGTATTCCGGTGGCTGGATTTAGTTCTTCTGTGCATCTGGACTGCCATTTCCATCTCGGAACCGCACCGGAAGTGCTGCGTGTGCTCGTTCCCAGTCCATCTGCATGAGTGCTCCTGTGATGTACATGCGCATGCATGCTGTCCAGACATCTTTGTTATGCGCATGTACTGACTACCCTGTCAAACTCCCACACTCCCCGTTGCGACCTAGCTCCATTTGTAGTGGTGTGCTTTCATTGCAGGATCTGTCTTATTTTCATTTCCCTCCATTTTTACTTCTGCCTTCTTATTGAGTTTGTGAAGTGAACCACAGTCAACTTGAGTTTCATTTGTGTTAATTATCTTTTTTATTGTAACTGTCCTCTGTTTTTATTTTAGTTTATCTTTGACAAATAGAATTTCTCATAAAATGGGAATTTTTCTATTTAAAATCTTAATTGGGTTATTGCCTTCGTCAAACATTGATCTTTTTCCACTTTTTTCCCATTCTTGTAGAACTAGGTCCCAGAGTACATTTTCCTTTAAAATTCTGTTGTTCAAGAAAGCAGTTGGTACTAGGTCATTTCTCCATTGAGCAGCACTTTTCTACAGTAGTGTCCCATTTGATTCTGCTGACTGTAAGACCAGCTGCTGTTTTAAAACTCATCTTAAACAATGGTTATTTAATAACTTTGAATGTACTTGTTGATCATTATTTTTAATGTTATATCCTAATGTTATGTTATTGGTTGTATCTGTATGATTGTCTTAATTTGTTATGTCAATGTTTTTTGTATTACTGCAACTGGTCATCTGTGAAAACGGACAATTTTCTCATCAGATTTACAAGTATAAAAAGTAAAAATCAAAAAATGAAATGAATTATTCTCAGTGTCAAATCATTCTCACCCCCTCAATAGTCTGTCATATTGAAGGTGACAGATCTCCTGGAAATTCGTGGCAGTGATAATGCCAACTTGTATGGTAAAAGGTTGTGCTAACACATCTGGCAAGATCAGGTGTGGGCACAAAGTTAGCTTTCATTGTTTCCCTAGTACAGATCCATTGACGAGTCAGTAGGTTGCTGCTGTCAATCATCCTGACATCAGTGTGGGAACCTTTGAGCCCAAGAAGCACAATGTTCACTAAACATTCACTAAAAATACCACCAACAGTCTGGTTCAATTTCAGTTGCTTACCATCTGTACACCCCTTCCCCCCAGTCGTCCCTGAAAATGGGACTTCTAGGCCCAGTGGGCTTGCAAGGTCAACAAAATTGAAGAAAACAAAACAAAACAAAATGTGGTGTGCTCCGAGCATTTTTTTGATGCTGATATTTTTTTGCAAAGGTATCCTTCTTCATTTTCTTAAATCATAAAGTTTTGCTGTTGATTTCATCTTGTTTTATAATGAGGTCCTCACGTTTAATTTTTTAATCTCCATATAGTAAATTTGTGTCAGACACATTAAAATGGTGTTGCTAGCCAGTCATTACAGCCTAAGTATTCTCTTCACTGTGGCTGGTAGTCCAAGTCTGACTCAGACCAAATATAAGAATATCTTTGTGTTGTTTACACACTGAGGGTACTATAACTGGTGCTGGCCTAGCACAGCATTTCATCCTTCAATACACTTGTTTCTCCTCCCCCCATTTGATACCATCATGTTACTGTTTAATTCACCCCCAGGCCCCGGCATATTGTCACTGAGGTGCAGCATTCTGTCATAAGTCTGTTGGTCATGTTACTGTCATGTCTTGCATGCGGTATTCTGAGGCTCTACCACAGTGCTTCAGCTATCATTCCCTTGCCACATCCAAAACTTTCCGTCTCAACTTGTTTTTTGTGGCTGTATGCTCAAGTCAGCGTCTGCAATGATGACTGACGTGTTACCACTGGAGATGGGGATACTGTAATGGACATCTGCTACTAGTGTTTCATGGCCACAGTATGCGAATACAGTCGACCCTAGTGGCCTGTGGTGCTCATACTTCTCTACATACACTATTATCTGCAATGGTTGTGTAGGTAGGTACATGAATTTCTGTTAAGGTATTTCAGGTTGTGACTGTGAGAGAGGTGATAATGAGATGATAATGAGATGTTTTCTCCACTTTGATTGACTTGTGATCAGCAAGCAATGTTTGTTGTTGCATGGTTCTGTGTGACTGTGGTGGGCGGTATAGTTTGTGTTGACTGAAATGCTGGATTCCCAGGGAAGCCTGTCCATGAGGCCCCCACCCCTGCATTTCTGGTTGCATTGAAGGAGAAGTGGTTGCAGGACACTGTGGCAACTACGTGTGATATTTCCATGCCAAATGGCCCATCCATCATGCTTTTCCTCCACCAAACACTTGCATTTTGATGACTGTGCAGGGCTTCACTACACTGGCATCTGCATAGTTAAGTTATGAGGATGTGCAGGTCATCGATGATGAAGAGGAATGGTCATTGGGTGGAGTATGGGTAATTGGCCACCATGATTGTAACGTAAGTCATGCTGGTGGACTCAACTGTTAGGTTTGTAGCCTTGTTGGAGTGAGTGAATGTCGGTAAACAGTGATGCAATGTTTCCTCCTTCTGTAATGGACTCTGTTGAGGATTGTAGGGTGTTTGCTGTCCAATCAAATAATGCAGCTTAGGAATCAGATTGGTAGCTTACAAATGGAGCTCTGGAGGTGACTGAGGGATGCTGTGTAGGACAACTGAACAGCTCTGGAGTGACGGTGTGAATCAGAGGGGAGAGGACAGATCAAAGGACAGGTTGTGGTAGGAGCTGGAAAATAGAGGACGATGGAGTAATGAGACAGGGTGCCCCAGTTGAGAGGATACATGAGGGTGGAAGTTACCATCATAGGACTTATGCTGACTTTCGGGGGGGGTTCCAAGAAAGGGACTGCAAGTAGGGATACTGTGGAATGAAACAGTATGGATGTTGTTCACCTTAAATGCTATGATTCTGTGTAAAAAATTAGCAGAGCTACAGGCTCTCATGGAAGATGGGTGTGTGGACATATGAACATACGAACATACAGAATTTGCCAACAGATAAAGCCCTAGTGGTCTATCAAGTCTGCTCGAATGTGCAGCAAGCACACCTTATTCTGCAGCTGCCTTCCCTCCCACTCTTCCCCTCCCTTGACCCTCCCCCTTGCTCTATCCCAGCCCCTTATGAAACAGTCCACTGTTCTACTGGATACCACTTCTGCCAGTAACACATTCCATCCAGCTACCACCCTCTCCGTAAAAAAGCGTCTCCTCATTTCCCTCATGAATCTTTCTCCTTTCAGTCTCATATCATGGCCCTGGGTGTTCCGCCCCTCCCTTACTTTGAACAGCCCTTCCATACCTATCTTGTTTATTCCTTTCATGTACTTGAAAGTTTCAATCATATCCTGCCTGTCTCTCCTCTCATCCAGAGAGTATATGTACAAGTCCCTCAGCCTCCTCTCATATGGTAAGCCCCCAGTCCCTAAATCATCTTTGTTGCCCTGCACTGCATCCCTTCCAGTACTTAATATCCCTCTTTGGATACGGGCTCCAGTACTGCATGCAGTATTCCAGGTGTAGTCTAACTAATGATCTATACAGTGGCAGAATAACCTCCCCTCTCCTCAAGGATATACCCCTTGCAATGCAACCCAGCATTTTGTTGGCCTTTGCAGCTGCCTTCCTACATTGTACCAAGTTGTTCATTGACCCTGTAATGAGCACCCCCAAATCCGTCTCCTCCTCCTCCTCCTCCTCTGTCTTGGCTAGTTGAACTCCCCCCAGCTGGGGTTTTCACCCCAAAATGCAACACTTTGCACTTTTTGGCATTGAACCCCAGTTACCAGGTGTCCAACCAGGTTTCCAGCTTTACCAGATCATCCTGCAACCCCTGCTATCCCCCTAGGTTGTCCACCACTGCTTCCATCTTGGTGTCATCAGCAAACAGACTGATCTTGCTCTTTATGCTCAATGATATGCCTGCAATGAATATCCCAAACAATACTGGTCTCAGCACCGAGCCCTGCGGAACACCGCTCATCACTACCCTTGGAGATGAGAGCTCTCCACCCACCACCACCCTCTGTTGCCTTCCCTGAAGCCAGGTTCCCTTCCCATCTCATTAGCTTTGCACCCACCCCTGTGCTTTCTAACTTACTTCTCAGCCTCTCATGCAGCACTGAGTCAAATGCCTTACTGAAGTCCAGGTACAGGACACCCTCTGCATGGCCCCCATCCAATTGCCTAGATACCCAGTCATAGAACTCCACCAGGCTGGTTTGGCAGGATCTGCCACTTACGGAGCCATGCTGTCTGCTGTCCTGTAGTCCTTTGACCTCCAGGAGGGCAGCTAGCCTCTCCTTCAGGATAGTCTCCATCAGCTTACCCACGATGGACATGAGGCTCACTGGTCTGTAGTTCCCCGGTTCATCCATGGGGCTGCTCTTGTGGAGGGACACCACATGAGCCATCCTCCAATCCTGAGGTACACATCCTGAGAGTAGTGAGGCATTAAATAGGTCTGCCAAAGGTCCAGCCAGGACCTCTGCCAGCTCCTTCAGTACCATGGGGTGGATGACATATGGGTCTGGTACCTTATCCACCCTCAGTGCCCTCAAACCCTCCAGAACCCTGCCCTCCATGATTTCCCCATCAGTCACCCCCTTCCCCTCGGTTTCTGCCCTCCCTCCCCTCTTGGGTATCACCCCCTCTTCTCCTTAGTAAATACCAAGCAGAAGTAATTATTTAGTGCTTCTGAGTTATTACCCCCTGCTTCCACCCAACCCCCCTCCTTCCTAATCCTTACTATATGGTCCTTACAGTTCCTTGTCTCCCTAATGTACCTAAAGAAGTCCTTCTCCACCTTCTTAATGCCCTGCACCAGCCTGAGCTCCGTAGATGCCTTGGCTACCCTTACTGCCCTTGTCTCCTCTTTTGATTCCTTCAGGTACTCCTCCCTGTCCTCCCCCTGCCTGTTTTTTTTGTACCTCCTAAAGGCAGCTCTTTTCCTCCTTACCTTTTCCATTACCTCCTTGCTCACCCAGCTAGGTTTGTTTGTCATAGCCTTCATGCTCTGGGCCTTGCTGCAGGTTTTGGTTGCCTCTACTGTGCCCAGCTTTATGAGTTCCCATCTCTGGTTAGTGCCCATGCTAGGTTGAAGTCTGGCCAGGTACCCTTTTACCACTTCCCCATCCTCCCGAAGTTGGCCCTCCTGAAGTCCAGCAACCTTGTGCTGGATTCCACGCCTTCCTTACACATATCCAATGTGAACCATACTGAGTGGTGGTCACTCCCCTCTAGTGGTTCTTTCACCCTAAGTTTCCTCACAAACTCCCAATTTTCCAGCACAATGTCAAGGGTATTCCCTAGCCTGGTTTGTTTGCTGACCATTTGCATCAGCAAACTATCCTGGAAGACATCCAGCAGTACCTACTCCCTTCTGTTCCTGATTGTTGGGGTACTCCAATCCACTCCTGGCATGTTGAAGTCTCCCACAATCAACACACTACCCTTCTCACAGGTCCTCCTGAGCTGTCCTACTAGTTCCCTGTCTAACTCTTCTGTCTGAGGGTGGCCTGTACGCCACTCCCATCCTGACAGTCCTATTCTTGGAATCCTGGATTTGCATCCATAGTGACTCTGTACTGCCCTCCTCCCCTTCCTCCCGTACACACTTCAGTCCTTCCCTCACATATAGTGCCACCCCCTCCTTTCCCAATCACTCTATCCCTTCAAAAAGTCCTGTATCCTGGTATCGACAGGCCCCAGTCATTGTATTGGGTGGCCCATGTTTCGGTGATGGCTGCAATGTCACCTCCCCCTCTGCCAAGAGAGTCTGTAGCTCTGCAGTTTTCTTCCTAAGGCTCCTAGCATTCAAGGTGACAGCCTTCCACCCCTTCCCCATCTGCCCTCCTTTACTAGCATCACCACTAGTACTTGCCCTTTGTCCTTTGTCACTGTTATGGGGGGTTAAGCTCATATGGCTTCCCAACCTGTGGTCTCTGCATGTCCCTTGCCCACTTGCCACCCCCGCGCTCCTAGTCTAAATTTCCTACTTCCTCTATGTACTTCTCCATCCTCTGTTTCAACACTTTGTATCCCTCCTCGCTCAAGTGTAGTCTATCTCTGGCACAGAGACTACTGTCCTCCCAGGTCCCTCCCTACCCCCTCACCCCCACCAGCCCATACCCTTTAGCATGACACCAGGTTGTTAGCCATTTGTTAAAATCCTTTATTGTCAGCTTTCTTGCTGTGCTTGCCCTGGGCACTGGAAGTATCTCTGAGAAAGTTACTGATCTTTCTGCCCCCTCGCATAATTGTCCTAGTTCATCAAACCTCCTCTGGACTATATCTGCCATCCTGTCAGCCAGGTCATTCATCCCCAAATGTATAATTAAATGAGGCTTCTCCCTACCCCTTCTAGCATATTTTATAACCGATTGTCCCACCCTTTCTGCTGTTATTCTCGGCATGGCCTCCACCCAAATGTGACTATGCCTCTCCCCTTTGCTACCCCAACTGACTCCTCTTAGTATTGAGTCCCCCAACACTAAGATTCCACCCCTCTTACTAACTGATTGCTTCCCTTCCTCCCCAGTTCTCACTCCTGGCTCCTCTTCTTCCTCCTGCACAGTAGTTCCCCCTTCTGTGCCTGTTGTAATTCCCCTAGCAGAACTTCCCCACTCCAGTTTCATCTGGACTTCTATCAGTTACTCCTCCAATTTCATCACCTCCCTCCTCCTCCCATCCCTCTAGTGCTGCAAAACAATTTTCTGAAGACCCTTCTCCAATGCCTGCTTCCTCTCTCCTCATAGTAGCCCATTCCCTCCTTTCAAATCCATGACTGTTGTCATGTCTCCTCCTCCCCTCACCAGTTCCATTCTCCTCCTTCCTGTTGTCTTCTTTCCCTTGAACTGATTTCCCTCAATGCTGTTCTTCTTGGCCTGGGACCCCCTGTCTCTGGTTCCCTTCTTCTGACCCTCTCCTCCCCCCTGTTGGCCCAAATAGCCCTCCCTCTTCATCCCCCCTCCTCCCTCCCTCCCTCCAGTGTTGGGCTATAATCTCTTCCAGTCTGTCTTGCCTTTCTTGGCTCCTCCTGCAGACCATCAATCTCCTTTTTAAGTTTCTCTATTCAGTTGCACACTAAACATCCTCCCACCCTCCACACAATTTTTAGAAATATTGGTGCATCACAGTTGTTACAGCCTACCACCCTACCCATTGCTCTCACTGCCCACCGGTGACCTCCACCCTTCCAGATGAAGGATACCCAATGCTTCCCCAAGTCTCCCCTCTCCCCCTCTATCATTGCAAAACATTTTTCTACTTTTCTCAGTTTCCCTTACCCCCTTTGACATACATGTGTCAGCAGTGTCAGTGGCTCAGCAGGTAGCACACTCATCTCTGAGGCCGGGAGATCAGAAGGCTGTGGGTTCTAGCCTCACACCAGCCACTTGGGTTAATATCCCAATACTGACACTGCAGTGCAGCATGAGGGGGTGTTGCACTCCTGAGGTGCCGTCTTTCGGATGAGATGTTAAACCAAGGTCCCATCTGCCTGTTCTGGTGGTAGTTCAGGTGGATGTTAAAGATCCCATGGCACTTCTCAAAAAAGAGTAGGGGAAGATTTTATTAAGGAAATCATACTTTGCAAAACAGAAGAATGAACAATTGCAAGAAAACATAAATAGAACATAAAAAGTAAACATAGTAAACAATAGAACAAACACCAGTATCTACATTAAGTGGTTGGGAAATCATTGTCAGTAAGCCAAGGTAAGTTCTGCCAGATGGCCAACAAATGAATCCATGTGAGAGTCCTAGATTCTGAAAAATAAACTGCTTGTATGGACTTAAAAATGTTATAATAAAGTTCATAGTATGAAAGTTCCTTCTGTTGTAGAGTAAACATACATCTGAAATGCCAAATAACTCATTTAATGATAGAAAAAATAACAAACAGTGAACTTCTATCCCAAGTAGACCAATTATTGGGATAAGCACCATATAAAAGAGCTGGATAGGTGAGATGCAAAAAAAAGGGTAGGTGAGACTTATCATAAAGAAATTTCCAAAAATCACAGATATAGGAACAAGAAAAATATAAATGCAGCAGAGTTTCAGATTGAGCAATGCATCCTGGTCTGGAATAAATACGTTCTTCCACCCTCTTATGTTTTTGATTAGCCTTGACATTCAACTGCTCATGACAATTTAACCAATGATGATCTCTTAATTTATAAGGGATATGAGGTTCAGTTAAAAAGAGAAGTAAGGCTTCACAGTGTATAACAGGGCATTTGGGAAAGACCTCCAAAACACCAAATTACGTCTCCAAAACAAAAGCGTATGACTGTTTTTTCGAGAGGGAAATCACTTGATGACTGGTGATCCCCCAAGCTTTAAGTTTAACAAACACGTCACATAAATACTTGTGAAATTGAACACCCTTCCCAATATGATGCAGTGTTCCTAAATTCCATGCTACAAACCAAGGGGAAATGGAAGAAACAAAAAGGTTACACCAATATTTATCTGGTGAATGAAACAAAGGTCTAAAATTAGCATACAAAAATTGACTGAAAAAAAACAAAACTGGATTAATCACATGGTGTCCACCACTTTGACAAGGTAAATATAAAACACTTATCTTAATAGGATTTAGGTGGCTACCCCAAAAGGCCTGAAAAAACAAACAATACATTTTAACTTACCTTGATTTAGGGAGAGGAAACACAGAGCTAAGAAATAAAAAAAGTGGCACCAAATAGGTATGTATCATATAAACTCTTTTACCATAGCTCATTTTTGTCCTGTTCCAAGTCTGAACCATACTAGAGCCAAGTAACAATTTTTTATCCCAGTTTTCCCCACCCATTTGAGGGGACCCAAACTCAATTCCCAAAATTTTTAAAAGGACCTAAAGTATATGGAAGACCAGCCACTTGACCCTGAGGGGCCAGCTGGCTACTCAAAGGCTTCCCAATACATTTCAACAAATTTAATCTAGTCCCTGAGACGGTACCATAATTTGTACAAATAGATAGGGCCTCAACAGCAGAAGAAACATTCCCCACTAACAAAACTAAATCATCCGCATAGGCCAAAGCTCTATAGGGAACAGTAAAAGATGACAATTTAATGGGGTCAATGCTAGAAGAGGACTGGAGAAGTCTCAATAAAGGATCGATGCTAAATATATATAAGAGGGGGCTAATTGGACACCCTTGCCAAACCCCTGTCTTTATGGGAACATGAGGGCCTAAGAACCCATTAATACAGGGACGTACTGTTGCAGTATGATAGAGAGCTTGGAGCCAAGAGATAAATGTAGTGGGGATACTATAATGCTGCAGTACGTTCCATAAAAAAACATGGGCTACCTTATCAAATGCTTGACGCTGGTCCAAGGAGAGAACAAAACCAGCAGCAGGGGAAACAGCATCATGAGAGAAAATATCACGTAATAAGATCAATTGGTCAGTGATTGAATTCCCTGGAACAGTGCAAGATTGAGCAGGGGAAATCTAGAATTTTACTACTGATAATCTCGCATTCAGTAATTTGGAAAGAATTTTAAAATCTGTATTTAACAGACTAATAGGGAGCCAATTAGATAAATCTAATCTATCACCTTTATCTTTAAAAAGAAAAATAAGAGCTCCAGTAGACATCTCAAAAGGGACTGATTTGGCCGGTAAGATAGCATTATAAACTGCAGTGAGTTCCTCCAACAGTTCACCCTTCAAAAAATGGTACAAATCAGAAGAAAGGCCATCTAAACCCAGGGCTTTACCTTTAGACAGAGATTGCATAGCAGTAGCAACTTCCTGCTTGGTAAGGGGAGCTACTAGTCCTAGAAGATGTGATTATGGGGCCTGGGGAACCTGAAATTTATGAAAAAAAGAAGAGAAATCAGTTTGATGCACCAAGGGCTCAGAAAATAATGAGGCCGCAAAATCAGATGCAATATGGATAATGCTCTGTTGATCCTCATGAACCATACCCTGACCATCATAAAGAGCTGAAATGGTTTTAGACCCAATCACTTTTTGTCAATTCAATATGGGACAAGTGTGAAAAAAGGGTCTTGAAGTGCATGTTGTTGCTGGGGCTCTATATTGGAGAATTGAGTTAGGTGATATTGTTTCATTTTCTCCTGAAAATGGGAAATCTGAGTCGAGAAATCATGTGAAGTAAGTTGCAAAAGGGAATATAAATGTTGAAGTTGCTTTCGGTTGTTTAAGTAAGAAATGTAGGCATTTTCCCGAGAATACCTACCACGAGAAATGAGTAAGGAGTGAATTTCAGATTTTGTATCCAACCACCAGACAACAGGGTCCTCATATAAAGGAAATAATGACTTCTTACAAGACAAAAAATCAGAAACCAAATGCAGGAAGTACGAGTCCTGTAAAAGTTTAGAATTTAATTTCCAATATCCTGGACCTTTAGGGGGGGTAGCGGGACCTAATGAAATCAGTATTAGGTGATGGTCAGAGTAAGGGGTTGGATCAACAGAGGCAGAGTGAAGAGGCAAAGCAGAAGACAAAAAGAAAAAATCAATACAGGTGGATAAAGAACCCTTAAAAAATGTACATTCCCGTACCCAAGTATGAAACAAAAAAGCATCTTTAAGATGTGCCTCATGTACCACTTTTTTCAGGGCCGCCATGTCCCCAAAAAGCTTTTTCATTTTTGAGGCAGAACCCCTATCAGCCAAACTTAAACCACAATTAAAATCCCCCCCCCCCCGATCACAAAATATGCTATATGGAGAAAGGGACTAATTTGCTGAAAAAGAAGCGTGCGGTCAGTTTTAGCCTGAGGAGCATAAATATTAATAAGTCGAAAAAAACAGCATTCAAAAGAAAGTCCACAAGCAGAACCCTACCTGGGACAAGATCCAAAACTTTGACTATCGATGGATTAATAAGATGAAAGAGGATACCAACCCCTGTACAACGTTCAGGGCCTACGGACCAATAGGAAAGCCCTGTATGCCATTCCTTAGTGGAAAGAGAAATTTCAGGGATAGAGTGCAGTCTGGTATCTTGTAAAAAAAAATACACCTGGAGAAAAGGACTGTAGAAAGGTTATTCATGACACTGTTGACATTGGTTGTCAAAAGAAGGAAGGGAGGGGAAAGAGTCATGGGAAACCATAGGGAGAAAAAAAAGAAGCTCAACGCTTTTTTTCCGAGACTTTCCTTTTTGACGGGAGGGTTCGGTAAAACCATCCCCATCATCAGTCAAAAGTGACTCAGCAGTGTCCTTTGGCATAATGGAATCAGCAGAAGAACAAACTGAATCAGTGTCAGAATGTTCAGTAGTTAAGTGAACCGAAAATCTATTGGAAACATCAGGAAAGGAGGGTTTGGACATTTTGGGGGTGGGTAAAGGTCCAATAGACCTCTTCCGAGTAGAGGATCTCCGGACAGGAGGGTCTTCAAGTTAAGGGGGGGCATAGAGGCAGACTGATTTGCTGGATCAGTAACAGCTAAAGAGACAGTGGAGGAATCAGGGGGATTAACAATAGAAGAAGAGGGGAAAAGAGGCTCAGCCCCAGGACCCAGATCACTAACCTCGGGGGCGGGAGGGTCAGGGATTGGGTCAACAGTTAAATTTACAGGAGAGATATTCATCATTGACTGTGAATCCAGTGGTTTAGCCACCTTCCTTTGGGCCAATGAAATCAAAAGGCGCAGCTCATCCCTGTCAGCAGAAAGGGATGTCTGATGAGCAGCTTTAGGGTAAGTCATGTAAACATGGCCTTCCACCCCACAAAGATTACATCTAACTAGACTTGGACATTGTTTACTAAGATGACCAGTCATTTGACACAGGGAACATTTCAGTTGGTCACAAGTACTACTAATGTGCCCAGAAAGGCCACATTTATAACAGGTCCGAGGTTGTCGCGAGTAAAACAAAACTCCCCGGTCTCTACCCAGAAAAAAACTATTGGGAAGATGACAAGGGGACCCATCCATAGTATGTAGCAGAACATGGATTTTCCAACCTCCAGTCCAATTCCCTTCAGAATCAAAGATTGCTTCAGGATGACTGGACACAGTACAGCGTTGTTTCAACCAGTATATCAAGTCAGTAACACTGACCCCTTCATTGCGGAAAAGAACCATAATGGTTTTATGTGTAGGTTTGGTAAGTGGAATTACCTCAAAAGGGGCCCACAAGGGGGTAGTCTTAACCTGTTGATAACGAGCCCAAAACTTTTCAAGACCACTATGTAATTTAAAACTGACATCAAATGTGGATTCACCAGATACATGAATAAGAGCATACAATTCCGAAACCTGAAAATGCAAACTTTGTCTCAATAACTGACGACCCATATATACCCGATCTGGAAAAACATCTAATCCCCCTTTGTAGACAATATGGACTGCATTATGTGGTTTAGCAGAGGAGACAGGGGTAGAAAAAAAAGAAGCATAAGATTTGGAAGGGGCAACCAAAGGGGGCTGGAGGGCCAACTTAGGGGAGCCTCTAGGAGCATTCCTAAGCTCTGGAGGAATAAATTTTGGAATATCAGAAAACACAGAATCATCACTGAGGGCAGCAGCCTCTTCTTCACAAGGCTGAGCACAAGAATCCATATTCCCTCCTAGTTGAAAATCAGGGTTAGTTGAAAAACCAAAGTCTGAGGAGAGGTGGCGTGGAGAACGCTGAGTAGCAGTACCAGGGAGAGGAGAAGCAGAATCCACAGTAATGGGAGTAGAACCAGGAAGAGGGAGAGGGGAATCAGGGTTAGGGACAGAGGAATCAAGTTCAGGCTGAAGAGAATCAGGTTGAAGGAGTCCAGTATGTAAACCAGCAGTCGGAGGCATAGAAACAGTACTTACAGGCTGTACCAAAGGGAGAGAGGCTGAGACTAGGTGGATGCCAGGGATCTTGATTGGGGAGAGGCTAGAAATCCAGGAACCTGTGTCTGGGGGAGTGCACCCAACCAGCTGCTTGGAGCAAGTGTTCGACAGTCCAAGCGTCTCCATCCTGCACTGGGATGTCTGCCCAGCACAATTTACTAGGGCTCCCTCTCTTAACAAAGTGAGCCAGACAAACAGAATCTTTGTCAGCAGAAAAGGAAAATACCCTGGCAGTCGCTTGATCCTGACCAGCACGGTGAAAAACAACACTGCTTGCAGCCGGTGCTTCACTGCGAGAAGTTTCCATGGCAACCGTCCGCATTGCCACAACAGAGCGCTCCGAAACCGGAGCAAGGGAAGTAGCGTCTGGAGAATGAAAACGATGAAGAAGATCTCTTTTAATGCCCAAAAACCATTGTTCCTCTAAGTGCAAGAGGCGATTCAACTCCGAAGAAACAGAGACAGCATCCAGATCAGGAGAATCCGAACCAAGCACATCAGTGGCGTCTTTACAAGGCAAGGCAGGTAAAACAGTAGAAGCGCCCGAAGACTGAAACTTTCCAGACATCTCAGAAATCGAAGAAACATCCATGCTAGTCAATAACAAAGCTGGAGAGGAGACCTTCTCTTCAGATGGCAACACATCCTTCCTTCCCGACTGCAGCACATCAACTGAGGCAGCCATCCTTCGACGTTGCAAAGGGTCCCCCTACTGGCAAACAGTAGGGGAATTTCCCCGGTGCCCTGGCAAAATTTCCCCCCTTTCACTAAATACCACCAACAGCTTAATCTGGTTCAAAGTCAGTTGGCATTCATCTGTATTCCCTTCCCCGGATCGTGCCTGAAAATAGGCAGAATTTGTCTAGTGCACTTACCCGGTCAACAAAAACTAACTAAATAAATAAATAAATATGTTAGATTGAGCAGCTGCCTTCTAAGTTCCTATTCCTCCTGTCCACACCCAAAAAGAAACTGTAAGCAACTACTGCACAGCCCCCTTCTAACTCCTACCCCTCCTTTCCACAATGCAAACAGGTAAAAGTGAAAGCTCCTTATGTCGCAGTTACTTCCCTTCCATGGAGATAGCAGTTACCTCTTCACTCGCTGCTATTCCTCTCCTGGATGTCTGCTTATGCTATGACAGGTGCATGTTTTTTGCCCTTTTGGGGAAGTGATGTCAAAACCCCCAGTATAAAGGAAATGATGTACCTGCGGTGGATGGGGTGAGGGGGCAGGGAAGGTGGAACCAGCCTGTGCCTTCCTGAAACAATCAGGTAGCTGAGGCCCCTGGCCAGACAATTGGCACCCTTCCCCTCTATGCACTAAACTTTGCAGCTAGTGAAGACAGCAAAAAACAACCACAACTCCACTAAAAGCACAAAAAAAAGTTTGATAACAGAAGAAACAGGTCTTCAATTTAAACAGCCTCACCAACACACCAAAATGTCTGTTGTTCAAACTGAATTTGCCTCCTGAGCCCCATAGCCAGTTCTAAACTGCAAAATTGAACACCGTGTAGCAAAAATACTGTGTATTACTAGAAACTCAGTGAAACTTGTGAGACGCCATCTTCTTTGTGTCCCACGCAGTTAGAATAACCTCAGCCACACAGCCCTAGCCCTCTACACAACTCCTCCCCCACTGAAACTCACCTATATTAATCCTTGCTTTCTCCTTCTTCCTCAGCAGAACTCATCAGCAAGGCTCCTGAAATAATCAAGGGACCCACGGCTGAAAAATAAAGGGGCCTGCGTTTTTGTCTCGTCGAACCATGCAGCAGGTATAGTGGGGAATACTACAAAGCCGAGTGCTCTCTGCAGTCGTTCGAGCCCCACTGACTCTGCGTGTCAGCTGCCCAGCCGCCCCCCCACCACCTTTGGTTGTGTTCTCCTTATATACAGAGAGCTCCTTTGATTGGTGAAGAGCAAAAACCAATCAGGCAACTTCTCCATTAGCAGGTTATCAGGACCTGCCACTAGGGGGTTGCCATTGCTTCCACAGCTTATCTTTCACTCTCTGCTCCTTAACTAATGCATGGTTTATCTTTCGGTGTAAATAAAAAAATAAACAAAATTAGCATCGGAAAAAATCTCTAAGTTATACTTAAAATCCCTCCCAAGCATGTCTAAAATAAACACCATATCACCCTTCTCTGTCCACATAGCGGCATCATGGCTTACCCTCCTCATTTTAACCCTCTCCCAAAACCCACTACACTCCTGCCTTCTTCATACTAGTTCTAGTGCTACCCCTCCCTCTGCCCCAAATTTACCTCCTGCGTTAACCCGACCTATAAAAACTCCCTCATCAGTTACCATGTCCTATATCCCCCACCCTTCTCTTTTACCATGTCACCCCACCTCTGAAACCATGATTACCCCATTACTTTGTGAACAGGAAATACTACGCTTTACGTGCACCCATATTTCCAATAAACCACTCCATCATGTGGTCACATCTCGACGCACCTCCAAAAAGATCCACAAAACTGCCCTAACCAGGACAGCAATCATCCTCCTGCTATTTGTGGGCAACATTCACCCAAATCCTCATCCCACTCTCCATACCCCACGGCAACCAGCTAAACCAAAGGGACTGCGGCTGGCCACCATTAATGTTTGTAGTCTACAAAAGAAACTTGCCTCATTTCAAGCCTGGGTCTGCCTCCACTGCCCTGATGTAATAGCCATTACTGAAACATGGTTGTCACAGCATATCTCTGACTCAGCTGTAAGCATACCTGGTTATACACTGTTCAGGTCGGATAGACTAAATAAACGGGGTGGGGGTAGTGCTCTGTATCTTTGAGAGCACCTACAAGGAATAAACACTACTACCATAAGCCCTTCGGAAGGTGTACAGTCTCTCACTGCCAGGGTTGAAATTGGGAACTCGAGAAAATCCCTCTACATAATGTCTGTATACATAACCCCTCGTAACCAAAGGGATGCCTTCACATCCATCCTAAATATAATCGAACAGCTCCCAAAAAAGTCATAGCCCTAGGTGATTTTAACTCAATCTGGCTTGCCCCCCAGACATCCCTCCTCAGGGATGCAGCTGCTGCCCAAGATCTGTCCCAAATGGTCCTCACCCCCACTAGAGTGAACAAAAATATGAGCCACAGCTCCCTCCTTGACCTCATACTCACAAACCATCCTGAGAACATACTTAATGTCCAGATCCTATCAGACTCCATCAGTGATCTCTCCCCGGTAACTTGTCTCTGGACAAATAGCTGGAAACCACCCCTACCTAGGATCTCCAGGTGTCGCCAACTCAAGAATGGGGCTCTAAAACATCTCAGAAACCTACTCCGGAATTTTGACTGGTCCCGTCTTGATCACCTGATGTCAGTTGATGCCACCCTGTCCTTCTTCATAAGTTCCTTCCAATCCGCCTGTGACATCTTTGCCCCCCACGTCAAATGGATTGAAAAGTCTAAATCATCTCCCTGGGTAACTCAGTCTTTGCTCGATCAAATGAAGGTGCATGATGACCTGTGGTGCAGAGCCCTTCAGTTAGGTCAACCCGCTGACCGACAACGTTATTGTGCTGCCACAAATACTTGCACCTGGGAAATTTGGCTGTCAAAGGCTGCTTACTACCAAACAAAACTCACTGCCACTTGGGGTGATGGAAAGAGGTTCCGGTATAACATAAAGGAACTTAGTGAAAAGTCTTCCTCCCCTCCCCCTGCCATGCTTATCCTAGATGGTATCCCTACCAAAGAATCCAGCAAAATAGCAGATGCTTTCAATATATAATTCTCAGACCTAAGCTCTATTCTCCCCCCCCCGACTTTTTCAGTACTGATGTGGGATATTTCCCGCCACCCCCCAGTATGCCACCTTTCATCTCAAAACTATCTCCACTAGTGATGCCTGTGCATATATTTCCAGGTTCCTAGGAAAGACCAGACATAGTGGTGACTCACTAGATGCTAAATTGCTATCTTTAACCCTTGATGCTGTTCTAGTACCTCTCACTAAAATATTCAACATGTCCCTGTGCCTAGGACAATTCCTGTCTTTATGGAAAAAGGTGAGGATTACGCCAGTACATCAAAATGGTACACCTATTGCAACTAGTAACTACAGGCCCATCTCCATACTCCCTCCACTCTCAAAAGCACTGGAGAAAATAGTGGCTGATCAACTTACTAACTATCTAGATGCACAACACCTAATCTGCCAACAACAACACGGTTTCAGAAAAGGTCACAGTACCACCACTGCCCTACTAGAACTCACCTCCTTTGTTCATGATGCTCTTGACCATGGAGACCTGGCTGGTACAGTCTTTATAGATCTCTCCAAGGTATTTGATGCTGTCAATCACACCATGCTCATAAACTCCCTCCTCTCTGTCAGCGTCTCCAAAGAAACTACTAGCTGGTTCTCCAGTTATCTCTCTGGCCGCACTCAACAGGCGATGATAAGAAACACCCTCTCAGCAAATCTTCCCATCTGATCGGGTGTCCTTCAAGGGTCTATCCTTGGTCCGCTCCTTTTCTCACTTTACCTGAACTCATTACCTCAGCCCTCCTCTGGGCATCTTTTCCTTTATGCAGATGATGCTGTGATCTTCAGTCGGCACCCTGACCCCATGCAGCTTCAAGAATCCTTGTAGGGCTCTTTCACTCAAACTGAAGCCTGGTTTTCCTCACACAAGCTCGTACTCAACACTAAAAAGACGAAAGTCATGCTATTCGCCCGCCCACAACATAAGCACAGCACTACAAAATTATCTATACACAATGTGATGGGCACTACGCTGGAACCTGTTTCCAATTTTAAATATCTAGGGGTTACTCTAGACTCCGCCCTTACCTATCATGAGCATATCGCATCAACTTGCACTGAAATAAACAAAAGAATCGGTCTCCTCTACAGGCTTAGGCCATGTCTACCTCCGGAGGCTTCCATGCTTAGTTATCTCTAGCTCCATCCTTTCACTGGTAGACTACCGCATAATCATCTACGGGGCCACCTCTGACACAGCACTGTCCAGCATTAAACGTGCCCTAAGCAAAGCCTGCAGATTGGCCATAGGATGTGATAGTCTAACGCACACCTGTGGCCTCTATCTATGCTCATCATGGCTAAACTTCCAGGGGCGACTAGTTTTTCAGACCTGCCTACTGGCCAAAAAAATCCAGTTGGGTCTAGCTCCCCCAGGCTGTCTTAAACTCCTCCAAAAGAACCTACCGGCTCACTCCACTAGACGCTCTGATACCACATTCTGTGTCCCCTTTGTAAAGACCACTGCTGGCCAAAGGTCCTTTTGCTACAGGGCCCCACTCTGGATGAACTCAATCCCTGACTCTAGTTTATCAATCCCCAGGCTTGGGCCTTTTAAACATGAGTTACTTAATCATATTATGTCAAACTCCCACTGCAACTGCAGATGAAACTTTAAAAATGTTAATGCACCATTACTTCACAATTGCTGATGTTCCATGTCTGTGTTTATTGTATTTTTTCTTTCACCTCGGTAGGTTACTGTCATTTTCTGTACTAGAGTTGTTATCTATATTGTATATTCCATGTTATACTGTGTTCTAATCCATTTATGTAAGACGTGGAGCCTTTGCAAATGAGTCTCTGACTCAAAGGGTTGTAATTCCTAGACCTTAAATAAATGAATAAATAAAATAGGCTTGAAATTAGAAGATATATGTTTCCAATTCAAAGAAACAGTCCCACCAGAATAGCACCAATAAAAACACACCAAAATAGGTTTGAAATCAGAAGAAACATGCGGCCCACTGGCACAGTGGTTGGATTTCGCTTACGATGCCAGTGACCGGGTTGGGAATGAGCTTGGGTCGCTGGAGGGCTGACGGAGAGGAGTTAAACAAGTGTCCACTAACTGCTCGTTGTCTCAGGGAGGGAGGGAGGGCTGCAACCCAGTGTTGGGTGACCGCTGGTGGAGGCCAGAGGTAGGGCAACACATTGGGTTCACTGCTGGGCGGTGCGTGGCAGACGTCGGCTCTTGCCTTGACCTCCGGACATCACGCACCACAAGAAAAAAACAGGAAATATCATTCGCTGGCCACTGGATGATAGCTCTCTGTCCCCTGGATGCTTCCAGTGCCTTCCCGGGACCTCCTTCTCCTTGGCAGCATCCCCAGGCCCTACGAAGAGTGTGCTGGGGTTGTTCCTCTCCCCCCCGGTGCCTTCCCCCTCGGAGAAGGGGGACCCACCCGGCGAAGGGATACACCAGGATATCCCGAGGATCGCTGCAATGTGAGGATCCAGAGGAGGACTGGGTGAGGACAGTGGGGCAGGGGGGACTTGTGGAGCCTGAAGGAGTGGGGACCATCGAGCATGGTGGAAAAAAAAAAAAAAGAAATCAGAAGAAACAGGCCTCCAATTTAAAGAAATGACAGCCCCACTTGAAGCACACCAAAATAGGTTTCAAAGTTTCAACAGTTCCCAAACAGTTCCCTGTTAGCCTCTTTTAAGAAGTAAGAAAAACTCAAGCCTGCTACAGTACCAAGTGAAACAAGACACATCAGCCCACTTATAGCACACCAAAATAGGTTTAAAAATTCCAACAGGCCCAGAACAATGCCCTGCTAGCTCCTTAGAAGTAGTAAGAAAAAAAAATATCCTACTACCAAGTGAAATCAACAAGAAGCAATTTAAAAGCAAGGAGCAGCTACTGCACTGAGATGGATCTGATCCCTTCCCCTTCTAGTTTCTTCTCCATGGCCGCTATCGGGTAAGATGGTGTAGTGGTGCTGTATGTGACTAAAGCACTGTACTTTGCCAGGGAGGTAGGGTGAAGGGAGCACAAACTCATTATGGATGCAGCTCTAGGACTATGGAAACTGGAGTCTCATGATGGGAGTTGTGTACAGACCACCCTGTTGGACTGAGGAGGTGGCCAGAGAACAGGTGGAACACATCAGAATGACCTGCAGGAAGAACAGGATTGTGATTGTGGTGGACTTTACCCTGACCAAAGTGGATCTGGGTACAACAGCCACAATAAATAAGAGGGAGCACTTATTTCAAGAGAGCTTCCGGGACAGCTTCCTATGACAACTGGCCTGTGCGCCAACCATGTTTGGGAACACCATTGACCTCCTGCTGACTAAGGTAGACTTTGCGATGGAGCTGGTGTTTGCTGAATCACTGGTGGGTACAGACTACCACTCTGTATGGTTCACACTAAACATGTGAAAGGAAGGAGTAGGAACAGGCACAAGGATGTTTCACTCTTGCTGGTCAAAGTTGTAGTGGATGTGAGAAATACAAAAGCGGTAGAAGGCCAGAATACATACAAATATGGACACTTACAATAATTGGGTTGTCATCAAACTAGGAACTGATGAGGCTCCTAATCATGTACACGGCTACAGAGTGAGATTGCCCTGGCAAACAAATATAGCTGTGTTAGGCATGGTTTGTTGTGAAAGTAACGAAGACCATCCTTTACAAGGTAGCAATAAACATGGATAGGAGAGGACATACTGCACTACCTGATGGAATGAAAATGGGTGACAAGGTTAATCAGACCAGTCCAGGTGTCCAGCGAACTGAACCTGCCAGAACTAATCACAGAGGGGAAAAGGAGTTCTGATGGAACATCACGGACAAAATTAACTTTAATGACATAATAATTGTGATTCAGAGGGATGGGTGGGGGTGTGGAAATGGTGGCAGAAACATTGAATGAGTACTTATTGTCTGTATTTCCTAAAGATAATGTTGAGGGGTGCTGCAGATGAGGGTGGTTGCAGGGTAGGCCATGATGTGGAGTATGTCAGAGATGTGGAACTCACAGTTGCCAGAGTACTGTAGTTATTGAGTGCAGTGAGTGTGGTAAAGGCGACTGGCAAACATGGCATACATCAAAGGGTGACAAAGTCATTGCAGAGTGGTTGTCAGATCTGCTCAACGACACCTTTGACTGGGGGACTGTACCTCAGGATTGTAGGATGGCGCACTTCTTACCACTCCACAACACTGGTCCAGAGGATGAGCCATGGAAGTACAGAGAGGTAATTGCACGATCACTGGTTGTAAAGCTGATGGAGACAAGCAGGAAGAACAGGAAGGGCATACACATACATGGCGTCCAGTTTAGCCTCATACCACCTTTGCTGAAGGCAGAGCACTATATTCTCTTGCCTTATTGGAGTAAACCCACCACATCCATACGTCACTATGGATCTGTGGCCTACCTAACTGTACACAGTACTCCAAGTCATGTGTCACCATTGATGGCAGTGCAGTGTCATCACAACTTCAGCAGTTCATTCATTTTATCCCCCAGGCTCCTAGCATTCATGGTGGCCACCTTCCATCCCTTTGCCTTTTTTTCCCTATCCCTCTGCCCTCCACTTCCAGCATCACCTCTATTGCTTCTACCTAGTACATTGCCCTTGTTCCGGGAGGTAAGCCTGCTCTGCTTCCCATCCCATTGTCCCTGTATGCCTTCCCCCATCTGCCACCTCCCTCTCCTAGTTTAAATGCCAAGCTGCCTCAATATACATCCCAAGCTTCCATTTTAGCACCTTCTTGCCTTCTTCATTTAGGTGAAGTCTATCCTTGGCATATCACCCACTGTCTTCCCAGGTCTGTCCCTACTCTCCCACTAACCCATATGTTTTGGTGTGACAACATTTGCCTAACCATTCATTAAATTCCTTGATCCTTTGTTTTGTAGCCATGCTTACCTTGGGTACTGGTAATACCTCAGAAATTGTTACTGATCTACCCTCCCGTCCGCATAAAGTTACCAGCACCTCAAACCTCTTTTGGACTCCCTGTAATGTACTATCAACAAGGTCGTTTGTCCCCAGATGAAAAATGAAATGAGGTCTCTCCCTTCCCCACCTAGCATATTTCAGGATTGATTGACCCACTCTTTCAGCTGTCATCCCTGGTACGGCCACCACCCATATCCGACTATGCCTTTCACCCTTGCTACCCCACCTTACCCCACTTAGTATTGAATCCCCCAGTACTAGTATTTCCCCCATATTTCCATCTGCCTTGTTTACCCCCCCATTCCACTCCTGACTGACTCCTCCTCCTCCAGCACATAATTCCTGTCTGTCCTTGTTGCCGTTTTTCTCCGGCCTGCCTTCTCCTCTAGCACATATGTGCCCCCTCATGTCCATGCTGTCATTCCTCTCCTTACTGACTCTTCCTGCACATACTTCCCCCGTCTGTCCCCGTTTCTCTCTCCTGCCCACCTCCTCCTGCACAGAATTCCACCTGTCTGTTTCTATTGCCTTTCCCCATCAGTGTTCTCAACTGCTACAGTTTTTATGCTCCCTGATATCTTCTCTATCCATCATGCTCTACTTCTCCACATCCCTGCTCCATTTGACCATCCCTCCTGCTGTGTCCCTCTTCCTCTTACCCCTGCCACCCCCCTTAGACTGGCAACTGTCCTTTGGGCATTTCCCTCCCATTCCCTCACTTGTCCCCTCCTGGGTATCCTGCATCCTCTGCATTGATGTGCCTTAGCTCCCCACTCCTGACTTCAGCCTTCTCTCCAGTGATAGACCCCTTCTTTGTTCTGCTCCCACTACCCCTCACAACCACAATGATGGTTTCCTTCCCATCATTCATACAGACAAAAAACAAGTACCCATTCAGTACTTCCGCTTCATCCAATACCTCTGTTGCCAATCCCTCCTTACTTTTCAACTGATCAATTTGACACACATGATGCTTTTCTGCAGTACCAGAATTACGTAGAAAAAATATTCTGTCCCTTTTTGATCCCCTGCACCAACTGTGGCTTATTATGTGTCTTACCTGTTGTCACCACCCTCCTGTCCTCTTTGGACAGCCTGTGGTACTCTTCCCTGTTCCCATATCTCCATGTCCACTTGAATCTTCTAAAGGGCAACCTTTTTTCTCTCACCACCTCCTGCAGCTCCCTGATCCAACATCTGTTTTTTCTTGCCAAACCATTGTGTTGGACAACGCCACTGCAGACTTTATTGGCCAACAGAGTACAACCCTTTTTTTTTGTTTCCCACTTACTTTATGTGTGCATGCCTCTGTGAATCCCATGTAGGTGCCTCTCCATCACTGATGCCGTGTTCTCAAAATCTGCCCCAATAAAATCAAGTACTGCTGTTTTCGTATGACTCCTTTCGAAATCGTATTGAATTGTTTGACATTTCAATACGCAATGCACACCCTGCTGCTGATCTTGTTGGTACATCAACAACTTGCTTACTTTTCAATGGCGGTGGTGCTGTGCTGTGACTGTGGACCACCAGCCTTCATGTAGAGTGTATGGGTACTTCAGCGCTTCTTGATCTGCAGTCACCTGTCTATCTCAATAGATGCTTGACACTCGCATTTGAAGTTGACAAAGTGTTACTACCACGAGTGAAAAAAGGTATTAGTTCCCCACTCCCACCAGGGAACATTCTCCAGAGCCTTAGGTATGACATGGACATATACATATGACAGTTATGGACAATGTTGGGAAACAGTTATCCTGCTGGAGGAATCACAGGGCACCAGATGAGAGTAAAATGAAACAGTGGTGCAGGAAAGAGGCGACACAACATGGACAACAGCAGTAGGAATGTTTGGGGACAGATGTTTAGAAAACATGTAGACAATTGGCCTTACCAGGTGTAGTAAAATCACATACACAGAGGCCTTGTTATCTGATGCAGACCTTGACATTGCAGCCATATGGATGACATCATATCGTGCACAACATGGGTTTCATAATAAGGGGATATGTTATGACTAGGTGTGTGATACACAATATATCTGAATGAGTGGCAAGTGAGCTCAGGGAATATCATGAGTGGCAGAACCTAGCGGTGCGATAAAGAATGATGCTCTGACCTCATTTGCCATGAGTTCAGATATATTCTGTCTCACACACCAAACATTCATGTATTCCTTTTATACAGTAGGACTGTGTTTGGTGCTGTTTTTCTTTTGTTTGATGATATAATTACAGTGTGATGATGTAATCACAGTGTTAGATCTGGAGTTTTCAAACCGCAGTAATAATACTTGTTTTTATATAATGGGTTATCTGCTCACTCCTATTGTATAAAAAGGTACGACATTCCCCATGTTCCACAGGACTAGAGAGATTAACATTAGTGTGGGACCGGAACATCAAATCACAGGTGTTATCAAGAGTGCAGTTTCTCATGGAACAGGGTGGGACTGCCACCCGTTTAACCTGGCCATGGTACTGCTCTAGGCACATGGATGATCTACACACCTGAGACAAAAGTAGATGTGGTGGATAGTGAACAAGTGGAAGAAATACACCACATGCATTCAGCCACAGAGGTCATTGCTCAACACCTATGTGTACTCCATCTTATGAGGGTGGTCTTCCTCATAAGCAGTCAAACACAACTATAGGAACATAGAAACATAGAATTTGATGGCAGGTAAGGACCGCGTGGCCCACCCAGTCTGCCCATTTCCCTACCTAATGGATAAGCTGCAGATCCTAGTTAACCAGCAGCCTACTTCTTCCTACCCCAACCCCCTAGAATTGCCTTATGACTGTCCCATGCGTGCTTGAATTCCACCACTGTTTTTGACTCCACAACCTCCTCGGAAGGCTGTTCCATGCATCCACAACCCTCTCTGTGAAAAAATACTTCCTAAAATTACCTCTGAGCTGCCCCCCCCCATCTTCAAATTGTGCCCCTTGTTCTTGCACACCTCTTTTTTTGAAAGATGCTACCCTCTTGGACTTTGTTGATTCGCTTGAGGTACTTGAAAGTTTCTATCATGTTCCCCCTCTCCCTCCCACGTACTGACTTGTGTAACCAGTTATTCATGTTTTTGGCTTCATCATGTCATTCCACACTCACCAAGATCATATGCTGTCTGTCATATCCTGTTAATTTTTCCTTCAATGGCTTTGATTTATATGGTTGAGCAGAATCATAGTACTTCTAGTCTATGGCATGAAATTAAGGCATTCAATGATCAGTGTACCAATCCCTGTGGTTCTTGTAACACGTATGATGCCATAAACATCACACAGCTATTATCAAAAATGTCACACTGTCCGTCCATCCACGAACCTTCACAGTGAATCAACGTGATGCACATTACAGTACTTCAAAGGAAAGAGTCAATACATCCACACATACCAACATACGTGCATATCACTAACATGGTCCTTAAAAAATCCAGACTTGTTGTTGAGCCTGACGCTGCACGCTGCCAAACCTACCACGGACTGTGAGCACACATATGTCCACTGTTATGACAACATATGCAACTGGGGACACAGCTATCGTACTGCATGACTGAGGTGTTGCTTATTAGTTAATTTTTATCTTCTGTCATGAACAGTTCAGCTCACTGCACTGTTCGGTAGTCACCGTGTGTTGGCATGACTGTATTACTTTTATTGTGTTGTCTTCAGAACATTTACTAAATGTTTTTCTTTCTTTTACCCCAAAAAGGTCCAATGAATAGCATTTGGAAGCTGAAACCTGATGCAGTCCCATCAGTGATCAAGACATAATTTATGAGGACCACCACTTCACCCACTAAGTGTCACAGAGTACTCACAACACATTTTTTTAATCACAGATATGTCTCAATTGCCATTCATAGCAGTTATTCTTTGGCAATCACATTTCTGACTTGCTGTATTTGTTCAACCACAGGTGATGCTGGCGTTTGTTTCAGAAGATGACAGCAGTGCAGTTATGGCAGCCAGTTCCTCAGACATGCCACACAGTTGTGAGACGGTTGCAAGCAATAGTAATAAAGATGTCTTACACCTGAAAGCTTAGAGGATGTGACAAGTTCAACAGTCTCATATCCACATATGCACATTGAGTGTGCTCCTACATCTGTGGGAGTACAGTGCCAGGTGTCGACCTGTGATTTTGTGAGTGGCCAGAACCTACTGAGAGCATCATGAAGGACCACAAGTACTGTTGTCCACCCTCTGTGTTACCATCCCTTGACAGCCAACCAGCATCACTGCATCAAGAGCAAGGCGGTGAGCATCTGGACAAAAAACATTCAGAAGTAACAATGCAGCCCAGATTAACCTCAGCTCCAGTCAAGGCTGCAAACAGTGTTCCAACAAAGGACAGTCTGTATGTGTCTCAGCTCACGTCAGAGATGAGTGATAGCAGAGAGCAAGACGTTTCACTTTTCAGTCCTGACACTGACATGCTCAGTGCATCAGAGTCAGAGGAGATGCATTCAGTCAATCATATGCTTCCCACCACTAGTGTAGCCACAGAACAGAAACTGATAGTGTTCAAGACAAAGTTGTTCCTGTTGTTCGAGATGCTGGTGTGCAAATTCTGCTATCTACCACTCATGATTACCAACACATATCAGGGGAACAATGTTTGCCTCCGAATTCTTCTGTGCAGAGTCACACACTTTCATGTGGCGGTTACGGCCTCTCCTTGGTAAGATGAGTGCTGTCAATCTTCATTTCGGTTCTGCACTGCTATTTACAGGGAACACCTACACATGGATAGCAGAGTTCTTCCACTGCATTCATGTTCCCTATCTGTCTCAAACTCAGTATCTCTGTATCCAAAGGGAGTAACTCTTCCTGATAGTTAATTACACCTGGCAGAACCAAAAAGGTTAAAATATTCAACTTGTTGCAGGATGCAAGATCACAGTGATTGGTGACAGGTGTTGTGACTCTCCCAGCCACAACGCCAAATACTGAACATATACACTAATGGACATGGATAGCAATCACATCCTTGAGTCACAGCTTATTCAAGTCACGGAAGTACCAAACTCCAACTGCATGGAGAAAGAGGGGTGGGTTCCTTAGAGCTGTAAACTGCTTCGTTTACACTGGTACAGAAATAGCGACCATTGCCATGGACTGACATCCCCAAATTTCGGCCTTAATGTCAAAGGAAAATGTGTTCTGCAGAATAACGCATCAGTATCATGTATGGCATTTGGCCAATCCATCATTAAGAAGTTAGTCCTGGTGCAAAACACAATACATGGCGGAGTTCTGTTTCTGGCCTACATTGCATCCCTGATGTCCTTGTTTCATACCTGGAAATTATTGCCAAAAAATGTGTAATGTTCATTTTGGTACAGGGTGACAAAGGAGGTAAGTGAGACATTGAGAGTGTTACTTTACTACTTTCATCACATAATGCCACTGGATAATGATGCAACAAACAGTGTGATTCACGAGTAGACCAACGTTGCCATCAGCATCCTGGCTGTGACACTATGTGAGGAGTAGGTCCGCACAGCACTGTCATAGGATACATTGTCATTACCTTGTAGTACAATCAATACAAGGGATCAGAGCAGTCACTAAGTGATTCATTGTCTTGAGGTTCCATTAACTTCCTTTAGTACTGACATTCCATGACCAATCCATGGCCAGATCATCCTGTTGCAAAATAAAATACTGCCACCGCCTTACATGAGTCAATGCTGTAAACATTTTTAATGCCACATCCATGTAACTCAACCATGTTTACAGTTGTACACGCTATGAAAATCAGCGTTGATAGTCCAGCAAGAGAGACCCTTTGAACAAGTGGTGGCCTCTGGACAATGACATGCTGTTGTATGTAGGGGGGGCATGGCTGCTGCAGTGTGGATTTTCCTGAAAAGCATAAATTCAGCAATGGTCAGTAGCGTTGTCATGTCACATGAGCTAAGGGTGTTTACTTACAGCACCACGGATTACATTGGTGCAATGGAAATTCAGGGTCTGATAACATCTTACAGGGAACATGGGTTAACTGTCAAGGTAACACTTACTTCCAGGTCAGGTTATGGCATTGCAATGCCGTACTCTGTCACAACTATAGACAGTCAATGGCCAGGGAAAAGTAGCGTGTGAATGCTCCAACCCATGATGTTGCTTATAGCATGTCTGCATAGCTTACACATTAGTGCATCCATGTGAGAGAAACACAACAATGAAATGTGGCAGTGAAGCATGTCTTCACGTGATGCACAATTGCTTCTAACTGTTGATTTGTGTAATCAGGACTCAGTATGGGGTGCATGTCATGTTCTGTGCTCAGACATCGCTGCAATGTAGTATTGTGACAGTTCATCACAGAGCACATCAGTATTATGGAGGGCAATAATTTAACAACAATAATGCATGCATTTGCTCCATCAACCAACTCACAATATAGTTATAACTGACACTTTGTTCAAATTGGAGGAAGACACACTATACAGTGTTGGCAACCCTATATGAAAAGGTTAACACAGGCACCCTTGCCAGTGATGGTACCTGTAGAAACTTCATTGACTTACATAGTCACACATTGTGCTGCACCTCAACCTCTACAGGGTACAAACATGGTGCAATGCACTTTAAACTTTGAACTTGTTAAATAATGTCTGTAATCACAGCATTCACATTTCACAATCAGTATGTCTTTCCTCAAAGAAACCCACACCCCGACCACCCACCCAATCAAAAAACAGTACATATGTATGACTATTGACAAATGTCATCACAGGTAACACAAATGCGTAGTTCAGGAGACTACGAAATTTATGTACCAAAACAACCAGAGAATCGAAGGCCACCTTCTTCAAATCCAAACTCGACTCTGCCACAAAAAGCCCAATCAAGCTCTGGAACACAATCAGTGATCTGCTAGGCCACTCCCCAGGAAATTCACTCCCGACCAAGATTACCTCTGGCAACTTGACTATAACCGAAAAGATGGATATACTTGACGCATTCAATAACCACTTTGCTACTGCAGGCATGGCATTTGATAACTCCCCTGCAAACATACTTCGCTCCCAGACTGCCAGCCAACTGCCTGAAACTCTGATAGCTTCGCCGCCTTTCTCACTTCAACCTGCCACACTGAAAGAGGTAGAGGACCTCTTGCTTCAGTTGGATACTAGAAAAAGTGCTGGGGCCGACTCCCTTGACCCTTACTTCCTAAAAATTGCCTACCACGTACTAGCAATACCTGTCACCCACCTTTTTAACTTATCCCTGTCTCAGGGCACCTTACCACCTATATGGAAGACAGCACATGTCATACCACTGTTCAAATCAGGTGACCGTGGCGATCTCAATAACTGCAGGCCAATTTCCCTCCTTCCGGTCCTGTCCAAGCTCCTAGAGAAAATTGTAAATGCACAGCTGAGGACTCACCTTGAGTCTAGGGAACTGCTAAATCCTATGCAGTCCGGATTCAGAGCTAAACATAGCACTATCTCAGCCCTCACCAAAGTTACTAATGACTGGCAGCGTAATCTTGAGAGCAAAAACTTTATTTGTGCTGTTTTCCTTGATCTAAGCAAGGCTTTCGACACCGTCGACCATAGTCTGGCTCCTCTCCACCCTTCAAACCATAGGTGTGGACCCCTCCTCTCTGCGTTGGTTCACTGACTATCTTACAGGGCGCCTTCAACAAGTTAAAGCCGAAGGAGGCCTGTCCCCCTTAAAAACTCTGCAAAGAGGGGTACCTCAAGGTTCTATATTAGGGCCCTTACTTTTTGCAATCTACATTAATAACATCGACTACTGTATAAAAGAAGCCAACATCCATCTGTTTGCAGATGATACAGTTCTCTACGTGAGTCGCCCAACACCTGAAGCTGCCTGCAATGACCTACAGTCAGAATTCAACCTTTTGCAAAGCCAACTCCTCCAAAAAAAAAGCTACTCCTTAATGCCAAAAAAACTAAAGCGATGGTCCTCTCTCCTTTTATCCATACAGCTAACCCTGTGTCCAGTGGGACAGTTCCCCAAATTACCACAGTTCTAGGTGAAAAACTAGAATTTGTTACAAAATTCAAGTATCTGGGAGTTTGGATAGACCAAAGACTCTCCTTCATTGAACATATCGAGGACTTGCTAAAACGACTTCGGCAAAGGCTTGGACTGTTTTTTAGAATCAGCCAATTTCTCACCAGAGATGCCAAGAAACAACTGGTCCAATCCATTTTCCTATCATTGGTTGATTACGCTGACTTCCTCTACAGCCAATGCCCCAACTCTTACATGGCTAAACTGGACACACTCTATCATCGAGCACTGAGGTTTATAACGGGACTCCCCTTCGACACACATCACTGCATCCTATATGCGGCAGTGGGATGGACATCACTAAAGTTCAGGCGCCACAGAAACGCCACTCTCTGGACCTATAGAGCCATCTCTAATAAGCTGCCTTACTATATTTCCTGCTGTCTTCCCCTGAGTATAATTGGGAAATACGCGTTAAGAAGTTACTCAGCTATTACACTTAAAGTACCCAAAGCAAAATCCCACTTCGGCAGGGCAGCCATAAGCTTCGTGCTACCTACCTTATGGAACGATCTACAAAAACCCTCAAATTAAGCACTCTAATCGGTATAAATGCTTTCAAGATGCTTTATTTCCATACAATCAGAGAAGTATGTAACTGCTTCACCCACTCAGACCCAGTACCGGTGTCTGCACTGGTATATAGCCACGCCTAGACCCAATTTTAAGTACTGACCCCCCAGCTTGCTCCTCACCAGCCTAATTGTTCTCTCTCTCTCTCTTATGCCCCTGTCTTATCAACACTAGGCCCATCCATCCCCTTATTCTTCCTTTCCCAACCTCGGATAGGAGCTCACTACCCTGGGTTGTGACTTCCTACCATGCCCCATACTTTATAGCATTCAATCCCGGGGCTCACACATACTCCTTTTCTCCATCCACCTTCTCTACATCCAGCTTTACCAACTCCTTTCTGTGCACCGTGCCCTCCTAGCCTTTCTCCCCCTACTTCCCTCCCTCTCTTCCCCCCTACCTTCACCTCTACCTGGTGTATATTTTTATTTTTTTCTTCCGTTACTTCCTCCTGCAACCTTAGATAACCTGCTTTATCGTCCTATAGACACTTCTATGCAGGTATGTAAATACCCTGTAATCTGTACAATATCTGTTTAATTCTATGTACATATGAACTTCTTTTTCTTCCTCTCTGTAAAGAGTATTATCTGTATTGCCTTGTAAATACCTGTGTTGACCTGTATATACAATTGTTCATGCTCCACCCAGGTCCATCTTGCAAATGAGCTTCTGCTCAACGATGAACGCCTGGTTAAATAAAGACTTGATTGATTGATTGATTGAAATGCCATATTCAAAAAGCAACGGAATGGTCAATAACATTACAGCACTGTTGATACGCTCATTAGGAAGATTTTGCAGGTCAAAGTCAACACTATTTCCATGCGTTTCAATCCATGATAGTTATTCAGTACTTCTACCAAATCTTGAATGATGTCTCTTGAGCAAATCTTCTTTCTCTGGACAGGGCACAGGAGCATTGTTCTTCGACAATTCTGGATGTGTGATTTCTGGTAGATCGGTCAACTCACCGTTCTTGAATTGAACCACGTCTTCCAGCATACTGTCAAGAAACTTGCATTATTTCCATTCATAGACTGGTCTGGCGATCCACTGCTTTGCAAGCTTGGAGAACAGGAAGTCATGTCACTGAACACCTTTTTTCAGCCTGGTGCTGCAGGTGGCCACTGGTCTAATACAGTTAGCAGAGTAGTCAGTTATTTCCAGTTGTGTACATGCAACCATGCCACCATAGGAAAAATGTTGTCTTCTGGGACAGTATTTGTTGATGAGCAAATGAAATACCTCTAACTTCCCCATGTGGCAAAACTCGGTCACCTTTCCAGTGTCTTTCAGTAGCCTGCTATCCATCACAATTGATTTCAGGGCCTCGTACACTGCACTTTCCATCTGCAGCCAGCAAGTTTCCCCTCACTGTATCTTCTTCCAGGGAGCCATGCTCGCATGCATGAAATACCAACCCAATGGCCCAGTTATGAGTATTAGTAGTGTGTTCCAGGACAGACACCCACTTTTCCCTGAGTAATGCTGCATTCCCTTTGCAGGTAGATGACGACCACCAGAAATGATTGACTACAAAATGTGTCCACGGAACAAGATCCTGGCAATGTCTCTGCTTGCTCTTCACGACTAACTTCTTAATGATGGATTTGGCCCTCCAGACCTGATCCCAACTCAGCCTCCTGATCAACGAGGCCAAGTCAGAACTCATGCCTTCTCAGGTGATGGGATTCATCAGGGCAGAGCTTGACTCTTGTCAAGCCAGAGCTCGCCTCCCGGCGGACACGGCAGAGGCTCTTTCTTCCTTTGCCCAATCATTTCTGGTTGGGGAATTGTGCCCTGCCCGAGACTTTCTGCACCTTCTGGGTTACATGGCGGCGTACACCTCAGTGGTCTGTTGGGCTCTGCTGCACATGTACCTCCTTCAACGGGAGCTGGCCACCCAGTGGACTCAGCACCCCACTCATTTATACCAGCTGATCACTGTAACCCAAAAGATGTGGGATGCTCTCCAATGGTGGACCATCTCAGACTGGTTGCAGGAAGGGATCTCATTTGTCCGCCCTGAGCCGATGGTTGTCCTCATGACCCATGCCTCTCTCATGGGCTGAGGAACCTACATGGGGGACAAAAGGGTCCATGGGCTCTGGACCCCCAAGAAGTCCCGATGCCACATCAACCCATTGGAGCTCAGAGCAGTCAGACTGACACTGTCAGCTTTCGCTCCTCAGCTCCGGGGTCAAGTGGTTCAAGTCCAGATGGACAATACTATGACCATGTACTACCTCAAAAAACAGGGCAGCATGCATTCCAGTCTGCTGTGCAGGAAGGCGCTTCACACCTGGACCCTCATGAGCTGATGGCAGGCAGATCTCCTAGCCATCCATGTGGCAGGAGCCTCAAACCATCTGGCGGATGGTCTCAGCTGCTTAGCCCAGAAATCCCATGAGTGGTCTCTCCATCCAGAGGTAGCTTACAGTCTGTTCTCCCACTGGGGCAAACTGATGGTGGACCTGTTTGCCTCCAGGGGAAACACCAAGCTGAGGCTGTTTCATGCCCACCCCCCTCAGTAGGGCTCACTGCAGGAGGATGCCTTTTTGAGGCTGTGGACCCCAGGACTCCTCTGCACCTTCCCTCCATTTCCCTTGATCCACAAGGTGCTCCTCAAGGTAAGGAGGGACAAGGCAAAGTTGATTCTGGTAGCCCCAGACTGGTCACACCAGTTCTGGTATCCAGATCTCCTCAGCCTTAGCTGCAGGCCCCTGGAGCAGCTTCCAGCATGCCCGGACCTGATATCACTCTATCAGGGGAAGGTATTCCATCCGGACCTTCAATACCTGTACCTCACAGCCTGGTACCTGAGCGCCTAGAGTTCCAGGCTTTGGGTCTTTCCGAAGATGTCTACACCATGTCGGAGGCATCTAGAAAGGAATCGACCAGGAAATGTTCTGCCTTCCAGTGGAAAAGGTTTCCATTTGGTGTTAGGGCAAGGACCTGGACCCTTTGTCCTGTCCAGTGGCTAACATTCTCCACTACCTTTGCTCTCTCTCCAAAGGGTATCTATGGTCATCGACCCTTAGGGTGCACCTGACAGCCATCTCTGCTTAACGGGCATGGGTGCTTCCAGTTCTTCCATGGGGTTCCACACTGCAATGGTTTGACATAGACATCTGACCACTGCAGAACTGCAGTTCGGTATTGTTTATGTCTGCTAACATAGGAACATAGAGACATACACAATGACAGCAGAAAAAGATCAGAGGTCCATCCAGTCTGCACAAGTTCACTATAATTCCCTGGAACTTACTTTTCCTCCAGGGCACTAACCCGCCCCATCCTCTCTTTATTCTCCTCCTTTGTCCTGTCACCCCCACCCCCGTAAACAATATTCACTTCATAATGTACCAGCCCTGCTTGAATTGTCTGACTGTTTTTGCATTCAGCTGACAGACTGTTCAAAGTTTCCATCACCCTTTCCGTAAAGTATTAGTTCCTCACATCTCTACTGAACCCACCTCTGTTAATTCCCGTCTGTGTTCACATAACCATGAATTTTTACTCAGGCTAAATAGTTCCCGGCAGTTCACTTTGTTAATTCCTTTAATGAATTTAAAGACCTGTATCATATCTTCCCTCTCCCTTCTGGTTGCCACTGAGTACATACTGTACTTACAACTTTGATACACTCTGGCACAGAATCATTTAACGTACTCTGTGCTGCACTGTCTCCAACCTATCCTTATCCTTTCTGAGGTGAGGACTACAGAACTGGGAGTAGTATTGTAGGTGAGGCCTCACTGGGGACCTGTAGAGGGGAAGCATTAGCTCCCTTATTCTGATCAATACCCCTACCGATAAATCCCAGCCTCCAGCTAGCCTTGCCATAGGACTTATTGCACTGACTCGATTGCTTAAATGACTTGGTGATGATAACTGCCATATCCCGTTGCCCAGCCATAGTGCTAAGTGACTCTTCTCCCATCCAGTACTCTGTCTTTGGGTTCTTAGGGTGACACTTATCCCCGTGTAATACACTTTCCCATCATGTGAAATGGATCATGCCTGTATCGGTATGACTTTCTTTGATCAGCATCCCCACTGTAACCCCCAATGTGTCATGTTGGTGTACCACAACTGTCATTTACCCTGTGTTTCTGTGCTAATATCAGCATTACAGGATTCATTGCAGGTATTACTCTATGTGTGACAGTGACACACTAGGTATACAAAGAAATGGTCAAATGAATAGAATAATGGGTCATGTTGTTCAAGCAATCACATATTCACACAACAGCAGTTTAAACACTCTGTAACAGTGACCCAAGTGTCCACAGGGCTGAATAAAATAATGGTCAGAACTACAAACTGTTTGGGTACTGTTCCGATTCACTGCCTATCACTTAACCCTCTTCTTGCTCAATAATGCCACCTAAACATGTTTTTCAGACACCTGTTAACAACGCCCAGGATCACAACCACTCATCATAAATCTGTTTGATAATGACAAGTTTGACATAATAATCAGTGCAGTGCAACAGGTCACTTATGACAGAATCATCAGCAGTCGGTGTGCCTGACCAAATGGAATCCCATTACATGCTAGCAGTATGTTTTTTTTTTAAAGTTCCATGTTCAGACACCTCAGCATCATTTTTTGTTGATAACGGTGAAACATGACATGAGTCTTGTGTTGCTGCTTGTAATTTAACATTTTATTAAATGACAGTTCAGTCAACATGCCTTGCTGTAACATGTGTTCTTTGAAATGCTGCAGTATAAGGAGCAGAGATGGCAATGTGAAAACAAAGGACCAGATATTCGGACTGCTCCAGGCAGTGGCGCAAGCCTGGTCGCAGTGCAGCTGTGATGGTGCTGAGGTCAGGTCCAGGTGATATTCAATAGGGATGCACCATGGCGCAGCACCGTTGAATATGGCAGGGTCAGTGCACATACGAGATGGCTCGGTGGCACTGGCGGTGCCCGGCCACAGATAGGGATCACGGGGATGCGCCAGTGCAAGTGCAGTTGTGCTAGGTGCAGCACCCACGATATTCAGCAGGGGACATGCAAATGAGACCATAATATACACAAGGCACAAATGGGGCCATTTACATGTCATTATGGCCTCATTTGCATGCCTTGCGCAGGGCAGCCTGGCGACTTGCGCCTGGTGCCCTGCACAGCATGATGTGTGCTGTGGGGATCCTGGGGCATCCCCTGCCCCGTAGCTCTGATCACGCAGTATATGTTTAAAAAGAAATTCCTGGTGGCCTAGTGGCCCCCTCAGTCCCTGATTGCCCGATAACTATAATACAGGACCAGCCCTGGTGGTCTAGTGGTCCCCCTTCCCTCCTATGTCCCCGATCGGCAGTAAATGTAGACTTCTGTAAGCCCTGGTAGTCCAGTGGTATCCCCCCTCCCTCCCGTTTCCCCAATCAGTGGTAAATGTAGAAATCTTTAAGCCCTGGTAGTCCAGTGGTACATCCCTCCCTCCCGTGTCCCCGATCAACAGTAAATGTAGAAATCTTTAAGCCCTGGTAGTCCAGTGGTAATGCAATACAGCGGCCCACCTGTGGGTGGATGGGAGTTGTTCCACTGTTTCACGGGCTCATCTTTGAACCCCCCCATGTGGCACAATGCAGGGGTGCACTTGCATATGTGCCGCACATCCCAGGCTGAATATCGGGATGTGCTGCATATGCATGGGCATGCCCCCTGCATCTGCACCGCATACAATTACATTGCACCCTGGCACATTGGGATTTGCGCTGCACTTGGCAGCCTTTCTAATATCACGTTGGGGCACATTGTGGGGTTGCGCCTGGTGCAACCCTGTTGCGCCAGGCACACCCCCTTCGAATATCCCAGCCAAAGTATTTAGTTGAAACAGGTATTGAAATGTTTGCATCACAATGATCATTCCATTCCATGATGTAAGCTGTTAGGATGTTTCATCATATATTCGAATCGTATTGTGTATTAACTATTAGTTTTTAAACAGTCAAAATATTTCCATGTTGCATGCAGGTGTGCATGTACATTATGGTTGAATGACTATATTATGCTAACACTAATCAGTGGTTGGTGCATGGCATGTGGAGGCTGAGTGTCCTGTAAAGGTCAGTGTTGGTAAACAATTACATTAGGTAAATTGTGATTTCTTTTTGCATCATGACTTAGTATGATGCATGCAAGCTGAGTGAAGAGATAGTTATGGTAAGAATACAAACACACAGCCAATATCAACCCCCCCCCAAAACCCTAAAACCTAATTGCAAAAAAAAGCACAATAAAGAAACTATGGTGTAGTAAAAGCAAAGTTAATGCATGGCTGTTGAGACGTGGGTTTTCATCATAAGTGTGCATATGGTTGGCCCAGTGGCACTGAGGGTTGAGGCACTGGATGCCACACCTCGCGCCACACCGGTGACCCAGGTTTGGGAACAGACTCGGGCCGTTGGGGGCTGGCAGGGGAGAGGAAGGATTGTGCATCCCACTACTGCTCTCCTTCCTCTGGGAAGGGTAGGGGCACTGCATCGCACTGTAGCAGTGGCTGGCGGAGGCCAGCCGCACTATAGCTGAGCGCACAGCAAGGGGTGGGGAGCACGGCGGGCATCAGCATGGACGTGTATAATGCCATTGCATGTCCAGCTCCCTGGGGAAGAAAATTGGCAGAAAATGGTGGGGTAATCTCGGCGGCTGATGGCAGTGCCCTGTGCCCCCGGACATGAGAGGCACCTTCACCGGGGTGTGGCTGACCTTGTGCACATGGAATGACTACCACATGCCAGATCTGGTCAGGGGGTGTGGGTGCCAGCAGCCAGGAGTCATTGGGCCTGCTCCGCAAGACAGCAAAAATAGAAGGAATAAAAAAAAAATAAGTGTGCATATGGAAACACCGTGAAGCATAGTCGGAAGGTGTTTGGTGTCTATGACAGGTTACAAATCAAATTTTTCAAACACTGCATCCACCAATCTGCCACGATCAACAACAGCCATACCAGTTCTGTAAACAAGCAGAGGTCCAAAAACGTACAGTGGTTACTACAGTATTCTGCTTTGACAATGTAGTGAATCATTTACATACGAAGAAGGACGTAGCAACCTCCACTTCTGTCCACCAACTGTCAACGTCAACATGGTGAACCTAAGACCACATAACAATATTTCCACCATCCCAAACTACTACAAAGATCAAGCCATTTGTAGCTAGCAGTACTATCCCCTTAATTAACATGGCTAGATCCAGCTTTACTTGCAAGACAAGCAGTGGTATGTTTATTAACCTCCGTATACTCATCGTGGCCATGTAACAGTTATTTAAAGTGAACTGTAACCTAGAATAGCAGTGATGAAGTTGTTCACAAGAGCAATAGCACTGAGCATGACAATGTAATGGCTATCAAGTAACAACATGAACATATGGGCGTCCAGCAGTGAACATAATCCGACTCACTTCACAACTCTGTCACATGTAATTTAGCTCATTAAGGAATGATTGAGACCATCCATCTTCGTCATCTTCGTCTGCCTCGTGGAAGCCTGTCCATTCTTCTAGGGTCACTTTGCACATATGGATGAAACCACGCACGATGGTATAATGCGGTGCACCTTCCTCCCCAAAATGTCATGGACCCAATGCTTGTATGGGATATAAGATGCAAGATGCATAGACCTGTGGATAAGGAGCAGTTGTGAGTGCATGCTTCCTCATACAGAAATGCAGACTTAGCCAGCACTAAAGGTAATGACTAACACAGCAGCACAAGGTGACTACATTTTTGGGGCCTGAGACGGTGAACTTGTGCCCTGCCTCAGGGCTAGAGATTGAGCCTGGAAGCATCATAAAGCTACCCAGCAGACTAGTGACCTCCCGAATTACCACATGCTCCAAAACACTTGCACCAGGGATACAAAGTTAGCGAAGACCAAATATTTCAAATGAGGAGACGAGGGTGGTGGATCAGAGTGGGGCAATGGATGGGACCTACCTGGACATTGTGAACACCTTCAACATGGTGCCCCACAAAAGACTGCTTCATCAGTTGAGTAGTGTATGGGAGAGGCAGAAACTAACAAGATGGGTGTTGAGTTTGCAGATGGGTAGAAGCCAAAGGGTGGTGGTCAATGGTGAGCAGTCTGGGGACACACAGGTGACGAGCGTGGTACGCCAATGGTTGTTGCTGTGGCACATTCTGTTTAACATCTACGTCAGCGACATAGCAGAGGTGCTTCAGGTACAAGTCTGCCTTTTCACAGAAACAAAACTCAGCAACAGGGCGCACACACCGAGGGGGGGGAGGCAATGAAGAATGATGTAAGATTACTACCTGCGAAGCTAGGCAGTAAGCCAGTAGGTACAGAGTACAGATGGTGTGTTGGTTAGTGAACTTGCTGAATAGGAATAGTCACAGTTTTCCAGTATGTCTATAATGCACTGCCTAATGTTCTCCCTTTGCTTACTCCCACTCCCACATAGCAAGTCTTCTGTGTGCAGGACTGGCACACTCATTCTGTGCTGTGAAAGTGCTCTGTCACTCAGCCTGTGCCACCTATCTGTCATGCTTTGCCATTGAGGCTGCACCATCCACTGGTGGATAAATCATCACCTTAACACCTGCGGCCCAACAACTTCACACCCAGTGTCCCGACAGTGAATCACACACCAGGTAAGTTATTACTTCACACTGAACATTGCTGCCTGCTCTCACAGCAGCAGCCATAGAATGAATGCCAGCCATTGGTGACATGTCAACAGACACACATTCAAGTCACTTTAACACAATGCTCTTATATGTTTGGTGGTGGATGTCAGGAAAATAATGGGGGGCATCAACGAGACCCTGGCAGTGAGGGAGATAGTAGTGGTGTGACAGCGAGATCCTGCCACTCTTGAAGACTGACCTTTTCTTAAATCTGTTACAACAGTTCTTTTATTTCTTAGCTTAATCTATCCTTTACAATTTCTAGTCCATAAGGTTTGCCACCTATGGGCACCCCACCCCCCTTTCTTGACTATGCTATAGTGCCCTCTTTAATTTTCCTTTTCCCTCTCAAGTCCTCATAAGGGGAGGTTATTGTGGTGACCTCTGAGCTTATGTAAAACAACAGGCTGTGTTCCTCATTGTTGGATTTAGTATGCAATGGCACTATGTCATAAAATACCTTGAAGTTTATACAGTACCTTATGTGTATGAAACCTGTAAATGTTGAAAATACTATGGCACTAGGTGTTTTTTTTTTCTTTTATACCCCCTTCTCGCCGCAGTACTTCCTTTCTTCGGGAGACTCCTGTATTGGCCTTGTATGTCCCTGCTCCTCATGCCAGGCATCGGTGCAGTCCATCCCTGCCCCACGGAGCCGTGGTTGTACCCCCCAAGGTGGGTACGGGACGGGACCCCCTTTATCATCTCGACGTGTCTGTATTTCGTTGGGGGGATGCTGTCATCAGGCGCTGGCCAGGGCACTGGGATCGGGGCCTTGGAGCTCCGTCTACAGGGATCACTGTAGGGTTTTTGTGCTTTTCTGTCCCCTCCCATAAGATGTAGGCACGCTAGGGGAGCCAAGGGGCAGCGCACTTCAAGATGTGTGAACGCTCCAGCTTCCAGCCCACGTCCTCCTTCCCTTCTTTCTGCAGTCCCACTGCACCTCCACCCGTGGTCACCCAGGTCGCGGTAGAGTGGTGGGACATGCATCCCAACCCATCCCGGAGGAGGAGAGCAGCCTCTGGGTGCTCAATCCTCTTCCCCCCAGCCGACTGTCCAGCAGCCTGAGTCCGTTCCCGAACCTGGGTCGCTGGTGCCGCAAGCAGTAATCTTACCACTGTGCCGGCGGGCTGGTCGGCACTAGGTGTTTTTGATAAAGGTAAAAAGTACTAGGTGACTATATTATAGAAATTAAGTTGCTTGTGCTGTTAAATGCATGTAAATACCATGCCTTCCTACTGTAAACTATGCCAATCTGAAATGTCATGGTGATCTGCATATATCCCATGATGCTTTGCATTATGGAAGTATGTGTGATGTTGTGTTTCTTTGAAACTTGGTTATTGCCAATGCCCTTTGGGGTAACCCTTGTTTCAGTGCTTCTGCACTAAAGTTCTTTGTCTTTAGCTTGTTTTGTTTTTTATCTGAGCCCCCATCACCCAAGCAAACAAGGCCTGCATTGGGGAGGTTAAATCTCAACTGACAAGTTAGATCGGAGAGCAGTGAGTTAGTAGGTGCTGGCTAAGTGTAGAGGAAAGACTTGCATAGTCTGTTGCTACAAACTGATGTACTGAAGAAGGGATATGCCATCACTGAAGGTTATCTCCTGCATTTTGAATAAACATCACACAGAGACTGTGTGTTGAACTTGAAGTTCGGAGTCTGGTCCATTTGTTGTTCTACAACCCCTCCTGAAAGGGAACAAATATAGGGTAATGCAACAAAAGAATATTAGTGCAGCTGTATAGGCTGTTAAAAGCAGAAAGGCACAGACTAAAGAAAGATTAGCAAACACAGTTAGGAAAGGAAAGAAGACAAGACTTTAGTTGTGAGCATCAGCAAAAGAAGGTATACAGAGAGAAAGGGAGGGTGGAAGTAAACACATTCTTGTTCAGAAAGGAAATTATCCAGTCGTAGGTCAGAAAACTAAGGGTGGATAAAGAATTGGGGCCAGATGGCATTCACCAAAGAATATCAATGGAGCAGTGTAAGGAGGTGGCAGCACCTCTGGTAGCCATGTTCACCAATTGAATGAACAAGTTTCTTTTCCTGAAGAATGGAGAAGGGCACGTGGACTACCTCTTCACAGCAGTGGTAATAGGGAGGATGCAGGGAAATATGAAGTAGTCTGACTCATGGCAGTAGTAGCCAGAATCATGTAGGAACTGATAAAAGAAACAACACTAGCATACTCGCAATCCATCGATGGCCAGGATCAAAGACACCATGGTTTCACAGCAGCGAGGTCTGGTCACAAGAATATTATTTTCTGCAGTGTGTGACCAAGGAGAGAAATGAAGAGTGCATCAACATAGCCTACCTCGAGTCCCGCAATGCCTTCAACACTGCCCTACATGAAAGGATGTGAAATGTGGGCATCTGGCACATGGTGGGACACTGGGTGAGAAACTTGGTGACAGACAGGATGAAAAGGGTGGTACTAAAGGGAATCCTATCTGTGCAGAGTGAAGTGAGCATCATGTCAGTGAAGTGATCAGTCATGGGACCAGTCTCACTCAATGTGTCCATCAATGACATTGCAGACTGATTGGCAGTGAAGGTTTGCATATTTGAACATGACACTAACATTTGCAATGCAGTGCATAGACCAAACTGGTAATGACAATAGTGAGTGACCTGGACAACAGGGAAAGATGGTCTGAGGTGTGTAAAAAAAGGCTCAGTTCGAACAAGTGACAAATAATGCACACAGAAAGAGGGAATCAAGGTGAGTGCTACAGGAGGTAGAGGTGGTGGAAATGTTGGCAGTCATCAAAGAGAAAATTGAAATGGGGATTAGTATTTCACACAACCTACTGTTCTCAAAACAGAGTACCAATGCAACATGGAGGCAAGTGGCAGATGCAGATGCATATGTTGAGGCATGTCAAGCAGAAGGCGGGAGTTGGGGATGCAATTGTGTACAAAAAGAGTGGTAAGCACAAACATGGAGTGCTGTGTGCACGTGTGGATGCTTCACCATCATAAGGACATAAACAGGGTTGAGACCATTCAGAGAAGCAAGACAAAGATGTTGCTAGGCTTGCACCACTAAACATATGAGAAGAGAGTAAACCAGTTCAATATGTCTTTGATAGAGCAGAGGAGACACCAGGGAGTCATGCTGGAAACCTTTGTGTAGCTAAAAGGCCTAAACAATTTGGAGGGTGGGGACATCATCCAAATTAGCATTAGTGTTATAACAAGGTGCACCAATGTGAAATAAGAAGTTTGCCAATGGAGGCTAAATGACAGGACGTTTTTCTTCACAGAAAGGGAAAGTGTTATATGCACACAGTATTTCATATAAATAACTCCGGACGTCATATCCAGTTTGGGTTCTATAGTTTTTCCTTGCACATTCCAAAATACATAAAGTAGGCCATTGCAGAACAGTATGTTGTAAATGAACCAGAGCCCCCCACCACCACCCGAAAAAAGGAGACATACACACTCAGAAGGCTTCAAGGAGACAATCAACGACATATCAGAAACTGCAAAACTGCTTTTTTTTCTTAACATCCAAAGAACTGTGCCAAATTAAAACACATCCTGCACTGCCTTGGAGCATTCAACAATGATTCACCTGACTGTTGGAGGCTGTTTCAAATGTTGATAAAGACTTCAGCAAGGGGGTGAAATGGTGTTCAGTGGTATAGGGGTTGCTGACTGTGTTGTTATTGTTTAATTTTATTAGATATTCTATTCTTTATCCACAATGTCTGCTATTGCCAAACACACATTCATCCTTATCCCCCTCCACCCCTGTGACTTGCTGTACCTAGGACTTACCTAGTCCCACTCAATGCATCATAGTTCTCCTGTGGGACTGGGACTCATTAGGTGCCCGAAACACTGGCAGGAGTTTAGTCCAGCTGGTGGCCAGCATCACAGTAGGTGAGGTGGGGCCTGCTGGAAGACACTGATGTAAACTGACACTGGTCAGTAGTTTCATGCTTTCTTATTGTCCTCCACGGATCCATCATGGCCTACAACTGTTGTCAGGTGAATATGTACAGTTTGCTCATGTCACAGTCATGATGGGTCTGCACTCCCCAATGTGGTTCTGCTGGTCACCCAGGTGGCAGTACATTGGTAGAGTGCGCGGATCACCATCAGAAGAGAAGACCATTTTGTGGGATACTCAGTACTCCTGCCTCAGGCCTGCCAACACCTACTTTGGATTGCTTTTGAACCTGGGTACTATACATCTTTAGTGCTGTCAGTAACACTTGGCTGACAATTATGGACATTTGCAATTCTGCACACTTCTTTGCTGTGAGAAAAATAAAGCTAACCTAGCACTTTCAGATATGTGTGTCACTGCATCCTTGAAGCCCCCATCACACAGACACACACAATCACAAAGCAGAATGCAACACAAGTACATGCGTGGCACAGCGCAGAAAATTCAGTTCCATGCCGTCAAGATCAGCGAACATCCATCATGCCATGAGATGGCCAACTGTGTTGTACAATGTACAATACCTAAACCACTGGAGCACCTGTGCCTGGAGCATACCGCTGAGATCAGAAAGACAAAGAATAAGTCACCAGCTTGGCATGGAATATGCAAAACAAGCAAACCACATCCCTTACAGGTTCACACACAACAAAAGCATGTAGCCCATCAACAATGTGCGGTACCAAACTAAACACACTTCATGGCCACTACATGAAACATCAAGACTGTGGCATGACGGTATCATACAGTATATCATAAGCAACATAAAGGAATATACCTATGGGGTGAGGATCTGGTGGATGTGGGTGCCTGTAGCAGGCGCAGATCATCATCAGTGCCAAATGTACCACAAAGGGGCCCAGGCAAGCCAGATTGAAATAGTGATGCTCAGAGATGCATCTCAGACCATCAAGCTTTCCTCTAGACTGATGGGATACCTCCTGGTGACACAGTGATTCCTGGACTGTGGGCATAAGACAGCACTTGCCACATGTGCACCAGCTTAAATCAGTGAGGCGAATCTCATCAGTGTCCTCCTCCGCAGCACCAGAGCCTTCAGCAATGCTTTCTGCAAACTGGGAGACATCTCTTGTTCTTCAAGGAGCATACATATAGGGCTGAATACTTGTTGTTACACTGAGGTTCAGCATTTCCAGAAGAACATCTGAACTACCACTGTCACTCTCACTATCAGTATCAACATCACTGTCACTAAGGGACTCAATCAGTGGAATGGTACCATTACTGGGACCTGCTGTGGCAATTGCACGCTGCTGGAAAAGTTGACCGAAACAATGTCCCCTTTGCAGACTGCCCAGCATTTACAGCCCTGTTGTATTGTGCTATGGAATTGTTTCCATTAAAAAACAACTGAACTCCACTCAATATTCGGTGTATACTTGTATCTCTGTATGAAAACTAGCTGGTAGCTGGGCCGATCACAACAAAGAATGATACTGTGAATTCAGCTCCTCAGCAGTGCGGCAATGAGGAAGTACAGTACAGGAAGCGCTGCTGTGAAACGCGCTTTCCTGTGCTCCTGTACAACAACATTAGGTGCTTTCCAGTGTGGTCCTCGGCAATGAACGTGTGGGGCACAGAGCAGGACTGAGCAAACAAACACAAGCTGGGCAATAAAATTTAAGATGCCAGTACTGAGAGTGAGCACCTTGTGCTCATTAGCATAGCGGTTGTGGTGATCGCTGCTAGGACTAGGGAAGACTAGGTTTGCTGGCCAAGGCATCTAGCTTCACCTGAGCTCTTTCCTTCTAGGTTGGTTGAAAGGACAGAGCAAAGAACCTTACCAGAGCAAGGGAAAGGATTAAGACTTCTTTTGGCTAGGCAGATTTACTATGTGTTGCTATTTTTATTTTGTACTCACAGGGATTGTTACTGTTTGTTACTAACATTTCATTGCTTTACTTTTCTCTGATTCAAATTGTTGTTGCTGGGTATACCTTCTGCTGCATTATTACAAGATGTGCCTACAGGTGTGTGCTAACAGATTACTGCTGTAATCTTCCTATCCACATTGTCTTTTGCAAGGTACATCTTCTGTTACTTTTTAATTTTTCTCTGTAGCAAAGTGTTTCTTACAGGGTATATCTTCTGTGAAATAATTACAGGTGGTGCTTTACAGGTTTTACAGTTTTATCTATCATTAGGATAAACTTTCAGGGTTACCGCATTCGTTGCTGACTGATTGTTTCTGCTCTTGCCTCCCTGTTTCTTTCATCCATGGTACTTTTTTTTCAGCAGGGGAAGGGCCCAACTACACTCCTTTTATAGGGTAGCACAGTCATGACATTTCCTGTGGCAAAGCAGGAAGGGGCGGATCAGTGGGGTATCCACACAGTGACCTCATTTACAGGGGCACTAGTAATTTAACTTGTTACAAGTTATACAAAAACAAACAAAACACAAAATCAAACTTTTGCTTTCATTTTCTTCCTTCTAATTACTCTGACCAGGTTATAAACCCAGCAACTTATCTGGAATGGATATCATTAACTGCAGGTACTGCAGAACACTTTTCGCAGAGTTTGCATGCTTCAAATTTCATATTCAAGAGGAAATATATTATTTAATTTTTTTTTACTTTTTTCTAGGGCTCTCCACTAGATTTTGGCCCTGGTCTTGGCCCCAGTCTTCCATCATCTGCCTACTGCCATGATCCCCCATTACCCCTGGCTTTCCCCCAGAGGGTGGGGCCACAGAACTGGTCCCCTATCCAGCCCTTGGGACCAATATCTAGTTGGGGGATCTGGCAACAGAGGCTAATTGAAGCCCGGGATGGCTTCATAGTGGCAGAGAGACCCTAATTTTCCAATTTTGACCCCTGAAGAGCCGGACGTGCAATGATGTCAACACACTGATGTGCAGAAGTCTGCTGGCTCTCCACCCCCAGTAGATGCCCACAGCTTGCTGAACACCCAGCCTCCACTGGGTATCACTGCAGTGTGGTGCATATCCCACACCCACCCCGAAGGAAGGACAGTTGTCACAGGATGCTCAATCCTTCCTTCCTCCTGCCAGCCCCCGGCGGCCTGAGTCCGTTCCTGAACCCAGGTCGTTGGTACAGCATGAGGTGTGGTGTCCAGCGCCTCAACCCTCAGTGCCACCGGGCCAGCCAGGAAATATATTATTAGAACCACCCGCCATTTCCCCAACATCCAACAGAAGCACCTAGACCGCAGAGGGTAGTTGGTCCGGGAGGTTGGCAGGTGGTTAGAAGGGGCAAATTAGGTGCCCCATCACTCGGTACTCTTCAACATATTACCTCCACAAACTATATAAAAACTACAAACAGGTATCTGCCTCTATCTCCGAAATCAAACAAAATGGCAGAGAACACTTCAACACAGGAGCTAGCACAACAAAACTCTCCCAAAACAGGAACCAAAATAAAAAAAGTAAAAAAGAAATCCAGAAAACTGCTGATCATAGGAGACTTCATAATTCAGGGAGTTGATACCTATCTCCAGCCAGGGGTAATGGTCAAATGTCTCCCAGGTACATCAGCGTAGACAGACACTGTCCACATTGCCAAAATTGTTCAGGAAGCAGGAGAAAACTTTGATGTCCTGGTACACATAGGGACTAATGATCTCACCAGCCGGTCAGTTGTGGAGGCCAAGGAGCACCTGACCAGGGTGGGTAACAAACTATCATCCATTTCATCTGGCATCTCCTTCTCTGAGATCCTGCCAGTCTGGGAGAGGGGGGCAGATGGTCGGAAGGTCAGAGAAGGGAAGATAGGGGAGCTAAACATGAGGCTCAAGGGCTGGTGCCAGGAAAAAGGACACAAATTTGTAGGGAACTGGCAACAGTTTTGGAAGCAAAAGTTCTTTAAATTTGATGGACTGCATCTGACTAAGGAGGGAGTCAGTGCATTGCAGCAGAAGTTTGACGTCTTTGCAAAATATTTAAACTAGCCAATGGGGAGAGGGGTTCAGCACCCCATATGTCGAATGGGAAGAACACCCCTCCCCCCTCAGCTAGTGGTCAAACAGGAGTTCAGCATGTTTGCAGTTCATTTGCATCACCAGCTAAGGAAAAAGATCCAGCTCCCCATACGATGCACAGTGTAAATACCAGACCTCACCCAACAACTAACACACCAAAATCTGGCCAATGGAAAATCATGTACACAAATGCTCTCAGTCTGGGAAACAGGATCCCAGACCTGCAGGCAATAATGACAGAGGCTAAACTGGACATAGTAGCAATTAACGAGACGTGGTTTACCAGTAACCACACTTGGAGACTACAGTACATGGCTATGTACTGTTCAGAAGAGACCGAGGTGCAAAAAGGGGGTGGAGGGCTCTGTATGTCAATGAAAATATCAAAGCTACAGAAATTCAGAATACACATAAGGAGCCAGAAGAACTGTGGGTCACCCTGAAACAGGAAATGGGACAGCCATAAGAACTGGGGTTGTCTACAGGTCCCCAGACCAGGGGGAGGACATAGACACATTACTGTTAGAAGATATACAAAACATGACAGCTAAAGGGGAGGTTCTGATAATGGGAGACTTCAACATGCCGGATACAGATTAGTCAGTACCAGCAGGAACATCTGCCAGAACTAGACACATGGTGGATTCCCTGCAGGGGGAGGGCCTCAAACAACTTGTACAACAACCCACTAGAGACAGGCCTATCCAATATCTAGTACTGACTAACAGGGAAAGATCACAGATCTCCAGGTAGAAGGTCACCTGGAGGTCAGTGATCATCACATGGTATGGTTCTATTTGGCCACTACAACTAAATCATCCCATTCCAAGGCAAAAATATGGGACTTTAGAGGAGCTGACTTTGATAAGATGGCCAACAGAGTTAAGCTAACCCTGGCAAAAAAAAATACAAGTGAAGGGGTAAAGGCAAAGTGGGCAAGCATTAAGAATGCAATACTTGAAGCAACATCCCATTGTGTTAGAGAGAAAAGGAAGTACAAAAGAAGAAGGAAACCACTTTAGTTCTCAATAACAGTAGCAGAAATGTTCAGAGCCAAAAGGCTGGCCTTCAGGAAATATAAGGGAACGCAGCAGGATGAAGATAGGGAGGCATACCAAACTACCCTAAGGGAAGCAGGGAAGGCAGTAAGGCAGGCAAAGGTCCAAACTGAGGAAACACTAGCACAAACAGTAAAAGAAGGTGGCAAGACTTTCTATAGATACATTAGTGAAAGGAGAAAGTCCAGAGGCGGTATTGCTAAGATCAAAGGAGATAAGGGGGCGTGTGAGGAGGAGGACCATGTAAAAGCATCTATCCTAAATAGATACTTCTGCTCAGTATTTACTGAAGAGAAGGTAGGGCAGGGCCCACAGCTCAGCACCATGGACACAGGGGGGAGGGAGGTGAGCACTACTCCCTTCACAAAAGAAAGGGTCCTACAAGAGCTCTACAAGCTCAGGGTGGACAAGGCAATGGGACCTGATGGCATACATCCCAGAGTACTAAAGGAGCTAAAGGTGGCACTAGCAGAGCCATTATCAGAATTGTTTAGTGAGTCTTTGAGCACAGCAGAGGTCCCAGAAGACTGGAGAAGGTCTCATGTGATCCTGCTTCACAAGAGTGGTAGCAGGGAGGAGGCAGAGAACTACAGACCAGTCAGTCTAACCTCAGTAGTGGGCAAGATTATGGAGGCACTCCTTAAGGAAAGGATAGTACAACACCTGGAATCCATAGGAGCACAGGATCCAAGACAGCATGGGTTTACAAAAGGAAGGTTCTGTCAAACTAATCTCATAGATTTCTTTGACTGAGTAACCAGCGTGGTGGACCAAGGGGGAGCAGTTGATGTTGCCTACCTTGACTTCAGCAAAGCTTTCGAAACTGTTCCACATAGAAGATTGATTAATAAGATGGGTAGGCTCGAGGTGGGTCAGAAGTTGGTCAACTGAGTGGCAAACTGGTTGATGGGCAGAAAACAGAGAATAGTGGTAAACGGTATACAGTCAGAAGCAATGCAAGTCACAAGTGGGGGACCTCAGGGATCAGTCCTGGGGCCAGTCCTCTTCAATATCTTCATCAATGACAATGCAGATGGACTGGAGGGTAAGGTTTGTCTGTTTGCAGATGACACCAAGATCTGCAAGAGAGTAGATGATCCAGATGGGGTGGGCAGAATGAGAAGAGATCTGGAAAAACTAGCAAAATGGTCATAAGAGTGGCAACTGGGGCTTAATGCAAAGAAGTGCAAGATTATGCACATAGGGAAGAGAAACCCTGAAGCCACCTATAGGCTGGGAGGGGAGTTACTGGCAGTCACAAGGGAAGAAAGAGACTTGGGCACCATCATCACCGATGACCTGAAATCATCCAAGCAGACCACTAAAGCAGTAGTTAAGGCTAGGGGGATGTTATGGTGTATTAGTAGGGGTATAGCAAGTCAGAAAAGGAAGGTAATAATCCCTCTTTACAAGACACTGGTTAGGCCCCATCTGGAGTACTGCGTGCAGTACTGGAGGCCACACCTTCACAAGGACATTAACCAAATTGAGGCAGTCCTGAGAAGGGCAACCAAAATGGTGTAGGGACTGCATCAGAAAACATATGAGGACAGATTAACGGAGCTCAATATGTATACCCTAGAGCAAAGGAGGCAGAGAGGTGATATGATCGAAACATTCAAACACCTTAAGGGCACTAACAAGGTGAAAGAGTCTAACATGTTCCAATATAAGAAAAATAGCAGGACAAGCAGACACAGCATGAGATTAGAGGGAGGCCGATTAAGGGGTAATGTGAGGAAGTTCTTTTTCACAGAAAGGGTGGTGGATGCATGGAATGGCCTACCTCAGGAAGTGGTGGATATGAATACAGTGCAGGGCTTCAAACAGGTATGGGATAGGCATAAGGGTGCAATACAGATGAGTATGAATAGATAGGCGATTGACAGAACAAAGGCAGATGGCACATTTATACGGTAGCTAAAGAAATGGGCAGACTGTATGGGCCTTGCGGTCCTTATCTGCTGTCAACTTCTATGTTTCTATGGCACCACGCATCAAAGAGGGGAAAAATATATATTTTAAACATGAAGACAAAAGTGGAATGAACAGATCACTGATCACTGGGGAGATACAAACACATACTTGGCTGCTGGGTTTATGACTGCATCCCTTTAACTTTGAACTGGTCTTCTCAATAAAATCTGACGTAAGACTACTAGCGCTGCATTGTGCTCTGATCCCCACAATCAGACCTCATCCTTCCTCAAAACATGTGTAGGGCCACGGTCACTTCAGACTCCTTCAACATGTACTACACCACATACTACTGTACCATGCCTAGTTGATGTTGCAATCCTTGTCTGTCTGTGTGGTGCTGGAATCTGCATTATGGCCTTTACCATGTGTTTATCTGGTCTCATGCCTGTCACAGTTAGCTGAAGTCCCATGTATCCTACCTCTGATACTTGAAACTGCACTTTGTTTTTGTTAAACTTGTCATTTCCATTTCTTGCAGGTTTCTGGATATTCTTCAAAACACAGAAACATAACATAGAAACATAAAATCTGATGACAGATAAGGACCGCTTGCCCACCTAATCTGCCCATTTCCCTACCTAATGGATAAGCTGCATATCCTAGCTAACCAATAGCCGACTTCAAGGTGGCATCATGTTCAGCCTTAATTGTTGCTGTGATGTTGATGTCTCTGGCAATCACAAACAATGCTGGAATATTGCCAAAAGCTCTTGATTCGTGAGCTGGAATATTTTGCTTGCTGATTTAATCCTAAATGGCATTTGATATAAATGGTGTATCAGCACTATCAACCCTTGGCATGCTAAACATACACAGATAAGATGATGTAAGGTTGAGTTTGACCTGCCAGTATTCATAGAAACATGGAATTTGACAGCAGATGAGGACCGCGTGGCCCACCCAGTCTGCCCATTTCCCTACCTAATGGATAAGCTGCAGATCCTAGTTAACCAACAGTCTGCTCTTCCTACCCCCACTCCCTAGAATTGCCTTATGACTGTCCCATGCATTCTTGAAATCCACCAGTGTTTTTGACTCCACAACCTCCTCAGGAAGGCTGTTCCATGCATCCACAACCCTCTCTGTGAAAAAATGCTTCCTCACATTACCTCTGAGCCATCCCACCTCAGTCTTCAAATTGTGCCCCCTTGTTCTTGCACATCTCTTTTTCTAAAAGATGCTACCCTCTTGGACTTTGTTGAATCCCTTGAGGTGCTTGAACATTTCTATCATGTCTCCCCTCTCCCCCCTTTCCTCGAGACTATACATATTAAGCTCCTTAAGTCTCTTTTCATATTTCTTCTGGTGCAGACCCTGCACCATTTTAGTTGCCCTCCTCTGGACTGCCTCCATCCTGTCTGTCTTTGTGGAGATTGGGTCTCCAGAACTGCAAGCGGTACTCCAGAAGGGGTCTCACCAGCTGTCTGTACAGAGAGATAACAACTTCCTGTTTTCTACTGGTGATGCCTCTTCCTATGCATCCCAGTATCCCCCCAGCCCTCCTTACTGCCCTCTCACATTGCTTGCCCACCTTTAGGTCATCTGATATGACTAGCCCCAGGTCCCTTTCCATTTTTGTTGTTGTTAGTGTCTCACCATCCATTGTGTACTCTTCCCCTGGGTTTTTGTTTCCCAGGTGCATTACTTTGCACTTCTTAGCATTGCATCTAAGCTGCCATACAATTGACCATTCCTCCAGCCTTGCCAAGACCCTTCTCATCCTTTCCACCCCACCTTCTGTATCAACTCTGTTGCAGATCTTTATGTGGTCTGCAAAGAGACATACTTTTCCTTCCAGTCCCTCTGCAATGTCGCTTATAAAGACATTTAAGAGTAACCCCCTTTCTTCAGAGTGGACTCCATTTACTATTACCCTCTGTGTCCTAGTCACCAGCCAATTCTTTACCCAGGCTACCTTCTTGGGACCCACTCCCAGGCTGACCAGCTTGTATAGTAATCTTTTGTGTGGGACTGTGTCAAATGCCTTGCTAAAGTCTAAGTAGGCCATGTCCACAGCCCCTCCTTGATCTATTACTTTGGTAACCCAGTCAAAGAAATCTATTAGCTTCATCTGACATGACCTTTCCGCTGTGAATCCATACTGCCTTGGGTCCTGTGCTCCTCTGGCCTCTAGGTACTCAACAGTTCTTTCCTTCAGATGTGATTCCATCATTTTCCCAACCACTGAGGTTAAACTAACAGATCTGTAGTTTCCTGCTTCTGCCTTGCTCCCACATTTGAGAAGTGGAATAACATCTGCCCTCCTCCAGTCCTCAGGTACCACCCCATCCTCTCATGATCTGTTAAAGAGGGTAGCCAGTGGTGTCACTAGTTCTACCCTTAGTTCTTTTAAAATTCTGGGATGAATCCCATCAGACCCCATTGCTTTGTCCACCTTCAGTTTTAAGAGTTCTTTCAGAACCCTTTCTTCTGTGAATGGGCTGGTATCAACCCCCATATCTAGAGTGTTTCTATTGTTTGGTTTTGGTACTTCCCTCTCTTCATTTGTGAGTACCGAACAAAAATATTTGTTTAGTATCTCTGCCTTTTACAGTCACCCTCTGTCCACCCCCCCTCCCCTTTATTAAGCCTCACTATCCCTTCCTTGGTCTTCCTTCGCTCCCTGATGTACCTATAAAGGGTTTTATCCCCCTTCTTAACTGAGTTGGCTATCTTTTCCTCAGTTTGAGCCTTTGCTGTTCTGACTGCCTTTCCAGCTTACTTTTGCTTTAATTGATACAATTCTCTGTCCTGCTCCTTCTTTGATTCCTTGTACTTCCTGGATGCTTTCTTTTTCTCTCTAATCTTCCCTGCCACCTTCTTTGAGAACCATAGTGGTTTCTTACATCATTTTGTTTTGTTTATTTACTTCACACAAAGGCTTGTTGCCTCTGTGATGGCAGTTTTGATTATTCTCCATTGTTCCTCCACCCCTCCTTCCTGCCCATTTGCTAGTGCATTCCTTAGGTTCTCACCCGTTCTGGCAAAGTCAGCCCTCCTGAAGTCCAGTACCTTTGCCTTTGTATGGCTTGACTCTACTGCTGTGTTTATCACGAACCATACTGTTTGATGGTCACTAGTTCCCAGATGGCTACCCACTTCTAAATCTGTGATTCTCTCACCATCTCCATTTGAGAGTACCAGGTCGAAGATTGCTTCCTCTCGAGTGGGTTCCAATACTAGTTGTCTAAGGCATGCCCTCTGTAGGGCATCTAGAATGACCCCACTCTTAGAAGTGGCTGTTGCAAACGCACTCCAGTCAACATCTGGCATATTCAGATCCCCCATCAGCAATATCTCCCCTTATTCTGCCATTCTAAGGATACTTTCTATCATTTCCTTGTCCATGTACTCCCCCTGAGATGGGGTGTGTATACAACCCCTGTGCGGATTGTGGTACCATTGTCTGTCTCCAAACTGACCCACAGTGCTTCCTCTCTTCCCTGTTTACTTTTTTGTTCTGTTGATTTGATTCCATCCCTTATGTACAGAGCTACTCCTCCTCCTCCTCCTCTTTTACCCTCCCTGCCCCTCCTGTCGATAGTGTACCCTGGTATGTTTACATCCCAGTCATGGTTCTGTGTGTACCATGTTTCTGTGACTGCCACAATATCCAGATGTTCCTCCTCCATCAAGGCCACTAATTCAGGAAGCTTGTTCCCTAGACTACGGGCATTAGTACTCATTGTTCTCCATTTTTTGATGGCTTTACCTCTTGTATCACCATCCCTGTTCTTATTGACTTTGCTTTCTCCATTCACCTCTGTCCTGCTCCCTACTGACATTTCTACCTTGGTCTTTAACTCATTTAGTACCCTGTTTTGTAGGGGGAGGCTGGGAATTCCCTGCTGCTTATCAGTGCCTCCCCCTTGACTAGTTTAAAAGCTTGCCAATGAAGCATTTAAACCGATCTCCCAGAAGACTTGTTCCCTTCCTGGACAGATGCAGACCATTCTGCCGGTATAGGCTGGTATCCCTCCAGGTGGAACCCTAGTCCCCAGTGAAGCCAAACCCCTGTGCTCTGCACCATGTTTCAACCATCCAAACCATTTTTTCAATTATCTTTCCCATCTGATATGGTGAACAAGTTTATGCCAGCCAGCTGGCTCTGTTGCTGCTCTGGAGTAGGGATATGGTAATGCTGTTCTCTTAGTGTTATATTCAGTTCCCTGGGGTCAAGACATACTTAAAGAGATCCATTTGTTTTCTCAGTCACTATCAAGCTGCTAACCCATTCATTTAGAGTATCTACTTTGCAGATAATTTGGCTTGATTCCAGTTCTCTGTGTGCTGAAGTCTATCATATATTCCATATTGGACTCTCCTGCACCCATGTACTGCTAGAGGTATGGTCAGATCTGTATAGATATGGTATTATCCCTCAAACATATCAGTTCCCTGGAACATGCTGACAAATTCACTAGGCATTGTCTCTTTATTAGTGCAAGAGGCTGTGCTTTCTGACTCTTATCAGCTAGCAAATTTAAGTACTGGTAGGCTGCCTTGCCCAACAGAGGGGTGCCCCTGCCTTGCTCACATAAAATGGAAGGGTTTGCACTGCTTTCCTGGTGTTGCACTTCACTTGTCACATCCTTGTTGGTTTAATCTTTGCACCTCCATATGCTGTTAGCATCTCTTGGATTCTATGTCATTATAGCAAGTGCAAAAGGGTGACAACCGAAAACAGTACTGGCAAAACAGGGCGACCACATACAGTGCGCTCTCTTTTTGCAGTGGGCTTTGCTCCCCGTACCCCCTACATCCCCCTTACTATAGATACCAACTCCAGGAGGGTCGCAACTCGGGGAAGGGTGAAAGCCTTCTGCCACCAACCTGGCAAGTGCTGTTTTGCAGTCGCTGTTTCTGACACGTCCTTTTTCACTCATTGTCTTCACGGGATTCCCATCTCTTGCATGTGTACTGGAGTTGGTTATCAACAGAGGATCGATGTGGGCAGCATATTAACTTGTACACCTGTGTCTAGTTTTAAGCAGACTTTATCAGATTCAAGTATCACCTCAACATACCACATGTCATCTGCCACAAGCCCTGACCTAGCATCCTGTGTGGCTATTGTCCCAATACATAGACTGTCTATCCTTGTTGAGTCAAATGTCTCTTGGGCCATTACTTGATGGACTTCTGGATTTCTATTACACATTTCAGAATACTGTAGTTTCTCTGCTGCTTACATCTGTGACATTGTTTCTCTAAATGCTGGACAGTTGCTCAGAGCAAGGTTGTGTCCACATCTGCTACACTGGGCAACCTTCTTTCTTGGTCCGGGCCCCATGTTTTGATCCCCATGCTTGCTGGGAACCTACTCTGTGTTTGATAGGGTTTTCCCTCCTCCTTCTTAAGGTCACGTGCTGTTCTAACCCCTACATAAGCACCAGCTGTGGCCTGCATCTAAGATTTGGCAGCATCTGCTGCCCTACCCACATCTTTGGCTTTGGTCAGTGTGAGATCGGAGTACCATGCCATTCTTTCTTTTATGTGTGCATCACGTATCCCAAGCACAATTTTATCTCTGATTAATTCATTAGGCTTAGCCCCAAACTCACAGTTCTATGTCATTGACTTTATCACATTAAGGTATGGCTCAAATGTTTCTGTTGGGCTCAGCTGTCTTTCCAAAACTCAGAATGTCTCAAACACTGTGTTTTTACAGGGGTTTCTTGCTGTCTTCCTTTCCACAAAACTTAAGTTATTGGAAAGTTCCAGAGCCTGAGACCCAACCGAATGTAAAAGAATGATTACTGACATTTCTTCCAGTTTCTCCATTGCTCCTGATGATGTCATGTTGACTCAGGTATGCTGTTTTGATCTGTCCCAATTCTCTGCCATGATTTGTTCAAGGCACAGGGCCTCTGGCAGTCAGAAATATTTCAACTTTTAGCACCGAGCTGCATCACTCTAAACAGAGTCAGGAAATAAACTAGAGCTAGAATACTGCCAAATTCATCACAAAATCCACTCTCCACATCCTAGAGCAACAACAGTAGATGTTCTGCTAGCTTCCTACTCCATCTAGTCTTTCTTGGGTTCTTGGATAATGAGCAATACACACGTATGCTGGAGAACTCTAACTGTGTCAGTGGCTCAACAGGTAGCACACTCGCCTCTGAGGCTGGGAGATCAGTAGGCTGTGGGTTCTATCCCCACACCAGGCACTTGGGTTAATATCCCAATACTGTTACTGTAGTGCAGCATGAGGGGGGTGCTGCACTCCTGAGGTGCTGTATTTCAGATGAGACGTTAGACCGAAGTCCCATCTGCCTATTCTGGTGGTAGTTCAGATGGATGTTAAAGATCCCATGGCACTTCTTAAAAAGAGCAGAGGAATTTCCCTGCTGCAATGGCCAAATTTCTTCCATTCACGAAAAATACCACAAACAGCTTAATCTGGTTCAAGGTCAGTTGGCATTCATCTGTATTCCCCTCCTATGGGTCGTGCCTAAAAATAGGCATGATTTGTCTAGTGCACTTACCCGGTCAACAAAAACTAAATAAATAAATATTCAAGAGCAAAAGTGAAACAAACATGCACACTTCCAGGCTGTCTCACTCTTATGAGTCTTAGTTTTTTTTCTCCATTTTATTTATCATATATAACTTCAACAACTTTTAATATTTTAAGCCTAAATTTTGGGGGATGGGCTACTTATCACCACCATCCCACAACCATCCAAGCGACAACATTCAGACCTGTCCTATGGGTCTTTTGATAATGCAGGGATAGCCTGTGACAATGGCAAGTGCAATTGAGTGCTTTCAAAAAGGGTGACTCAATCATGATACCTGTACACAGGGCTACCGGGCAGGGAGGGTGACTGGGTGGGGGGTCCACAAATATACACGTGCACGGGGGGTAGCGAGCACAACATGTGATGGGTGGAAGGGAGGAGGGAGGGATGGTGGGGTGTAGTGCAGTGGTCAGCTGCCAAGCTGGCTGTGTGGCATGGTGAGTGGGTGGCAGACTAGGGTTAGGAGGGTTCTGGGTTTGGTCCTAGGCGAGGTCTGTTTTTTGCGCCATCTAGGATTTTTTTTGCACCCTTCCTGACATGCACCCCCCTGGAGTTGAGAATCCTTAAGTAGGGAGGTGTAGCCCACCGCGTAAATAAAAAAAGGAAGTCTCCAGCACCCTTTTGCTGTGCGCTGGTAGTGTACATCACAGAAATTGATTTTCAGCGATGTACACTCGCCCTAATGGCGATTTCCTTCCCACGATCGCTGTTATGACATGGAACCAGCACAGGGCATGCAGGGCCCTGCACAAAGCATCCTACAAATTCAGCACAGTACATTTCAGGTCTACTGCTTTGCCTAGGGACCTCCTGGCCCTGTAAGAAGCAACCATAAGATTGGTACCATGCCCAGTGGGTCATCTCTGTATTATAGGGCCTGCAGTGCCCTAAGCAAAGCAGGCTACACATCTGCTGCCTACCCAGTAAGTCTGCTGCTTTGCATAGGACCCACAGGGTCCTGTGTAAAATAAACTACAGGTTATCTGCACCCATGCCCAATGGCTCTGCTGCTTTATTTAGGGCCTACAGGACACTACACAAAGTGGGCTGCAGCACCAGCATGGTGTCCAATGGATCTGCTGCATTGCATAGGGCCTGCAGGGCCCTGCACAAATCAAGGCACAGTTCCATTGCTGTATCCGATGGGTCTGCTGCTTGGTGTAGTGTTCCCTGGAACCAGTACAAAGCAAGGTACAGGTCTGGTGGTGTACCTGACAAGTCCATTGTTTCACAAAGGGCAATCTGAGCCCTGTGTAAAGCAAGCAACAGGTCCAGTACAATGCCAAATGGGTCTGCTGCTTTGCATAGGACCTGCAGGTTCCTGTTTGAAGCAAGCTACAGGTCTGATGCCATGCCAAATTGATATGCTGTAGGGCTGTACAGGGGCTCAATATTTATTTCCTGAATAGATTGAATAGTAGGGTTCCTCAGTATTCGGTAGCCTTTCCAAAATAGGGAATGATTCATATTTTGGAACTTATTTGGCCACCTTCAAAAAAGAGAGAAAAAAACAAATGATCGCCTCCTTTCCTAGCCCCAAACCAGGCTGTAACCCTCATCCCCCACCCCAATTAAAAACATAATTCTGCTCTCTTCCCCCAACACCCACAAGTTTTTTTTTAATACATTTAAGTACATCCACCATTTGGCGACCAGCTCGACCTGCCCGCCTCTACAGCGGGTCACTTTCTAATATAAAGCACTCTTTTTGCTTAACATAATATAATTTATGTCCCCCCACAGCACCTGATCCTACCTACTCCCACCCACCAGCACCCAGTTCTCAAATATAAAATGAGAGGTGACCAGTTCAGCACTCCCTCCTCCATGGCCAGCTGCCTTCTAATGAAAGAGAGTGCTTGTGCATTTGCTATAGTAAAATCAGTTGATCATGTGATTAGCTGGTTTTTACAGCTGCAGTGGGTGGAGCCCTACAGCCATTTTGTGAGCAGTAAGAAAAGGGAGCTCACCAGATACCGACCACCCTTTTTCCTATCTTTCCAGAAGTGGAGGTGGACACGAATCCATGGGCATCCACTACACTACTTTCTTCAGTGGCTGGATCACAGCACTGTCTGCCATGTTCAATATGGCTGCCAGAGTGCAGTGCACATGTGTGATGACTCGCACATGTGCCCTTAACTCTGGAACACCATTGGCACAGTCCAACATGTCTAAGATGGCCACTGTTGTTTACTACACATGCTCGAGTTGCCGTGCATGCATAGATAACACCATTGGCCATCTTGGACATGTCAGACTGTTCCGTGGTGTTCCAGAGTGAAGTGCACATGTGCAAGTCATCGTACATGTGCATTGCACTCCAGTGGCCATATTGGACATGCCGGACAGTGCCATGTTCCATCTGTCTCCTCAGCTGTAGCCATACTGGCTGTGGCCAGAACTTGTTACTATAGCAAGAACATGAGCACTTTCACCAATGAAAAGCTGGCCGTCCTTGGAGGAGGGAGGGTTAAGCCAGTCACCTTCTTAATTTATGTTTAAGAATTTGGTGGGTGGGAGAGAATAGGTAGGGTTCGGTGCTGTGCAGGGGAGGACATAAATTATATTTTTTTAAGCACAAAGAGCACCTTGCATTAAGAAGGTGGTCAGCCATGGAGGTGGGTGAGTTGAGCCGGTCTCCCAATGGAGGGATCTACTTAAATGTGTTTAAGAAGAAAAACTTGTGGGTGCTGGGGGGATGAGAGTGGGATTGTGCTTTTGACAGAGGGTGGAGGGATGGGGGTTACATGATTTTTTTTACCTGGTTTTGGATTGGGAGAGGAGGGAAGAGGATGTTTCTCTTTTATTTTAAGGGCTAAAACACCAAATACCCGAATACCCACTAGCCGAATATTTGGCTGTGAATACAGAATATTCAGCTGAATATTCAGAAAAAGGTATTCTCACAGCTCTAGCCTGCTGCTTCAAACAGGGCCCACAGGGTCCTGTGTGAAGAAAGCGAACGGTATAAATTGTTACACAGTATATCATTTTCAAAGCATAAGGACATAAATTACAAAAAACTATGTTAATGCCTGCATTAGAATTAAAGAAACACTGTCAGTCCTTTCTGCATCACATTATTTCTAGCCAAAACCCACATTTATGATTGCTTACCTTCTCCAAAATTCATTAATGTTGATGGTTGTTTTATCTGCTTCCTTTTTTTAGTAGAACTGAAATGCATGTCAGTGTTGTGATCATACCCAGTCCTGTTTTGTTTTAAATCCTTGATCTATTTATGCACGCTTCCTGAACAACTCCTAACACTGCAACCACTCAAGATGAAATAGTTTCCTCTTCTTCATTGATGTCATGAGTGGGCTATACTGTTTTGGGTTGTTCTCAAGTCCAGAAAAGATGCAGTGGGAGTTGATTTTGTTTTTGTGTAGCAACACCACTATGGTGGGCTGTCTGTTTTTCACTTTTAAGAAGAAAAAAGGAATCAGAATCAAACTGCCAGTTACGTCATCAATCTCTATAGAACGTGACCAATCATAACATGTTTTTTTAAACTAGAGACATTTTGAGACCTAAGAAGGTTGACAGTGTCCCTTTAAAGCACAAAGCATAAAGAAGTAGGGAAACAAAAATGTTAGGGTTAAAAGTACTTGAAACTTTGCTGAATCTGTGTCATTCCTTGGGGTTCTGAATAATTATGTGATGCATTGTTGTTGCTACCCTAATACTGGCACTCTGTATGCAAGCATTGCTCTGTCATAATTTTACTTTGTTTGACAAGACAGTGCTGATATTAATCAAACACCAGCATTGTGTTGCATGGTCATTCATACCTTGAGGAAAGTCACACCACAGATTTGGCAAGGTTTCAGGTACATTTAACTCTATTTATTTTATTTTCCTATTGTTTATACTTTGTACTTCAACCCTAATAGATGCATTATTGTAGTTTTATTTTTTGCAAATATTACCCCTGTAGTTAGGGTTGAGTAAGGTATTCAATGTTAAACCCCTAACTTTGCACCATGATAGCTTTGGCTGCATTTGACGAAATTAGCTGAAATTTTGCACATGTTGGCTAGGAGGTAAAGTCTAAATCTATGGAAAGTTTTGTGATGGCAGCTTATGCAGTTTCTGAGATCTGGGTTAGATGTCTAATATTTTTCCTATACTTAACATGGGATTTGGGTTTGCTCTCACCTACAGCCTACACAGAATGGAATTTTTATCCAAACCTTTCAGGGTAGAAGCATGCTATTCTGAGGTAGTGCCTTTGGAAGGTTTCGTGAAAAAATATTAAATGGTTCCAGAGTTATAAGGATTTAAATTTTGTTTGTTTTTATGTTCTGACATGCTCAGAAGGGTTATGCGACTAACATTCTGATACAACACCAAAAATTCTACATTGCAAGATTTTTTTTGGTTTCTCACCACTTACTTCTCACAGCACAAAACACTTTTTTGTGCCTTGAGAGCCTCCAACTTGTTTATTCTCCCCTCAAATTAAAAAACATGGAAATACATAAAATGGTGTAATTTAAAAACAAACACCTAAACCTAACAAAACAAGACCTGTTTAGCTAGATTCTGAGTTTTTAAAAAAAATAATGGCCAGAAATACCTTTTCTGGGCACCCCAAAATCTAGGGTGCCCAGCTTAGTGAGAGAAGCTGTTCACCCACGTTCTCTGTATGAGAACAGTGGGACTTTCTTGAATTCTGCAGCTGTAGCTAGAGTCCTGCTGCAGGCTGCAGTGGCAGCAGTGAGCTGCCAAGCCCCTGTGCAGCCTGACTGTCTTTGTCTGTCTTGTTCTGTGTCTGCATGTTCTGTCTGTCTATCTATCTATCTAGCTATCTAGCTATCTCTCTCTTTCTAGCTATCTGTCTGTCTTTCTGTCTGTCTGTCTGTCTGTCTGTCTGTCTATCTATCTATCTATCAGTCTGTCTGTTCATTTATTAAGCCATTTTTTCACAACACCTCATGAATGTGAAAGATGTTATTTTTCAGATCCCGGCCAAAATATGTTTTCGCACCTGTGGCACAGAATGATGTTTCGGTGGTGCAGAATGACAGTTCAGCAAGGATTTGAACATTTTCACCTATTGGGTTCATGAGGTGGGGTAATAGGAAGGCTATGTTGAAAAGTTGGTGTACAAATATGGTAAAATGCCTAAGTTATGAGTGAATGGTGCACTATTTGAATGTTCACACACAACTTCACTACTTTGCAATATTTTGACTCCAAACTTTTAACACAGCCATTTTCCCATACCACCTCATAAATGTGACAGGTTTTATTTTTTAATTCATGGATGAGATGTGTTTTCACACTTCTGGTGTGAAATGACATTTCAGCCAATATACTTCAAATGCTACATGTGATATTTATTAGGGGAATCATAACACAATTGTCTTGAAAATTTGGGGTCAAAATTTAAAAATGAATATATAATTCTTAAGAAGCTTTGGGTGTAGTGCCAGTCTTCACCCCAGCAGCTATGCTTTGTGATCCTGTGCCAGTAAGCTGAGTTCTGGGATGATCTCAGTGACCCAGCTGCATGGAGTGAGGGTGGGGGATGGCACTGTTATGTGACACCCCTCAGCAGGGAATGAAAGCTGCAGGGTTGTATGCACATGCCCGGGTACCATATAATGGAGACAGCTGTCCTGTTGGCATAGGGCCCTGCACCTCAGCACTTGTTGGTGGCAGAGGGCCCTGTAAATTGGATGACAGATGAACTATTTGCCCTGTGCATCTCTATCTGCACTCACATTATTTATTTATTTAGTTTTTGTTTACCGGGTAAGGTGTCATAGCCACAAAATATGACTATTTTCAGACACGACTCAGGAGGTTACAATACAAAATTGGCAGACAAAACAAATAACAGGTATAGTTCAGAGGTAATCAATCATACAAGGAAAAATCTACAAGATGTTCTGTGATGTAAACAGTATTGCTAATATGACAGAGACAATGGCAGAAAAATACACACTAGTACAAAACATAATAAGCATACAATCATAGTGCAGTAGAATTTTAACACATAATCCATGTTAAGTGCTACATATAACAGTAACAGTGGTCAGAGCAAAACTTAAAACATTTTGAGAGCTGAGGAAGGGGATATCAAGCACCCTATGTGGGTTTAAAACATAGGGCATGTTTGATGAGGAGAGTGTGATGCATCTTTTTAAAAGCAATATGACTAGGTGCAGAATGAACATCAAGAGGTAGGGAATTCCAATATTTTGGGGTCAGGAAGGAGAAAGCTGAGGTTCCTTTCAGGGTTCTGCACCTAGGGGTGTATAGTAGAGAGTGCCCAGTAGAGTGGAGGCCATAGATGGGGGACAGAGGCACCAGCATGCCTGAAAGAGAGGTTGGTAGATTATTTCTAATGATGTTGTCCAGCAGAGTACCACGGGCAAGGAGTCAATTGGCAGATGGAGAAGTCCTTCTAAGGTCTGCATATAGCAAGCAATGGTGCTTCAAATGTGGGGAAGCTGAGGCATAATGACAGACACTATTGTACATTGTATCTCACTTACTTAGGGTGGTTTTTGAAGCATTTATGTAGGTGACAGCACCATACACAAGGGATGGGAGTAGAATACCCCTAGAAAAAGCCAGTCTAGCTGAGGGGGTAAGCATCCAACTAGCCCTGTAAGCTATTCCAAGTTTGGAGTTTACTGACTTGCAGGTGTCGATGACGTATTGCTTCAAGTTGAGAGTTTCATCAAGCAGGACACCTAAATACTTGAATGAGGTTACTTTCATAAGGGGGGAGTCATTTGCATAGGAGACATTGAAAAGGTTGTGGTTTGTTCTAAGTTTGGTTGCAGATCTGAAGAGCATGCCCTGAGTTTTACTTATGTTTAGGATGAGCCTTTTGTTGTGGATCCATTCTTGCATTATGAGAAATACAGATGTTAGTCGACTATTTATTTGTTCAATGTTTGCAGAGGAGGTGTACAGCACCAGACCATCTGCATACAAGATTGCTGAGCACCAAGAGGCTTTAGAAGATATGTCATTTACAAAAATGGAGAAGAGAAAAGGCCCCAAGATGGAGCCTTGAGGACCAACAACATTGATAGGTGCAGAGTCTAACACTGCAGAGTTAAATGTTACCTGTTGTCTTCTATTGTTTAAGTAGCTCTGGAACCAGTTTGTGGCTTGCTCCAAGAAACCAGTGAAGCTAAGGCAATCGAGCAGAAGAGGGTGATCTACAAGATCAAATGCATTTGAGAGGTTGATGAACAGTGCACCAGTCATGAGACCGTGATCCACAGCAGTAAGGGCATCATTTGCAAATTGTGTCAGAGCAGCAGAGGTGCTATGCCCCTTGCATAAACCATGTTGAGCAGGTGATAGGAGGGTATATTTAGAGAGGAATCACGTGACCTGTATAGCTACTAATTTCTCGAGCATTTTGTTTAGTACTGTCAGAATAGCTATGGGCCTATAATTAGCTATGTCCTTCTTGTCACCTTTCTTAAAGACTGGGTGACTTTTGCCAATTTCCATATGTACGGAACATGACCATGGCAGAGAGACAGTGTAAAGATTTTAGCCAATGGGGCCACAATAAAAGGAGCAGCCAGCTTCAGGAGTTTAGGCTCTAGGTAGTTGGAGCCTACACTAGTACTATCAGAGATTGAGTTTAGTAGTTTTAGAACATCAGCATTTGGAATACCCTTAAAATAGAAAGGCAGATGTATTGGTACATTTGTGTGAGTAACGGGCATCAGGATGCGATTTGCCGTGAAAGAGGCAGTGTATTTGGTGAGATCAGTAAAGTATTTGTTGAAAGAATTTGCAATGGTGGTGGGGTCATTACAGTGCATGCCACTGAGGACCATATCATTCATGTGTTGAGACTGGTTTGAGCCCAGGAAGGACTATACATGTGTCCAGAATTTCTTCAGGTCCCCAGCAGCTTCCAGCAATAGACTTTTGCAGTATGAGCTTTTGGCAAGCCTGATTTGTTTTTTGCACATATTGTGCTGCTTTCTGTAAGTGTCATATTCACTTTGCTGACCCAAGGTTTTGTAGTGGTTCCAACTTTTGTCACATGCCCAGAGGGAGGTGAGAAGTTCCTTGTGCAGCCACCTAGTCTGTTTGGCCCTAACGTGTCGATTCCGTTTAGGTGTATGTATGTCCTGGAGGAATAAGAATATAGATAGAAAGAGACTGAGAGCAGATTCAATGTCTTGGTACTGGATAATAGGGATCCAGTTTACAGAAGAGATATCATGTAGAAAGCCTGCTTGATCAAGTGTGGAAAAAGCCTGGAAGGTGATGTAGCGTGGCAAAGGGGCTGGAATCACAAATGTTCCCCATAATCAAAACACAGGGGAATGGTCACTTATAGAATCAGGAAGTGCACCTGAGGTGGTAATTCTATCAGGCCGATTTGTGAGTATCCAGTCTGTTAGTGTTCCAGCAGCAGGTGACTGGGTCAGCTTGGTGAGATCTTCAATTACCTGGTGCATGTTAAATCCATGTACTAGAGATACCAGTGCACTTTTATTTTTCCCCAGCCAATTTAGGTTGAGGTCGCCACATGGAAGTGTAGGGAACAAGGGCCCTGTGCTTCTACACACCATCAGACAGCCCCATGAATTCTTTACATTTGTCCTTGCATGTAACTGCAGGGCCTGCAAGGGGCCCTGCACTTCTGTAGGTAGACAGAATCTTCCCTTGGTGCAGGGCCCAAATGGCCCTGTGCATCTGCATCTCTTTGAATCTTTCCAAAGGGACCAGTGTGAATGAGGATGCGATTCCACTATTTCAAAAAGAAAGGAAATTCTTTGTAAAAAACTTCATTAATGCACCAGTTAAGGTTCAACTTAATGCCACAAATATAGGGACATACGGTATTAGGGTTTCCTACCCTACCTCCCCCCAGCAGTAAAAGGAAAAACATTAGGGTTTTGAGTCTCTGGAGTCTTGGCAAATCACTGGTGATTCTTCCTTGGAGTTGTCAACCCTAATGTCCACCATCTCCCCCTCCACCCAGCACATAGCCACTTGTCTAAAGCACAAGGTACAGCTGCAAGCCAGTGCCTCTTACTGATACACTCTGCAAAGGTAGAGAGATATATCTCACTACATGTTGTCAACAAAATCTGTTGTACCTTTCTTCACGCAGGGCCCCAAAAATGTCTGACATTGTTTGTTGAGGGAACAGGGTGGGCATTAGGCTTAACAACCCCAAGGAACACTCCACCAGTGATTCGCTAAGACTCCAAAGACCATACCCTAATGTTTTTTCCTTTTGCTGCTTGGAGAGTGGGGATGGGGAATTAAAGTAGGAAATCCTAACATCACATTTCCCTACTTTTGTGGTGTTGAGTTAAACCCTAACTGGTGCATTAACAAAGTTTTTTGCAAAGAATATTAAATAGTATAGGGGTGCAGTAGCTTGAGTGGGCGGTTTCATGTTAACCCTCAATTTTTGTACCTTAATAACTTTGGTGACATTTAACAAAAGTGGCCAAATGTTAGCATGCATGGTCAGGCTGGCAGAGTGTCAAGACATGAAAAGTATAATGATGGCATTTTATTCAGATTTTGAGACGTGGAATGCACCCAAAAATTCAAAAAACAATGTTTGGTTTTCCTATACTTTTTTTTTTTGTCACACACAGCCTGGGAGATGCAGAATTGTTTCATTGAACATTCGGGTAGAAGCAGCCTACACTGCAATGGTGCTTTTCAAAGGTTTCATTAAAAAATGTTAGGCAGTTCCAGAGTTATAATGATTTTTTGGATAACCGTCAAGCTCAAATATTATTAAAAAAAAAACACTGATCGTGAGTGCTTGTTTTCATGAATTACTTGTCATGAGAAAATGATTTACTTGTCAGAAAAAAAGACTGGTGGACAACATCTCATTTTTTTAACTCCAAAATATTTCAAACACATAAAAATGATTTTTTGACAAAAAAAAAAATAACACCTTAACCTAGGTTAACAGGACCCATTTTGTTAACTTCATGTGTTTGTTTTTTGAAAATTGTGCTATAAATCATGTTTCTGAGCACCTGAAAATACTGGGTGCCCAGCTTAGCATGAGGATCCATTCACCCACATTCTCAGTATAAGAACAACAGGATTTTCTTCAAACATGAAGCCACAGCTGGAGATGTGTTGCTGGCTTTAGTTACAGAGGTGAGCTGGTGATCCCTTGCTCTCTCTCTGTCTCTCTTTATATCTATCTCTCTATCAATATCTAGCTGTCTGTCTGTCTGTCTATCTATCTATCTATGTAGCTGACTGGGGTGCCCACCCCCAGTACTGCTTTTTTCTCCACCTCCACTCAAGGTTGCCTGCCCCCTTTCCCAAAGCTGAAGTATATGGGCTGCTAGCTGCACAATCAAGCAGACTCGATAGACCAAAAGGCCTTTATCTGCTGGCAAGTTTGTATGTTCATATAAGCAGACCAGGGTGCCAACCCCGGTACTACTTCTCTTCACCGCCTCCTGTCCAGTTTGCCTGCCCCATTCTGAACATATACATGGTGATATTGGCATGCCCCCCCACAATGCCAATGAACAGGAACCCAGCACTGGGATGTCCAATCCTCAGTGTCAGAAATTACCCTGAAGTACAGAAAACTATTCTTTTTCTAACCTGCAAACATAGAAAGTTGTACCTCACCAATCTGAGACACACACACAATCCACCACCCCACACCAACCTCTCACTCAGCACCCACCACCCCACCCTCCCACTCAGCACCCACCACCCCAACATACACTCATTCACCTGAACATGTCCCAGGATGCTGATCCATTCTCTGATTGAAGACACATCTTGCTGCTAGAACTGGCGATTGTGATATGAGAAAATATGCTATGTCTGACATAATGTATTTCAATGGGATTTGAACTTTTATTCATAACATTGACATTAATTAATATTTGTACACCACATTTTCAACATGGCCTTTTTGGGACTTTACCTCATGAACATGGACAGTGGAATTATTTGAATATGGCCCAAAAGGCACTTTTACAGTCGCTTTGTGGAATCAACTTTCAGGTGGGATTTGAACATTTTCACTGCCCTTTTTCATGGGGGGGTGGGGATCATAAGAAAACAATATTGAAAATCTGAGGTCAAAATTATTACAAATACAAAGTTATGAGTGTACATTGAATTTTTTCTATGCTTGCTTATAACTTTGATAATTTTCAATATTTGGATCCCAAATTTTAAGCATAGTCATATTATCTTTTTTTAATTTATTAACCTGTGCTCATTGTATTTATACTCTGTATGATTGCTCACCCACATTTACTCTATGTATGTACTGTATGAATGTATATGTTTTATTCTGAAGTGAAGCCTTTGGAAACAAGTCTATGACTCAAAGGGTTGTAATTGTGATTTCCTAAATAAATAAATACTTTATTGAAAAATTTCTCAATATACAAATACTTTAAACACAAACAAACAAACACAACAAAGACCAAGACATAACAATTCAAACCAACCAACACCCCACCCCAAAACCCCACCCTGCCACCACCCCTACTTGGAGTGCAACAGCAGCGATCCCTCACACCAGAGATGGAAAATGAAAAAATATCTAGAGAAAATAATAGACACCTATCAAAAAGGGAAGAATAGCCCAAGAAGAAACATAAGCAACTGATAAAAAGAATAAAGGGATCCTCATCTGGAGCTAAAAAGAGACAGTCTATTTTGGAGGGAAGCTATATGCTGTTCCAGAGAGAGTATTTGTAAAATTTCCATGTGCTATTTCCTCCATGTTGGGACCTCAGTATCTAACCAATGATGAAGAATAACAACTTTAGCAGTAAGAGCAATCATAGACATATAACTCTTCTTTGAGCTGAAGATCTGTGAAGGAAAGTATCCAAGAAGATATGTCTCAGGAGTAAAACAAACCTCCAGCCCCTGGAAGGGATCTAAATAACTTTTAATCTCATTCCAGAAGGGGATCATCTTGGCACAGTCCCATAATATATCCTTCAGGGTGCCTTCCTCTACACCACAACAGGTACACAATGGAGATATAGGTTTGCCCATCTTACAGAGATTCAGGGGCATAAAATATAAATTATGCAGAATGTATTGCACTAGATGATACTTGTCTTTCTTAACATATTTATGCAAGTGACGCCATATCCTCTGCCAAGTAGGAGAAGGCCACTGCAAGCCCAAGGTGTCCAGGCAGTAAAACCAGATCCCAGTAGGAGTATGGGAATCCATAAGAAATAAAACATGATAAAGTGCAGAGTCAAAATGAGGCTGAGCGGCAGTGGAGACAAGAGTTCCAAGGAGGTCCCCTGCTGGATTGGCCCAAGGAAGGGGCCAAAATGTGCAGTAATAGCACAAACCAGCTGATAATATTTAAAAACGGAGGTTCTGGACAAGCAGTACTGTGCCTGAAAGGCAGTGAAGGCAGAACACAGCCCTTGTCCTGAAGACAACCAACTGAAGACAATGGCCAAAAAGAAGGTGGAATAGGGTGTCGACTGATACAAAAGTTGGGATTTCCCACAATGGGTTGAGATATGTCTTTGCTCGAACTAGTACCCAGATAAGAACCCAACTGAAAATGGGCTCACACAGACCAATAACTCAGGGTAGAAGGCCAAGAAAGGAGCAACTGCAAGGGCAGAATAAAAGGAAGACTGGTAGGCTGCAGCCACACAGCCCAACATAAATCAATTTTAAAGCCAAATCAGGACATAGCCCTTCTCCAAACTATTAGCCGTACCTTATCCACAGTGTAGAAATTTACAACAATGAAGAGAGCAATAATAAAGATAAAGGTTAGGGAGTCGCAAGCCACCTAAATGATGAGAAGCTGTTAACATAAAATAAGACCTATTTATAAACCTATCCTGTCAAAAAAATCATTATGCAGGCTTTGAAATTGAAGAAACCAATGTTCAGCAAGAAAAACATGCAGCATACTCAAGGGGTAAAGAATTTGTGATAAAAGATTCATTTTATTAACACTGATGTGGCCCCATAAGGTATGGGGAAGAGTGGACTTCCGCTGAAGGTTCAATTTTATGGTGGACATAGGTGGGCTCAAATTAAGGTGACAGAGTTTAGAAGGATGGGTGGAGATTTTGAGACATAGATAAGTAAGGGAACTCTGTTCCCAGGCCAAATCCATTTCTACAATGGCCTGCTTAGAAAACAGAGGGTTTAAAGGTAAGACTTTCATCTTACTTATGGTAAGTTCAAGTTTATAGGATGAAATTACCAAAAAGCGTGCAATTTCTGCCAGGGTCACTGGAATTGAAACTAAGGGATTCTCCACATGTAACAATAAATCATAGGCATATGCGGAGATCTTGTAATGTGTGCCCCCCACTAAAATGTCCTCAATAAGAGGGTTATTCCCCAAACTGCATATTAAGGGCTCTATAGAAAGATTAAAGAGCATGGGGCACAAGGGGCACCCCTGGTGAGTGCCACATTCCAAACTAATGACATCAGAAAGCACATCGTTATACCAAATCCAGGCTGTGGGGTGCTAGTAAAGAACATGAGTCCACTGGAAAAAATCAACATGAAAACCAAATCTACATGAACCCGTAAACAGGTAGGACCATGATACCCTATCAAAAGCCTTTTCTGCATCCAGAAAGAAAAAAAGCTTCAAAAGGCCAAACTCCTAATAGCTCAGGTTGTGAGGAGTGTAAGTGAGGGATAGCTAGCCCAATGTAAGCACGAAAATTCAAGTAATCTGCTCTTTGGATCAGAAACCCTTCATCAGGACATCCCTTGATGAAGGGTTTCTGACCTGAAGTGCCGGGGCATTGTGACAGTGGTCAGATCTGTATGCACTTCCACTTTATTGGCTATTTAAGCATTTAAAATTAATTTTAAGTTGTGCATGTTTGGTGCTTTGGAGTGCAGGTTACTTGGCTTTTTGTATCCAGAGAGACCAGGGCCAGAGAGGCTCTGCTGTCCCTGGATGAAAGAGTAAAATGATGCAACTTACATAAGTAATCACTGGACACCCTGTCCCTCATAAATCCAAACTGCTCTCCACCGATCAACCCATCCCACACCTGAGAAAGTCTATTAGCCAACACTATTGCCAAGATTTTAAACTTTCAGGCAAATTGTAGTTTTTATCAGGTTTGAGGAGCAGGGTAATCCAGGCTTCAACTAAACAGACATCAGAAAGGCTGGCAGAAAAAAGATGGTTAAATACATTGGTCAAAAAAAAGGGGAAAGCTCATTGGAGCAATCTTGATAGAAATTATTTGTAAAACCCTCTGGCCTGAGAGCCTTATCCAGTGGAAGTTTGCTAATAGCTTGCACAACCTCAGATGAAGTGATTGCAACCTGAGCATTTCCTGTTGATGATCAGAAAGTACAGGAAGATCCAAACCGTCCAGATAGTCTGAGATTTTCTCTGGCAGGGTAGGATCGCATACCTCGTCACTATATAAAGACCAGTAAAAAGACTGAAAAGCAGTAGTGATGTCCCTAGGCTTAGTAATAAGAGTGGCACCCCGATGGGGCTGAAGACTTTTGATAACCCTCACTGCCTCCTGTTGTTGGAGCCAAAGGGCTAACGACCTCTCAGCCTTCTCAACCGAGTCCAAGTAACTAGTTTTTGTCCAGAAAATGGCTAGTTCTGCTCACTCCACCAAAAACTTGACATACGGTGCATGCACAGTAAGGTATTCAAATGGGTCCAGACATCTTTTATTTAGTTAGTTTTTGTTTACCAGGTAGGTGCACTAGCCAAAATGACTATTTTTAGACATGACCCGGGAGAGTGCAGAGACATAGTAAACAAATACAGAAACAGTTTCAAGCAGATACAATTCCAGTATAGCAGTCATTGTACAGAAAGTGCAAAACATTAGTACTAACAAAGGTGCAGTAATAGAGGCAGTCAGTAATACGAATGCAATTTGCTCTACATGTAATGCCTGATAAAGCTAGTGATGTACAGAGAAATAACAGCAAGGAGAAGAGTACAATTAATTAAACATTGCAGAAAGCAAGATAGTTGACAAGCAATTGAACATTGTGGAATTAAAGATAGGAATAATGAGAGCAGGTAGGTAGGAAGAATATCAGGACTGAGACAGGTAGAGATATTTAAGCCAGACAGAGTAGGAGAAGGATAAAGAACAGGAGAAAGGTACGAGTAGAGGCAGCAGGGGCAGAAAACAGGAGAGAGGTAGACAGTGGATAAGAAAAAAACACGAGAGAGCACAAGTGTGGCAAGAAGAGGAAAAAGGGGAGAGGTAGAGAGGAGAAATAGAGGTCCTAAGGAACAGATAAGTACAAATCAAAAGTTAGGTAGGATGGCAAGTGCAGGTGTCGTAACTAAGGAGTAGGCAAAAGTGCATGTTAAAACAGGTGGGGGTCAAAACAAGTACAAGGGTCAGTACTTAACAGCTGACCCCTAAGTTCACTCTTGAATTGTTTGTGGGTCTCGGTCTGCCTGAGTGCCAGGGGAAGAGTATTCCAAAATTGAGGTGCCATATGCCTGAAAGCACTAGTGCCTTTAGAGATATGACATCTATGGACTTTTAGGAGCGACTTGTCAACTGACCGAAGTCCATGAGTGGAGGTTAGAGGAATGAGTAGCACATCCAGAGATTTCAGTACTTTTAGCCTGAGGACAGAATCAATTTGGGAGCCCAGGTAGTAATGCCTAGATGCAGAGGGGGAGAGCCACCCAAGGTCAGCATATAGCTGACAATGGTGCTTTAATCGCATGGCCAAGGATGCGTAGTGGCATATGTTATTGTAAGTAACATCCCACTTTAGGAGAGATGTTTTCTGAGCAGCCACAAGGACAGGATCACAGTATGTGAGGGTAGGAAAAAGGATTCCTTTGCCCATGGCAAGTTTAACATATGGCGTTAGCATGTAGCTTGTCTTGTAAGCAGCCCCCAGCTTATTATTTACTGCTTTGTAGGTGGATTGGACATGTAGGCTAAAATCCAGGGATTGGTCCAGCATAATCCCAAGATAATTGAAAGATGACAGGGATTCAAGTAAGGTTCCTTCTAAGTCATGTATAGTAAGGGATGAAGGACCAGTTCTGAGCTTATCAACCAAGCCTAAAAGCATGACCTTCATTTTCTTGGCATTTAGAACCACTTTATGGTTGCAGAGCCAACTCTGAATGTTCTTCAAGTCAGAGGAGAGGGCAGAATTTAGGTTATCAATTTTGGTATCTCTGGTATAGATGACAAGATCATCAGCATGTAAGAGAGATGAGCAGTTTAACAGGGCACCATGAACGTTGTTAATAAATAATAAGAAGAGAAGCAGCCCCAGGATAGAGCCTTGGGGTACCCCAACATTTATTGACACACAGTCAGATATAGAAGAGTGAAATTTCACCATTTGAGATCTACCAGACAGGTAGCTGTTAAACCAGTCTACAGCTGGAGAGGAGAAACCCATACTAAGCAGCCCAGCCAGGAGTAAGGGGTGGTCAACCAGGTCAAAAGCCTTGGTTTGGTTGATAAAGACGGCACCGGTAAGGTACCCCTTGTCCATATTTGCGAGTGCATCAGAGATGAGTTTTAGCAAGGTTGTAGAGGTGCTATGGTTCTTTCTGAAACCATGTTGGGCATCTGAAAGCACCTTAAATTTTGCAAGGAATTCCATTGTTTGATTGGCCACAGCTTTTTCAAGCAATTTGGACAGGACCAACAGAATAGCAATTGGATGGTAATTGTTTATATCTTTCTTGTCTCCTTTCTTGTAGACTGGGGTTCTGTGAGCTATTTTCCAGATGTCAGGTACTGTGCGGCAGGACTGGGACAATGTATAGATTTTTGCTAGAGGAGAGGCAATATATGGAGCAGCAAGCTTAAGAAGGTGTGGCTCAAGGAGGTCCAGCCCTACACTGGTATTGTCAAATATGGATTTAAGAAGTTTGAGGACCTCCTGTGACGGTATAGCCTTAAAATAGAAAGGCGTGGTATGTGGAGATATAGGGGGAGGTGTAGTAGGGTAAAGTGTCTTGCAGAGGTATGCAAAGTGAGTGTACGTTCAAGCTGCTGAATATCCATCAAGAGCCATTCCATGAGTGCTGCTCCAATCTTATTATGTTTGGCCGTCAGCTGAATGCATTCACTCCTAATTGAACTTTTGGCCACCCCCACCAAAAAACATCAAGGGATTCAACAAAACCCTGATTATGAAGAGAATACTCATGCATAGACCCTTGACTCTATCCAGTGTGGTGGAATCTTTCAAAAGGTGAGAATTTAATCTCCAGACCTTATACCTATCCACACCTGGAGTAACAAAGTGTCGCAAATGCACTGAGTGATCAAAAATTACTATGGGCCAGCTTTCACAAGAAACCAAGCCTGGGAGGCTCTATTGATTAATCAGAAAATAGTCAATATGAGAAAATATCTTATGTGGAATAGAATAAAAAGTATATTGCCTATCTGGGGTTGGGGGGGGAGGTGCTAGAGATCCACCAACCCTAAGTTGTCCATAAACACCTGAAGCCCCCATTGCCCAGGCATAAGACTTTGCTTAAAAAATCCAGATTTGTCAACATCTGGTTGAAAGGGGAGATTCCAGCCTCCCCCAGTTAGGATGGGGAAAGAGGCAAAAGGAGCAAGGAGGGCAGCAAGGTCTGTAAAGAAAGCAAGGGTGTCAACATTCGGACTGTAGACCATTCCAAGAAGAACTTCATGGAGCCCCAATCTCCCATGCAAAAAGATGTACCAACTGCCCTGGTCCCAATATTAATGAGTGAGCTGAATGGCGACATGGGGAGCAAACAAGATCACCATGCGGCCCTTCCTACTACTAAGCATAGCCATATTTTCAGACCACCTCATGAACCTGACAGCTGTCATTGTTCAAATCCTGGCCAACATGTTTTTTGCACCTGTGGCACAGAATGACGTTTCAGTGGAGATTTGAACATTTTCAACTACCAGGTTCATGAGGTGGGGCTAGACGGTGACCATATGGGAGACTGTACATTCATTTCATCAATGGGGTCCTCCCTAGTTGATTTGAACATTTGGTCTGGCTCTATTGAAACTTGGGAGAATTTGACAGTTAAGCCCCACTCTGAAAGTGACAATTTCCCCATTGTGTTAAAAAATAAGAAGAAGCATAAAGAGAATCCCAGATTGGGGTACCCCATACCACTGGAAATAAGATCAAATAAAAACAATGATATGGAAGTCTGACTCATCTTCCAGTATTAATGATATTATAAGTAAATCTTTTGTAAAAGAAACCACAGAGTTTCTGGAAAAAAAACCTAGTACTAATCATCATCATCATAATTTATTGTTCATCCAAAACATAAAAATGTCGGACATTACAACACTACATACATATCACAAAGTTAAAAAAGATTTGTATAATAAACTACATTCAACAAATACTTAAAACACTGTATTACTAGATACCAGCATCAATATTGTTATATAACATTAAATGTTGCTTTTGTGTTAAAAACACTTTTTTTTCTTTTGCTTAGTAACTGCCATAAAAAAGTTTGCAATCTTTACTGCTTCCTCATAGGTTCTTGGATGTAATAAAATAAATACCACATCATATAAATTGTTTGCATAAATAGCAAGTGTCTGAACAAGCTGAACATTTCTAACTTTCTCATACAATGGACAATTAACTATAATATGATATACATCCTCCTTGAACCCTTTCTTACATGGGCAGTGTTTTTTTCATCTGGGCCTTTCTTATCTGCTTTATTAAAATAAATGTATTTAGATATAATTAGACCCATTCTCACCCAAATAATGGCTTTGCATTGCTCTCTCGAAATTGGAAGTGTTAAATACTCCTCAGAGCCGTGATGTACTTTATTCTCCTTAAACCAAGGGGCACATTTTTGATTCTTTATTTTTTCAATATCATGAGCCCTAGCAGTCAGCATAACTTTCTTTTTAACTATTTCTTTGAACTGTGTAGAAACTGTAATATTTCTGTTCACATCATTCCATAGATGCGTTCATTTATAGTTTTCCAGGGTCTTACCCAAATATTTCAACCACTTTGATTTAATTCCAAGCCTAAACCAATTCTTTTTTTCCTTTAAGCATAACATTGGAAGAATATTTTTTTCATTATTTAATACTTTTATCCAATAATTTAATAAACGTATTTCTTTGATAAAATAAATTTTTACTTTTCCTATTTCAGCTCTGACCATTGCATTGGCCATCGCTTATGGAACTTTCAAAAGTGCTTTATAATAATAAGATAATGAACTTTGCAACAAATTCTCAATATTGTCTTGATAACCCCATATTTCAACCCCATATAACAAAATTGGATTCAATTTAGCCTCTCCCACAATTAATGCAGGGGAAACCGTATTCCCCCATATTGATAATTAAGTTTTAATAGGGCTTTTGTACATATTTTAGCCTTTATACACTGGGCTTTTAAATGTTTTATCCAATTGCCATTTGTAGTAACTTTTATTTCCAAGTAATTATATTCGGGCACCACCTCAATTAGTTCCTGGTAACAATATATTTTACATCTAGATATATTCTTATTCTGTTCCCCTAGGATCACAACCTTGGTTTTATCTAAATTTATCCTGAGTTCCAAATCAGTACTTTTTTGGGCCAAGATATCTATCTTTTTTTGCAGGCCTGCCATAGAAAGTGATAATATACTATCATCTGCGTGTGCCCAGGAACCCACATTCATTGAATTTATATTTGGACAATCCATTTATCCTCCACCTTATTTTCCAACAAAGAATTTTTGTATATATTGAGTAATATAGGTGCAAGGAGACAACTCTACTTTACCCCTCTATGGGATGGAAAAGGTTCAGTGAGTTCACTTAGTTTTCCATATCTCACCATTGTCTTAGTATTGGTATACAGGCCAATAACAGGCCATAATAAAGATAATGGGAGATGTTTATCATACAATATCTTCCACAAAATGTTTCTGTTTACTGAATCAAATGCATGTACGAAATCAATAAATAATGCATATATTTTCATCTTTCATAAATCAACATATTTCTCTAATAAATTATTCAGGACAAAAACATTATCTATTGTGGAGAAACCGTCTCTAAAACCAGATTGGAGTGGTGATAGGATATTATATTTTTCAATCTATAAGAGCAGCCTCTCCAATAATACTCTAGAAAACATTTTAGAGGATATACTTAAGAGACTAATGGGTCTGAAATTACTTGGGTCATATACAGAACCCTTTTTGTGTAATGGAATAATAATATTAGTTGTCCAATCAATAGGGGTATAATTAAATTTCAAACATAAATTAAAAAAAGGGTCAGTATCAGTATCCAAAAATTACTATATTGTTTGTAGATCTCAGGGGGAATTAAATCAGGACCCGGAGCCTTATCATTTTTTTAATTTGCATAAAGCAGATTCTACCTCTTGTTTACTGATGATTAATGGATCATAATAGGTGCTCATAGAAGCCTCCACCAACTTAACCTGTCCATTTCCTTTCTTAAAGTTAAATATTGTTTTTAAATGTTCTACCCAAACATCTTTAGGGACATGTATTGTGGGAGAGGAATGATAGATATTGGTTCCTAATGAAACCAATTCCCAAAACCTTCTATTATCTTTTGTCTCTATCACCATCATCATTATTTCCCACTATTTTTTATAGCTTCCAATTTTTTCTCTCTTAACAGTTTTATATAGGATTTCTAGACTTTATTCAGGCTATGGCAATTTTCTCTCGAAAAATGCTTTTAGTCCATCTAATCATATTATTTAACTCTTTTTTTGCTACAGAGCAGGACTTATCAAACCACGTTATTTTTATCTTTTCACCACTATTATCTTCTTTGTATATTTCCCTAACTATTTCCTCATTAAGTTGAACTATTAAATAATCCATTAAAGACACATCTTCTATGTGATTCCCCACCAATACATCAAGATTCACATCCCAATGTACAAACATTTCATTTAGCATTCCATTGTTTACCTTTGAGCGAAGTAGGACCTTTCTTCCCCTTATGGACAGTTGAGCTTGTGACTTTACTTCATCACAGCTTTCATCCTCTAACAGTTTTAGAGTCAATTCAATAGAGGCGAGGTCACTTTCCAGTCTCATCATTATTTTTAATGTCTGAAATAAATCATAATGTTCTGGTGTACATAGAACACAATCTATAGCACTTTGTCTACAATGGGGAAAAAAAGTCATACTCCCCTCTAAATCACCCTTCAATCGACCATTTAAAACCATGAATGGAGCATTTTCTATACATTTTTTTAAACTTCAACCCATTTGTATCTATAACTTTGTCCATACTTGTCCTTTTATTACAATCATCCAAATTTAGTTCAGCTTGAAAAGAACTTAAATTGTCATGTCTGGCTATTCTGGCATTAAAATCACCTGCTATAATTATAATATGTTCAGGGAATCTTTCTATTATTAGCTCCAAGTCTTCAGAAAGTGTATTCCACAATTTTCCATTGTCATCATTATTGTTTGCCAGTGACAAATACACATTAACAATGATAAATTGTTGACTGCCCCGTTTCATTACTAAAATTATATAGTTTTCTTTTTCAGCTTTAAGCTGATTAATAGATGATATGTCCTTTCTGATTTTTACATATGAGGTTAAACCACCAGAAAGCCTCCCACAGTTTTTGTTCCTAGTTGTGGGTGAGTTAAATGCCACACAGCCATTCAGATCAATCCTTTCTTTAGACCAAGTTTCCTGAAATAGTATGATATAAAAATTATTAACAAATTCTATCCATTCTTTATCTGCCATTTTTTTCAGATAGACCTGCTATATTCCAGGACAGTAAATTCACTTTCAGGAGCTGATAACTATTACTTTCATTGAGGACTGGAGATACAATGATCTCATTTTTCAGTCAATTATTATTCTATTTTTCAATTATGTCTTAATTGGTCAGATTATTCCAGTCTATCAATACTAGCCCTGCCTTGTCCAATCTTTCTGCATATGTCAAAAATTCTTTAGTAATGTATTCTGATCGGCATTTGAAATTGATTTGAGTATTCGAGCCATTTAAAAAGATTCTCTCCACCAATTCTATTTGTCCATTTGTTATTTCTATATTCATCAGGCTGGAAAATAAAAACATTATAAACAATTGTAGAATTTTGTAATTTTCCCCTTGCATTCTACTTAAACCAAATGATGATAAGATGTGGGTATCTTCTCTACATTTTTATAAGCTTTATATTTTCAACCTTTTTTTAGAGAAATCCCATTTCAAATTCTCCAAAACTGTTTTAAGAAGATCCTGATTAATTTCTTTTAGGACAATTTGGTCTTGGCTAACTTGAGACATAATTGTTTGCCACAGTACAGGTGCAGCAATTTCTAAACCAAGAAGATTCAAGTTATGTTGTTTAACACATTTTTTTTTTAGCAATTTCCATTTCTTTTAATAAAATATAGACAGGGAGATCTTTATCCAAGATGTCCCTTGACGCCATTATTATGTCCTAAGTTTCCAAGTTTACCCCCAGTTCTGCTTTAAATAAATATTCCATAAGATCCTTTAATAATTTCATTGTTTCATAATTGTTTTGAAAAATTCCTATTATTCTGATGACAGTTTCTTTCCCTTCTAATTCTATAACTTTCATCTCTTCTTTGAGTAACTTCTCCTTATTTCTCTCTTCACCCACAATATGTCTTTCACTTTTTTGATTTATTTTTCCTTTATTCCCTTCTTTCTCAAACTTATTTTCTAGATTATCTAAGTGCTTTGAGGCTTTATTTAACACTACTATTGGTTCTAGATGCTGGCAACAATTTTCTAGCTCTGGTCCCTTAATCTGTAGTTTTTCCTCTTTTGATTGTTCCTTCTTTTTTTAATTTTCCTTTTACTCTTTTTTTTTCCCTTTCCATTACCTCCTTTCCCCTTCCCCTTCTGATTACAATATTTCTTCCCTTTTTCCATTTTGGGCACATCTGATATCTGTAATGTTGAAAAAGATACTCTACCTTTATGCAATTTAGTTTTGAGGTTACTTATCTTATTTTCTATTCTTTCCATTGTTGCCATTATCATATTGGTAAAGTTGTTAAATTTCCCTCTAATATCATTCAAGGCCTCCAACAAGACTATGTTTGCCATTATTGGATGAGCCAAAGCCTTGATGGCATACTTTGACAATGTGTCAGGACATTGTGTAACAAATTTTGGATCCAGGTTAATACTTTCTACCTCCTTGTCTAGCTTTTGGAAGACAGTATTTGGGCATCCTGTTAAAATTGAGGGTTCCGCAGTGTCTAAAGATTCTTGTATCAGTACATTTCCAGAAAAATCTAAAGGGCTAAATGGATCTAACTTCATAATTTCTTTTGAATCCTCAATTATAATTATTTCTTCTTAGTTTCCCCCTGCCATATTCTATTTGAGGAATCTGTTTTCTTTTGTATTTTTCCATCATTTTCATTCTTTCCCTTATCAACAAGACTGAACTTATTCCTGGATTTTATCTGTCCTTTTACTTCAAAATAATCTGAAGTTTTAGTAATATTATTTTTGATTTTATTAATAGGGGGTTGTTTATCCTGCTGGAGTTTTTCACCAGCCTGTTTGCAAGTTTCTCCTCTTTTCCTAACAATTTCAACATCCTTTACATTTCCAGGAGGGTAATTATCTAATGAAGACTTCAGTTGTGATGTAATATTTTCTAAACCTTCTACACATTCTTTACTCTTTAGACTGGTTTCTCCCAATATTCCCTCTATATCTCTTTACTTGCTGCTTTCTTCATCACTTTTTTCTTCATGATTTTCTAGCTTTTTTTTTCCAATTGTTTACCCTCCATTTCCATCATATCCAACACATCCACCAGACTCTCCACTGCACTTTTAGACTTGCACCTAGGATCTACCTCTTTGGCATTTATACTTCCTTTTTTTTTTTGATTTTTTCAACCGGTGTTGATGTGGTTATTTCCAATTTCCCCTTAAAAACACAGCCTTTTCTAGGTTTGCTTTCTTTTACCTTTTCTTTGTGAACAGGTGTAATAATTTTCTCATTTCTTATATTCATCTTGGAGGGGAGATATATTGTATGTAGTGTATATACTATACTGTACTGTTACAGGAACCTGTAAAACCCAGGAAATTCACAGTAAATTCATAAGACTCACAAAGTCCACAGATCCGCAAGTCCAGAGATTCACAAGACCATCTCAAATTCAGCCTCTGCCTTGATCAACCATATACATGCAATACAGTCAATTCAGGAGTTAGGATTTAGGATTTAGGAATTACTTCAGGCCAATGGATCATTTAGAATCTTGGGAGATGAATATTTCTCAGTCTCAGTTTCAGTCCCTCAGTACATCCCTTTTTGTATCTATATATCCTTCAGCCAATAGGCCTCTATTCCCATCAGACCAAATGTTCCCGATAGTCTCGAAAATCAAGTTATCCCCAGAACGCTTCCACTTTATGGCCCAATAATTTCTTTTCCTCAGGGGTTTAAAAACTCTGTGTTTCCAGAAGTGAATGATTGCTAGAAATAATCAAAGAGAAAGGAAATGATTTTTAGGATATGTGCAATGCACAATTTCAGTCACGCTAAGAAGCAGCTATGAAGCAGTTTGAAATAAAAATTTGGAGTTAATCCAGGTTTATTAAATTAATAAATGATGTATAATACAATAGTGTACAGTATTAATTTAAACTACCCCTAGACATATCAGACATATCAGATATAGCCACTTACTATACTGTTAAAAAACTAAGCACAAATACTCTAATAAACAAACTCTAAAATGGATCATGTAAATCGAAAAAGCCAGACCACAGAGCAAACTTTAGTGTGAGCTATTTTTTAGCTAAAAAAAAAGAAAAAAATCACTTACTCATATTCAGAATAGAAATACAAATACAAAGATTAATTCCGAATAATTCCAGTCCTTTTTCAGCAGACAAAAAAATCACTTGGAATCCGCAATGATCCACTGGTTGCAAAAATCAAGCCATGGTATAATAAGAACACTACCGTGCTGCAGACAGTTCAAAAACTGTGTGAGGTCCTTAAAAAGCACGGTTGCTTATACCAAACCTCTGCACTCACATACACTCGGAAGGCAGAGTAGCGAGTCAAAAAATCAGTGAAAATAGTAAAAGGAGACAAATTACCACCATAGACACCAAAAGCAAATTAGCTATACAGCTCTAGCATCTGACAACACTCAAGCACTCTAAACACTCCAGACCAACATGTGATCTGGAGAACTCCAGCGCATGTGCTTTTTCACTGGTACCATGCTATCATGTGACAAATCTATGACAAAAACCATGAAAAAAGGACACTATGAATAAAGTAATACAATAATAAAATAAAAATGGATAAAACTTTTTCTAAAAACAACCAAATAGTCAAACACCTTAAAACAGCATTTAACTATAAGGTGCTGGAAAACACAAACACAAAAACACATGAACGCTGGCAAAATAAAAACAGACAGACAAAAACGAAGCAATCGTTTACATCAAATCTTTCTAAATGCCACAGATATCTAAAATATTTTAAAACCTAGAGAAAAACTAGAGAGAGAGAGAGAGAGTCTGAAAGAGAGGAAAATAAATTGCACTTCCCTCTATCAATAACTTTGCCTTGAATGTATGAATGGTCTGAAATAATCAGCAATCACTCAGGGCAGAAGAAAAAAAGAAACTGTCCTCTCACACACTCCGACAAAGCCTTCTGTTCTGCTCTGTACTGCGCTGAGGCTAGTTCAGCTGTCCCGCCATACCCCCCGTGGGGTACTTGCCACCTTCTTCTCTCCACTGTGGCTTTGCTAGCGATCAAACTCCATCAGCTGTAAAGAGAAGAGGAGAGCAGGGGAGAGGGAACCAGAGAAAATAACTGCACAAGATGGCCTGAAAAGGCTGATCTTTCAGTCAGGTAAGGATCCTGGAAAACTATCCAGGCAATGCCAGCATACCTTTACTAATTTAAAATACAGCATAGATCAGCTCCTGCTTCTCTCACTCCTCCACAGTGGGATAGCATGTAGCAGCTCGGCCCCCTCACCTTTTGCTACTATCTGTCAGACGTCAGTACTAATCAATTGCTTGATAAACTATATACACTGTTTGGGTATATAAAAATTAATCTAGAATGTACTGCAACATTAGACAATAGTGAAAAAGGAGGCTGGCTTGACAATGAATGCATAAGACAGAAAAAAATCACTAAGAAAATTATATAAACAATACATGACACATAAAAATAAAGATTTGTTGAAATCTATTAACCAAACTAGGAAAGAATACAAGCTGCTTTTGAAAGAGAAATGAAAGACATATTACAAAAAGCAATGGGAGGAAATATAAAGGGTCATTATTAATACAGACCAAAAAGGCTTTTGGCAACTGGTAGCAAAGGGGACAAATAAGTGTAACGGTGTTATTGATGCACATATACCAGAGCACATCTGGATTAGTTATTTTGCCCAGATAGTTTTTGACCCTTAACTCGAAAACTTCTCCCAAATTATAACAAACAGTGAGCACTTGGTCATAACACAATCAGAGGTATTTGTAGCCATACATTCATTAAAATTACATAAAGCACCAGGCCCAGATAACATTCCAGCTGAAGTATTGCATTGTCAAACTGGAGCCTGATGCAGAATGTTGACAATCTTATAAAATAAATGCATCCAAGAAAATAAGTACCCCCATATGTGGCAAGGGGCTTACAATATACTGACACATAAAAAAGGAGATACAGCTCATCCAGCTATATATCAGCCCATTAACCTTCTTGATATTAATTAGAACATTTTTTGTAGGATAATATTAAATAGACTTAATGTAGCCATTGAAGAGACGGTTGGGCTGTCTCCCTATCAAGCCGGTTTTCGGAAGGAATTCTCAACTTTGGATAATATACATATTTTGTACCATCAGATTGAAAAATATGTCTTTCTCAGAAAACAAAACTTATATACAGTGTTTGTAGATTATTCAACTGCCTTTGACTTGATCTCAAGGAAAACATTACAGGAAACATTAATAAAGTGAGGGATAGAAAAAGCACTTGTAAATATTTTGTACAACTTATATAGAGATACATGGGCACAAGTGAGAATAGGAATAGACGGGCAACTTACCACACCCTTTAAATTTAATAAAGGGGTCAGACAAGGGTGTGTGCTTGTCCCCATATTATTTGCACTTTACATTAATGACTTACTAATAGAACTAAGTGAACATGAGTCAGACTCTCCAAAAATTAAAGATCAATATTGCGCAGTGTTAAATTTGAGGTTAAATGTTGAACTGTTTCTACCCCCATACCAGGCCAAAATTGCCTGGACAACATTCGCCCAGCAATACATAAATTAGGGTTCCCTATAAGGGGTTGAGAGATATCCTTGAATGGACAAACTTTCAGAAGGGAACAAAGCTGAGAATGAGCCAGTAGGGATGACCCTAAGGGAGTATCTTGCAAGGAAAGAGGTAATTTCTTCCTAGATATGAAGGGGAGCATCCTGGTATCTGTACCATGCAATGAACAAAGGGAGTATTCTATATCCACCCAATGTGGGACATACTGTTCCCCCTCCGGTGAGCATAGCCAATAGGAATGCTTGTTAATATGTAGGGCTAAGTAGTAGATATAAAAGTTTAGGACCTGTAGACCACATCCTGTTTAGTCCTCATTAATTTGGAAAATGCCCAATGGGCTGCCTTACCCTTCCATAAAAAGGAAGTAAGAAGTCTGTGAACCTGAGTAAACCAAGATTGTGGGAGTGACCAATTGTACATCTATAGTGGGTACAATATCCTGGGTTGCACATTCATCTTAATAATATTTAGTCTGCCTCACAGTGAAAAGAGTAGAAGTGACCAGTGGTCTAAATCAATTTTGATATGGGAAATGATGGCATCCAGGTTATATTGTTCAAATTTACTGGGGGAAGTGCTGAGAAACATTCCCAAATATTTAAGTTTCTCTTTCCTCCAGGCTAAGCCTAGGTGATAGATGTTGGCTTTAAAGGTTTTACTGTTGAGGGGCATAATTTCAGTCTTAATAAGATTTAGTTTGTAGTTAGATAAATCACTGAACCGAGAAATTATTTGTAGTACTGGAGGGAATAAAAGTGCTGGTGAAGATAAATGGAGGAGAATATCATCCATGTAAATGGAGAGCTTATATTCATTGTTATGAATTGAGATACCAGTCACCTGAAAAGAGGAGTCAATTTTCCTAATAAGGGGCTCTAAAAATAAATTAAATAAGAAGGGGGATAAGGGGCATCCTTGCCTTGTGCCCTGATGTAATGAAAATGGCTGGTATAGCATACCATTGCATAGTACACATGCAGTCGGAGAGGAATATTGAACTTTGACCCAATGTATGAATTCCCTGGGAATACCAAATTTGGGTAATAGGGTGAACAAATAGTCCAAGATATTCTGTCAAATGCCTTCTCAGCAACCAGGGATATCAATGCTGCAGGACTAGAGAGATTCCTGGATGCCAAATAAAGGTACAAGATTTTCCGGAGGTGATCTGCAAGAGTTTTCCCTTCATGAACCCTACATGTTCTTGACTAATTAATGAATCCCAGACAGAACCCAATCTACCTGTGAGCACTTTAGAAAGAATCTTAACATCTACATTAATGAGTGAGAGTGGTCTATAACTAGTAAGCAACAAAGGGTCTTGGTCCAGTTTAGGGATAGCCACAATGGAAGCGGTAGTTAGTGAGGGGTCAGATATGCCCTCTTTAAAAATATAGTTATATGTAGTTAGGAGGATAGGGGCTATCTGTTCCTTCAGTGCTTTATAAAAGTTTGTGGTAAAACCATCTGGGCCTGGAGCCTAATCTGTAGCAAGACTGTCTATTGGCTTGTGAATTTCTGCAATAGTCAATGGGGCTTTTAGGATCACTTGCTGAAATTCCGTCAATTTAGGGAGCTGAATGTCTTGAAGGAAGGAGTCAAATTGTGTTTGATTGAAGGGGATAGGAGGGATGGCATATAAGTGCTGGTAGAATCATCTAAAAGCTTCTACTACATCTCAGGGAGATGTCAAAATTGACCAGAGTCACTACATATTGAAGGGACAATTTTATCTGCCACCAGTGATTTAAGATGAAGGGCTAACAGTTTCCCTGCCTTTTCCCCTGATCAAAATATTTTGCTTTTGAACATGGAATTATTTGCTCAGCCCTCACTCCCATCAAATTGTTATACTGAAATCTAAGTTGTTATAAATACTCCCAGTCAGACTGAGAAGAGGAGGCTGAGATATGCTCTTCCAGGTGTTCAATACGGGAGATCAGGGAAGTGAGTAAGACTGAAGTTTGCCTTTACATCTCACTGACAGATAGATTATTTTACCCCAAAGTGCACATTTTAAGGCACCCCATAGGATATCAAGTTTGGACATAGAGGAAGAGTTAAGTAACATGAATTTTGTAACAAACAGTTGGGTACACTTTAGTGATTCCTTGTCTTTAATCAACTGGCTATTAAGAATCCACATCTTGTCTCTGGAAAGAGAGGGACTAAGTTCAATTGAAAGATAACTGGATGGTGGTCTGAAATAACCTGAGCTGAATAGTGATGTAGAGATACTCCTTAAACATAATTAGCTCCCAGCAAAAAACAGTCAATTCTTGAAAAGGAATTATGTGGGAGGGGATGAAAGGAGTATTGACGACTGGATGGTTTAAGGATTTGCCAGGGGTCTACCAAGCCAGCTGACCTCATGAAATCCAGGAGAGCCATCTGGCCAGGTGATAGAGTTTGACATGAGCCCCCAGATTTATACAGTGTATTACACTGTACCATATTCCAGTCCTCCAAGGATCACTAGCAGAGAGCACCAAAACAAAGTGCCCATTAGGATCCAATACTTCTTGAAGGAGACAAAATGGGAGCCTTCTAGCAATTAAAATGGGCACACCTTTGCTACATATGTCAGGACCCATCCCAAAAGTTTGCCCCACCTAGGACCTCCTAAAAAGGTGAACCTGTGAAGAAGGTAAGTGGGGTCTCCTACAGGAAAGCAATGTCAACTTGCAACTTATGCAAGTGTAAGAGCACCTTGGCACATTTGGTAGGGGTTTGTGCACCCTTTATATTCCATGAGCAAAAATTATAGACAGCCATGATGGGAAAAACTACTAAATAAGAACATGCTTGTTTTTAGATGGTACCTATAATTTCCATGAGGAACCAGTTGAATACCAGCAATGATTTTCTCCGGTGGCATACTCCTTCCCTCTTCCAAAAAATCCCATACACCCTCCCCCCAAACAATGAATTCCACAGTAAATCCTTCCAACCCAAACCCCAAAACAAATCCCAGTCCCACAACCCCCATACCCAAAACACAGAGCATAGAGACAATAACTGTCTACTCTCCCAGCATGTGATCTAATCCACTAACCCCTTCCCCTTAACTCTAACATTCTGGTGCATGAGGCTTCTAACCAGTGTAGCTTCATGCTAACCCCTCCAGCAACCCCCTTCCCTCCATAGTCCTCAAAACACTAAAATAAATACATAGCTAAACTGTAATTAACAACAAGCTTATATAATTCCAACAGAACACATTAACAAATCTCCCCAGTGTATAGTAGAAAAATCACCACCCCCCTCCTGCCATTTGGTAGGGGGGACGAACTCCAATGGCCAACTGAAAGTGACTGGGGTGCAGTGAGCTTTATCTGTGCTCTCTGTATGAGAACAGTGAGATTTTCCTGAATGCTGAAGGTGCAGCTGGAGTCATGCTGCCAGCTTCAGCTAAAGCAGTGAGCTGGCAATCCCCCTCTTTTCTCTATTTGTGTCTGTCTCTTCAGTGAACTGGAGTGCCCTTCTCCAGTATCACTTTATTTTAACCCTCCCATTCTAGTTGCCTGCCCACCCTTCTAGATCTTGACATGCGTTAATATATTAAATGAGCTGGACTGGGGTGCACACCCCTGGTACCACTTCTCGTCTTGATCCCCCCATTACCTCCAGGTCATTCTCCCCCCATTCCTGCTAAGAACATGTCTCTACTAGGGTGCCCACAACTGGTGCCTCCAAACAGTAGCCTGACAGTGGGGTGCCCAATCCCCAGTGTTGGAATATCCAGTGTACTCTGAAATAAAGAAAATCTTCCCTCAATGTTTTTTTAACCCTTTAAAAAAGAAAATTGTCCATCACTGATCTGACCCTACCACACCACACCCTGACCTCCCACACAGCACCTACCACCCCACCCCACTCTCATTCACCTGAACATGTTCCATGGCATAGATCCACTCTCTGATCAAAAACGTCTTGCTGCTGCAACTAGCAACTGTGATATGAGAAAATCAGGTAAGTTTTGTTTACTGTATTAGCTTTTTTATTTTTACATATTTTCAACATAGCCTTTTGGGGACTCCACCTCATTACCAATGGTGATGGAATTATAAAAATATGGCATGAAAGGTGATTTTGTGGTTGTTTTATGAAATCACCCTTCGGGCAGGATTTGAATATTTTCACTGCCCCTGTTCATGAGGTGGGGTCATAAGAAGGCTATGTTGAAAATGTGGTGGTCAAAATATGCAAAAAAGACAAAGTTATGCACATACATTGACATTTTTCCATGCTCACTCATAAGTTTGGTAATTTTTAAATATTTTGACCCCAAATTTTCAGCATAGCCATTTTTTCACACCACCTCATGAACTTGACAGCTGTTATTTTTCAATTCCTGGCCAAAATATGTTTTTGCATCTGTGGCATGGAATAATGTTTTGGTGGTGAAGAATGATGGTTTGGCAGGGATTTGAAAATTTTCACCTACTGGGTTCATGAGGTGGGGTAATAAGAAGGCTATGTTGAAAGTTTATGTGTCAATTTTTAAATCCTGGAAGAACTGTGTTTTTGCACTTCTGGTATGAAATAACATTTAGGCCAATATATTATAACTGATACATGTCATGTTTGCAAAGGGAGTCATAACACAGCTATCTTGAAAATTTGGGTTAAAATTATATATACATATATATATCTATATATATAGATATACATATATAATTATCAAGAAGCTGTGTGTGTAGTGCCAGTCTTGACCCCAGCGGGTGTGCTTTGTGATCCCATGCTGATGAGCTGAGTTCAGGAAGAAGCTCAGTGACCCACCTGGATGCAGTGAAGGTGAGGAGAGGGCCCTTTTATGTGACACCCCCTCCCAGCCAGGGAATGAAAGCTGCAGGGTTATCTGCATGGGCCCAGGTACCATGTAATGAAGACCACTATCCTCTTACCATAGAGCCCTGCATCTCTGTACCCATAGTTGGCAGAGGGCCCTGTGCATTGTCTAACAGATGGGCTCTATGCTCTGTGCATCTGTATCTGTAGCCACATGAAAGTACAGGGACCAGAGGGACCTGCGCTTCCCCAGCCCATCACACAACCCCATGAATTCCTGACATCCAGCAGGCCCACAAGTCCAAAGGGCCTTAGGATGGCAGAAAAAGGGGAGATATTATTGATGGGGGACCTGAATATGCCAGATGTTAACTGGAGCACCTTTGCTGCAGCCACATCCAAGAGCAGAGTCTTTCTCAATGCCCTACAGGGGGTATGCCTCAGATAGCTAGTGCTGGAACCCACTCAGTAGGGAGTAGTCTTAGACCTGGTACTCTCAAATGGGGACAGAGAGAGGATCTCAGATATAGAAGTGGGTAGCCATCTGGGAACAAGTGACCACCAAACAATGTGGTTCATGATAAACACAGCTGCAGAGTCAAGCCATACAAAAGTGAGGGTACTGGACTTTAGGATGGCTGACTTTTTCAAAATGGGAGAGTGTCTCAGAAAAGCTCTAGCAAACAGACAAGAAGGAGGGGTGGAGTAACAATGGGGAAACATCAAAACCGCCATAACAGAAGCAACAAGCCTTTGTGTGAAGCAAATAAATCAAATGAAAGAAAAAAACACTATGGTTCTCAAAAGAGGTGGTAGAGAAGGTTAGGGAGAAAGAGACAGCATTTAGAAAGTATATGGAAACACTGAAGAGGCAGGACAGAGAACTGTACCAGTTAAAGCAGAAGGAAGTGGGGAAGATAGTCAGAATAGCAAAGGCCCAAACCTAGGAAAAGATAGCCAACTCAGTTAAGAAGGGAGATAAAACATTTTATAGGTATATTAGGGAGTGAAGAAAGACCAAGGAAGGGATAGTGCAAAGAAATGCAACATAATGCACCTGGGAAACAAAATCCAAGGGGAAGAGTACTCAATGGGGGGGGGGTATTAATAACAACAAAAATGGAATGGGGCCTGGGGGTAGTCATATCAGATGACCTAAAGGTAAGCAAGCAATGTGAGAAGGCAATAAGGATGGCTTGGGGAGATACTCAGATGTATAGGGAGAGGCATCACCAGTAGAAAACAGGAGGTTGTTATCCCTTTGTACAGACAGTTGGTGAAATTCCATCTGGAGTACAGTGTGCAGTTCTGGATACCCCATCTCCACAAGGACGTAGACAGGATGGAGGCAGTCCAGAGAAGGGCAACTAAAATGGTGCAGGATCTGCAACAGAAGCCATATGAAGGAAGACTAAAAGAGCTTACTATGCATATCCTGAAGGAAAGAAGGAAGGGGGGACATGATAGAAACTTTCAAGTACCTGAAGGGAATCAACAAAGTCCAAGAGGGCAGCATCTTTTAGAAAAAGAGATGTACAAGAACAAGGGACACAATCTGAAGATGGGGGGGGGGATGACTCAGGGGCAATGTAAGGAAGCATTTTTTCACAGAGAGGGTGGTGGATGCATGGCCCAGCCTTCCTGAGGAGGTCATGGGGTCAAAAACAGTGGGGGAATGCAAGAATACATGGTACACACATAAGGCAATTCTGGTGGAGGGTAGGAAGAAGTAGGCTGTTGGTTACCTAGGATCTGCAGCTTATCCAATAGGTAGGGAAATGGGCAGACTAGGTGGGCTCAAGTGGTCCTTATCTGCCATCAAAGTCTGTGTCTATGTTCTGTGTTCTATATTTCTATGGGCCCTGCACATTTGCATCTGTTCAAGCAGGTCTTGAAGGGAAATGCCTGAATGAGGATACAATTGCACTATCTCAAAAAGAAAGCACATTTTTGCAAAAAAACTTCATTAATGCACCAGTTAGGAGTACTTAACGCCCCAAAAGTAATGAAATGTGACATTAGGGTTTCCAACCCTAACTCCCCGCTACCCACCAACCCCACCCACCAAGCAGCAAAAGGAAAGAATAAACATTAAGGTTTTGGGTCTCTGGAGTCTTGGTAAATCAGTCGTGGGGGTCTTCCTTAGGGTTGTTAACTCTAATGCCCACTCCATTCCCAGAGCAAACAACATCACACATCATCTTCTTTCTTCATATGGTGTGAAGAAAACTACAACAAATTGTGTTGGCAACATGTGGTGAGACATATTTCTCTGCCTTTGAAGAGTGCATAGCTATGAGGCACTGGCTTGGAGCTGTATGTACCTTGTGTTTTGGACTGGAGGCTATGGACTCTGAGGGAGGTGTGAGCATTAGGGTTGTCAGCCACAAGGAAGACTCTACCACTAATTATCCAAGGCTCCAGAGACCCAAAACCATAATGCTTTTTCCTTTTACTGCTTGGGTTGGGGAGTTAGGGTTGGAAACCCTAAAGCCATATTTCCCTACTCTTGCGGCATTAAGTTACCCTAACAGATGCACTAACAACATTTTTTTCAAAGAATATCGATACATTCTTGGGGCACAGTAGTGCCCTTATAGTTAGTTACAAATGCATTTCTATGTTAAACCCTTATTTTTGCACCTTATTAACATGACCATCTATGAATGGAAAAGCCTGAAATTGGTCATGTGCTTCCGGGGGCCTAGAATGTCTGCATCTTGAAATGTTGGCAATGATCTGTTCAGCAGTGTTAAAGTTCGAAAAGTTTGGAAACGTGAAAATGATATGAAAATTAAGACCTCTTTCATGCTCAAATACTGCTCAAAAACAGTTGAGAGTTGAAATCTGAAACTTTCAAGTTTGTTACAGTTTGACCCAAAGAAGTACATTTAGTAAGTGGGTTACGTAGAAACATAAAAAATGTCAGCAGATAAGGACTGCTAGGCCCATCCAGTCTGCCCTCAAACCCTACACTTGGTTTAGGTCTCTGACCCTATCTGGTCAGTGGCCTACACTCCCTCTGCCCCACCTCCAAGGTTCCTTTATGTCTGTCCCAGGCATACATGAATCCCTCCACAGTGCTCACCTCCACCACCTCTTCTGGCAGACTATTCCATGTGTCCACCAACCTCTCTGTGAAGAAAAACTTTCTCACATTCCCTCTTAGCCTGCCACCTTCCAATTTCATATCATGCACCCTTGTTCTTGTACTCCTCCTATAATGGGAGATGTCTTCCCCCTGCACCTTGTTAAAGCCCTTAAGGTAATTGAATGTTTCTATCATGCCCCCCCTCTTCCTCTTCTCTCCTCAAGTGAGTACACACAGAGGTCCTTTAATCTCTCCTCCTAAGTTTTGAGGTGTAAGCCCCTTACTATCAAAGTCACCCTTCTCTGGACCACCTCCACCCTCTCAATGTCCTTGCAAAGGTGTGGCCTCCAGAACTGCACACAGTACTCCAGGTGAGGCCTGACCAGTGTTTCATACAAAGGCATCACTACCTCCTGCTTTCTGCTAGTGACACCTCTGCCTATGCATCCCAGCATGCTGTTGGCCCTCCCTGCAGCCTTGGCTCTCTGCTTAGACATCTTTAGGTTCTCTGATATAATAACCCCCTGGTATCTTTCCTCCTTGGTGGTTGTCAGAAGCCCCCCCCCCATTCTGTAACTCTCTCTGGGGTTCCTATGTCCCATATGCATAATTTTGCACTTCTTTGAATTAAACCCCAATTGCCACACCTCTGGCCATTTTTCAAGCTTTCCTAGGTCCCTCCTCATTGGCACCACCCTGTCCGGAATATCCACCCTGTTGCAAATCTTGGTGTCATTTGCAAACAGGCAGCCCTTCCCCTCGAGCCCTTGTGCAATGTCACTAATGAATACATTGAACATGACTGGCCCAAGGCCTGATCTCTGGGATACCCCGCTGGTCACACCTCTCGCCCCAGACTGAATCCCATTTTTGACCACTCTCTGCCTCCTGTCTTTTAGTTAGTTTGTAACTCACTTAACCACCTTGTCCCCATGCCCAGAATAGTCATCTTGTTTACCAGCCTCCTATGTGGGACGGTGTTGAAGGCTTTGCTGAAATCCAGTGAAGTGATGTCCACCGCTCCCCCCAATTTACTTCCTTTGTCACCCAGTCAAAGAAATCTATCAGATTCTTCTGACATGACCTTCCCACTGTGAATCCATGTTGCCTGGGATCCTGGGCACCTCTGGATTCCAGATGTCCCACTACTCTCTCTGTAAGCAGTTTCTCCATGATCTTCCCCACTACTGAGGCGAGGCTGACTGGCCTATAGTTCCCTGCCTCTTCCCTACCGCCAGTCGTGTGTAGAGGGACCACATGTACCCTCCTCCTGTCCTGAGGAACCACTCCTGTGTTGAGTGACTTGATGAGCAAGGCTGCCAGAGGTGCAGCTAGTTCTTCTCACAGTTCCCTCAGTATCCTTGGGTGTATGCTATCTGGTCCCATTGCCTTGTCCACCTTCAGTTTTGTAGGTTCCTCTCTCTCCACTGTAAATTGGCTGGTGTCCACTTCTCCCCCACCTTGGCATTTGTCTTTCAGCTGTGGCCTCTGACCTTCCCCCTCCAGAATGAATACTGAACAGAAGTATTTATTCAGTATTTCTGCCTTTTCCAGGTCTCCCTCCTTACACTCTCCCTCATCCCCTTTGAGCCTTACAATCCACCCCCATTTTTCCTTCTATCACTGATGTACCTATAAAATGTCTTGTCCCCTTTTTTTTACCATTTGTGCTACCATCTTTGGTCCTTGCCCTTGCCCTCCTGACAGCCTTCCCCACTTCCCTTCGACATTCTAGGTACTTATCCATGTCCTCCAACCTTTAGGTCTTCTTATATTTCCTAAAACCTGCCCTCTTAGCCCTTACCATTTCTGCCACCTCTTTTGAGAACTATAGTGGTTTCCTCCTTCTCTTCTCCTTGGACACCAATCTGATACATTGGTTCATCGCTTCCACTATGGCTGCTTTTATCCATCTCCAGTGCTCTTCTACCCCCCCGCCCCACTTGTGCTCCTCTTCTCCAGGGCTAGCCTGATACACCTCCCTATTTCTGTGAAGTCTGCCCTTCTGAAATCTAAAACCTTTCACCTTTGTTTGGCTCAGTTCAGTTCCTGTCCTCATGTTAAACCACACTATGTTGTGGTCACTGGATCCTAGTTGTCCTTTAACCCGGACATCTGTGATTCTGTCCCCATTGGTCAGCGTTAGGTCCAGAATCATCCTGTCCCTGGTGGGATCCAGCACAAGCTGCCTGAATCCTGCCCCCTGTAGGGAATCCAGGATGCTTCTGCTTCTGGTTGAAGCAGCTGTCTGGGTGGTCCAGTCTACTTCCAGCATGTTGAATCCCCCAACAGTAGAACTTCTCCTCTCATTGCCATTACACGTATGTCATCCACTAGCTCCCTGTACACTTTCTCCCCCTGCCCTTAAGGCCTGTAGATCACCCTGGTGTGTACTGCTGCAACATTGCCAGTTTCAAAGGTGACCCTCAGTGCCTCGGCCTCCCCTTGTCTACCCTGCACCTCTGTTGCCTTTATACCCTCCCTGATGTATAAGGCTACCCCCTCCTTCCTCCCATCCTCCTGAACAGAGCATAACCTGGTACATTTATGTCCCACCCATGATTTGAAGTGCACCATGTCTCCATTATTGCTACTCAGTCCAGGTCAGCCTCTACTGTCAATGCCTCCAGGTCTGGGATTTTATTACCCAGGTTGCGGGAATTAGTTACCATGGCTTTCCATACTGTATTTGGCAACCTATCCTCCCTCTGCCCTTGTTCCTGCTCCCCTGCTTCTTCCCCTCTGCCCTTTATCTTTCCTGTCTGGCCCCATCCCACTGCTTCCCCCTCTCTAACCTTGTATGATATATGTGGCCCTGACTCCCCTGCTTCTCCTTCTCCAACTTCTTCAGTTGTCCCTGGTATTAATCCATTATCCTGCCTGTGCCCATGGGGGGTGATACTATACCTTCTGACCATCCTGGCTCCCCACCTTCGCCAGTTTAAATGCTCACTGCTGAAGCATTCAAACTTCTCACTCAGGACCATGGTCCCCTCCCCAGACAGATGTAGGCCGTCATCCGTATACCGGCTTGCACTTAGCCAGGAGGGGCCCCAGTCCACCATGAAGCTAAATCCCTCCCTTCAACACCATTCCTTCAAATGAGAGTTGAATTTCTGGATGTAGAGTGTCCTAGCCTCCCCCTGCCATGGACAGGTTGTACCTCTGAGAAGGTGACCCAGTGTGCCACCTGCTTTAGGCACCTTCCCAATTTCCTGAAATCCTCCTGGACTCTGTCTATGCTCACCTTGTTCCCTGCCAGATCATTCATTCCAAGGTGGATGATGACATCCAGTTCCTCCCTCCTTGCTGTTGCCCTTGCAATCCTGTTGTTCCACTCCTCATCCCTCCATGTAGTGCTTCCTAGGATGCATTTTACCTCCCTATCCTTCCTGCAAGGTTCCCGTAGCTTCACCCCATGGACAATTGAATCCCCGACCCGGAGAAACCTTCCTCCTCCTCTGGGGTTTTCTTCCCCCTTTCCTGAGGCTCCAGCATGGAGGACCCACTCATCCTCCCCGGTCTCAGTTGTGGGTGCCCTTGTGGGGCTCTCCCACTCCTCCAATACAGTGTAGGAATTGCTTAACTGAACTAGTTGGAGATATGCTTTAGGCTCCCCTCTCTCATCCTCCCTGAACCCACCGTGATCCAATCACTCTTCTGCCTGGCATCCTTGGAGGTTTAGGCTGTGGACCCAGTGGCCTCTGGTTGGGAGTGAAAGTCTCCTGTAACCTGGCCAACTCAGCTCTGAGACAGGTTACTTCCTCCCTCAATCCACAGAGGTGCCTGCAAATAGGACAGCATTGCAGTCTCCAGAACATATCTTGAAGACTGCTGCTCCACAGCCATTGCACTGCCCCACTCCTGTCATGTTTGCTGTGTCTATTCTGAACTAGTCTGTATGTACCCCTTCTGGATATATTCCTCTGCCCCATCCCCCTCAAGGGTATGTACTTCCTGTTCGGTGGTAGGAAGGTGTACTACAGTATAGGTACATGACCTATAAGAGGAGGATGAGCCTTGGGGTGGGTGGGTCTACCCTCTGGCTGTGTCCAGAACCTATCAGCCCAAGACCCTTCCACCTCTGGCTCCCATCTCATTTCTACACTGGTCCATTATAGGGGTGCAGGCTGCTCATTTCCAGCCTGCCTGCTTCCTGTACTGTCGGCGTTCACCAGAAAATGTTTGTGTTTAAATATTAACATTTTAATAACCCATTTTTGTGTATGTACAGAACATTTCCTCAATATCCTATTTGTAAGACTTTTTTATGACAATGGGGATTTATTAGTGGTGAATTGTGCTTTTGGTTTTTGTTCTCTGAAGTTTTGGCCACAACTTGGTTATATGTGGTCTGATTAATCCCACATTTTCAGGGTGGGCATATTGCCACCCCACCTCAAGGACACATACATGTGATTTTGTTATTTCACCCTGAAATGTCTTTTGGAGGTCATCCCTAAAAGCAAATTTTGTTGTGCATGAAGAAATTACCTTTATGTATTCATGATGTGGGATGCTGATATGCCCACCCTGAAGATCTGGGTTCAATTGGGCCCCAGATGAAAAAGTTATGATCAAAAGTTCAGAAAACAAAAAGGAAAAGGCATGAAAAGAAAGACTTGCTTTCATCACTTATAAAAGAGAAAAAATTGGTGAAATAGCAACTTCAGTGCATGCTAAGATGTTTATGGCCACTGGGTTGCCTTGGCCCAGTGGGACCTAACAAGATCAGATGCACAACAAGCACTCCTCTGCATCGGGATACAATTTTAACAAAAAATACTGTGTTTAACAAAAAATAACAAATATTCCACGTAAACACCATCCAACTGACGAGCTCCAGTGCTTCAAGGTGTAAACCACCTTTTCCTCAGGAAGTGTGGTTACCTGCTCCTCACACTGTGTCATTATAGGATATCAACAGGTGTTATTAATGAAAACATAATTACAAATACCCAAAATACTTGTTGATACTAACAGCTTATCTCTTTCTGTCAATCTAGCAATGGGGCCTGATGGGATTCACCCCAGAATTCTAAAAGAACTAAGGAGAGACTTAGTGACATCATTGACTACCCTTTTTAACAAATTATGGGAGGATGGTGTGGTACCTAAGGATTGGAGGAGGGCAGATTTGATCCCTCTTCACAAAAGTGGGAGCAAGGCAGAGGCAGGGAACTACAGACCTGTTAGTTTAACCTCAGTGGTAGGGAAAATGATGGAATCACTTCTGAAAGAGAGAATTGCTGAGTACCTAGAGGCCAGCGGGGCACAAGACCCGAGGCAGCTTGGATTCACAGTGGGAAGATCATGTCAGACGAATCAAATAGATTTCTTTGACTGGGGGACCAAAGTAGTAGACCAGGGAGGGGCTGTAGATATGGCCTACCTAGACTTTAGCAAGGCATTTGACACAGTCCCACACAAAAGATTAATAAACAAGTTAGCCACCCTGGGAGTGGATCCCAGGGTGATAGCCTGGGTAATAAATTTGCTAACCAACAGGATGCAGAGAGTACTAGTAAATGGAGTACATTCTGAAAAAAGTGTGGTTACTAGTGGGCTACCACAGGGTTCAGTATTGGGACAGGTCCTCTTTAATGTCTTTATAGGAGACATTGCAGAGGGGCTGGAAGGAAAACTATGCCTCTTTTCAGACAATACAAAAATCTGCAACAGGGTTGATAGAAAAGGGGGGGGGCAAGGATGAGAAGGAACTTGGCAAGGTTAGAGAATGGTCAACAATATGACAGCTTAGATTCAGTGCAAAAAAGTGCAAAGCAATGCACCTGGGAAACAAAAACCCAGGGGAAGAGTACACAGTGGGGGAAGGGGAGGCACTAACAACAACAAAAATAGAAAGGGACCTTGGGGTAGTCATATCAGATGACCTTAAGGTAGGCAAACAATATGACAAGGCAGTAAAGAGGGATAGAGGGATACTGGGATGAATAGGGAGAGGCATCACAAGTAGAAAACAGGAAGTTGTTATCCCTCTGTACAGACAGTTGGTGAGACCCATTTAGAGTACTGCATGCAGTTCTGGAGACCCCATCTCTATAAGGACATAGACAAGATGGAGGCAGTCCATAAGGAGAGCAACTAAAATGGTGCAGGGTTTGCAAAAGAAGCCATATGAGGAGAGACTGAAAGAGTTTAATATGTATGCTCTTAAGGAAGGGAAAGAGAGGGGGACATGATAGAAACATTCAAGTACCTCCACGGAATCAACAAAGTCCAAAACAGGATCATCTTTGAGAGAAAGAGATGTGCAAGAATGGGGGGGGGGGCACAGTTTGAAGATAGAGGGGAGATGGCTCAGAGGCAACGTCAGAAAGTATTTTTTCACATAGAGGGTGGTGGATGCATGGAATCACCTTCCTGAGGAGGTTGTGGGGGGTCAAAAACAGTTGGGGAAATCAAGAATGTATAGGAAAGACATAAGGCAATTATAGTGAACAGTAGGAAGAAGTAGGCTGTTGGTTAACTAGAATCTGCAGCTTATCCAATACATAGGGACTGGGCAGACTAGGTGGGCCAAGCGGTCCTTATCTGCCATCTAGTCTATGTTTCTGTGTTTCGATGTTTCTAATTCAAGGATCAGTATCCAGTAAGGATGTTCCGTTTTGAGGCAATATCCCTTCCATTAATCAAGGCTGATCCACAAATTAAATACAATGACTCATTTTATTAAATAAAACTTGCAACCAGTGATAATAACCCACAAACACTTATATATTTTCTATATCATACCTTATTACTGTAATACTATAACTGAGGAAACTGAGAATAAAACCAAGCATAAAAACACTATGCTCACCTACACAAATCCCTCACAGAAGCATCACTAAATCATTTAATATTACAAAATGAAAATAAAAACACCTACCAACGGGCATAGCAATTTTTCAAAAAAAGGTTTTGAGTATGGCCCAGTGGATCACTAGCATTGTGGATCCTGGCTACCTTTTCTGGGCGTTTCCAAACATTTTTGCTCACTCCAAGGAGTGGGAAGCATTTGCATCCCCATTAAATGTAGTGTAGCTCAGAGAGACTGCAAACTGCCCAGACTATAACTTGTCATTGTCATAACTCCACACCTACATTTGCATCTGAGAATTGGTCCTTCAAGGTCTTCCCCCTTGCTGTTCTAAAAATATCAGTTTTAGCCTGGATTCTGGTATCTGACTGATACTGTGTATTGCGTGCTTTTAAAAAGGTAAGATTTTTCTGCAAGGAACTAAAGAGCAACAGCATTCCTTGAGTACAAGAGGTTGATTTGTGATTTTGGAATGCAATACTAAATGGCTTTGACTCCTTAATTCTGAGTGGAAAGTAGCTGTCAGTTCTGGTTTGATTTTAATCAGTGTAAGTGTTACACATAAAAGAGAATTTCACAGGAGGACAGGAGGCCTAATAAAAGAAAACATCAGCAGGCAGAGAGCTGGTTTGTGTTAAAGGTCTGCAATTTAACAAGCTAGCTCTGAGCTGTGATTTTGCTAATCTCTCTACTTGGATGCTGCTTTGCTTCAGATGTAGCCAGTGCCCCAAATGAACTACATATTACATACACAATACCTCATAAATGATATGTTTGCAAGTTAATGCAACAAAAGTAGGGAAATGTGATTTTTAGGGTTTACAACCGTAACTCCCACTTCCACCCCCCACCCTCAAGTGGCAAAAGGATACGGGTTTGAATCTCTGGTGTCTTGGTGAATCAATGGTTGGGTCTTCCTTGGGGTTGTTAACTGTAATGCTCCTCCCCTCTCCCCAACCCAAAGCCTCCTGTCTAAAGTAGAAGGTACAGCTCAAAGGCAGTGCCTCATAGTGATACAGTCTTTAAAGGTAGAGAAGCATGTCTCACCACATGTTGCCAACACAGCCTGTTGTAGCTTTCTTCACAAATGGCCCTCAGTAAAAAAAGAGATCACATCTGACACTGTTTGCCCAGGGAATGGGTTAAGTATTAGGTTTTAAAACCCCGAGGAGGATCCTACCACTGATTTGCCAAGACTCCGGATACACAAAACCCTAATGTTTTTTTCATTTTGCTGCTTTGGGGGGGGGGGGTGTAGAGTTATGGTTGGAAACCCTAATGCCACATTTCCTACTTTTGTTGCATTAACTTGAACCCTAACTGGTGCATTGACACTGTTTTTTGTGAAGAATGTCCATTTGTTTTGAGATAGTGGAATCGAATCCTCATTTGAACAGAATTGGACATGCAGTGCCCAAGGAAAAAAAGGGAAGGCTCTGTCTGCCTACAGAAGTGCAGCAACAGATGCCAAGAAATCAGGGCTGTCTAGGGGGCTGTGGAAGTGCAAGGCCCTCTGTTTTCTGTGCTTCCATGTGGTCCAGACACACAGAGGAAAGGGTCCATCTGCCAATGCACATGGCACTCTTAATGGAGATCAACAGAGATAGAGCATAGTTCATTACTATAACAAATAAAAGAATATACTGATTGGCCTCTAGAGGACCCCACTATTGATCCCATCTGTCACATCATCAGAGGCTCAGTTGTGAAGGTCCCAGGGTCTTATAGGTGGAGCGGCATGGTGACCAAACATTTTCAGGATCAGCCAGCTAATAAAGTTAAAGGCAAATAAGTTATAAAATTAATTATTTGGGAGGGGGCAGATTACTTTATCTGGACCTTTAGGTCCCAGCACATTGGTTTATGGGATGTGAGAGGTCCCCTTTAAAACTGGAGAGAGCACTATAGAGACTGGTGCAGGGCCTCGCTTATTAGTAATGTGCTAAAGTTCTGATAGATATCTGAATGATCCTTTACCCCCTACTGTCAGTGTAGGCCTGTGAGAAACAAAATTCTATCTAAACCTCTAGGCTTTTTTATAATTAGTGTTTTCCTCCCATCCTCCATTATAGTACTTCAGAATCATTCACAAGTTCTGATTGGGTCTTTCCTTCACCGCATTCCCCTACCCGTGTTCTTCACTGTTAGTGGTCTTGTGATCCCTGCTGCTCTCCAGCCCATTACAACTTTCTCCTTTCCTCATTGAAGGTGATTATATGTACTGTAGGTGACCCTACTCCATGTTACAGACTAGAGTTTTCATGTAGTTAATACAGGATTTGCTACCAAAATACAAACATACTGTAGATAATAGAAAAACTTATAAACTTAGCTTCATTTTTCACATTTTATGTCTGTACTGATACAGGTTATCAAGTGGAGGGCATTGACACATTGTTGCATGTTTGAAATGGTGTCACCTTGGATGTTGTAAATACTACCTCTGCCTTGTGGGTTCAACAATGTTGCGGGGCCTAGATTCTTTAAACTCAAGGTTGGGGGGGTCATATCCAAGGTTAGAAATAAATAGCATGGTTGCTCCACCTGGACTTAGTGGACTTAGTGTAGGTATAGTACCACCCCCTAAGATACAGTACCTCCCCACATCTCTACAGAGCAGAGCAGAAAAAAGACGGCACTGACACCAGGATAATATCAGCAATTTAATTTTCCAAAAAATACAAAAGCCAAGTGCAAATGGGTAAAAACAACAGTAAGTGGTTCCAAACCAGGAACAAATGATATTACAGGGTTAACCCACCCAGGAGCCAACTCAGTGTGATGACAGTCCCCACAAGGCATGTAACTGACCTTTCTCAAATAATATGCACACAGATAGTATTTGCAAACAAAAGGTAAGGACTTTATTTAGGGACAGGACTCAGGCCCTAAAAAGGTGGTGGTGGGGAAGGGGTATGCACTATGAGGTACTACGGTAAAGCCTGGGCTGTTTCTTCTGTGCCCATCCATACCCAGCCTACAGTAACACAGGGCTGCTCTTTGATCACTTTTCAGGTGCAGCCAAATGACATACAATGTGGGCTGTGCTTATGTGCCCTTCCAGTCTCAGCCTGAAATATGGTAGCCCACCTCCAAACCACACAAGCACAGTAATGTTTTGGTCCAGCTGTAGTGGTGTGTTCACTACCCACTCCTCACTGGTACCAGTGAGAACCCTTAAATTATTACCACTTTAGGGAGCTCATGGTGCTTCACTGGGTACCCAGCCATAGGCACAGTATAGGTCTGAGGATGTTGTATGTGGTTGGCCAGCAGTGATGCACTTAAACAAACTAAACAGGCTTTACTTTGCTGCAAACTCAACCCAAAACTCAAATACTCTTAAAACCACACAAGGTGTTTGTAATTTCTGATTTAATGGCCTAGTCCAACATAGAAACATAGAAGTTGATGGCAGATAAGAACCGCAAAGCCCATCCAGTCTGCCCATTTTTTTTACCTTATAAATGTGCCATAGGCCTGTACTCTGTCAATAGCCTAACTATTCATACTCATCTGTAAACAATTTTCCAATTAACTTATATACAGAGAGGTGATACAGGGTGAGCCCTGATTTGCTCAAGGATCTCGCAGAAAAAGGGAGCTCCTTCAATGAAAAAATTGGGAAGACCATGTGGGTCAAGCTGTCCTTAGCTGCTAATAAATTCTATGTTTCTATGTACAGGGTGCAGTGATGCAGTAGCAGCCAGTCCCTCACTGACTGGTTCCACTCTATCTCCCTCTTTCAAGACCTTTGGTGTTAACTGACAAAACAACTCTTTTCTTTGGTCCAGTGACCCATCTCCTGATCGCCACATTCTACCGATGATTGTCTTGTTGCACATAACAGGTCAGCCTGTGACGCCTGAATGGCCGCTGACCAACAAACCACATCTGGGCATCCAGTCCCTAGTGTGTTGTGATAACCAGCACTGAGGAGTGTTACTGGCTGGGCAGCTTCCCAGGCACAGAGTTGCGGTCACATTTAGGCAGTTCTTTATGATCTGCAGTGCCGCAGTCTCTCAGTTTCAACTGCAATTTAGAGCTTCAGTTCACACAGAGACAGCACATGATTACTTCCTTTCTTCCTCAGCAGGATATCTCAGTGCTCCCAGATCGAACAAAGCATTTCCCTGCAATGCACCCTCATTTTCCTTGTATTTTCCATGTAAAACTGGGACAAAACCCCTATACATTTTCCTGTATGCACAAATCAATGTATGTTCGCAATTGACTTTATTATGTCAGTCAATAAAATCCCTATAACAATTGTTAAAGCTGTTTTATGTGGCCTTATTTATTTTAAATGGTAAAAATCACCTGCAATATATCTCATAACTACTCTATACTATAAGATCTTCATAAGTCATGATATAATACTATCCTGAGGACCTGGAGAAATGTTGGATTCTCTCAAGCTTTGCTCTCCAGGTTCATCAATCAAAAAAGAAAACAGCAACACCCAAACCAAGGGCATATATGTTCCAAAATTTACTTAATTGAAAAAAGTGCTCACGTGCTAAGAAGGCTAAAAACAACAAAAAGGCTTACATTCCACTTGGCTTCACACCAAGGTTTATCAGAGCTGAAGTGCTCAGTTTGATACAGATACTTAAATACACAGTGCAATTAACATGTATAATAAAAACAGTTAAAATTCCTTCATGTCATTTCATTCAATTACACAGAAAGACAATTCCCTACAACATGACAATTCACCCTTCTCATTATTGCATCTCTTAGTGATTGCCACAATAAATTTAATTACTAGTACATTTAGAAATTACATGGCAGAAAGCCGGGCACAGACTTAATTGCTTTGACTTTCACCATGTCCATATTAAATTCAGGTGCAAAATAAACATGAATATATATATATATATATTTTTTTTTTTTTAAAAACTTTTAATACAAAGGTTAACATTTCCAGCCAGAAGCTTTTTACCAAATGTTTCTAAGTCAGTTTACCTAAATAATGCACTCAGACCCCTCGGGGGGGACAGAAAGACAACAAGAACAGATAACTGGTGCTGTTAGTTACTTATAAAAATTATGCTAGAACAATGTTATAATTTAACCCCCTATAATCTTCTCTTGCCATTAACTCAAGAATCCAAAAACTTTCCCTTTCTCCTATCTTTTGTTCAAGATTACCACCTCAGGGTGCCAACTCCACCCTCTCAAGCCCAATGAATGCAATATCATATTTATTTCTAGGATTCCTTTTCACATGTTAAACAATTGCATATGTCATGTCCTCACTATTGAAGGATCTAACATGTTCTACCATTCTAGTGCTCAGTTCCCTGGTAGTCTGTTCTACATAGTAGGCACCACATAAACATTCTAATAAGTACACAACTTCTAAAGTATAACAACAAATAAAATCCCTTAAATTGTATGCCTTGTCTGTAACTGAATGTGTAAACACATTTGTTTTTTACTGTATTGGCAGTATTCACGTGAACCACATCTACAGTATGTGTTCCAGTCAGTTGTGGAGCAGACCAGATGGTATCTACTTTGTTATTATCAGAATCTAAATGGCTATGTACTACCCTATTACCTATTGTGGGCGCCCTTCTATATACAATAATAGAAGAATCACAGATGAAAATGTCTATTTTTTCATCCATTTTCAGGATACCTCAGTTATTACTAATAATGTTCTTACTGTGATAAGCCCTAGTATTAAAATCCAGTATCACCCTACCCTGTTTTTTCTTACATACCTCATCATTAGTTTTATTTTTAACCACCAGAGTAGATTGTCTATCCATTTTATCCACTGCTTCTGCAGCTTCGGTTATGGTATGTCCACTATATCCCCTCTGTTTGAACTGTTCGATCTGCCTGATTTAATTCTCCTCATAGTCCTGCTTGATAATGCAATTCCTGATGGATCTAATCAATTGTCCATTTGGGATATTGTGCACAACATGAGCTGGGTGACAGCTACTTGCTTGTATCAGGCTATTCCTATCAGTTGGCTTTGAAAATACTGTTGTACGTACATTACCATTGCCCATTTTATAAATGCTAAAATCCAAAAAGATGAGTTCATCCTGGTTTATCTGAGCTTTAAAACATAAATTCGGATTAGTTCTCTCCAACCACCTGAAAAAAGTTTGTTCTGTGCCTTTCTAAATAATTAATTTATCATCAATAAAGCGATGACACAAATCCAGATAATCCAGATACTTAAAATATGGATTTGTGGTGCTGCTCCTAGCACATGTCTGTTCCCATTTTGCCAAATACAGATTAGCATAACTGGGGGCCATTGTTGCCCCCATAGTTATCCCCTTTATCTGTAAATAATATTTATTTTGGAAAATGAACATATTGGAATCCAGCAACAATTCAATCAATTTACCAAGTAATATGCTGGTACTTTGGGGGACGTGGTTCTTGAATCAAAAACATATTTTATTGCTTCCAATCCCTCTCGATGTGGAATATTTGTATAAAGTGACTCCACGTCGAGAGTCGCAAAGAACCAATCATCCTCCATTTCCAAACTTTCCAACAAATTAATAACTTCCATTGAGTCCCTTCAGAAAGTGGAACTGATTGTAAAATAGGACATAGAATGCCATCCACAAATTGTGAAATAGGCTCAGTTAACCACCCCTTACCTGAGATTATCAGATGGCCTGGGGGGTGGACAGGGTCTTTATGCAGTTTGGGCAATACATATTTTGTTGGAATGATTGGAAATGCTGCTGTTAGAGTCTTAAGTTCCCAATCTTCTATATGGCCCTTTGTATACCCATAACTCAGTGTTTTATCCACTTTTCCTTTCAAAGTTCTCATGATTAGAGGTAGGTGAAGTGCTCCCACTTCGTTACGCAAAGCACTTCGCATATTGTTCCTTAATCCGCGTAGTGTTCCGCAATGTGAAGCAGAGTACTCCGCCTTTACATGTGAATGCAAAGTGTATTATTTTCAACGTACAATGCGTTATTTTGCCTTGTAATGCAGCATTCCCTTTAATTTTAATGCGAAGTGCCATTGATTTGAATGTACTTCGGTTTGCTTCGCCTGTTTATTGCTATGTGAGGTGAATTTTGCATTGACTCATGGAATGGCAGGTCACATGGGCTCTATATTGTCTTGCACAGCCTCAGTTCTGCTTAGTGTGTGTAGTGGAAAGCTGTTGACAGTTTGCTGTCTGAGCTCTGAGAATCAAACCATCGAAAAAGCTTTAAAAAATCACTTTTGATCCTATTATTTTGGTAGAAATTTAGTACATAGATTGTAGAAAACCCTCCTGTGCCGAAATCATCGAGTGTTTATTGTTTTTGTGTTCATTTTGAATGTTAATTTAGAACATTCAGTCTATGTACTGACAGACACTGTAGAAGTATGCTTTGGGGAGGGGTGGATCTGTGGTGAAGGGAGATTCACAGTGAGAAAAGCAGTCTTTCTAACTGTTGTTGGGTAGTTAGTGTGTTAGTATTTGTGTGTTCATATACACATAGTAATACTTGTAGTAAGTTTATATAACTTTTTGCTGTTTGCTGTGGTGCTGTGCCTTTTTTCCCGTCTGTTTAAAAGATTTGGTTGAAGGGTACTGAACCGTTACATTTTCCATGCTTTACCTTTAGTGTGTGTGTGTGCATGTCATCAAGTCAGACACATTTTATTGCACCACAATGTAATTGCAGTACTCTGAATCTCTTATCTGTCTGCGGTATTTTTTATTACTTTGTTCTATCTAGGTATTGGACTGGTACTGCAGCTGTCCCACCCTCCCCCACCCCAGCAAAAGAAAGTATTATTTGTCCACTTTTGGATTTGTGACCACTGGTTAAGGTGTTGTTGTGCCTGTGTGACTGCATCTCGAGTGCTCAATCTCCATCTATCAGTGCGTCTGCATCTGTTTAGGGCCCATTCTCCATCTGTAAGCCACAGTTGTTGTATTTTGGCTTCCCATCCACCCCAAAATTCAGAAATCTAAATTTGTTGTTAATTTTCTGTGTAATTCCAAAAAATGCTCACAAACAGACACGCATGCAAAGATGTTTCTGCCCATGGCACTGCTGCCAGTGGCAAGAGTGGCACTGGGCATGTGCATGGTAGTACGCAGCATAAGGGCATAGCGGATAGCAGTAAAGGGATTTCTCAGACTGTGTTTTTCACAGCACAATCAGTCACTTCAATGATGGTTGGAGATGCTGTTGTCCCTGCTGATGGTGGTAGTGAAGTTGGTGATGGCATGAGTATTGCCCCAAGTTCAACCTGTGACAAGTTAACAGGTTGCCAAAATATTGTGGAGTCCAAAGATATGAGTCAAATTGTAGTTGATGTCACACACCCCGTCCCCGTCCCCACAGTAGTTGAGCATGATTCTGATCCTGATGATGACTCACAATCGCAGTCTCATGTTTCCAGTTGCAGTTGAGGTTATGCCTGGGCCATCCAACGATTCAAATGTTGAAGAAAAAATAGTGGCTGATCATACTGAGGCTGTGGTTGGACTTGGAACATATTCTCCACAGGACAGCATCCAAGCTGAATTTGTTAGCAACCCACAAAATTAGAAAAATAACTGTTTGCAAGAAATGTATTTATTTTCTTGGTGACTCTATGTAATCTAAAAAAATGCCCACAAAGACGTGGTTAAGCAAAGGTGTTTCTGACTGTACCATATGAGACCCATAAGTCAGTGGGGTATAAACTTTGGATCTGTGGGCTGGACATTCCATCACATCATGTGGAATAAATAAAAAAGGAAAAAATCCTTGAAGGGAAAAGGTACTATGTCAGAGAGCGTTAAGCCAGGCAAGGTCCCTGAATCTGTGTTGGTAACAGCAGTGCCTGCAGCATCACCCTTAGTGTAGGTGGTGTGTGAAATAAATTCTGTGTGTGTGTCTAAAATAAAATCTGCCAACCGGTCCACAAGTAACAGCAAGTAGCCATGTAGGTAAAAGCTGTGAATTAACACCGGAGGTTTACTACAGGCATGAGGGGGATGACTTTGAACGTTCAGGTAGTGTTCAGAGTACCAGTGTGGTGCATATTTCACTTCGAACATTGTACTCATTGTCATGTCACAATCACGAGTCACAAGACAAATCACGTTCTTCATCTTCAAGATCACGAATCACACAACTTTAACTTTTTATGGTCCAACACTTTTTTCTTAAAAAACATGACAGTTACATGTACACTAACTTACCAGTGTTGGTATGAATACACACACATAGTGCTGCATGTTTCAGTCAGCACAGCAGAAGAATTTCCCAGAACATCAAATTATAGTTCAACCCCATGGTCATCTGTGGCTACCTTCATTTAGCAACACACTGCACATCAGCAGCAGCAGAAAACAGATGGACAACAACAACAGCAGCAGGCACCAGCAAACCATTTTCTCACTTGGAACATTAATGCAGAGTTCTGGCTCTGGGTCCACACTTTTAGCAGTGTGTCAAGAAATACTTGTGACTTTTCTGAATGGATTTTCATGTGACTATTCTTCATCGGCACTTTTCATGACATTTAAACAGCAGCAGCAGGCGCCAGCAAGCCATTTTCTCACTTAGGACACTTATGCAGAGTTCTGGCTCTAGGTGCACACTTTTAGCAGTGCGTCAAGAAATACCTGTGACTTTTCTGAACAGTTTTCCATGTGATTATTCTTCATCTGGACTTTTCATGAATTGAAAAGAAAGGGCCAAAAACACCAGCAGCAGCAGCAAGTGTCATCACAATGCAATGATGTAATTTAACACACTGTGATGCATTTCTGGACTGGTATTAATTTTCAGCTTGGCTTTTCATGAAAAAAACGGGGACATTCAAACATAAAATAGCACATTGTTGTGACGTATGCTAGGTGGTGTTATGGTATTGTGAATATTGCCCTGGTGCTTGAACTACATGTTCAGAAAAGGAACAAGTATTTTCAGATTGTTATTTAATTTACTTATTTTTTACATGACAGATGGTCATGAAAATGACGGACACTGCATGCTTTCATTACCGGTGAAACTGTCAGGTCACAATGCATGCTGCAATACAAGTGCCTTGCAGATGGCGTTTCGGAGACCCAAGATTTAATTACAGGTAAGCATGCAGTGTCCAGCTTGTCCACAAACTTGACAGTCACAAGACTTACTACATAAAATACAGTAATGAGTATGAACTTAAAAATTGTTATTGCTGAAAGCATAATTGCCTGGGGGGACTTAGGGGGAAGTGGGGAATCAGATTTACCATTCTGAGTCTAAACAACTACAGGATTAACAAAATTAACATCACAAAGAAAACATGAACTGAACATAAATGTCATACTAGTATGTAATAAAAATAAATAGGGATTAAGAAAATAAATAAAAGTAGATATTTATTTCTTGGGGGGACATTTTGTTGATCTTGTTTTTCTTGATCTTGATTCTTCATTACCCTCATAATGGTAAATGCAATTCACCCCTCCCCAAAATGTTCAACCACCCCATGCCATTATGCTTTCCGCAATAATAATATTTTTTTTTGTTTCTCATCATTACTTAATTTTATGTAATAATAAGTCATGTGGTTGCCAACTGTGTGGACAATGCATGCTTTCAGTGCAATTGCAATTGTGCAGGCCAAAAGCCATCTTCAAAACACTTTTATTGCAGCATGCACAACGGCACAACAGTTTCACCTGTAATGAAAGCACGCAGCATCCACCATTTTGCATGCCATCAGTCATGTATGACATAAAGTAAATTCAAGAGGACAGGAGCTAATTAATTATGTGCAGCTGCTTGTAATGTCTCTCTTTTCATAAATTATATTCATACCTCTAAAGGATCCATGTTTAACCGTGCCTGAATAAAAGCTGAAACTGTCAGTTGTGTTTCGTGTTGTTTTCTTTGTATGGACAACATTCTTTGCAGTTACTTTCATGGAACCAAGAATCTGGAGTTCTGAGTGACTATGTCACTTCAAGGACATGTGAGCATGAACTTATCAATACAGTGCCCATGATTCTGAAACTATGAAGTGACGTAGTCAAAACTCCAAATTTTTGCTTCCATGAAAGGAACTGCACAGAATGCTGTCCATGCAAAGAAAACAATACAAAACACAACTGACAGCTTCAGCTTTTATCCAGGTACAGTTAAATATGGATCCTTTACAGTAATGAATATCATTTATGAAAATAGAGACATTTCAAACAGCTGCACTTAAGTAATCAATTCCTGTCCACTTTAAGTAACATATAATACAAATTGCAAATAAAACATTACCTAAACATAAATTTCATACTTAGTGTGCATCAAAACAAAAATATTAATTAGGAAAAAATAACTAAAACCAGAGGAGACACTTGGGGGTTAAATTGACACACAAAATCATTTTTTGAGGGGCCTGTGGGGGCAGTTGCTGGCCACCACTGGTATTACACAGCAAGCTTATTATCTCCTTGTTCTGCTCCTCAGTATGAGGGAGGTGCTGCATGGCCACCTCCACCACCATTTGCATGGCCTTGACCTCCACCCACAGCACAGCCAGGTCCACCATGGTCACAGGACACTGTGGATCATCTTCTCTGGATGTAGTTGCAAGAACTTTCACCTCTGCTGCCCACATTTCCCTGTGCCACCACCAACATGCAGGCAGTTGAGGTACTTTGGCCACAGCTGCAGGAGTGGCTGCTAACTCCAGCAGCTTGCCCTCCCATTTGACCCAGTGGTGGCCAGCTAGGTGGGTTCACTGTCCACCAGTGCCAAGATGCCTACCCTTGAGCCCATGATGGACAAGCACCTGGCACACTTTGTACCACACAACAGTGAGGTCCCCAGGGAGAAGCTTGAAGAACTCCCACATGGGAGAGCTCTGTGTAGGTCCAGGTACAGGCAGTGGGGTGGTACCACTGGTCACCTGCTGTGCTACTGTTGGTGGTGGTGGAGGACCAACCTGCTGCAGTTTCTGCTGCTGCTGCACATCTGGTTGCTGCTTCTCCAGCTGCTGCTGCTGCTCATGCTGGCAGAACACTGCTGATGAAGACCTGGCTGTGCCTGCACTTGAGGGCAAAAAAAACTGGCTCTGTTTAACATAACTGGCCAGACAAAGCCACCCCGCATAAATGGCCCCCGCTGTCCACCGCTTTTCCTGCCACGCCAATGATCAATCACCAAAAAAAAAAACCTAGTACAAGTACTAGTAACTCTACCAAAAGCAAGGTACTCACAAAAAACCTTTTTTAAACCAAAAATGACTCTAAAATTAACTTAAACTTCCTACACTCATTAATAAACTAAATCTAAAAATATTTAAACTGAAAAAAACACAATCAAGCAAGTTTTGCACTGTGCAATCGCCAACAATCCACACACACAAACTGCTCTAAACAGATCAGTGATGTGCTCAACTCTTTCTACAAGAGAAAGTGAAAGTAAAACACTCAGTTCCTGCCTATTTAAGTTTCTCCCTGAATCACATGACCTGCAGAGACAGTCAGGCATGTGACCAGTGTCCTGTTTATTACCAACTTCGCCTTCTCCAACTACAGCTCAAAGTGAACACGAAGTGGCCAGCACGAAGTCCATTAAGGTGAATTTCGAGTTCTTTATGGGAATTTCATGTAGTGATCCATGAACTCAAAGCTGGCCACTTCGCATTCACTACACCAATGAATTTAAACTTTGCTGCATCTCTACTCACAGTATTGCCAGAACACTTTTTGTAAAACCTTATATCTGATAATTGTCTATCAATTTCATTTACATGATCAGATTTATTTAAAGTAACTATTGAACCACCTTTATCTGCCTTTTTTATCACTATTACTGTATTTGTAGCCAAATTATTCAAAGCAGTGATTTCTTCTCTATTGCAGTAGTAAAATCTCTCTGGTTTAGGACCTAGTGCCAAATGTCTAAGAGCCTGTTCACATTTCTTAACAAAAGCAGAAACAGAAGGACCAAGGATGGGCTGAAATCACCTTTTTGGATGTGACATTTTATAAAGTAGGCAATGGTAATGTGGGTACAGTACTATTTTCAAAGCCAACTGATAGGAATAGCCTGCTACAAGCAAGTAGCTGTCACCCAGCTCATGTTGTACACAATATCCCGAATGGATAATTGATTAGAACCCTCAGGAATTGCAGTAGCAAGCAGGACTATGAGGAGAATAAAATTAGGCAGCTTGAACAGTTCAAACAGAAGGGATATAGTGGACATACCATAACAGAAGCTGTGGAAGCAGTGGATAAAATGGATAGACAATCTACCCTGGTGGTTAAAAATAAAACTAATGATGAGGTATGTAAGAAAAAACAGGGTAGTGTGATATTGGATTTTAATACTAGGGCTTATCACATTAAGAACATTCTTAGCAATAACTGGGGTATCTTGAAAATGGATGAAAAAATAAATCTTTCATCTGGGATTCTTCTAATTTTGTATTTAGAAGAGCGCTCACAATAGGTGATAGGGTAGTACATAGCCATTTAGATTTTGATAATAACAAAGTAACTACCATCTGCTCTGCTCCGCAGCCGAATTGAACACATAGCTGTGGTAACTGTAAACATCACCAATACAGTAAAAAACAAATGTGTTTACACATTCAGTTACAGGCAAGGCATACAATTTATGGGATGTTATTTGTTGCTATACTTTAGAAGTTGTCTACTTAGAAGAATGTTCACGTGGTGCCTACTATGTAGAACGGACTACCAGGGAACTGAGAACTAGAATGGGAGAACATGTTAAAGCCTTCGACAGAGGGGACATGACATATGCAATTGTTCAACATGTGAAAAGGAATCCTAGAAATAAATATGATACTGCATTTATTGGGCTTGAGAGGGTGGAGCTGGCACCCTGAGGTGGTAATCTTGAACAAAAGATAGGAGAAAGGGAAAGGTTTTGGATTTTTGAGTTAATGGCAAGAGAAGATTATAGGGTGGTTAAATTATAACATTGTTCTAGCATCATTTTTATAAGTAACTAACAGCACCAGTTATCTGTTCTTGTTGTCTTTGTGTCCCCCCCTCCCCGGGGGGGTCTGAGTGCATTATTTAGGTAAATTGACTTAGCAACATTTGGTAAAAAGCTTCTGGCTGGAAATGTTAACCTTTGTATTAAAAATGTTTGAAAAATATATATATATTGATGTTTATTTTGCAACTGAATTTAATATGGGCACAATGAAAGTTGAAGAAACTAAGTTTGTGCCTAGCTTTCTGCCATGTAATTTTTAAATATACTATTCATTCCATTTATTGTGGCAATCACTAAGAGATGCAATATTGGGAAGGATGAATTGTCATGTTGTGGGGAATAGTCTTTCTGTTTAATTGAATGAATTGACATGGAAGAATTTTAACTGTTTGTATTGCACTTGTTAATTGCACTGTGTTTTTAAGTATCTGTATCAAACTGAGCACTTCAGCTCTGCTGAAGCTTGGTGTGGAGCCAAGTGAATCATAAGCCTTTTTCTCACCACCCCATTTCACATCACGCCAACTATGTACATTCTACTAAAGGTACAGAAGTTAATTGAGAATCCACCTGGTTGTCCCATCATCAGTGGGATAAGGTCCCTCAAACAGCCCCTCTCAAAATGGGTGGTTTACCGTCTTAGACCATTTGTCTCCCAACTTAGATCATATGTGAAAGATACGCTATCCATCTTATAAACTTTACAATATATGAAGTTGGAGGAAAATACCCTATTAGTGACCCTCAACATCAAGGTACTTAACAGTGGCAGCTATAGACATGGTCAGATATTTCCTGATATTTCTGTGAAATCTCTGGACAAATTTCATGCCTGCCTGCAGTACGACTATGGGCCACCAGAGACAATCTCTTTAGACATATCATGAAATATCTGGAAATATCTGACTATATCATGGCTGCGACTGTATGTAAATATTCCCCCTGACAGAGCATTGGAGGCTAGCACCCACTACCTCAATCAAAGAGATACCTCAGAGGGCCCCCCCAACTGAATTTTTGCTTCAGCTTGCTGAATTTGTACTGAAGTGTAATGTAATTTCTTTTTTAGAAGTTAATTGCTTGCAAGTAAAGGGAACAGTAATGGGGGCAAGTTTTGTCCCCCCAGTGCAGCCTATTTATATGTTGGCCTCTAGGGTGTCACAAAAAACAGTATTTTGATAGGTTGGGGCCATAGAAGTGTTAAATTGTTGATTGTGGCACAGCTGAGGAGCTGTAGGACTTTGTAATATACAACTCCATGAGGGAACATTTGAAATTTATGTGCAGCTTTGATCCAAATTGTGAGAACTTTTTGTATCTTCAGATTTCCAGAGGAGAAGATAGAAATGTTAACACCAATAGCTACCGTAAATCTGCAGAAAGAAAAACTATCATTATGTGTAACCCGCTCCACATGGTCACCATTATCCCAAATGGACAATACCTCCATTAAGGAGGAACTGCAGTACAGAGCAGGCCTTTGAAGGAAGGGGCAATATATTTGAGAGCTAGATTAAATGAGAGAGATTATTCTGAAAGTATTATACAGTCAGCACAAAATGATGTGAGAAATAACAATAGGGGAAGAACTCCTACATTAGTAAAGACATAGCAGGGGGTCAGAAGACAGGATTATACTGGTCACCACTTATTCTGATCATTCTTGTTATATTGAAACCATCATCAAAAAAACATTAGGTGGTTTGAAGAGGTTACAAAGCCCTAGAAAATTTTGTAACTCTCACATCCAGAATGGCCTATAGGAGAGCCTCTATGCTACGAGGCAAACTTGTGGACAGTAAACAACAGGGAAAGGGGGTCCAAAAACTTGGTTACATGCCCAGAGCATAAGGTACTTTCCATTTAAAAGATGAACCTACTGCCATGCCATTGCACAGGGAAAGCATTTCCTACATTCAAAAAAATGGTAAAATCATGGAGATCAGAGATATAATAACTTGAGACACTTCAGGAGTGGTTTACCTAGGAAGTTGTGAATGTGGGGCCTATTATGTAGGAAAAATGGTGAGTAAACTCTGTGTGAGAGTGGGGAAACATTGCTGCACCATGAAAAATAAAAATCTTACATATGCTACCACAAATCATGTTCGTATAGCAAGTAGTAGCTATGCCCACCAGTTAAAGTTTTAAGGCACTGAAAAAGTTTACCCCAACCCTTGAAGTGGGCATAACTTAGATCAAAAAATACTCACAGAAGAAGCCTTCTAGAACTATGAGGTGGAAGCTGGTGAATGGTCTGGGCTGAACTTGCGTTTGACCTGGCACCCTTTTTTATATTATGTTTTTATTTATTTATTTACGAATGTTATTCAAGTTATTTAAGTCTCAGAATTACAATACCTTTGAGTCAGAGTCTTGTTTACAAAGGCTCCACATCAGAGGGTGCTTATACAGAAAATGCAATACACAAAGGTTTCAGGCAAGGAATACAAAATGGGATCAAGGATATACATAATACAAAGTGAATATAATGGCAGTAAAATACAGACTTTGGCAGGAATCACAGCAACACACTAATTGCTACAGAAGGAGAAAGTTTGAAGAAAACACATTGAATGGCAGCAGGATATTGTGAAAGCAATCCAAAAAGCTTTGTTAAATACAGAGGATTAAGGAATAAAGATGGACAAAATGCAGGAGATAAGAAGGGAAGTACTAGAATAGTCAGTGCACAAGGTAGAGTAGGGGAAGTACTTGGCTAAGCAGAAACCATCTGAGTTGACTTAGTCACCAGTAACAAGTAGAGGTGAGAAATGGGGTGGAAGGCTGGGCTCCGACCCAGGCTAGAGACAGTCACAGCTGTTGGTATCAAGTCGATGCTGATGGAGTTTGGATGTAAAAGGACCGAGCTTGAGTTCTGCCAGGACATCAGAAGGGAGGCCTTTTAGCCAGACAGGTGCGCTATGCATGAATTCTTACTGCCCTTGGGTAGTCCTACAGAAAGGGACTTGGTATGAGGCTTTGGCAGAACTCCTTGTACCATGGGGGGTAACAGTCCAAGTAAGGAGTTTCTGTGCTGAGGGAGGAATGAGACCAAGGCTTTTTAGCCAGTTGATAGGACTGGTAAGTAAGCCTGCCTTTGAAGTTTAGCTAGCTAGTTTGGTCATATTATTCACAGGTGTGGGTGAGCCTGGGCACACCTTTGACCAGGCTGCAGGCTTTGTTTAGGGCAACCTTAATTCTATTAAGTATAGTGTCAGTTGCAGAGCCGTAGATGACAATCCCATAATCAGTTATGGAAAGGACCAAGCTTGTTACTGCAAGGCAAAGGACATCAGTGGTCATACAGTTCTTGGGCCTGTAGAGTAGCCCAATTTTTGTGTTTACAGCCTTACAGACTAGGTTAAGGTATCCAGTGATAATAGAGACTGAAAATGAGTGACTTTAAAAACAGCGACTCATTTTCGGCACTCTCACGTTGGGCTACCCTGCAAGGGTAATGAGAGAACAGTGAGGGATGGTGACCTGAAGGGGAGGGATAGGGAGAAGAAGGTGAGGGATAACGAAGAGGGTTTTCACTGGGGAGTGTGCCTGCTGCAGCCAAGCCAGCCATGTGGTATGGTGGTGAGGGTGGCTGGCTCTGATACAGTATGCACTGGGTTTGGGACTGGACTGGGGAGACATTTTTGCCACTGCTTGTGAGTGTTTTTTTTTGCTGCATTCCCACGTGTTGCCCCCTCCTTGACATGCACCTCCCTGGAGTTGGTAATCCAAAAACAGGTGAGAGCAGGGGGCAAAGCCCCCTATGAGGGGGTAGCCCCCCACATAAACATTGTGTTTGCTGGATGTGCATTCATCAGCATGTGCATATCACCGATTTGCTTTTTGGCAATATACTCTTACCATAAAAGTGATCGCTGTTTTGCGATCACTATTATGACATGGAACCCTAGGTTAACATGTTCATGATAGGATAGAGAGCAGTCGTGGGTTATCCCAATATATTTGAAGCTGGTAACTTGCTCCAGTGGTAGGTGGTGACTGTTGAGGATGCTCAGGCATGCCCCCTTAACTTTGTTTTGGGGGTTGGCGAATAACATCACCTTAGTTTGTTTTGTAATCAATTATGAGTTTGTGGAGTGCAAACCAGAACTCTGTGTTGGGGAAGCTCTTTTGAAGGGTGTTTTCAAGGGGGAGGGGGTCACTGTGACTGCAAAGGATGACAGCATCATCTGTATAGAAGAGCAGATTGCTGGAGCAGGCTTGTGGAAGGGTGTTGAGGAAAAGGCTGAAGAGAAGAGGACCAAGAATAGACCCTTGGGGGATGCCAAACTGAATGGGTAGGTTGAAGGAAAGAATGTTAAGGATTTTGACATGCTGCATTCTCCCACTTCGGTAATTGGTGAACCAAAAGGTGGCCTCCTGAGAGAGACCTGTGGTAGGGAGGGCAGCTACTAAGAGGGCATTATTAGCTGTGTCAAAAGCTTTCATAAGGTCAATTTAAATAGACCCTATGATGTGACTAGGGTCAAGAGCTTTATGGATAAAATCAGTAAATTCAAGAAGGGCTGAGGTGGTGCTGTGCCCCTTCCTGAAGCCATGTTGCTGCTGGCATTGCAGATTGTACTTCATGAGGTATTCAGTCAGTTGATCAGATATGATCCTTTCCAAGACTTTAGACAGAGAGGGAAGGATGGATATTGGGTGGTAGTTGCTGTGGGAGGTCCTATCACCACTCTTGTGGACTGGAGTCACTACCGCAGCTTTCCACTGTTGAGGGAATTGTCCTAGACAGAGGGACAGATTTAGTAGTTTGGTGAGAGGGGATATAATGGCGTCAAGTGTGAGGTGTAATAGCTTGAGTTCCAGAGTATCACTACTCAATCTGAATTTCCCAAGAACTCACTGGATGTACTTCTTGGCTTAAGGTGGGAAGACAATCTGGAAATGGGAAGGGGGTAGAAGTGGGACCAAGACTCAAATGTATGACAGATGAATTAGGAGGATTAGAGAAGAAGTCGGGGGGAGGACACCACTAAGGTCTGTAAAGACGGTGTTAAAGGTGTCAGCTATGAGCTTGGGCTCTTGGGTTATGACACCATTAGCATTTAACATGGACAGGGGAGAAGTGTTGGGTTTATCAGTAAGATTTTTTAAGTTATCCCAGAATTTCCTCACATTCTCCAAGGTGAATGAAAGGCTATCTTTGAAGTGGGCCACTTTAGCAAAGGGAGTCTCATGGGTGCAGGCGTTCCTGGTGGTCTTGTACCTCTGCCAGTCTATAGGGCTGCCAGTGGCCCACACTTTTTACCAGATGTGGTCCTGTGTGGCCATAAGTTTAAGGAGTGGTGATCAAGGGGTTGCTGGAGCCTTTGAATACCCATTTTCTAAAAGGTGTGACGATATCACAGGTCATATTTAAAGTGGAGATGAAAAAGGCCAAGGCATAGTCAATGCTGTTGGCTGAGGCAAGGGGGGACCAATCACAGTGTAGAAGGTAGTCCTGGAACAGCTTTAGCCATCCTTTTTTGAGGATATGACTATATGATGGTTTTACAGGGAGTTTGGGGGAGTGGTTTGACCAGTGACAGAGAACTGGAGAGTGGTCACTGAGCAAGTTAGGTAGTACCTCAGTGTTTGAGAATCACTCCAGGTGGTTAGTAAATATAAGGTCTAATAGGGTACTATTGCTGGTCCTGTAGTTGACCCTTGTGGGAGAGGTCACAAGCTGAGATAGATCTAAGGCAGCGGCACCTTCCCTGAATGGGCTGGCTTAAGGGGACAATGAATTAATGTTAAAATCAATCAGTAAGACTACCTCGGAGTGATTGGGCAAGTTGGAGATGCATTCCAGGACAGAACTGAAGCCATTTGTGATGTCTCGAAGGGGGATATAAGCAGATAGTTCTGTAAGTGATTTACCTTTCTTGCCTATTGCAATTTTGACTGCCAGTGTCTGAGCACTATTCCCAGAGGAGAGTTTTGGAAGGACATGCCCCAATAGTGAGTGAATTAGATAGATGGCACATTCCCCCTTTTTCCCATGTCTATCTTCTCCAAAGAGTGTGTACCCATTTAGGGAAACAGCAGAGTCTGGTATCTTGGGGGACAACCAGGTTTTCACCACAGCAAAGACGTCTGGTCTGTGTTGTTGGAGGAGATCAATTTTAGGCAGTAGGCTGCAGATGTTAACAGAGACAAACTTGAGACCATTCAAATTGCTGATGGTGGGAAAGGGCTGTGACCCAGGCCCTGGGTTTGGGTGTACATTACCAGACAGCAGTATTAGGAGAAGGCATTGATGAGTTATAATGAATCTTAGCAGCTTGAGATTGGGCCCAGTTCTTCTAATGGAGGCCCTATTCTTAGAAATTGGTAATGGGAGGGATGGGGGTGTGAGGCCAGAAGTAGTGTGGGGTACTAAGAGCAGCAGATTGGCCCAATGAGATTAGGAAAGAGATACAGCACTGTACTTACAGTACCAATGTCCCACCAGGCTGGAGCTATGTGCGGTAGGATAGGGGTTGGTATGGATCTTGTGCTTACGGAAATAGCGGGGTAGGCAAACATTAAGAGACTAAGCGGCAAGATAAGGCATGCAAGGTGCTCCATGATAGTAGGAGCTTAATGTAAGGACAGATAGGGTAAGGAAGGGTGATAGCAAAGTAGTGCACTTGATTATGAGATAAAAAGTGTGTGGGTTAGGAGGCTATTGGTGCCCTAATAGATAGAAAGTTTCTGCAGAGGGGCTGCTCATAATCGATAGGCAAAAGGGGGAACAAAAAGGGAAGCTATCGTAATGCCTCTAGTGGCCAACTCTTATAACGAGCAAATAGAAAATCGGGGGAAAATAAAGCTCTGAAGAAATAATAAGCACTGAACAAGTCTTTCAGGGCCAGCACTGATAGCAGAGAGCAGTGAAAGCTAACAGAGAAAAAAGGCACCAAGATTTAAAAATCCTGGTCCCAGTATTTTCTTGACATGCTGTGGATGAACCTGTACCTTCTGGGGAGTGCAGGGATGAGCTGCTCAGCGAGTGGATGGCACTCTGCTGGAGCCACCAGGGCATGAGTTCCAGGGAACCTGGAGCCCGGTGAGGGTCTGGTGAAAGCATTGCAAGGTCACAGAAGGAGACAGAGATTTAAGCACAAAGTGCACAAAGCTAGACTGTGCAAGATGACTCGGGGGAGGGAATTTCAGATGGGGTATGGATTGGGTAGGAGTATCAGGTTTTAAACTGATTCACAAGAATAATGACTTTATTGACTGATTATTTTCACTTTTATGCTCTCTTTAGCTCTCTCCCATGTTGCAGCCCAGAGGTTCATAGTGCCCAGAAGAACAAGGCCGTGAACATTTGCAGACAAGAACCTTTGCACATCCCAGCAGTTTTACCGTGTGACTAATTGAATATGTTTTGCAATATACAGTACTATAAAGCTATCAGTTACATTACTAACATTGAGAAATTAAATTACAGAACTTAATTTTTAATCTAATTTTCAGGTTTTTTTAATTGTAATTCTCTGCACGTGTGTACTGAGACAGGTTTGAATAAGACTCTGTCCCATTTGTTATTCAGAGAGAGTTAAAAGCAAGGATCTGTTCTGCCCTGTCTTTTCCTGTCACTTGTCTGTCTTTGGCTGTCTGATTGCACAATCAAGTGTTCTTGTGGCACCTAGGAACTGGCCATTTCAATGGTCCCACAATTCCCCCGCAGTCTCCTCCCTTTACCTGCTGTTTCTATTTCTTTTTTTCTTCCTGTGCTTCTCCACTGTTAAAAAAATATATGTGAATCTCTATGTGAAACTGGTATCCCTTGGTTTGCAAGTGTTTATATTTTCAAAATGATTGCAGAAAAGCTGTTTGGGTTTATTATGAAAGATGATCTGTAATTCAGGGGGTTGACCTTGAAATGTACAGTAGTTTGGCCTTTACAAGCTTGTTTAATGACGCTGGCAACAGGAGAGCAGCCCTGGGGCAGAATATTTTATTTTGTTGCACCTATCCAGACTAAATGGAAGTTTTCAGGCTGGTCACAAGAAGGAAATTGACAAAATATTGTTATATGTTTTATGAAAAACAGGATGCAGAACTTAAACTGCCAGGCAAAGACATCATATAGCAAGAGCAATGCTTTGGATTTCCAGATTTAGAGATACTCTCAAAGGCAGGACTTTGTCTGTTTGAACTGCCTATATCAAGAGCAATCCTGAATAATTTGTATTTCTTTTTTATTTTATTGCTGTTAATAATAATAAAATGCCACTTGCAAATTTTAAAAATTATCCTGGTCTGCCTATCCTTCCTGACCTATGTCTCTATGAAAGTTGACATCCCAGTCTGTATATCAGCAGGATATTACATGACAGGGAGACAGAGTATTATTCCACCATTGAAAAAGAATGCCTTGCTGTGAAATGGGCATTGGAGTCCCTTAAATTTTGTGTGCTAGGAGCTGACTTTGTACTTACAACTGATCACAATCCTCTCTGTTGGCTTAACCAAATTAAGGATACAAATTCCAGAACAACAAGGTGGTACCTGGCACTGTAGCCATTTCAATTCAAAGTGATGCACAAATCCAGAAAAGAGAACCAATGCTGATTTTCTGTGAAGATATTGTTCAGGAAATGAGAATTCAGAAGTTTGAAAAAATGTGTCTGCTTAAACTGAAAAGTTTGTTGTAAATGGTCTCCTTAAAAGGGGGATACTGCATATACAAAGAACTGTTATTATATAAAGCAATGTTAAAAGAGAAATAAAAGAAGGTTTGGGAAACTTTTTTTTAAAGAAGAGAAAAAAACAGTTATCCTCTTAAGAAGGGGGGGTATGTGACAGGATTGAATAGGACACTGTCCCATTCATTATGCAGATAGAGCCAAAAGCAAGGGTCTGTTCTTTCCTCTCCTTTTCTGTTTCTTTTCAGTCTTTGCCTGTCAACACAATCAAATTGTCTTGTGGCGCCTAGGAACTGGCCACTCCGATGGTCCTACAATCCCCTCATCTCCTTTTCTTGTCTTGCTGTTTCTATTTCTTTCTTCCTCTGCTGGCTTCTCTGTGGTTAAACAAACATATGTGAATCCCTGTGTGAAACTGGGACCCTTTGGTTTTCTAATTTATATATGCATATTGATGAAATAATTGCAGAAAAGATCTGGGTTTATTAGGAAAGACAATCTATAATACAGGGGTTTTGACCTTGAAATGTAGTTCGACCTTTACAAACTCATTTACAAAATTGTCAACAGGAGACCAGCCCTGGGACAGAATGTTCTATTTTGTTACACCTGTCCAGACTAGATGGACTTTTCAGGCTGGCCATGGAAAAGAAATTGACAAAATCTTGTTACATTTTTTGTGAAAAAAAAGATGCAGAAATTAAACTACAAGGCAGACATCATAGGAAAAGAGCAATGTGTTGGTCTTCCAGATTTAGATTTAGAGATTATCTCAACTGTAGGACTGTGTCTGTTTGAACTGCCTGTCTCAAGAGCTATCCTGAACAATATTTATTTTATTAATTATTGTTATTAACAGTAGTAAAATACTATTTGCAAATTTTAAAACTTTTCTTGGTCTACCTATGCTTCCTGACCTATGCCTCTATGACATATACTTAGTATACACTTTCACTGATAGTCACATGTTTTAACTTCACCCCTGGTTTGACAGTTTTGAATGTGTGGACACTTTCCCTTGAACAGGACCACTATTTGCTGCATTAGTACCTATGTGCAGTGCCATTGATAAAGCGCAATAATTGTATGAAATGCATTAGGCAACTGTTCCAGTGGTGGTTTGTAAATATTTTTTTGTACAAGAGACACTTGAATAAAAGGATTTGAGCCCCAGTTCCTTGGCCTGTGGATTATTACTCAGCGGTGAGTGCCACAATCTCTGTTTGCTGTAGTGGAGAATAATAAACTATGGACTAATAAAATTCAAGATCCGGATAACAAAAATTCACATAATCTAAAAACAAGACTCATCATTTGATGGATTTTCTTAATAAAATGCAAAACATGGGGTTCAAATGATAGGGCCCTATTCATCACTACTCATAAATACCTAAAACATTCAATTGGCTCAGTGGCTTCAACATTTAAACCAGCAAAAGTCAGGTCCACATCAATGTAATTCCTGGAGCCAGTAAACTGCATAAATGTTGCTTTTTTAGTACTTAAAATCAACTTCCTGACAACAAACACTGTTTAAAAGAGCTAAAATTATCCTGGACCCTCTCCTTCACCTCATTCAGCAGGTAGCTGGTGTTAAATATGACCATGTCATCATTGTAGAGGATTACTTCTGAAGATTTACAGGATGCAGGCATCAAATTTAAAAACAACAAATACAGAAGGGGACCCAGGATGGACCCCTTGGGCACCCTACAACCAACTGAAAAAAAAACTCTTACAAATGACCCTGTGCTGAAGTTCAATGCCTCCTTTCAGCAAGACAAATCAGAAAACCATTTAATAACATGAGATGAAAAACATGACTCGACGAGAGAATCAAACAAGAACTTATGGTCCACATGGTCGAAAGCCTTGGTGAGGTCTACAAATACTACTGTTGCATAGTGTCATTATCAACAGCACTGTGCACACAGCTGGTGAATCTCATCAAGGCTAAAGCATCCAGGGTTTGTTAGTGACAGAATGTATAATCCCCAAACATTAATGAGAATAAGTTTTGCCATTTTTAAGTTGTATATGTGGTAAAAACTGTAAAATACTTTTTGTCATTTTCCCAAACTTTTTGCTATCTGCTACAGTAAAAACAATAAAACTTTAAATTGTGAAATTTAATGTGCTGCTGAAGTTTGGTGTGGAAGGAATTCATTTCACACCTTGAACATCACATAGGAAACATCGTGGGCAGAGCAATGCAGAAGTAATGCTGCAAACAACAACATCACAGCAGACCCAACAACGCAGAGTGCAAATTCTGCCAAACCCCAAGCAAAGTGGAGCACCACAGCAGCAGCAGTGTAGGGGCACACAGGGCACCGTACTGACAGGAGATGCCAGCATTGCCAAAACCATGAAGTTGCCAGCAGGGCTGCAAAACTGGACATACAATGGGGCCACAGGCCAATGGCAAGACAGGAAACAACACAGGACCCATGGTGCGAGAGGCAGCCAGTGCACAGAGGGAGTCAGAATGTGCACAGTGTGTCAGACAGTCTCCAAGATGGGGGGTACAACCACAGGTGAGCAAGCCACAGGGCCTACTGGTAGGGACCCAGACCACACAGGGGGTACAATGGTCTGAATGCCTCCACAGGGTCACATGGGTGACCCAGCCACATAAGGGGTATGTATCACACAAGGAGAGGGGCAATGGGACAGGGGCAGGAGGAATACACCAGGACAGGACACCTCCACCCAACAATGCACTATACACAGCTGCAAGGGTAAAGGGCCTCACAGGGGTAACACCACAGCATGAGGACTGGTCCTGCACCAACACAAACAAACGATGTACACTGTGTGTGCCTCAGACCTGCCAACGGATGCCAGGACACACATAGGGTGGGGGCATGGCACCACATCATAGATATAAAGCTAATAGGGCACACCTGTGAGCAGGGCATGGGTAGCCAGGGCAGGTGCTATGAATCCCACACCCAGTGGTGATCCCATAAAGCAGCACATCACACAGACCACACTGAGGTGCATGGGAGAGCCACGCAGAGCAACACAGTGTGGGAGACACCTGAACAGTCCACAGAAACATGCCACTGCAGTTTGTAAACAGCCAAAAGGGAATGACCCTACTGCAATATGAGGGCTACCTGTACTACAAGGAGTGGAACCTAGCAGAGCAGACATATTGAAAGTGCACAGAATATTACAGGGATAAATGCCCTGGGCATGTCCACACTGCAGGGGAGGAGGTCACCAGGGTGGTAAACAGCCACAACTATGTACCCAACCATGGGGCCATAGGTGTCCGGGAGGCCATCACTGACATAAAGCAGAGGGCCCTGCAAACAGTGAAGACACCCCACCAGGTGGTGGAAACATGCAGTAGCAACATACCCACTGCTGTGTCTGTTAGACTGCCCAGCATACACCACCTGAAAAGGAGTGTCCACCGTGCATGGACGACTGCAGTCAGCAACCACCCCTGTCAACATCACTAGAGGACTTCAACGTCCCAGACATGTACAGTGTGACACACGATGGTGCCCAGTTCCTGCTCCATGACAGTGGTGGTGCCTCCAGAATACTAATATACACCACTGACAAGAACCTTCAGCTGCTGTCACAGTGCCAAGTATGGTATGGGGATGGCACATTGAAGACTGCACCACCACACTTTGCACAGCTCTACACCATACATGGGGAGCAATACTGCACTGTAGTACCCACTGTGTACCCCCTGTTGCCAAACAAGACAGGGGTGACATACACAAGGGTATTCGCCACAGTGAAGGAGCTCTGAGAGGACCTCAAGCCATCTGTGATGGTCACGGACTTCAAGCAGGCTGTGATTAAGTCCATTGGCACAGTCTTCCTGGATGTTAGCCATCATGGCTGCTTCTTTCACCTGTGCTAGGCCCTGTGGAGGAAGGCCCAGGAGGTCCCTGAGGCTGTGCACCACTACACCAAGGATGAGCACTTATCGCTCCATGTGCACCTGCTGCCCACACTTGCCTTCATCCCCCTAGGGGAGGTGTCCACTGTCTTTGAGGTGCTCAGGTCATTTGAATTCTTCATCACACATGATGAGCTTCTGGCACCGATAGTGGACTACTTTGAGGACATGTGCATAGGGCAGCCCATCCATGCCGGTGTCTGCAGCCAGCCCCTGTTCCCATTGACCTGTAGAGCTGTTATGATATGGCCAGGACTGGCAGTGCCTGGACCTGTAACTCAGTGGAAGGGTGGCACTATGCCTTCAGCACCCTCATGGATGCCTGTCACCCCAGCCTGTGGAGGTTCACTGATGCCCTGAAGTCAGATCAGCAGCTCAATGAGCTGAAGATTGAGCAATGCATCATTGGGCGCTATACACAACCATCATGGAAGCAGTTCAGGGATGCAACAGACTGCATACAGCACACTGCTGAAGAGTACAGCACCAAAACCACATATGACTATTTACATGGCATCACTCATAATTTCCAGCTGCAGGTCTGACCAGGTACATGCCAGTGGCTGCAGCCAATGGATATGGAACACAAACTACCGTGACATATGAGGGTGCAAGTGACTGCCAGACACCTGTACTGTGTGCTACCACACACACCTGGGGGGGTGCAACCGGTGTTGGTTGATGGGTTACTATGCATCGATGGGGGGGTGCTGCCCATGTTGATGTGTGGTTGATGTTCTGCCTGGGGGGGATGCTGTTGCTAATATGTGGTTATTGATCTTCACATGTGGGTATTGATATGTGCAGGGGGGTTCATGTGCTGATATACGGGTATTGAACTGCGCATAGGGGTTCATGTGCTGATATGTGGGTATTAATATGTGCAGGGGGGATGCCTGCACTAGTATGTGGTTTCTGACCTGTCTGGGGGGATGCCTGTGCTGATGTTAGGAAATTGTGCTGTCTGTGCCAGGGGTGGTGCCTCTGTAACTGTGGGGGCTGTGCACCAATACTGCTGAGGGGGTGCACCAGGTGGTGTGGATGTCTGCACGCCAGCTGCAGTGAGGTGTGTGGGGTGCACCACACCTGTGGTGGTCACTGCCACTGCAAGTGCATGTGGTAGCTGCAGTGGTACCATGTCCATGCCTTACACAGAAATGGTATGGCATCCAAGGGGTGGTGCATGTCTACATCTGTGCCTTGCTGGGGCTGCATGTTATACCAGTCACTGTCCTGTGCACTGACTGGTCCTGCATTGGTGGCAGGTATGTGTCATGTTCACTGGTGTTGCGTGTTAGGCTTGCTTGGTGTCTGCAGGTGGGGGCACTGTGTGTGTTGTGTTGCTATGGCCTTCTGCCACTGTCATTAAACACTTTGTGCATCATTTTCTCCACATCTGGTGGTTAGCCTGTTGTGACTTGGCCAATGGGGTATATGCCTGGCCAAATGTTGCTCCTGGGCCCTGGCAGGCTGGCATGGGTCCAGGCCACTGCAGCCCATGTCCATGCAGGCATGCCAACAATGTGCATGGCCCTAACTCATCCTGTAGCCATGTGTGTTGGTGGCTGTGCTATCTCTGCATGCCTGTGCGGGTGGCGGTGCCCACCTGCACTGTGAGATGCCCCTTGTCCACCTGTGGCTCTTCTGCCACATGTCGTGTCCCCCATAGACATGCCCATGCACATCACAGCTGGCCATAGACATGTGGGGGCACATTCCCCCAATGTTCTTGCCATGCCCCCCTCATCCTACTCTGTCATGTGTACTGTGGAGTGTGCATGTTGTAGTGGGTGGCAGCAGCATCTGGCTGCTGAACTGTTGCATGGCAATCCTGCAGCTGCTGGTGGTCCACCACTGGGCACACATCTCCTTGAGCCCCATGGATACCGTGGAGGTCACTATCTGGGGTCTTCCCCCTATGGGCATCCTTGCTTGGTGGCAATCATGGGGGGCATGCAGGCCTCCCACTCAGGTGCCTGGCCCCTGACACCATACCATATTTGCACCCCTGTGCTCTGTGCAGACACAGGTGCACCCTACTGTGCTGGTGTCCTTGTGTGTGCAGCGGCCATTGCTGCCCCCTGTGGTTTTGTGCCAGGTGCCATTGTCCCCTGACTCATGTTGAGCAGCAGCATTTCTGGCGTGTGTTGTGTTGACCACCTTTGTTTGGGCATTCACTGTTTGCCCCTGCAGTCTGCATTCCTACACTGTTCTGGGCCATGTTTGGGTGTGCCAGTGGCATTTGCACATGTGTGGCGTTGTCCGCCCTTGTTTTGGCAGTCGCTGTTTGCCCCTGCGGTCTGTGTCTCTGCACTGTTACTGGCCATTTTCTGTTGTGCCAGCAGCATTGCGGTTGGCGATGTTGTTGCTGCTTCATTCCTGTCCGCAATGTTTTTTCTCGCACTGTTAATGGCCCAAAGCAAGGAATTCCTAGGGGTTTAGATATCTTAATTTCTGGTAGTTTTGTAATAAGCTTTAAAAAATGGGTTCTGAGTATGCACATTTGGTAAAAATTGTATCCCGTCAAGACTGCACATCCAAAAAAACATGTGGCCAGATAAACATATTTTGGGAAACTGTTTTCACAGGCTTGTTCTAATAGCTTCCAATTTGCAATTCAAAATTAATTTCAGGAGGATGTTATCTCAGAAATTTTGCTAAAACCCCTTGCAAATTCATCCTTGTGAATTTTATTTATTTATTTTCATGGTGCTGACATATGACCGTAATGTTTTTCCTTTCACGGTTTTGACACGGAACAGGAAAAAATTGGTATAGGAGATAATGTACTATGTGTGCAGAACACATTTCTATGTAATCCAATGGGTTGGTGATTTGCAACTTTGTGTTTAAGTGTGTGTGTGTGTGTGTGTGTTTTGCTATAGGGTGTGAGAAAAGTATAAATATGTACATATCGGAAACTGATTTGGTGATGTAGAATGGTGTGGAAATATTTCCTAGGGATTGCCAGGAGTATACTTTAACTATCATATGCAGGTGCACTTTCTTTTCTTTTTTTTTCCCCCACTTTTTCTTGGTTTCTTTTGTTATTTGCTGCATATATTTTATGTATCTGAATAAGTGTATTTGGATACATAATGAAAAATAAGTATTACAAAAAATATAACTTTAACCTCTGTGTAGTATTTTACATGATTCTTAACTGTATATTTGAATGAATTGGTATTTTTTAACATTTAAAATTGTTTCCATAGATCAGAGGCAAAAGTATAAAGGTCTAAATTGTTACAGTTGGCATAGGGATGTAGGATGGCCTGGAAGGATTTCCTAGGGGGTCAGGAGTATAAGGTTTTATTAATTTTTAAAATATTTAATTTTAAGTTTTATACTAATTTATATTGATAACTGATGAGTTGCTGTTGTAACTGCAGCTAGTTACTAATATAGACTGGTATATTTAGCCTAAAGATTTAAAATAGAAAACATATTTAGCAACAGAGAGTGCAAAGTTGGTGACACACTATTTTTAAAGTCCCCCATCACCACACTATAACTTTGTTTCACCCAAGTTACAATTATCCATTCTAACCCTGTCCACTCATGCAGTCAAAATTCACTAATTTACTCCACAAACAGGCAGCCTATAACTGTGTCATAAAAGTAAAACAAAAAAAAATAAATAAACATATTCAGCCATTGGGAACAAGGGTTGAGGTGAAGTGGTGGTTATACTTTGTTGAGAGTTTTTTTTATTTAATTTTCCACTCAGGAGTATAGCCTAGCCTGTTCATGAGGGAACCGTTGCATCATAAACTTATTTTATTTCCCCTTGGGAGCCCTGCCTGCCTTGCTGTCGAGGGGGTCACTGGATGGTAACGTTTATTTTAATTTCCCCTATGGAGCTCTGCCTGCCCTGCTTCCAAGGGGGGACAGAGAAACCTTTTTTTTTTATTTAATTATTTTCACCTTGGAAGTAATGCATACCTTGCCCTGAGGGGACCATCCCTCCAGCTAGCAAAGATGGCATCTATCTAGTACCCTCCGCTCTCCTCCATGAACAACTGCCAATTGCAAACTGTAGTACAAAACAGCAATCATAGAAAATAGAATGCCTGTTTTAATTTACTATTATTGGTATTTATGATGTAGTTGCAGATGGTGGTCATTCATGGAGGAGAGAGAGAAGGCCTTTAGCCAGCCACCATATGTGATGGATGGGGAGAAGTTCCCACAGGAGCAGGGCAGGCAGCTACCTAAAGGGGAAAATAAATAAAAAAGGGGTTCTGTGTCCCCCCAGGAGCATGACAGGCAGTGCTTCTGAGGGAAACATTAAATAAAAAAAAACAATATGTTCTGCCTCCACCCAGGGGCAGTGCAGGAAGTGCTTCCAGTAGGAAGTAAAAAACACATTTTTAGTAAGTTGGGGGATGTCCCCTCAGTAGCAGGCAAGACAAAAACATGCAGTACTGCACTCATGAAATTCCTCAGTAACTCTCATTGAACTCTAACTGAGCATTGGCCAAAAATGAAACAAAGTTCTTATAAATGTCAGCTGAAATTCTGGTTTATTGTGAAAGTCAGTGAGACAAGCAAATTATCAGTCTATACAGGTGACCACTAGCTCCGGTGCTTTGCTCATTAGGGCTTCATCAGGGAGGTTGCTAGTGGTAAGAGCTACCTCACATTTATACCATATACCCCAACAGAGAAGAGTCCTGATAGGTCAATGTTAATTACGTACTGGTACCTGATGGGGTATTAATTAAAAAGTACTGTGTAAAGTACAAAGTGACATAAATTTAAATAGATAGACGGTAGTAACTAAGTAAGTAAAATGTTATTTATAAAGCACCCATACCTGGAGGCTCTAGGTGCTGTACAAAGTAAAATACACAATAATAATGTAGCCCAGGTGCTATGTGCCAGTGGGTAACGACCCCTGCCTGTTGACTACCACACAGGTTAAGAGGCCTGGGTTCTGTTGTGATGGTGATTGGGAGGTCTATCACAGCATTGAAATTAAATAGTGCAGTGCCTCCACCCAGAATAAGATAACAGCGGGCCAGATGACTGTTTAGTGCAAACCCCTGGGATGCTGTACCTACCCACCTCCCCTTCCAGGCACCCCACACATTGAATACCACATTGTTTACCAATCCTGTAAAACACATATACTTAATAGCTATAACTAATAATATGTTCACAACCCAGAAATTTCCAAGAACAAAACACAGCTTTATTTTTCGGGGGGGGGGGGCTACGGAAGGGGTACCTGGAGAAAGGATGACTGCTAAGGAGAGAAAATGGTTAAATTTGTTAACAGGGCCCATAGCCCAGAACATCAGAAATGCCAACCCCCAAGTGGTACCAGTGCAAACCCCCTATGTCTTGTCTGTCCTGACTGAGTACCCAGATTTAATGCAGACCTGCTAGATGCCGCGGGTTGGCCGGCACTGGGGCCCTTGGAGAAGTTCTTTCTAAAATGCTAGTTGGTTTAAACTTACTCCCCTTTTGACAGGGCAAGCTCTGGGTTACTCATGGTTCTGCGGACTGAAATTCAGCTACTGGCACTGTAGGTTCAGGTGATCCAGGAACAACTTATCTGAGGGGCAGCAAGCAAATAGGCAGTGAATACTGGTCTGGAAGATGAAGCAATGGCTAGAAACTGGTCAACCTTGGACTTGCTTGAAGATTCTTGCAGCTTGTCACCTTCAGCCCACCCAGTAGGTCAGATTACAGAGAACTCATGCAAAGCCTACCAGGCTAAAAGGAACCCAAACCCAGGCATGACCTCATGGTTCAGCTCCCCTTATGAGTCCAGAGTGCCCTAGCACTCAGGTGCACACCTGTGGACCCCTGCAGCCCAGTCTGCCTCACTTGATAGGGTTTTTCAGGTTCTCTACCTGGCTCCAAGTTGCAACTGTGAAGATTGCAGTTTCACCATTTCTAAACAGCAGAAAGCAGCTCCGGTGGGCAGCAACAAGTTCTCTAACTTCTACCTTACCAGTGGCTTTTTGGCTAGTGACGCACAGTGCCTGGAGCAGACCTCCACCTTTCCACAGATGGATTTAAGCAAGCAAACAGGTTCCTAAGCTCTGGATACCGGCCAACCTTTTTTCCTCCAATGTCCTCAGATTCAGGCTGATGTGCCCGTGTTAGCTCTGGCACACACAATTCCAATTAACCCCTTTCACAGGCTCAGGGTTCTCCATACTGATGCAGGCTCACTGCAACACTGGATCTCCAAAACCACCAGGAGCTTTCACCAAATACCTCGGACATTCAGCTGCAATATCACAGTTCTTCAGTCAGAGAAAATCCTTTTTTCTGACTCTCGAACAATTGACCGATTGACCAATTAAGCCCTGTAAAAGGCCTCTTGACTCGATCAGAGCCCACTCCGGAACTGCCCAAACTGCCCAAAGTTCCTGAGGTTTCACATGAAAATCCCAGCTTCTGATTAGTTAGATCCTGCTGACAATCACAAATGTTAATAGGCATTAATCCAGTTCGATTATTGATTGGCAAATGGGTTTTGGCACCTGGAGGAAGGTTCACACCCCTCCCAGAAAGCAGTTCACCAGTCTTTGGGTGCTTAAGTATTTGATTGGCTAGACCAGGGGGCCATGATGTCAAAGATGACTACTACAGTGCACAGTCCCATACAGTTTATCAGCAGTTCCATCTTAATAAAGCTCTTGCAGTCAAAAGATAGTTTGTATAAACAGTCTCCCCCTTATCCTAAAGTAGCTTTTGCCCCTGATCAAACAACTGCAGATTTGTATTTCTAGACATTTTAGTTTGTCCATCACAGCTGCCCGATAGACACAGTCCCCCCAGGCAGCAGGCAGCACATTAATATTCATGAAATGGCTCATATATATAAGAACCCCCCCCCTCCGGTTCTGTGTGCTTATAGGTGCTCTCAAACAAAACATTCTAACCACTCCTTACATGCCTCCTTCATATGTGTGACCCCAAACAACTTACTTTGGGGGTAAAGAGCACCAGAGAGGCATCAGGGTGACCACTACAGTGGTCTGAAAACAATGGTGTGCTCCTACGCTTGCGGTGACCCCACCAGCACTCTTAAAGTGTCAGACTCAATGGTGGCTCCACAATTACTGCTCCTGTAGCCCCAGAGGACTCCAAAACATCATGGGGGCTGGATGGAAACTCAAAGGACCCTCAGGACCTGGGACTCGGTGGTGGGAGTCAGCAGGGGCCAGGATCAGTAATAGGCTCCTGGGACAAAATAGGTAAGCCCCTCCTGCAAGGGGGGGGGGCTTACAATAAAATATCATAATACAAAAACAAAATTAAGATATAAAATGTGGCAACCAAACTATTTTCACCATGAAAATAATTAAAACCTAACATCATTAAAGAATAACAGCAGACCATTAATCTAAGTAAAATGCTTCCTTAAATAAATGAGATTTTAGACCCCTTTTAAAAGCTTCCAATGATGAGACCTCTGTCAATGACCTTGGAAGTGAGTGCCACAGGGTCAGACCAGTGATAGAAAATGCATGCTCACCAGATGATTTCTGTTGGTCCTTGAGAACTCCCAAAAGCCCTTCTTTGGAGGAATGGAGAGGGTGGGAGGGCTAGAAGAGAGACAGGAGGTTCCACAGGTAGCAAGGCCCCAGGTTATGTAAAGCTTTGTAGGTCAGCAAGCTGACCTTGAAGGCAATCCACCACCTTACCGGCAGCCAGTATAGACCATATAAGACAGCATTATATGGCAGGTCTCAGGAAGACCAATCAACAGCCTGGCTGTCATGTTCTGTACCAGCTTCAGGGGATGCAGGGCACCTCCCTCCTGTTAGCCCCAGGTACAAGGCATTGCAATAGTCTATCCTAAATGTCACAAAGGCATGTATTAGTGAGGGCAGGTCATCAGAAGGGATAAAAGGTTTAATCTGGGTCATATTCCTTAAGTGGTAAAAAAACCACTTTGGACAACAGCTGACACCTGAGTCGACTGCTGTCAAGGATAATGCCCAGATTTTTCACCTTAGCTGAGATGGTCAACTGGGAGTCATCATGTGTTATACCGCAGTCCTCCCTGACCAGCCCAGCAGCTGGCCGATGACCAGGCTCAATTACCAACACCTGTATCTTATTTGGGTTGAGCTTTAGCCATTTGGAGGACATCCAGCTTTGGACCTTGGCCTGGCAAGAATTAAATGCGGAAACTGCATCCTGTTGCCCAGGCACAAAAAACATGTACAGCTGAGTGTCATCTGCATAGCAGAGAAAACCTATGCTGTACCATCTATAATAATGTCACTCAGGGATAGCATATACACCGCAAACAGTATAGGCGATAGGATCGAATCCTGCAGGACTCCACAGGACTGGGGCATCAAAGGACAGGAAAAAATCCCCATCACCACTCTCTGCATCCTACCTGTGAGGTAGGAGTTGAGCCAGTTGAGGACTGTACTGGCCAATCACAGTGATATATATAGAAAAACAACAAGAGCATCTTACTAATTCTAAACATCCACAAGAAAACAGTGCTGATAAGAAAAATAAATGCATGCTAATAACATATCCAACAGTGAATATTACTGAAGGGAGTTCATCTTTTTAATAAAAGTTTTTGACCAGAAAAGGGAGAAGTTCAATGTTAGCAGCATAAGGAGATAGGCAATATCTGGTCCAGTCTAAAAGGTTACAGTCACCCTAAAGATAAATTCCTGGCATCTTAATTGCTACAGGATGTGCTGACTGGAAGATGTCCTGGAAATAAGAATAGGCCAGCCAAAGTTATGCTACTGAGAGAGTTTGGACTTCTCCAAACAGAAAGAGAAAAAGAAAATGAAGAACGTTTGGGAAAAGGGGAGAAGAAGGAGGAAGGGGGAGGGAAGTGGGAGAAAATAAATTATGATGGGAAAGAGAGATTAAATATTAAAATCAAAGAGCAATGTTTACAAAGGGGGTTTGGTTTCACCAATAACATATTAGAAACTGAGGTACAGAGGTTAAATATGTATATTTACAATACAGTTCACAATAGAATCAAGAAACAAAATATTTTACTATTGCAAATCCAGTCATTAAATAGCAGTATTAATAGATATGATTTGAGGTCCCAATCATCATTAATCCCTTGGGGCTTAAGGGAGTTCAGTGTGAACATCCAGTAACTCTCCCTTTGCAATAGTTTTTTTCATACCATCCCTACCTCTGGGGTCCTGTTTTGCCACTTCCAGACCCATAAACTGTTAGCCTTCCAGATTACAATTGTACTGTTCAGGAACTATACAGAAACTGGTGTATTTTCTGTGGGATTCCTAAGTCTACCTATGTGTTCTTGAATGTGTTGTTTGATGGGTCTGACTGAATGTCCTATATATAATTTTAGGCACTGACACCAAGGTACATATACCACAAAGTTGGTACTGCAGTTACTAAAGCATTTCTATTTCCTGTTGATGTCCCCCCAAGAGTAAATGATTTAGCCTGATGATATCTTCAAATATTGTATCTCCCACATCTGTACATTCCTTGTGGTGGTGGAGGCAACCAGTGTCTAGGTACTAATTCACCAGGATTGAGCCTGTACTGACTTCTGATTAGTATGTCTTTCAAATTTGGGGCATTTGAAAAGGCAGTTCTTGGTTTGTCACATATTTCTCTGGTTAGTTTTTGGTCATTGAGAAGTATAAGCCAATCAATACTTTCTAATCAAACCCCTGTTTGCACTGAGATAGAATTATGTTCTGGAATGAAACAAACCGGTTCAATGCATGTAGTTACAGCTTTTTTTGAGGGTGGGGGTGGGTTGCACAAGAAGTATACTTCTGGATTGCTGTTTTGCTTTTCCAAAGGCTGCCTGTAAGATGCATTTATCAGGCAGCAAGTCCTGCCCTACTCAATTGCAAAGTTGTAATTGTATTTACAGAAGGTCCATGCATTTTCAAAGGGTGCTTCAGGTGTGTGGCAAATGTGATCAAATTAAACAGAATCCAGTGTTGCCCCCCCCCCCAACATAGATACATAGATAATGACAGAAGAAAAGGTAGGTCCATAGATGCATCCACTCTGCCCAACCTGCTAAACTACTCTGTGTGACACTTGGACAGCTGGTTCTGATCACTGTATCATGTTTTGTAATATAAAAATGTGTTATGGACTGTCTGTCATGAGAAATGCTGAAACAGCATGTGAGTATGACATGCACACACATAGGTTTTAGATACAAGGTGTTACATGGAAGGCCAGAAGCTAATTACAGAGTAGAACAGGCCTTGATCAAGGATCTCCTATTTGTCTAAGTTAATTATAGGTTTAGCTGTAGCTGCTATGAGGGAAATCATAACATTTTATGGCATTTAGGGAAAGAGTGCAGGATTATGTGACACTGGGGTGAAGTCATAAATTTGTTGATGTCTGTGTGAGAGAGGATACTGCTTATAGATGAAAGGAAATTTACAGACTTGATTGAGGAAATCTCATGGGGAAAGGAGTTTCTGCTAATGTAACCTTAATTATCTTACCTTCTAATATGATAACATATCCTGGGTGTATGATTTTTCATTACCAGAGGAGGAGCTAGGTGACCTCACACAAGGAAGTGGTTAAAGCCAGCTTTTAAACAAGTATTCTGTTTTCCTTCAGAGACTTTTATCTACACTCTGACAAAGAAACATCTTTGAGCACTTTAAGCAAGTATACAGGTAGAGAGAGACAAAATCTAAGTACTGCAGTAGGAATTGCACTGTTAAAACCTTGTTCTTTTAAAATATTTGTATGTTTTGTGATATATGGTTCTGTATTTTATGTTTTACATATTTTATTTTATTTATTTTAGTAAAACTCTATTTTTAGAGCCTACTTGGTCTGTCTTTGAATTTCTTCCTTTAACAAGTGAAATATATATGATTAAAGCAGACACTGTGCATAAGCTTGAATGGTGATACCAAACTGGAAAAAGGTAAGATTAATCTGAGGTCTTTATTAGAGTTTTTAAGGGTTCATTTTGTACACCTGGTTAGGTGCCCGTAGGCAAAGATATTTGGCCCATCGAAGACAGAATTATCTGAACCTGTGCATTGGGTATGCTAGCAAGAGGTTCACAGTTTGAATCCCTCCAGAAGTGAGACCAAATATTGATATAAACCCACAAAACAGACAGGAAGGTTACCTTGTTTCTGTTAACTGTTCACAAGACTGCGCTCAGGGGTTGGCACTTTTGGGATTAGAGGGCTAACCTGCTGAGGGGGTTTGTGACAGATTGGTTGGCAGCGGTGTGGATAAAATTTTGTTTTGCTTTTATTGTTCAGTCTGTCAGCTTGAGACCGTCAGCTCACTTGCAAAGAAAGAAAAAGGCAGTGATTTATTTTTAAGAAAATGGAGACAGAACTATATCACTTGGCATACAGTCAGGTTTCTACCCATTTTTTTCCTAAAGTGCAAGTCAGAGTAGCAGTAGTAAGGGAAGATGGTTTCCAACTACAGCAGGCACCCTGTAGACTATTTAAGGCAGTTGTGCGGGGACAGAGGAGTCCCGTTCAAGGTGAAAGCTAGCAAACAGAACCTAGTGGATGCCCTGATGGTAGCAGATACCCAGAGCACCGAGTCACAGACTGTGACTGAAAGGGACCAAATCTTGAGTGTGGAAGTTCTAGCAGCCAGTGCAGTGTCCAGATCTGATGAGGAGGGCAATAGGGCCACTGTCAGTGAAGGGCCACAGCAGCAGGGGAAGGTCACCAGTATCCTGCATCCAGAAGTACTCAGGCTGCAAATTGAATTGTACAGGATGGAGCTGGAGATCCAGAGGGAGAGGGACCAAGAAAAGCGAGAGGCGGACCATGAGGCAGAGCAAGAACGCCATGAGGCAGAGTGAGAACAAAGAGAAGCTGAACGTGAGGAGCGTGAGCTGCAGAGGAGAAGAAAGAGTGAGAATGATGAGATGCAGACCATGAGGAGCAGAAGCTCCAGAGGCAACACAAACTGGAGAAGCTACGACTCCAACCAGTGGCACCAGAGCAGGTAAGTGGCTTGGGTTTAACTGGGACTAAAGGACTGGGTTACAAATTGAATTCCAAATTAATAGCTGAATTTAAAGAGGGGGAGGATATGAATGCCTTTTAAAATTCTTTTGAAAAGTTTGTATTCAGGCTAAAATTCCTAGAGACTTCTGGAGCTTCCAGCTATCCCTGCTACTTACCGGGAAAGTTTGGGATGCATTGGGTCAAATGGACAATGAGGACAGTGATGATTACAGCAAATTTAAAGCTGCACTGTTAAAAAAATTAGAATTAACTGCTGAATCATACAAAGCTAAATTCCATAAGCTCGGGAGAAGCCCTGACATGAGCTATGAGGAGCTAGCCACAAAACAACGTCAGTTTTTAAAACGTTGGTGGGAAGGAATTGAGGCAAACTCTGTTGATAAAACCGAAATTGTGATTTTGTTCAAACAGGTTTATTGGTCAAGCCCAGCAGAGCTGAAAACCTGGCTGGACTGCCGAGATCCCAAAACAATGCAAGAGGCTGCTGAACTCTCGGACCATTATGCCAAGAGCAGACCTGCTCTGAGAGTGAATGGGGCAGGTGTGGCAGTGCAGAAAGGGAAAAGTGTGCCTTCAGAGCAGCTAAAACCCCCACTGCCTCCACCAAAACCAGTTAGCCCCAGGTTTCAGAGAAAAGATTTCTCTGAAAAGAGAAGTGAATGTTGGTTATGTAAAGAAACTGGGCATATTGCCAGACAGTGTCCGAAAAGAATGAGCAATAATACGTAGAATGGTACTAGAAAAGAAGTGGGTTGTTTGTGTGTCCCTGGGAGCATGCCAGTGAACATGAGGGAACACATGCACCCAGTCATGGAGAATGGTGTACAGACTCAAGGGTTAAGGGACACAGGGGCATCCTTGACCTTGGAAAGGGGGATCTGGTACAGCCTGGTCAGCTTATGCCCAATAAATACATCACTGTACAGGACTTTACAGGTGGGGAGAAAACATTACCCCTCACTAGTGTTCTCTTAAACTGGGGTGGAACAGGGGTAACTGTGCAACAGGTGGCTGCAGCCAAAACATTAGCAGTGGATGTGACCCTGGGCAACAATCTCCAACAGGGGATGGTATGTGCAGTTACCTGTAGCCAAGCGGCATGGGAAAATTGTAGTTCCCTGAACCCCACAGAAGCCATTGTGGAAACCACTGAAAGGCTGGTTCCCCAGCCTGTGTCTCCTGATATGGAGATTAATGAAGAGGGGGTAGAAATTTCCCCAGTGGCAAGTAACCACACAATTACAAAGGGTTACTCTGAAGAGAGAGCAGTGACCCCTTGTCAGAGGGTTGGGATTGACAGTGCTTCTGAGTGCCCTGACACTAGTGATAAGGACCCTAGTTTCACGACTGAAGGGGACCTGTCCCTTGCCTTCAGAATGTGTGAGGGGTTTGCAGCTGCTCAGAGAAGTGACCCTAGTTTAGAGAAGCTGAGGGCTTGGGCAAACTCGGATGGCACACAGGGAGGTGACGGCAGACATAAGGTTTATTGGGAAAATGAACTTATGTATACTCAGGCAGTACAGACAGAGGGAGGGAAGCTAGGCAGGCAGCTTGTCATTCCCCAGGGGTATCGTGAGTGGTTGCTCAAGACTGCACATGATATCCCCATGTCTGGTCATCTGGGAATGGCATGCACAATGCAGTGGTTGGCCCAGAATTTCTACTGGCCTAACTTCACCCAGCAGGTGAAGGAGTAATGCAGGTCTTGTCACCGGTGCCAAGAAATAGGGTAAGCGGGTAAGAAAACCCAAACCACCCTAATTCCATTGCCCATAGTGGAGGAGCCATTCCAGAGGGTGGGAATGGATATTGCGGGACCTTTAAATACCCCCAGCTCCTCAGGGAAGATATTCATCCTGACTGTGGTGTATTATGGCACCCGGTACCCAGAGGCAGTCACCCTATCCTCACTGAGGACAGATAAAGTGGCAGATGCCTTACTTGGGATTTTCTCCCGTCTTGGGTTTCCACAGCAGGTTATCACCGATTGAGGGGGGTTCCTTCATGTCAGACCTTATGAAATGTTTAAGGGAGAAGTGTTGGGTGGTGTAGAGATGCATGACACCATATCACCCACAAGCCAATGGGCTTGTGGAAAGATTACGAACATACGAAATTTACCAACAGATAAAGGCCTAGAGGTCTATCAAGTCTGCTCGAATGTGCAGCTAGCACCCCTTATTCTGCAGCTGCCCCTCCCTTCCACCCTTCCCCTACATTAACCCTCCCCCTTGTCCTGTCCCATCCTCGTTTAAAGCAGTCCACTGTTCTACTGCATACCACTTCAGCAGGTAACGCATTCCACCCAGCCACCATCCTCTCTGTAAAAAAGTGTCTCCTTATCTCCCTCCTGAACCTTCCTCGCTCCAGTCTCATATCATGGCCCCTGATGGCCCTCCCCTCCCTTACTTTGAACAACCCCTCTGTACCTGTCTTGTTTATTCCTTTCATGTATTTAAAGGTTTCAATCATGTCACCCCTGTCTCTCCTCTCCTCTCCTCCAGTGAGTACATGTTCAACTCCTTCAAACCCCTCTCGTATGATAAGTCCCCCAGCCCCTTGATCATCTTTGTCACTCTGCGCTGCACCCCGTCCAGTAACTTAATGTTCCTCTTCAGATACAGACACCAGTACTGCATGCAGTACTCCAGGTGTGGTCTAACTAATGACCTATACAGTGGCAGAATGACCTCCTCCCTCCTCGAGGATATACCCCTTGCAATACAACCCAGCATTTTGTTGGCCTTTGCAGCTGCCTTACTACATTGTACCGAGTTGTTCATTGACCCTGTAATGAGCACACCCAGATCCTTCTCCTCCTCTGTCTGGGCTAGCTGCACTCCCCCTAGCTGGTAACTCCTCCTTCAGTTCTTCATCCCAAAATGCAGCACTTTGCACTTTTTGGCATTAAAGCCCAGTTGCCAGGTGTCTGACCAGGTTTCAAGCTTTGCCAGATCATCCTGCAACCCCTGCCATCCCCCAGGTCATCCACCACCGCACCTACCTTGGTATCATCAGCAAACAGACTGATCTTGCTCTTGATGTCCCATGATATGTCTGCAATGAATATCCCAAACAACATTGGTCCCAACACTGAGCCCTTTGGAACATCGCTTATCACTGCCCTTGGGTGTGAGAGCTCCCCACCCACCACCACCCTCTGTTGTCTTCCCTGCAGCCAGTTTTCTACCCATATCACCAGCTTTGCACCCACCCCTGTGCCTACTAACTTCCTTCCCAGCCTTCCATGTGGCACTGTGTTGAATGCCTTACTGAAGTCCAGATACAGGACATCCACTGCATGGCCCCTGTCTAGTTGCCTAGTTACCCAGTCATAGAACTTGAACAGGTTGGTTTGGTAGGATCTGCCACATATGAAGCCATGCTGTCTGCTGTCCTGTAGTCCTTTGGCCTCTATGAGGTACCCTAAATTCAATGGTACCCTAAAGTCAATGCTCTGGGGGTTTGCTGAACAACATGGAAGGGACTGGAAGAAATACCTTCCCCACCTGATGTTTGCATACAGGGAGGTGCCCCAAGAGTTGACAGGATTTTCCTCCTTAGAACTCTTGTACAGACGCCAGGTATGTGGGCCCCTAGACTTGATCTGGGAGGACTGGGAAGGCAAGCAAGCCACCCAGGGAACTCCCATTGTTGATTATGTCCTTAGGTTTAGGGAAAGGATAAAGGAGCTTATGGGGACAGCCCAGAGCAACCTGGCAGCTGCCCAACAGAAACAAAAAGTGTGGTACGACCGCAGAGCTAGAGCTTGCTCGTACATGGTGGGTCATGAAGTCATGGTCCTTATTCTGGTCCAGAAAGACAAGTTGCAGGCTGAGTGGGCAGGACCGTACAACGTGGTCAGGAAGGTAAATGATGTGAACTACATTGTGGAGTTACCTGACCGAAGACAGACAGTAAGGATGTACCATGTCAACATCATGAAGCCATATGCAAATAGGCCTGACATGGTGTTTGCAGTGTGTAGTCCTGGGAAGGGGACGGATGAAGGAGACCCCCTTCTGAACTTTTTGGAGGAAAGTAAGTGGGAGTCCTCTGTGGAGGCAGCAAAATTGTCTCTGCAGCTGGCCCTGGACTAGATCCAGAAAGTAAGGGAGGTTTTAGCAGACTTTGCCCCATTGTTTAGCGCCATTCCTGGACTAACCCCCTTAGCAAAGCATGATGTGGAGACAGGGACAGGGACACGGACACCCATACGGCAGACAGCATATCAGGAGTCAGAAGCTGTCCAAAAGGACATTAGGAGGGAAGTGGAGGAGATGCTGGATTTTGGATTAATCCAGAGATCCCACAGACACTGGGCCTCACCCGTAGTCCTTGTGCCTAAGCCAGATGGCTCTACTCATTTCTGTGTGGACTATCATGGACTGAATGCAGTCATGAAGTCAGATGCCCACCTGATGCCCAGAACGGACGCACTCCTGGACAAGTTGGGGGGGGTGACCTACCTTACGACGATTGATCTGACCAAGGAGTATTGGCAGGTAGAGTTGACAAACAACGCTAGGGAGAGGTCAGTCTTCCTCACTCCGATAGGCTTATTTGAGTTTAAAGTAATGCCTTTCGGAATGAAGAATGCCCCAGCCACTTGGCAAAGGTTGGTGAACCAGGTGTTAAATGGTACCGAGGAGTACGCCGTGGTGTACGGATGACATTGCCATCTTTAGTACCAGCTGGGAGGAACACCTATCCCACCTTAGGGAAGTGCTGGGCAGGATACAGAGGACAGGGCACACTGTCATAGATGGGAAGTGCCAGGTGGCCATGAGAGAAGCGGCATACCTCAGACATGTGGTAGGCCGTGGACAGCTCCATCCTAACTAACTAAAAATAGAGGCAATCCAGGTGTGGCCCAAACCAGAAATGCAGAAGCAGGTCAGGAGTTTTCTAGGGACAGCAGGGTACTACAGGAAATTTGTACCCAATTACAATGCCCTGGCTGCTCCCCTCTCTGACCTGACAAAGAAAAGGATGCCCAAAAAAATTACCTGGCACCCAGCCTGTGAGGAAGCCTTTTCCAAACTAAAGGAGGCACTTTGCAGTGCTCCTGTTTTGACAAGTCCTGACTATAACAGACCCTTTATAGTTCAGACTGACACCTCAGACATGGGTATTGGGGCAGTACTGAGTCAGACATCCAGCTAAGGGACAGATCACCCAGTAGTGTACCTGAGTAAGAAGTTACTTCCCAGGGAGCAGGTATACTCCATGGTGGAAAAAGAATGTCTTGCCATAGTGTGGGCCCTAAAGAAGTTGGAGCCATACTTATATGGGCAGCATTTTGTGGTGCAGACTGACCACAACCCCCAGGTTTGGCTGATGCAGATGGGAAAGAACAATGGTAGTTTGCTAAGATGGAGTCTTGCTTTGCAAGGGTATGATCTGAAAATTGAACATAGAGCTGGAGCCAAAAATCAGAACTCCGATGGGCTGTCTCGGGTGTACGAGGAGTGAACTGATTTGGGAAGCTCATCCCATGCAGGGGATAGAGCCTCCAAATTCAGTCTAGGTGGAGAGGAATTGTGATACTTGGTACAGCTGGTTCTGATCACTGTATCATTTTTTGTAATATAAAAATGTGTTATGGACTGTCTCTGATGAGAAATGCTGAAACAGCATGTGTGTATGACACACACACACACACACACACACACACACACACACAGATTTTAGATACAAGGGCCCAGATATTCAAAAGAGTTGAGCCATGCGCAAATAGGGTTGAGCCTGCGCAAGTCCAAAATTGCGCCATTCTGTGATATTCAGCAGGAGGCAATTGCGCCCCCAAAATCATGCTGAGCAACAGCACAGTGATAATGAAAGCATGCGCAACTGAAGGAACCATGCATAAACGGCGCAGTGCGATATTCAGCAACTTGCGCCATGCGCAATAGGGGAGCAAGCGGAAGTTATGCCATAGCGGAAATGAGCCAAAATAAAAAGGAGCAAGGGAGAGATGCAAGAACGCTACAGGGAAGGCACATGAGGCAGAACTCTAGCCACACAGACAGGGCAGGAGGGACACACAGGGCAGGCCAGGGAAAGGGCACCCCTGAACGCAGAGGCACAGGGAAGGTGTGGGGAGCCACAGCCAGTGCTGAAGGGGGAAGTGTCACACAGCACAGAGGCCACCACAGGCAGGTGTTCCCAGTACAGGGGAAGTAGCAGGGAGGACAGCAGGGGGAATACAGTAACAGCTGCCGGGGAGGTGAACACAAGCCAGGGACATGGCCAGTGCCACCTTCCAGATGGAGGCCGTTATGAGGGGGGTGAGAAGGCGGGCGGCAGGGGGGCATGGCCATGGAAGGGGCCCGTCGGCGGTATGCCCCCAACAGGCAGTACCTAGCCCACACCAGCTTCAAGCTATACAGTGATACTGAGATTGTGGGCCGGTACCGCCTGAATAGGGCAATTCTGAGATGGCCCTGTGAGCTGTCCAGTGATGTGATGCAGGCACCCACATGATGGAGCCATGCCCTGTCAGTGGAGACTAAAGTAACAGCTTGCATATGCTTGCTCATCACGGGCACCTTCCAGAAACCAACTGGGGACACCACAGGCATAACCCAGTTGGCCACATCATGCCACCTCACCCAATTCCTCAGTGCACTGCTGCCACATGCTGCAGAGTACATCCATTTCCCCAGCACACCGGCGGAGCACACAGCAAACATACAGGAGTTTCACAGGGTAGCACATATGCCTCGTGTGCTAGGGGCAATAGACTGCACCAATGTGGACATACGCACTCCACCTGGCCCTGAGGGGGCCGCATACATCAATCGCAAGGGCTATGCCAGCATCAACTGCCAGGTGGTGTGTGATGCCAGGGGGTGCATAATCAATGTCTGTGCCAGGCACCCTGGGGGAGCACACGATGCCTTCATCTGGCACCAGTCAGCACTGTGACACAGATTCATGAGTGGGGACATCCCCACTGGACATCTAGTGGGTGAGTATGCAAACCACATGGACAATCATAGGGCCTGGGGGGGCATGGCCAGAGGTGACATGGGTAGTGGCCTACATGGCCCGGGGCAGGGCGATGCTGATCACCAAACTAACCTCCACCCTCTTCACACAGGTGACAGTGGATACCCACTCCATCCCTGGCTGTTCACACCCTACTGGCGCCCCGCGACCCTATCGCAGCAACGCTACAATGAGGCTCACGCCACCACATGTAATGTCATCGAGCAGGTGTTTGGGATGCTGAAGGCATGTTTCCATTGCCTAGACACCTCCGGTGGTGCCCTACAGTACAGCCCTTAAAAGGCCTACTGGCTATTCCTGGCCTGATGCATCCTGCACAACATGGCCAATGAATGTGGGATAGCCATACAGGTCAAAGAGGGGAACAGCGATGGGGACGATGAGGACGCCAGTGACACTGGTGATGGGCACCCCCCCTTGGGCGACGGGACCCCCGACTGATCCGGTTGGCACAGCTGCACCGGGACACTATCACAGAGGAGCACTTCAGCCAACCCAGGTAAGTCATGGGACCATGTGCAGCCAACAGTGGCTAAGGAACAATCCACAAACACGCATGGACACACACCAGGGGTGCATGCCATCAAGGGAAGTGGCAGGGCACAGAAGCACACACACAACCAGGGATGGGTGAGGACTAACATGCCACATGGATGGACACACACACACACACACAGTGCACCAAACATGCACAGAGGGCAGGAGGGACACCAACCCAGAATGCCAACCCTAGCCACACACATGTCCACAGGCCACCACGCCCACTGCCTGTGCATGTGCATGTGTCAGATGCTGAGCACCATTGCACATTTGTGTACAGCACAATGTAGGCATCATCATGCATACACAACTGTGGACAGCAGCTGGGAGGGTGTGCAGGTGGACTGTGTGTCTGTGTGCAGGGCTGGGTACCCACCCGTGCACTGCCCACTGAAAGACAGAATGCACACAGGGCAGCACCAGACAGTAGCCATGCTGGGAGATAGGTCAGTCACACGACACAGTGCCCCGGCCACCACAGATGCGTGGGCAGCCCCACCAAGACCCGCCAGCACTGACAGGCTGATCACTGGCCTCATGGGGTAGCACTGATGGTCCCCAAGGGGTTCCACTGCGTGAACATGACCATGCTCGCACAAGGGTCTGCAGCACACCGAACATGCCTGTGCCAGGAGTGCTTGGGATGCCCACAACTGAACCCGGTGTCGACAGGGAGGGAGATGCATGACGCTGGGAACGGGAGTGGACAGTGCACTGCGTGGTGTCCGCGATGCATGGGCACCTGACAGTGTGTCCATTGTGGCCATGATAGCAGTGAATGCCTGTGCATGCCTGTCATTGGCAGCGGTCACATCCTCCCACAAATGGTCCATCCCTGCCATGATCAGAGTGGTGTCCCTGCTGTGACTCTCCTCTGCCTGCTCCAGAGCCACACGTAGTGCATCCACCGATGTCGCAAGCTGCATCTGCTGCTGGACTGATGCTTGCAGTAGGCGGGTGTGCTCGTCCAAGAGGTCATCTGCCTCCTTGGCATCCTGTCCCTCGGGGTGTGCACGGCCCTCATGCTCAGCACCCCTTGAGGGTGGGCGCTGCACACCAGGACCAGGTCTGGGCATGTCTACAGGTGGTGCACAGATGCCGCCACTGAACCCTGTACCCCCAAGCCCATTGGCCGACTGCTGATGCTGCCCCTCCAGCTGCCACTTCCCAGGGCTCAGTGGTGCTGCCACAGTGGCCACAACAGTTCCACTGTCCTGAACAAACACCAGTGCTGCCCCACTGGTGCTGACAGGCACAGGCTGGGACTGTGATGACATGAAGGCCTCCATGGCAGTACCACCCACAGCCATGCAGTGTGGCCATCCCGTGGTACACACGTGTCACTGCCCATGATGTTAGCGACTTCATCATCGGTGACGGACTCTTCACCATCTCCAGTCACAGCATGCTGGCATCCATGGATGCTGGCACGCTGGGACACAGGCAGAGCTTCCTCTGCACCTGTTGCAATGACATTAGTGTGGACAGCCAGGTGGCCCCACTGTCACACTGATCCATGTATACCTGTGGAGGTGGATGGGCCCTCCTCCATCTCCAGCTGACTGTCCTCAGTGGACAGGCTCACCACCGCTGACCTATGCAAATGCTCAGGATCTGTAAGGCAAAGCAAAGTCACGTTACTGCATGTGACCTACCCTGCCCTCCCCATAGACAGACCATGACTTACCATGCAGTGATGGGCCACCACCCATCTGGAAGCCACCACCCAGAACACCCTCAATGGCACTACACTGCATGCTTCCAGCAAGCCTCTCCTCCTGTGGGGTCAGCTGTACCACCTACAGCTGTCCCCCACCTGTTGCAGCTCATGCTGCCCTGATGGCAGCCACCTTCTTCTTTATCCTCCTCCTGTCCGTGCCCATCTTTTTCTTACACTCCTGCATGGAGCACTGGTGACTGCCATGCAGGTTCACAGCATGTGCCACCTCCTCTCTTCCAGCAGCACGGGCTTGAGGTGTTCCCTGCCATCCGCTGAGAAGCGGCTCCTGATCCAGATAGGCCTCAAACAGGGATTCGGTCTCGGCCTTGGTAAAGTTAGGCCTCCTCGTCCTCCCACCACTGTGTTCCTCCTCCTCTCTCACAACTTGCTTGGTCATTATTTAGCCTGTAAGAATGACAGTTGTTACCTGTGACTGTGCAGTCCCATGCATGTCCCTAAATCCACAGTCCACGCTCCCAAACAGCATGCAACTCACCAATAGACTGCAGTAACCAACTATGGCCACTGCAGCCCCATGTCGCACTTTTATAGCGCTACCCATGCAAATGAGGTGAGGCACAACTTTTAAGTGGATGCAAACTGCAGTGCTGAGCCATTGAATGGCTGATTAGATGATTTGCATATGACAGCTGAATATCGCGCTTTTGCACTTTGCGCAATTGTGTTGAACGTGCTGAGCCAATGGAGCAGTTCTGTGACATGTGTAGTACACACCCTCACTGCGCATGCCCAGGTTGCTGACGCAGGCATCTGCCACGCTGCTGACATGCTGAGCATGGTAGGCAATGCAGGGCACGGCCACCATTGTGCCAGTGGTGCTATAGTGATGGTCACTACATGGCGCTGTGGTAATGGGCCATCATAGGTGCACTAGGACAACTGCGCAGTAGGCCGCTAATGGAGGTAGCACACAGGCAGCCAATCACGCTACATGCATTGGGTTCCAATGGCACTGTGTGTGTCCATGCACCAGAGACCCTTGACCCTGTGCCTTACCTTTGCCCCCTAGGCACCATGCGTCAGGCATGGGTGCACCTCTATCGCACTGTTTGGTGACAGCACGATAGGGAATGGCAGCGCTGTACCACACAGCATCTGCACGTGGAGAGCCACACTGCAGAGTGCCATATTGCCAAATCGAGCAGAGAGCATGGCACGCAGGAGGGCAGCTCAGTGGTCGGCACTAGAGCTGGCCAACCTAGTGGCCATTGTGGAGCCACACCATGGGCCACTGTTCAGGGAGGCGCCCCTGGACAGGTCCAGGACCCAGGTGTGGGAGGAGGTGGCCACTGTGCTTGAGGAGGCCACAGGATGGGGAGGAGTGCTGAGCAGTGCCGCCACAGGTACGGGGACCTGAGGTGGAGGAAGCTGGAGCTGCTAGCACACCTGCAGGCATGTGCCAGGAGGGGCACGGTGCCACGGCCAGGTAGGTGTTACGTCAACACACTTTTATGTTCCATATGGGTAACACTATTGTATGTGTCCAGCACATGGGGGAGGGACCATCCAGGGTTGGCTGTGGTGGTGTTATCAGGGTGTGGGGTGGGTAGGTCTGGCTGGGTGGGAGGGCACACACCTGGGGGCAGGGTGACTTTGCTACGGGATTGTGCTGATGTTCCTCTCTCCATGTTTGTACCACAGGCCTGGAGGAATGCTGCCATGCCCGTGATCTTCAGCAGCAGGAGGAGCAGAGTGAGCCAGGTGGGGTGAGGGCCATCACCGCCCACTGGACCGGCCCGGTGAAGGTGAGTGCCATACCTCCATGATTACTATTGCATGCTGTGTAACAGGGTGGGCAGCAGGGCATGGCCACCATCCATCAACACCACTGCCATGCATGCGACTTGTTACAGTCAACACTGTCCAGTGGCAATGCATGTCTGGGAGTTCATCGATGGTGGTCCATGTGTGCACCACGTACATGGTTGTGCCACTGCCTTTGCACCACATAGCCATGTCACTAAACGGCCATGGTGGTGCTGTGCGTGACTTGGCCAGTGGGTGTGTGCAGCATTCCGCATGGCTGTATGCACCTGGGTGGGCAGGTGATGTGGATGTGATCACTGTGGGTGGTCACACACTATCACAGAGGTATGTCCATGGCTGCATGCCATGCACAGTGGGCGGGCTGTATGGGGTTGTGCATTCACACCTATTGACTGTGCTCCCTTGTCCTAGGTACACACCATCTTTGAGAGTTAAGGGAGGTGCTGCAGGAGATACTCCAGGTGGTGAGGGCATCGCTGGACATCCTCTGCAGGATTGACAACACCGGGGTCCTGTGGAGGCACAGAGCATGATGGAGTTGAAGTGAGGAGCAGCACTCCCGCTAGGGGTCCCTCAGTCCCTGTAATCCCCTACCCCTCTGGACCCACCATCACATCCCTCCTTTCCCATCCCATTTGTCCACCCCTGCCCCTACCCACCCCACCTTGTTTGTGGCCCCCCACCTTGTATATATTTTGTAAATAGTATTGTAAATAGTTGCCTTTTATATGTTTGTTCAATACAGTTATTTTGATAAGAATACTGTGATGGTCTCTGATTTGCAGCGGGCTATAGGTGCTCAGCTGAAGTGGTGTGCATGGCGTCAGGGGTGATGCGGTCATGGGTATGTGTGTGTGTCCGTGTGGAGATGACTGTGGTGTGGGGGTAGCTATCAGTCAGTGTCTGTGTTGTGTGTGTTGTATGTTGTGTGTTGTGCCCTGTGCACTGGATGACTGTGTGCAGTGGTCCATGGTGCATGCTCTGTGTCCATGGTGCTCCTATCAGCCCATCCTTGGCCTGTGCAGCTGACACACATGCATGTCTGTGACCTGCACGGTCCGCTGGCATGTCAGTGGTGGCAGTCCCTGCAGGGCAGCCATTGTACCCATTACATTGTTGAGTTGCCTCCTGTTACTGGTGTGGTGCATGTCTGCTTCAGGTGACACTGTGGCCTCCACAGTTGTTGTCCCACCTTCATGCTGTGCCTTGTGTGTGTTGCAGGGGATATGCACCACTGCCTGTGACTTGTGCTCCGGGCAAATGATGGTGGTGTAAGGAGCCACAGTGCCTGCGCAGGGTGGCTGGCACTCCAGTGCCATGGAGGACTTTGAGTTGTGTGTACACAGTTTACATGGTCCCACGCTGGGGGCTTGGTTGCCCCACCACTACGTCCCTATGTTGTTGTGCCCTTGGGTATGGGTGGGAGTCTGTCCATTCACTCTGTGGCATCCTGTGTGGTGCACACTTCCATGCACCACTGTGGGTGTCTGTGCTGGCAGTTGTGGCCAGTGGTTCATTGGGGTGTGTCACTGGAATACTGTGCAGGATGCTGTACCACTGGTGGTAGAGTCCAGGGCAAGCCCTGTCCAGTGTGGGGTACCTCATGTGCCGACGCATGGTTGGTCTCTCAGCAGTACCTTGGGGGGGACTGTGCATGGTGGCACTGTGTATGCCATTGTTGCATTGCTGTGTGCTGCCACCTACTGATGGGTGCTCGTGGTGGGGCTGCCTTGCATGGTTCTGTAGTGCACAGGGTTGCAGTGTCACAGTGGGGGTGGTGGCATGCATGGGGTTTCCTGCAGTGGTGGTCGCTGCTCCTGGGGAGGTGTCTGGGGGTCACGGTACAGGGGGTGCTTGCATTGGGGGATGGTGTGTCACAGGGTGGTCAGCCCTCCTTGTGTACCAGTCACAGCTTGCCGGGGGGTGTGATGGGGCACCATGGCCTGGCTGTGGGTTGTTTGCTTGTCTCCATGGGCTGGTGGTTATTCCGGCCCTCCCCCAGTTGTGTAGTGCATGGATTGTGGGGGGACGATGTCTGTTCTGCTGTGTGTTTCTGTGCCCAACTGTGTCATGGGTGGTGGGCTCCTACCTCCCTGGTTGTGCAGTTGCATTGCTCTGCTGCTGGGGGGCATCCCTGGTTGTGCTATGGTGCCACTGGACTGCTCAGCTGCACATCCCTTGTTGCACTATGGCACATCAGATGTGCTCAGCTTCCCCTCCCTGGTTGTGCTATGGCGCAGGTGGTGTGATATTCAGTCGTCAGCTGTAGGTGCAGTTTGACCTGCTCCGTTTTTGAATATCGTGTCTATTGCTCATGGGCGCAATGGACGTGTGCTTGCTCCTGCGATTGCGCACTTTTTGGGCGCAGTTTGAATATCTGGGCCAAGGTGTTACCTGGAAGACCAGACGCTAATTACAGAGTAGAACAGGCCTTGATAAAGGATCTCCTATTTATCTAAGGTAATTATAGCTGTAGTTGCTAAGAGGGAAATCATAAACTTTTATGGTGTTTAGGCGAAGAGTGCAGGATTATGTGACACTGGTGCAAAGTCATAAATTCTTTGATGTCTGTGTGAGAAAGGATACTGATATAGATTAAAGGAAATTTACAGACTTGATTGGAGAAGTCACATGGGGAAAGGAGTTTCTGCTGATGTAACCTTAATTATCTTACCTTCTAATATGATAAAATATCCTTGGTGTATGATTTTTCATAACCAGAGGTGAGCTAGGTGGCCTCAAACAAACAGGTGGGCAATTCTGTTTTCCTTCAGAGACTTTTATCTACACTCTGACAAAGAAACATCTTTGGGCACTTTAAGAAAGTATACAAGTAGAGAGAGACAAAATCTAAGTACTGTAGTAGGAATTGCACTGTTAAAACCTTGTTCTTTTAAAATATTTGTATGTTTTGTGATATATGGTTCTGTATTTTATGTTTTACATATGTTTTTATTTATTTTAGTAATACTCTATTTTTAGAGCCTACTTGGTCTGTCTTTGAATTTCTTCCTTTAACAAGTGAAACATATATGGTTAAAGCAGACACTGTGCATAAGCTTGAATGGTGATACCAAACTGGAAAAAGGTAAGATTAATCTGAGGCCTTTATTAGAGTTTTTAAGGGTTCATTTTGTACACCTGGTTAGGTGCCCGTAGGCAAAGATATCTGGCCCCCCAAAGACAGAATGATCTGAGCCTGTGCATTGGGTAGGCTAGCAAGAGGTTCACAGTTTGAATCTCTCCAGAAGTGAGACCAAAGGTTGATTCGAACCCATAAAACAGACAGGAGGGTTACCCTGTTTCTGTTAACTGTTCACAAGACTGAGCTCGGGGGTTGGCACTTTGGGAGTAGAGGGCTGACCTGCTGAGGGGGTTTCTGACACTCTGCATTGGCCTTAATGGCCACCCCCCTTTGCCCCCCCTTTCCTAATTAATTCCACATGCTTGCCCAATTCCAGTTTGAAACTGCTCACTGATTTGGCCTATACTCCTTCCTCTGGCAACTTGTTCCATTTGTCCACCGCTTGTTCAGTGAAAAAGTGCTTGCAGATGCCCCTTTTGAATTTTGCCCCTGCAAGTTACAATGAGTTCCCCTTGTCCCTCTATTTGAGCTTGAGAAAAAAAGCACCTTGGCATCAACCCTATTTATGCTATACAGGTACGTGTATGTTTGATCATGTCACCCATTTCCCCCCTTTTTTTCTAGAGTGTACATGTTCAGGTGCTGCAGCTTTTCCTCATATGTTTTGCCTTGTAGCCCATGTTCCTGTGACAGGGAGATCTTGCCACTCTCGAGGACCAACCTTTTCTTATATCTGTTGAAACAGTTCTTCTGTTTCTCAGCCTAATTTATCCTTTACAATTTGAAGTCCATAAGGTTGGCCACCTATGGGCACCCCCTTCCCTTTCTTGACTATGCTATAGCATCCCCTTTAATTTTCCTTTTCCCTCTCAGGTCCTTGTACAGGGAGGTCATTGTGGTGACCTCTGAGCTGATGTAAAACAGCAGGCTGTGTCCTCATTGTTGGATTTAGTATGCAATAGCACTATGTCATAAAATACCTTGATGTATATGCCTTAAGTGTATGAAACCAGTAAATGTTGAAAATATCACGGCACTAGGTGTTTTTGATAAAGGTAAAAAGTTACTAGGTGACTGTATTATAGAATTAAGCTACCAAGGTAGAGATATCAGAAAACCTCCATTGTGTTATTTGAATGCATATAAATTACAGATCATTTGAGTGGTCCTTTGGCACCATGCATTCCTGCTTTAGGCTGAGATAGCCTAAAACTTCATGGTGATTTGCATATACATCCCATGATGTTTTGCATTATGGGGGTATGTGTAATGTTGTGTTTCTTTGAAACTTGGCTTTATTTCCAATACTCTTTGGGGTAACCCTTGCTTTAGTGCTTCTGCATGGAGGTTCTTTGTCTTTAGCTTGTTTTTGAGTTTTTCTTTTTTTAGCTCCACATCACCCAAACACACAAGATCAAAACAGGTAATGAATTAATTTTCACTAAAGTGATAGATCAGTAGATCAGTGGATCATTAGATGCTAACTAAGTGCAGAGGAAGGACATTCATAGTCTGTTGCTAAAAACTGATGTATTGAAGAAGGGATATGCCATTGCTTAAGGTTACCCCCTGTGTTTTAAATAAACATCACACTGAGATTGTGTGTTGAACCTAAAGTTCTGTGTCTGGTCCATCTTTTATGCCACAATGCCTCCACAGTACCATTTTGGTTGCTTCGCACTGTACTGCTTCTACCTTGTCAAGTCTTTCCTAAGGTGTGGACTGCAGAACCCTGTGCAGTATTTCAGATGCGGTTGTACCACTGATCTGTACAATGGGAGGATCACTTCCAGCCTTATGCTGCTTATTCCCCTCCCTATGCATCCCATCATCCTGTTTGCCTCACATGTAGATCTGTTAAAATGGCTGTGCTTTCAGACTCTCCAGTATCATGACCTGGAAGTCATTTTCTTCCATGGTGCTTTCCAGTACCACCTACCCCCCTTTTATATTACGTTCTTGGCTTTCTTTTCCCAATCTGCATCACCTTGCATTTGTTAGCACTGAAGCTCTACTGCCATGTCTTTGATCAGCACCCCAACAAACCTGGATCCTCCGTGAGTTCCCTTATTCCTTCCTCTGTGTCCACCTGTGACAAACTGGTGTTTCCCAGACTCAGCTTGCGACTGTTACCAGCTTTCCAAAACCCATCAGATGTCTGCAGAGGTCCCTAAGTAGCTGCTGCCACTCAGCATAGACACTCCCTCAAAGTATACCTAGGTCTGAATCCCACCAGAGCCACTACTCATACAGTACAGCACTCCTTACCAAAGGGCAAACACCTCACCCTTCTCTGTCATGGATGAGAACAACTCACTTAAGAAACAAAATATGGTAACTATAACCTTCTCTACATAACATAGTTTCTGTCAATATAACCGTTATCTGTATCTTCAGGGACTAGGTCACAGAAATATGAAGCATATAAAAATAATATTTAATACTTTTCAAGGCTTGCAACAGGTGTGTGGCAAATTTGATCAAATTAAACAGAATCCAGTGCTGCCCCCCACCACATAGCTACATACAGTAGGTAATAACAAGAGAAAAAATCCAAAGGTACATCCACTCTGCCCACCCTGCCAAACTACTGCTCTGGCCTTAATGGCCATTCCCCCTTTGTTTCTTCCCCCTTTCCTAACTAATTCTATATGCTTTCCCAATTCCTGTTTGAAGCTGCTCACTGATTTGGCCTATTCTCCTTCCTCTGGCAAACTTGTTCCACTTGTCCACCACTTGTTTAGTGAAAAAGTGCTTGCAGATGTCCCTATTGAATTTTTTCCCTGCAAGTTACACTGAGTTCCCCCTTATCCCTGTATTTGAGCTTGACAAAAAAAAGCACCTTGGCATCCACCCTATTTATCCTATACAGGTGATTGTATGTTTTGATCATGTCACCCCTTTCCCTCCTGTTTTCTAGAGTGTACATGTTCAGGTCCTACAGCTTCTCCTCATACTGTATGTCTTGACTCCTAGTCCATGTACCATTTGGTTGCTCTGTGCTGTACTGCTTCTACCTTGTCCCAGTCTTTCCTAAGGTGTAGACTGCAGTATCCTGCACAGTATTTCAGATGTGGTTGTACCACTGATCTGTACAATTGGAGGATCACTTCCCACCTGCCGAATCTTCCCCTCCCTATGCATCCCAGCATCCTGTTTGCCTCATATGTAGCTCTATTAAAATGGCTGTGCTTTTAGACTCTCCAGTATCATGACTCAAAGGTCATTTTCTTCCATGGTGTTTTCCAGTACCACCACCACCCCCCATTTCATATTACTTTCTTGGCTTTTTTCCAAACTACATCACTTTACATTTTTTAGCACTGAAACTCTACTACCACATCTTTGATCAGCACTCAAGCCTACCTCGACCTTCCCTGAGTAGCTTTATTCCTTCCTCTGTGTCCACCTGTGGCAAACTGGTGTCTCCCAGACTCAGCCTGTGACTGTTACCAGCTTTCTCAAAGCTAACAGATGCCAGCAGAGGTTCATGAGTAGCAGCTACCACTCAGCATAGACACTCCCTCAAAGTATACCTAGGTCTGAATCCCACCAGAGCCACTACTCGCACAGTAACAGCACTCCTGTAACAGCACTCCTTACTGAAGGCAAACAACTCACCCTTCTCTGTCATGGCTGAGAACAACTCATTTTTAGAAACAAAGTATGGTAACTATAACCTTCTCTACAGAAGCAGAATAGCGCAGTGGTTTAAGGCCCTGAGCTGCAAATCTGGTGACACCCAGCAGACCAGACCTGGGTTTGAATCCCACAGATTCCACTTGCATACTGTGTGACCATGAGCAAGTCACTTAACTTCCCTGTGCTCCCAGGTCACTCCTGTAAAATGCTTTCGTCTTAGTGTGCTACTCCTGGTTAAACAACTAAAAAAAAAAAAGAAAACAGTTTCTGCCACTATACCCATTATTTGTACCTTCAAGGACTCAGTCACAGAAACATGAAGTATATAAAAATAATATTTAATATTTCAAGATATTTACACATATAATACAGGGTATTACACTAAAACTGTGGGGAACCGTAATTCTACATATATAAAAAGAAAGTATTTTGTATGGTCGAAGACGCACAGAAAAATCTATCTCAGTCTCCCCTCTCTCTCTCTCTCTCTCTATTAAGCAAACTATAAAGACTTACCACACAGAACACCTTGACAAATCAGGGCAGACTTGAACCTTAGATGGTAACTGTTTTGAGTCCCAACCTGACTACCCAGTCTCTCACAACACCTAGGTATAACAAGGTTCCCAAAAACCAGCCTCCACCCACTCTCAGCACACATATCATATGACATCCCTTCCAGGCCAGTTCTTTGTGTCTCTAGAGTGAGGTTCCTTGGGTAAACAGTCTTATCTGGACTTCAGGACTTTATGTATTCCAAATGACACTTCCTTTGTCCTACCTTCTGCCTTGCATAGCAGAAGTTACTGCTCTTGTCACTAGATAGCACTCTTCCTGTAACAAGAAAGGGCTATTTTGGCTTTCATGCTCTCCCTTTAGCTGGCCTGGGGGACCTGTCATACAGGACAAAGATATTGTAATCACTCTCCAGAGGCAACTGGCATGCCTCTGGCAGCCATCCTAACCTCATTTTCCCTTCATAGATCCATTCAAACTTATAAATACAGCTAGAATAAAATAAAAAAATAAAAAACTACAGTACAAAATTATATAGCAAGTTATTGCACCACCCTTGTACATATCATTGTGTCATCTATAAAGAGGCAGATCTTGCCCTTGATGCCACCCTCTATGTCACAAAAAAATACATTGAAAGGAACTGGACCCAGCACCCACCCATGAGGTGCTCTGCTTGTTATATCCCTTACCGCTGAAAACTCTCCATTTACTACTACCATATGTGTTCTTCCTCCCTTAGCTAGTTCTCTACCCAAGTCATCAATTTTTCCTTGACCAGCCTCCTGTGGGGGGGGGGACTAAGTGAAAGACCTTGCTGAAACCCAAATACAAAACTTTGACTGCCTGCCCCTTATTGGCTGCCCTGGTCATCCAGTCAAATAAGTCAACTAGGTTTGTTGAGCAAGACCCCTCCCTTATGAACTCATGTTGTCTGGGGTCCTTATCACCTATTTCCAGGAAGTCCACTATGGTAGTTCCTCCTATAGCACAGACTCCATAATCCTTCTCACTATAGATACCAAGCTGACTGGTCTATAATTCCTTGGCACATATTTTTTCCCACTCTTGTGTAGTGGGACCATGTATGCTTCAGTCACTACAGACCATCTCCATGTCCAGACAGTGGTTGAATATGTCTGCAAGCGGTCCCGTGTCACCTCCACTACCTAAAACATTCTCAGGTGTAATCTGTCAGGTCCCATAGATTTATAGATTTATCTACTTTCAACCCTTTAAGCTTTTCTAACACCCTATTCCCTGTTATTTTGTCCATGCTACTTGAGCACTTGTTTTCCTGTCTTCCATTCTTGCCCTGCATTCTGGTAGTGGCCCATCCTTCTCCCTAGTAAACAGTGAACAAAAATATGCATTCAGAAACTCTGCTTTCCCTTTGCCTCTCTCCTCCCATCTTTCCCCACCCTTCAGCCTCACAATATCCCCTTTAACATTGCACATATGTACAAATGAATGTCAGCTCTGTCTCTATTTTAGTAATTTAGGGCAGGACTTTTAAAAGGATCCATCTGAGATGTGACTGCTGCAATTTTTAAAATAGGAATACGTCTGAACTGATAGACCATCTATTAAATGGCCTTACAGGCATCCAATGTTTGATGACAAAAAAAGCTGCAAATTACTGCAAAAAAAGTATGCAAACATAATTTCTGTCTGTTATGGCAGAAGGTGATTTGATTTGTCTCAAATGGACACATCTTTTGAAAATAGCAACAGAGCTGCTCAGATGCAGGTGCAACATGCATTTGTGTGCACACTGTTGTAAAATCCACACTTAATCTTTATATGCCTTTTAGTAGAAACCTGAATGTTGTGTATGGGATAGGAAACTGTGGTGTAATTTGTTTTGCAGATATTACGTATTGTTTTGTTTTTGAGAGACAAAAATGATTCTGATTATTTTTTTCTTCTCAAGCAATAATATGTATTTCCGAGGCCTGATGGTTGACTTATACCATACCCATAATACAAAATAATTTAATCTTTTGCAGCTATTGAAGGATATGGTTAAAGAATGCCTAATGGATGCAGAGGTGCTGAGCAACATAACATTTGCTGGTAGAGAAGAATGTCTTGTCCCACCTAGTCTGCCCCTTGTTTCCCTACCTACAGTGACACCACAAATCCTAGTTGATCTCCAGCCTTTTCTCTCACACACCCTTCCTTTCCCCTAAGATTCCCTTATGCCTATCCCATGCTTCTTGAACCACTGTTGTCACCTCCACCATCTCTGCCAGAAGGCTGTTCCAGGAATCGACAACTCTTTCTGTGAAGAAGTATTTCCTTAGAGCTCTCCTGATTCTGTTCTTCTCCAGCTTCTTATCATGTCCCCTTGTTCATTTTTTCTGAAAACTACTTCCATCCTGTATCTTATTTATTGCCTTGAGGTATTAAAAGGTCTCTATCATATCCCTCTTCTTCCTCACTTTCAGCATGTACATATTTAGGCCCTTAAGTCTCCTCTTATAGATCTTCTGATGCAGACCCTGCACCATTTTATTTGCCCTCCACAACTGGTGTGTTTTGCTCATTCAGCCTGCGGCCTCATGACCAAACAACACACCATGAGTGGTAAATCCTGGCATAACCCACACCCTGTCATGGTATATTGCTTAATTACACTACATTTTGAAAAATATTGAGAAAGTTGCTTATGAATCAGTCTCCAAATGTTTTTATTGTTATTGTAAGGATGGAAATAGGATGATAACAACTTGAGTCCGATGAGTCTCCACCTTTAAAAATGTGTGTTAAGTAAGCAGTTTTCTAGTCATCTGGTAGCTGTGCAGTCTGTAGGGAAAAGTTGTAAAGGTAAGTTAGATGTCTTGCCAAACTTTTAGCTGCAATTTTATAAGAAAAAATGGAGCAATATTATCACAGCCTGCACCCTTACTAGTATCCAGGTTGACAAGCACCTTGTGGAGCTGCCAGCTCCACAAACCCCTACCCTCCACAACTTCATCCAGGACTGTGAGGAGTAGCTAGAAGCTGCCTGCTCTATAAACCCCTACTCTCCGCAACTTCAGCTAGGACTGCGAGAAGCAGCTAGAAGCTGCCTGCTTCACAAACCTCTATCCTCCACAACTTCAGCCAGGACCACAAGGAGCAGCTAGAAGCTGCCTAACTTTGGCTGAGACCACGAGGAGCAGCTACAAGATAGAGATTCCTCCCTCCAGCATTTTCCATCAGCAGAGCTGTCCTTGGCATCCTGGTAGCCCATTGCCACTACGCAGTGACTTTCCCACCCTGGTTGGAGCTTTCTTTTTTAGGTGCATGGGGTCATGTGACTTATCACATGACCCACCCATCACTCATTTTTCTAACACCCTAACTTCCATTTGTAGGTTATGTACACTGGCCAATAGGTGCCACTAGTTCTCCCACTAATCTTCCTTGTGCTGTTTTATCTCCTAACCACTAGGATTCACTGTTTTCCCCCTCCTTGCAGTCTCCTCTTCCTAACACTGCCAGCATTATAGCTGTGTAATTTACTGAGCCTAAAACTAGTCTCATCTCCCCCTTTCCTATCTCTCTATCCCTCTACACCCTAAGGGCTAGAGAGGTGAAGTCACTAAACACTATGGTATTTTGGCAGTTAATAGTTTCCTTGGGCTTCTGCTAATTTTACACTGTTGGCTACACCCCCAGGTTATTTAGTTACACCCTCCCACAACCCCCCTCAAATCTGTGTACTTAGGAACTGACTTTGGGAGCAATAGTAACACATCTCCCACTATAAGCTACTAAACCCAAAGGCTGCTTTTACAGTGCTATCCTCATTACTGAAAATGGGATCTCTCTATCTGTTTCATCAACTCATCATCTTGTTATTCCTATCATTTCTGACAGGCTTTACTGTTAATCTGTTTTACAGCCACACCAATGAATACAATCTTGGTTCTAATAATTTCCGGGTAAAAGGCTCTCTCTGCCTGCCATAGGGTGCAGGCTCCATAGCCTCCAGCTCTCATGTATTCCTACCCCCCTTATGTGTATGGATTTCCCTTCCTGGGAAGTTACACCCCCCCCACACTATAGTTGTCCTCTCCAGGCTGTTCATTACCAAACATAATCCTAAAATGGGCACAATTAGTAGACAGAAATATTTTGTTTACTACACACTAATAAGGGCCCAAGTGTGGATACTCACACTCCTGCTGCTGCTAATGTCTGGTAATCTTCACCCTAACTTTGGCCCCTTCAACAAACCCCTTGGGGTAACAGGAAGCAGGGTCTATTAAAGTTGGTCTCAATCAACATTTGTAGCTTGCTTTCCAAGTTTGATGTCTTTAAGCGTGGGTGGCTCTGCACTGACCTGATGTGCTATTCATTTTCAAGATGTGGCTCACACCCAAGATCCCTGATTTGGCCATAGCACTTAGTGGGTACACGCTATTCAGACAAGATATGCTTAACAAAAGAGGAGGTGGCAGTGCTACAGTATCTATCTGAAAGACAATCTTCAGGGTCATGCCCTCCCTAGGTTAAACACAGGAATGAATGTTCAGGCCCTTGAGATCAAAATACTTCTGGGAACCCAAAACAAAGCACTCACTGTAATACCAATATACATACCTCCATAAGACCAGTCAAATGGCAATAAAGTAGTACTGGAATACTTAAACAACCTACCCCCAATACTGAAGTAGTCACAGTAGGGAAATTTAACATAAACTGGCTCTTCCCTGAGGCGGCTCCTTTCAAAGATGCCATCTCTGCCATGCACCTTGTCCAGAAGGCTGATTCCCCAATCAGAGTTAACTATCATACAAGGACTAGTACCCTGCTGGACTGGCTGCTCACCAGCCACCCAGAATGAAACTTTCACACAACTATTCTCCCTGACGTAATTAGTGACCACTCACCAATTACATGTCAGTGATCAAACAAAGCTCCTAAACTAGCTGTCAAAACCCTACTAGGATAAGTCCTTCCTAGAGGACAACTTGAACCTTTAAAGGCATATCTTAGTAAGCTGGACTGGTCACCACTAAACAGTGCTAAGGACATTGAGTCAGCACTTGAATACTTCATCACGGAGTTTAATGTTGCATGTCATAAGTTTGACCCCCTTAAGAAACATAAGGTAAAGGGGACCTGCAACTCCTGGGTCATGCTGCCTCTCCTTGATCTCATGAAAAACAGAGATCACCTGTGGCATCAGGCCCAAGCTACAGGTAGGCAGGTTGACATACAGTTCTACAAAAAGGCCAGGAACGCCTGTACCCAGACTATTCAACTTGCTAAAAGTCACCATTTTAAAGAACAGCTATCCAACTCTTGGAGTGATGGTAGGAAATTTTGGATTAACATTAAGGACCTGACAGGAAAATACTCCAAAACTGCACCTTCAATGCTTAACATATGTGAGGTAGACACCCAAGATCCAGAAACCATTGGTGACACCTTCAACTCTGCTTTTATGGATCTAAGCAGTGTTCTCCTCCCTGATTTCTTTATGTTTGATGACATTGGAAATATAGATAAAAATGACCATCCATTGGGGGACACCCCCTCCCCAATTTATTTCAAAACCATAACCATGTCTAAAGCTAGGAAATATGTTCAGCATGTGCTTGGAAAATCAAGTTATAGTGGTGATTCCCTCAACCTCAAGCTAATCTCACTTACCTTAGATGAGTTACTAACCCCATTGTCTAGTTTATTGAATCTTTCACTCAGGATGGCACAATTTCCCCTGAAGGGGGAATCTGCCATAGTAGCAGGGACAACCATGCCAATTACTGCCCTATATCCATCCCCCCCAAAAAAGTACTTGAGTGAATTGTTGCTGACCAGTTGACTATTTGGAAAAATATCACAAAGCCCTCAACAACATGGGTTTGGAAAAGTGCACAGTTCCATCACTGCATTACTAGAATTTATTGGGTTCATCCATCATGCACTAGATCAAGGACAGCTAGTGGGTGCGGTCTTTACTGACCTCACCAAAGCCTTTGATACAGTCAATCATGCTCTATTATTGAAGGTGCTATCCAACACCAGTCTTTCCGCTAACACCGTAGGGTGGCTTAAGGATGTTCCTTGATGTTTCAAATTCTCATTTTTCAGACATAACTGAAAACCTTTTCAAGCTGTTTACTGGTACAAGTATAAATATATGAAAGCATTATTAGAATAATGATTTATCCTATTACAGTATGTCATGTCCAGCTACAAATATGTACAAGATGGCAGCAAAGAAATTTACCTCCACAATTGCAGCTGGTGGCATCATTCAAGGCATTTATTATTTATTTTAAATTTGTTAACTGGGTAAGGACACTGGGCAAAAAGCCCTTCTTCAGGACTGACCCGGACATCAATACAATACAAATACAGACAATAATTAATACATACAGCACAAATTAATACATACAATAACAAGTTAAATATTACAATGACAAACATTTATGGACAATAAATAAGCCTTAAACTGTGCTTTAAAACTTGTCAAGGATGTTGCAGAGCACAGAGCAAAAGGTAAAGCATTCCATAATGTAGGAGCAGAAATAGTAAAAGAACGCAGGCCATATTTATTCTTATAGGCACTTACTGTACTTCAAGCATTACCCTTTCAGTAGATCAAAGATGATTAGTAACATTTCTGAGTGTTAATAAATCAAACAGAGAGGAAGAATTACATTTATTAATAGATTGATAGATTAAGCAGCCCAGAGAATAAGTAAATTTAAGCTTAGGGGATAAGCATCCAATTAAAGAGTATAAGATGCAATGATGTGTGCTTAAAGGTGCAGCAAGAATGAAATGACAAATATTATTAAAAGTGACAAAGAGAGTGTAGGCCTGATGGTGTGGAGAGCTGAGGCATCATGCCTTACCTCCCACCACATCAACAACCCATGTTCACGGGAAGTAGTGAGTCATGGGGTAGGCCGGGTGGGAGAGCAATCCAGAGGACACTTCTCCTCCCCTGGGGAGAGAGGGACACAGAGGCCGGTGCACCTCTGGCACTAGTGGTGGCTGGGTGTCAGAGTACCCAGGTCCCATATGTGAGGGAAGGGGGTGGAGCAGTCAGACGGTGAGTGTGGGTGGAAGCATGCACAGTTCAGCCATTGCCAATACTACATTGCTCCCCCTCCAGGAGAGGGGCTGGGAGAAAACTGGAGGAGAAAAGCCTGAGCATCTGGATGACTGCCAACCCCTGCAGGTGCCACCCCCACACTGGCAGCCACCTCCAGAAACAGATCTATGTCAGAGGGTTGAGGGATCCCCGCCACTCCACCACCAGGAACAAGCTGTTAAGGAAGACAGGAGGGTGCTCTGCAAGTGGGTGGATGGGGCTGGAGGGTCAGCAAGAACATGGACCACCCAGGAGGGGGAGAAATTGAGTAAAAAAAAGTGACAGAGAGAATATGACTTTCCCTGGATCCAAGATTACAGTATAGAGAAGAAACATATTCAATGTGTGGTAGTAAAGTACCCATTGCAATTGCATGGCATGTTTCATAAGAAAGATAATGTTTCAATTTATATAATATCCCTATCTTCTGATTTATAACTTTACTAATCACCTTAACTTGAGTATGAAGAGTTATACTAGGGTCTAATAAAAACCCCAGATATTTGAATTCAACTCCCTGTTCAATAGTATTTCCAGATCCATCATGAACTAACAAACATGGATTATCCCTAAGCATATATTTACTACCAAAAAATCATGGATTTATTTTTCTTCACATTCATGACCATTAAATTATTAACTAACCAAGAACATAAACAATGGAACTCAGGTTCTAAAACACCACTAAGCTGAGTAACAAAAGATGCCTGGCAAAACAGAGTGAGATCATCCACATATAAAAGACTCTGACAATTATGAAATTGAAGGTAGTTGATTAATAAATAAAGAGAACAACATGGGTAACTTCCCTCTATAACCCTTAAATTAGAGTTCACAACATTAATAGCAACATATTGCATTCTGTTAGACAAGCAATCTCTCATCCGATGCACAGCAATAACCAAAATACCCAGTTCCATCAGTTTCATAAGGAGCAAGGGATGATCAATTATATTAAATGCCCTGTCAGGTCCACAAACACCACCCCTGTCAAAACACCCTTATCAAACCCCTGGAGGATGGTGTCTGTGAACCTAACCAGGGCTGTACCGGCCCCATGACCATGCCTAAACCCATGTTGTTGGTCACAAAAAAATGTTATTAACCTCAAGAAAGTCAATAAGCTGGTTAGCAACCAGTTTTTCTAAGATCTTACTTAAAGGATTCAATATTGAAATTGGGCGATAGTCTTCAGCCAATATAGCGTTAGATTTTTTGGGGGACTGATACAGCTCTTTCATACTTCCACACTGAAGAAAAAACACGTGAAGTCAAGCACAAATTCTAGATAGTGCAGAAGTAATCTACACTAAATGGGGCAGCCAATTTAACAAATCTCCCATCCAGACCCCCACCACAATCATTGAACTTACTGGGCAGTAAATGCAGCAACTTTAATACTTCATGAAAATAAAGTAAAATTTTGTTCTCACTTAACAAGATGAATCAGAATTAATATTCGCTGAGTGTTGTTCTAAACCCATCCCATGAAATCTATAATTGGACATATCAGAGAATTTCAAATTTAACAAATCCACAATTTCAGAAATCACAGTGACTTCCCTATCAATAGTTTTTAAGCTATTTATTTTTACCTTTCCCTTTGGAGATGAGTGAACTGCATTCCAAAAACCCTTTGAATTGGACATAGACTCCTCAAATATTTGTCGACAAAATTCAATTTTAGCTTGTTTTATCATCTTATTAATCTTATTCTGCACAAACCTATAACCTGACAACAACATGGAGGTGGGAGATTGTTTATAAGCTACCCATGCTAATTTTCTTTTTTGTATCCAAGACTTAATTTCTTTAGAAAACCAAGCATTATTTAAACCTCTAACCCTTATAAAGGAAAAACAAGATCTTGAGCAACTAATAACTGATTACAAAAGTAATCAATAACAGATTCAGGATCGTGAATGGCATTAGCAAAAGACCAGTCTATTTTCACTAACTCAGCCCTTAAGATATCATAATTGAATTTCCCAAAATTTCTAAATTGGATGGTCCGAGGAGAAATCCTTCATAATTTAAAATTCAAAATACAATAAATGACCTGATGGTCACTTATTGAATCATCCAGTACTCCACAAGAAGAGATAACATTGGGTGTATTTGAGACAATCCAATCCAGAATTGAGTGATTATTAGTTAATATATTAAATTTACATAAATGTCTTTCTGTCTTTGGTTATTCTATTTCATTTATATTATAATTATTGTCATTTTCCACACACTTTTGAATTGTTTGACTAGATTTCTGGCAAGTTTTATTTTTTATTGAGATTTTTTACTATTTTTTGTCCTGAGCTGACCAGCTCTGAAACTGCAACTTCAAAAGCAGATATAACCAAAAGCAGCATGGTGGCCCCTATATTTTTTTTTCTTTTGCTACATTCACAGCCACATTTTACTTCTATCAAAAATGTTTTATTAAAATGACATGGATTTTGACGGTTTTGTGTATAGAAACATACACATATTTCCCACATGTTTGGCACTTTTAGTTCAAAAGAGTGTCATCTTACTGGTAATTTACTATTGTACTATTGTATTATACTATTGCATTTGTGGAAAAAAATGAAGCAAACATCATGACAAATGATGTATCCCTATTTCACTTTTTCTTTTACACCCATGTTGACACCTAAACAATGATGCTGTAACCATAGGAAATAATCTGACACCTTATGGATTTTTCCCATAAAGAGGAATTACGTCTCACCATGTAACTCAAAAGCAAGCATGGCAACCCATGTTTTTTATTGTTGATTTTAAATGTTTGGATGACCACAGTGTACTGGGCAAAAAATTATGAATTTGGTATGGGGTTGACGAAACACCAAAGAACATCCTTAAAAGCTTCCTGGTAAACAGATCACAGCAACTGAAGATAAACAATATCCTTTCAGATAGCCGCCAGGTACTCTCAGGTGTCCAATAAGGGTCCATTCTTGGTCCTTTGTTATTCAGTCTCTTCCTAAATCACCTCCCCCTTTCGGGCACCGACAGGATCCTTCTGTACCCAGATTATGCTATTATTTTTACAAGTAACCTCAACCTACTATGACTGGAGAAGCAGCTCCAACTCAAATTCAGTGCTGTTGAAGACGGGTTTTTCAGGCATAAGCTCCTTTAAAATTACAAAAAAAAAAACAAAAGTTATGTTGTTTGCTAACCCCCACAATAGGCAAAAATCCCACCAGATCTCAATTCAGAATAGGGCTAATACCAACTAAATATGGTAAATGCTTTTAAATTCCTTAGTGTTACCATTGACAGCTCCTTGGCCTTTGCTAACCATATTGACAACATTGCAAAAACAGTCAACACTCGAAAAGGCTTGCTGTACAGGCATAAACACCGCCTGACCACTGAGGCCCTCAAAACAGCGATCTAAAGCTTAATTATATCCATTATTGATTATGGCCTTGTGGTCTATGGATCTGTCACCAACTCAAACTTGAGGAGGATCACAACAGCTTTAAACAAATGCAATCAACTACTGATAGGGGCTCCTCATCTCACACATACATGTGACCTGTATGCTCAGATGTGTTGGCCTAACCTAAAATGTAGGGCGATATATCAAGCCTGCTTGCTAAGTAAAAAAATTAGCATGGGTCTGACACCTCTGGGTATTCAGAAGCAATTATCTTTTGCCACACATTAGCAGCAGGCTAGAGGCTCAAACAATCAGCCCTTCAAAGTCACCCTCTGCTGTACAACTCAAGGTCAGAGATCATTCATATATCGTGCCCCCACCTGGCTCAATGTCCTGCCCAGCTTTATCCTAAACTAAACAAAGTTGGTCCTTTTAAACATGTACTTCAACAGCACATCACATCTCTCTGTGTCTGTGATTGTCAACTCTAAATAACTTAATGCGTGTTCCTTTTAATCTAATTCTATGCACTTAGTAATGTAACTCTGCACTTAGTAACCTGCCTCTTAGGCCCACCTCCCCAATACCTCCCTCCCTACTTCCTCCCTTCCTCCCTTACTTTCACTCCTTACCCCCTTTCCCTTATCCCACCTCCCTCCCTCCCTCCCTCCTCCTCCACTCCACCTCTCTCCTACCACCACCTACCCATCGCCCCAAGCCTGACCCCCTTTCTCTCCCTCCCCCTCACCAGGCCTGTCTTGACAATGCCATCTTGGCTGACTCTTTGTTCCTCTTCTCTGCCTTGTCTTCAGTTTATGTAATATGAATTTTTGTCTCTGGTGGCTTTGTTTTTATATCTTGCTCTATTGTTTAGTTTGCATTATGTTAGCTCCAATGGTATCTCTATGACTCATTTGCCCTCATTATTGTGTTAATCACTTTATGTTGGTTCCAATTGTATTTGTATGACATGTTTTGTTTTATCTGGATGTGGAACCTTTGTGAACGAGCTCCCAGCTCAAAAGGTATTGTAATACCAAGATTTTCTAACAAATAAATAAAAATAAATAAATACATTTCTTCCTCCCTTATGGCCTGTCAAGCTTTGATACAAAATCATATTTCAGAAGGGGGTGATGTTAAATTAGGATATTCTTTTTCAAAAGAGAGACTAGCCTCAGAAAAAAAGTTGTAAAAGGTCTCCACCCATTCTTTTGTGTTATGTATGACTAAATTATTGTAAGTTAAAAATGTAGGTAATAAAGGTACATCTTCCTTTCCTTGTAATGAATTTATGCCGTTCAATATTCTTTTTGGATTTTTAGTTGAGTCAGATAGATAATTTTAGTAATACCATGATTTAGCTCTCCTGATTTCTTTAGTACACCTATTTCAATGAACTTTAAAAGCTAACTTATCCTTACAATCTTTTGATACTGTCACTTTATTTCAAAGGTGGTCTTTTTCTTCAAAAGATCAACTGACACCACAAAGAAAACTTTAACAAACATAATAATAAGGCACAATTCTGCTTGCGTTCTACTTATAGTCTCTATATTTCTCCTCCCCATTATTTATTAATGAGAAAATTTGCATGGAAATATGATCTTTATCCCTTAGAGTTCATCTGCCTCTATAGCTTACTCCCTACTTCAAGTCATAATCCTCTGTTGTGACATCACAATCTGTTGCCATGACAGTAACTGTGATGTCTTAAGCAATGCTTTATGATCTCAAGTAAGCAGAAAGTAACAGGAATAAATGAATTCTTTAGGAGTAAATATCTTGTTTTCATGTAAATAACCTCAGTAATAAATAATGGGTGGAGCAATACAGGACTAATGTGAAACACAACCTGAACTGAGTGAAAATATTATGTTTGGTTAAAGTTCTCCTGAGGGTATCAGCTAATCTTTAAAAGCTTTTTCAAATTCAGAGTAAGCCATGGTGTAATCTTATTTTTAATCATTTGTTTAACCACTGGTGCATGTTTGTTCAAAATTACCAAGAGTGAAGATTTAAAGTATTCCCATGAAGTATTAATATCAGGGCAAACATACATTAATGACCAATTAATATTATCAACATCTCTTAAGTAGACTTGAACACAAAATGTTTCAAATTTATGTGTAAAAATTGTTCAAAATGAAGAATGCATTTTCAAGTGACTTCTAATACATGCAGTATAGCAGTGATCGCTAATATCAGAATCAAATACAGCTGAAACAATTTCTCCTTGCCAACCTTTCCTTTCCCTCTCATTTTTATTTGGTGTTTTTAATGCTTCACTTATAATATTACCATCCTCTCTGATTGACTATCTGTCATTACCTCACACTCTTCCTCAGGTGAATGCATCTTCCTTGGGAATTTTAATATTAATTGACTCTCCCTAGCCTCCAGGCCAACCTCCCTCAAGACTGAGCTACTTCATCTTTCCAGGCTCATTACTAACACCACCTGGCTCAATCCACACTCCCTTAAAAACACTGTACTGGATTAGGTTCTCTCCTCTCACCCTTATCACATTGTTGCAGCCAGTATTCTGCTGGATGCTTTCAATGGCCACTGCATGACATTTTGTATCACAAAAGTCTGGAACCCTCCCTCCTCTCCTAAGTACATCTGGTCTAGGTCCCTCCTGTTACTTAATATTAATGTTCTCCTTAGCAACCTCATTCCAACTGACTGGACAGCTATCCTCTCCACCCTTGACATTGATGTGGCCCCTGTCACAAACCTACTCAGCAGGTCAGGCCCTCTGCTCCCACAGTGCCAACCTCCGAGTGCAGTATTGTGAACAGGTAACAGAACAGGGTAACCCTCCTATCTGCTTGAGGGTCCGAATCACCATGGGTCTCAAGTTCTGGGGGATTCAAACTGTGAACCTTATGCTAGCATACCCAAATGTACAGGCTCAGATAATTCTGCTGTTCAGGGAATGCCGGATATCTTTTGCCTAAGAGCACCTAACCAGATATCCAAAATGAACCCTTAAAACTCTATGAAAGACCTTGGGTATTTCTTACCTTTTTCCAGTTCAGTAACACCATTAAGCTTAGGAACAGTTGTCAACTTTAACCATCTATACTAATACGTAAAAAGAAAGAATTTCAAAGGCACACCAGGCAGTCTCTTTAAAATAAGAGGTTTACTTAAAAATGGATAGAAATATGTAAAATGTAAACATAGGACACTATATCACAAAAGATGCAATCACTTAAAAGAACAAGGTTAAAGTACAAACATAAACTCCTACCACAATACAATTAGACTTTCATATTTAATGTATACCTTTTCACAGTGCTTAAAGTTAGATGTTGTTTCTAAGAGCCCACAAAGAAATATGTCACTAAAGAGCAGACACAGAATAGTTTAATCTGTCTGTATACCCACCTTTTCCATGATGTCACCTAGCTCCTCCTTGTTAAATATAAAAAAAAATACACACAGGATGTCCTATCAGGAGGTATATTAAATAAGGTGACATCAGCAAAACCTAATTTCCCAAATTACAAGTCTATGATTTCCCAGGTCCTTCTCTGTGATCTTTGAGCAGTTCCTGTTCCCAGCCCATATCAAAAGACCTTTTACAACTCTACAGTTCTCACCCAGATGCCATATAGCTTTTTAACACCAGTTGAAATGAACTGTGCTTCCTCTGAAGATATCATAAAATGTATATTTTAGTTTCCTAGCTTCAAAGAAGCACAGATCATCAATAAGGCCATAAAATTCAACTCCTTGGAAGTTAATCACATTACATAGTTCTGCTGTTTAACATATATTCTGTCATTTTAACTGAATCCTGAGGGGGGGGCATCCCACAGGCTGTCTCATGACAGACACTCAATAACACATTCTATATACAAATATCATAGAGCAATCATAACCACCTGGCCAAGCATCACAGCTCCTTCTCTGTTTCAATCCAAATGTTACTAGGACAAGCATGCCCCACTCAGAAAGTCTAGGGTGAAATCTTCCCACCACAACTGGATTACTCCCAATTGCATTGATCAGTGTATATCCCTTGATCATACATGGGCCCGTTACAGATTATCCTGCTCTCTATCTGATCTTCTTTCATACAAGGCGCTTAGAAATTCTTGTACAATGGAATGTCCATGCTGCCAAATACCAACCTCCAGAACAACCTTAACTCCCCAGTCAAATTCTGGAAGGTGATTTGCTTCATTTTTTACCATCCTGCCCAGTCTGGGTTCAGTTTCACCATTTTATTTTTATTTAGTTGTTTAACCAGGTATAGCACACTAAGCTGAAAGCTTTTTTACAGGAGCGACCTGGGAGCACAAGGAGGTTAAGTGACTTGCTCAGGGTCACACAGTATGCAAGTGAAAGCTGTGGGATTCAAACCCAGGTCTGGTCTGCTGGATGTCACCATATTTGCAGCTCAGAGCCTTAGACCACTGCACTATACTGCCTCCCTTGTGCTGCTGTGACACGGAATTTATTGACCATCAGCACAGCAACGGCACAACACCACCGATTGGTGCTGTGCCATCACTGGGGGAACTTGTGATTTCTGTGGGGGTGGCTTTGCCCCCACACTTAAATTAACCAACTCTGAGTCAGAGTTGGTTCAGGGAGAGGGTGAACACCCTGGAGGCAACAGTGTTGGGATCCCAGTGAATCATCACAGTGAACTGTCAAAAATGTCGCTATGATGGTCTTTGCTGTATTCCCATCACTATTGCAAAGTGATACAATCCTGGTTCTATGTCTTAATTGGCAATCACTGTTAGGGCAAGTGTACATTGCCAAAAATAAAAACAGTGATATACACTCATGATGAGGAAACTTGCTTACATTATTTATGTGGGGGGCTCTGCCTCCCGCACTCCCCTCACTAAAAATAAACTCTGGGGGGGGGTGTATATCGAGGAGAGGAGAGAATGGGCAGGAAAAAAACTAACACCCATGCATAAAAGCATAAAATATCATGCTTCTCCCCACCCCCGAACCCTGCACCCTGCCCACAAGAGTCAGCCACCCTCACCACCGCACCACACAGCTAGATTGGTGGCTTCCCACCTCACCACCCCTCACATACTTTCTGCCCTCTTCAGGTATCCTGTCACTCTTCCTTTCCCCCTGCCTTTCCCCATCGCTATCCTTTCAGGGTCACTGACCTAACAGGCGCTGAGATTGAGTCACTTATATTTGAGTCACTTAATCTTAGGTGCCCTTTTCACAGGATACCCCCAGTCTGCTCCCCCAACCATCATGGTTAATAGTTCCCTGTCTCTGACCTTTCCTTTGTAACTGCTCAATCAATGAGTTTTTCACTACATGTGCTCTCCCCTCTACCCTGCATCCCAGCTCCTCTCCCCCTGTTCCATACTCCCCTATTTCCCACCCCTCCTGGGTTTTCATTCTCCCCCCCGTTAGTACTCAGGAAACCCTGCTACCTCTTTTCTCCCTCAATCTGTCTAAATCTAGCCCTGATGGGCTGGAGCCTAAACTTCTCCACCTCTCGGCTCAAGCTATCACCTCCCCTCTAACTCATCTCTTCAATTTCTCCTTTTCCCTCTGTGATGTTTTAGTTATGGAAGTGCACAAGTTTCCCTTTTCATGAAGGGGGTGACCAGTTCTCCCTAGATAACGTATGTCCTATCTCCCTCCTCCCCTGTCTTGCAAAGCTGCAAGAGAAACTTGTTTACTGTAGGCTTGTTGACTTCCTTTCCCATCCAATTCTTCTTCTCCCTTTTTTGGTCTGGTTTTCGGAAGCACCACTCCACTGTCTCCTCCCTGCTATGTGTCTTTGACTTCATCCTCACTGGGATAGATCAGGGAACATCATAGTGACCATTTTCATTGATCTGGCTAAAACTTTTGACTCAGTGACCCATCCACTCATCCTGGACAAGTTGAATTCTGCCAGCCTCTCAGCTCCTGCTGTTGAATGAGTCAGTTCCTTCTTTACAGAAAGTCAACAATTAGTACAGGTAGGAGGCGTTCTGTCACCTCCATGATCCTTCCAGGCTGGGATTCCAAGGGCAGCATCCTGGGACCCATCCTCTTCTTCATTTTTCTGAATGACCTATCCTCTGTCTGTGATAACTTGCATAGTCACATGTATGCAGATGACACAGTTATTTACATTTCTAGTCCTTTAATTGTAACAGTGGAAGGCTTGCTCAAACAAACTTCCAAAATGTGCTGGGCTGATTCCACTCCAACCAATTATTGGCCAACACTAAGAAAATAGTGTCCATGACCTTTGGCACCAGCCAGAAATTGGCCAGGCTCTACCATCACCCTGTTTTCCCACCTTAGATAACTCTTTGCTGAAAGTGGCTTCTTCCTTCATTTGTCTTGGTGTGTGTGTCTAGGTAGTAAGCTGGCATCTCTGTCCACTTTTATACTAACCACTTTAAGCTCTGCCCCAAACTTTGTACCTAGTACCACAATAAAGACTGCTTGTTTCCTAAGGGTTGCTGGGAGCTTGTTACCCAAATGGTGTTTTCCAGTCTTCTACTATGTGGATGTGGTCTATGAAACCTCTACCTCCTCTTCCCTTGCCAGATTGGACACCCTCTGTAATGTGTTTTGTTGCTTTTCTACCAATTCTCCCTTTCGTACTACCACTGACCCTATACTCCTCCCTATTCATCCTCTCCCTGCCCTCATATCTCCAGTCCCACTGTGCCTCTTTCATCTCTAAATTCTGGTTTGGGTACCCTCCCCTTGCCTATCCTCACTCCTTTCTCCCATTCCCTCTGCCTCATACTTCCTCTTCTCCAGTGATCCTCATGCTTTTGCCCTTCGCCACCCTCACTTCTCTGCTGGGCAGTCACCCTTCTGCAATCACACTCCCTCCCTCTGGTGTCTGCTCCCCTCCTCTCTCTATCTCTCCCCCTCCCCAACTAACTTAGGCTCTAGCTGAAACTCCTTCCTACCCCACCTGCTCCTGTTGCTCACCTCTGTGATTCCTTATCTTTTTGAGCCCCTAACACCCCTGTTGTTGGGCCTCTTCCTGTTTTATACCTCAGCCTGTATCAGGCTCATTCCTTTTCTACATCTACACTTCCATTTATTCCTCCAGCTTTTGTCTCTTTATTTGCACATCAGAGCAGTACACTGTAGGCTTGTATATTTTTATGTGCATTTGAAATTTGTTTAATTGTACTCTGTTTGTACTTTACCTTGTACTATTTATTAATACTTTGCATGCTTTTATTATTGTATTTCTCATTCCTTCTGCCCCAAGGTCGCACCTGGAAATGAGCCATGGCTCAGTGTGCCTTTCTGAGTTACCAATTAAAAAAAATCAATAAACACATTGCTTCCTTAATGCTTGAACAAGTTTTCAAATTTAGCATTAAAAAGGATCTTCAAGAGGTTTAGTTTCTTGTGCACTCTAGTGATACTGAAAGTGTTCGGGTAATGTTCATGATCATAATTTTTATTTGATGTAGTGCATTACATGTAAAAAATCACAAAGTGCTTCATGATAGCCATTAAAAACTCCAGCAAGATTCAAAAGTGAAGTTATTGCTGTGGAAATCTTTTCTTGAATTGCTACAATTTCCATCTGACTTGTTACCTGGTTTTTAAGAAGAAATGTTGGGAGGCAGTGACTATGAATCTCATCCCTGCTGATCAGTTTGTGCCTTGTTCTTCAGACTAGTAAAATTAAAGTTTGCCCCCTAAGGGCCTGGCTGTGGGGGAGAACTGGATTTGGAACTGAACTTAGAACTTTCAGCTTGTGCCTTTTTGGAGTTGTCGCATCAGCAGAAGCACTGATTTACAGTGACTTAAAAAAGTCAAAGGGCTAGATTCCTGAAGATGAAAGTAGCACATGGTAAACAAAAGAGACCACTACTATTGTTGTAGTACCACAAGATTCAAGAAGCAACATTAGCACTGCTAACAGGCACAACAGTTGTGTTTAGAGATGCAGCGAATTTTTAATCCGCCTGCGAAGTGGACGTGAAGTGGCCACTTCACGTTAGCAGAGGACAACGCGAAGTGGGCACTGCAAAGAGCTCACTTCACGTTATTATTATTACCACTTCGCATTGCCATTATGCCTTAACGCGAAGTAAGGAGAACTGAGAAGAGAATAGGCACATCACATGGCTTGCAGTACTGTAAGTCACATACTTTAGCCAGGCAGGAAGGAAGTGAGTCAGAGAAGCAGTTTCACTTTCTCCTTTGCATTTGTAGAGGGAGAAAGCATTTGTGAGAGGAGAGGAGTTACAGTGCTTGATTGCCTTGTTGACATTTCATTGCATTTCAGTTTCAGAAGAAAACCAACAGCTTTTTTAAAAGCTATATCTTTATTTAGTTTTTGTATTGTATTTGTGTATTTTTTTGTTAGTGAATTTTTTTTGTATAAGTTTTGTTTTGTTTTGTGTGGGTGACTGTGCGTGTGTGTGTGTGTCCACTGTCTGTGTGTGTGTTGGCTTGTGAACTTCAGGAGGATGGACCTAGGAGAAGGTGAGTCACTGGCCCATGGGTGCAGTAGGACGGGAGTGCAGATCCATGGGGGGTGAGGCGGTGGTGTCATGTTGGACCACTCCCGACTCCTGGCCAGTGTTGCTTGCCCTGTTGAAGCAATAGGAGCAGCAGCACCAGTGCCAATGGTGGCTGCTGTGTGTCCACCTTCTCTACCACTACCACCACCACTGGTAGCAGCAACTGTTGGGGCTCCAGCAGCACCCCCTCCACCACCTCCTCCACAGCCACAGGAGGTGGCCCCAGAAAATGTAGGTGGTGGTGGGACTCATGCAAGGACTGTGTCTGGTTCCCCCTGCAGCTCCCCAATGTGGGAGATTTTTAACTGTGTGGGGAGAGACAGCACAGTGTCGGTGTGCCGTGTGTGTGGTGTGGTGGGACACATTTGGGGACCGGTGGCCAGGGTACCCACATGCTGAACCACCACAGGGCACAGTGGCAGGCTGCCACGGAAGGGGCCAGGCATACACCTGCTGACCCTTCCATGGCAGAGGCTGAGGGTGCTGCTGGGGTGGGGGTTGTGCCTTGCAGTCACCGCTGCAGCAGGAGGAGGGCTACTACAGCAGCTGCTCCACCACCACCACCACCACAGCCACCAGCACCACCCTGTCCATCACCACCCCCACCACCTGGATTCCCCACTGCAGTGGACCCCTCCACAGTCCCTGCAACACAGTCTGACATTGGTCTGGTGTGGGCAGTGTTTGAAGAAAATAATGAGCAGTTCAGTGCTTTGCAGCAGCAGGTGAACAGAGTAGAAGCACAGCAGCAGCAAATAGTTTCAATGCTGCACCTGCTGCTGGACTACCACGGCATCCCACGGCCACAGTAAGTGAGGGGATTGTTTTCTGCCCCCCACCTCCACCCCACTACTGTGTTGTACAGTTTTTGTGTGTTTTTTCTTTGTTGTTGTTTAATCATACACATTTTCCCTTCCAGGGGAATCTTTCTTGCACCACATAGTGCAATACATTTTTGTGAAAACCGCTTGTAATTTCATTACAGTGTGTCAAGTGATGGAGGAATTCCCATTCTGAAAATCTGCCCACATTCTGCCTCCCTTCTTAGCAATGTTAGGATGTGATGGCAGAGAGAGTGCGTGTGCCTGATCCTTACAGTGAATATCCAATTGTCCGGCAGGTTTCTGAATGTTTGTTTATGCTATAATGGTCAGTTTGTGGTGAAACGCATGGGCACGTTTCCAGTAAGAAGAGCCTTGTTAGTGGAAACATTCCCTCATTTCACCACAAGGTCAACCTTATAACATAAGGAAACATTGGGATAGCTGCTGGACATTCACTATAGTGGAGCATGCACCTGCGCTCCTCCTGGCATCACGTCCTAATGTTGCTGAGAAAGGGGGTCAGAATGTGAGTGGCTTTTCTGATTGGTAATTCCTCTGTTACGTGACTTACTGCAATGAAATTATGGGCGGTTTTCACAGAAATATATTGCACACTGTGGAGCAAGAAATATTCCAGTAGGAGTAATGTCCCCACATATTAGTTTATGTGCATCACCATAACTATGTAATGTGGTGAATCTCTGTAAAGCAGCAGTGCAACAATCTGTTGAGAACTCTGACCTATATCTTTTAATGCTATGTTACAACTTCCTTTACTTGCATCCTGACTGACTGGAATGATACGAGAATTTGCAGTAGTTGAGTCTGCTGTACTACCTTTTTTCATGTATGAAATAATGAAAGGAGCTTTCCTTTCAAATTAGTGCTGACCAGGTCTTTGTCATTGTTTTCCTCTGCTTTTCTCCATCACATCAATTAGTTGTTATATATCACTTCTGTTGTTAATTAACAGTTATGCATCAGGCAGTGTTTTATGATACCATAGAACAATAGTTATTGAAAAGCAGCTGCAAATAAATACAAACCTGGTCTGAACAATATTGGAAGGCATGCTCATTTTTTTTTCATACATGAAAAAAGTAGTCAAGTAAGTAAAGCAGACAAATTGTGAAAAGAATCATATCGTTCAAGTCACGACTCGGAGGTAACTAGTGGTGGCTGTGGCTGTGGCAATGTAAAGTAGCATAAAAAAGTACAGTTCAAAACTGTGAGAACATTCTTGCAATGCTGCTTTAATTGTAAAAATGTCAGTATGACACCACGAACTCATAGCAACAATCACAGAACACACAAAAGTGGCACAGAGTCCCAGATTTTTTCTGCAGGCCCAAAATGCATCCTGCTTGAGTGCAGAAAATTGACAAGTGTTAGCACAGTGGAATGAGAGTGTTTCAGCACATACAAAGTCCCCCAGAATTAATGGCGCACTCAGTCATGCATGCAGTGGTGGCACAGAGTCCCCAGATGTTTTCTGCCAGCCCAAAATGCATCCTGCTTGTATGCAGAAAATTGACAAGTGTTAACACAGTGGAATGAGAGTGTTTCAGCACATACAAAGTCTCCCAGAATTAATGGCGCACTCAGTCATGCGTTCAGTGGTGGCACAGAGTCCCCAGATTTTTTCTGCCAGCCCAAAATGCATCCTGATTGTATGCAGAAAAATGACAAGTGTTAACACACTGGAATGAGAGTGTTTCAGCACATACCCCAGTATAAAATGATGACTGTGAGCATCGTGTTGCTGGTCCAATGTGATTTCCGAGACAATTCCAGCAAATGCAATGTGATCATCTTAATTGGATTGAAGGGTGCCCTTTGGCTGTACACTAATAGCAGCCTTGGTGAGTAGATATAGATATAGATATAGATATAGATATAGATATAGATACAGATATAGATATAGTTATAGATATAGATACAGATACAGATACAGATACAGATACAGATATAGATATAGATATAGATATAGATATAGATATATGGTTGTGTTGTGTATTTTGTAGGTGAGGAGGGGGGCTGACATGGACATGTTCTCATGGTATTGTTCTGCATCACAGGTCACACAGAAACTGTTGGTGTGCACATTCCAGTGCTTAATGAGAATTTTTTTGCACTGAAATTGGAAATGGATAACTCTCAAGCACATGAAGGTAAGTATTTTTGGGGGGGGTGTGGGGGAATCATATTTGCAGGTTTGTCTCTAATGGTTTCTTATTTTGTTACTTCTTCACAGATTTCATCAGCATCCTTCTAGAGTCCAGTTGTGTTAGGATGGTCATGATCATCTAATGAATGACTTCTGCATGTTGCATGTGTGCCCAAGCTCGGGGGAGAGGGGGTGCCTGTTGTTGAAGAACTTTTTTGGATAAGTCCATTTTTACAGAGCAACAAAGCATCTGGAAGTTTCCTAAAAAGAGAAATGAATGACTTCTTACAACTTAATTGTTATGTGTCTCTCCCTGGTTCTCAAATCTTGATCTAAAGTCAAGTTACATTTCAAACCCACATCTTGTCAACTAACACACCCTGTGTGCAATATTTGCTGCAGTCTTTACAAAACAGTGAAACGGATGAAACAAAATCTTCATACTTACCAGGATGGATTTCACATGGATATTACATCGCTTCCTCTCTGTGCGGTACAGCTACAGTACCATTCCCAATGAGTTTTAGTGATGGAGCCTTTTTTTGTTCCCCTGTAAAAGAAACAAAAGAAGTGTACCATATGTATTTTACCATTGCGGCTCTGAAAAGCTACAGAAAACAAAACATACAACTAAAGGAAGTGATGCAGCATAACAAACATGAGTACACATACTCACTTTATGGTTTAAATATTAAGAAGCTTTGTGCCTCTGGCTGATGGATGTGGTGGTCCGGACAGACTCAGGCTTAGTGGTGGCAGTGGCTAACATCAGTCCCAGTGGTGGTGGCCCAGAGGGCAGACAGACCCATGGTGACAGTGGCTAACATCAGTCCTGGTGGTGGTGGTGGTTCGGGGGCAAACAGACTCATGGTGGCAGTGGTGGCAGTGACTAACATCAGTCCTGGTGGTGGCGGTGGTGGTGGTGGTTCGGGGGCAGACAGACTCAAGGTGGCAGTGGTGGCAGTGGCTAACATCAGTCCTGGTGGTGGTGGTCCAGGAGGCAGACAGACTCATGGTGGCAATGGCTAACATCAGTCCCGGTGGTGGTGGTGGTGGTGATGGTTCGGGGGCAGACAGACTCATGGTGGCAGTGGCTAACATCAGTCCCGGTGGTGGTGGTGGTTCGGGGGGCAGACAGACTCATGGTGGCAGTGGCTAACATCAGTCCTGGTGGTGGTGGTCCAGGAGGCAGACAGACTCATGGTGGCAAATGGCTAACATCAGTCCCAGTGGTGGTGGTGGTGGTGGTTCGAGGAGCAGACAGACTCATGGTGGCAGTGACTAACATCAGTCCTGGTGGTGGTGGTGGTCTGGGGGGGCACACTGCCTTTTAAAAACTTCAATTAAAACCTGCCAACATTAACCACATCATCATCCTCATAAAGAAAGCTGCCCTCACAGTCATTGATGTCTGAAGTCTTACCACTGGGAAATTCTTTCTCCATTGTGTCATCATCTATGTCAGTGGTGGGCCGTTTCAGGCAGCTACTGCCAGTGCCATCAGGATGCTCCATTTCCACATCAGCAAGACCACCATGACTAAGCTGGGGTACGAATACCAAGGCTGCAGTCTGTGCTGGTATGTGCCTCTCATTTTAATGAATGTTAGCAAACTAACATTTGCAGGAGACAGGTTTGTCTGATGATCCCGGACTATTGCACCTGCTGAGCTGAATACCCTCTCAACACTTACACTGGAGGGTGGGCATGTGAAGTACTTCAGTGCCTCTGCAGTCAGCGCCTTTCACTGACCTTTCCACTCCAGTACAAAAGAGGATCTTCAGTTATTGTTAGATGCCTGTTTTCAGACAAATATGACTCAACCATTCTCTGTGCCACACTAAGTCCAATTGTTGATGCATCGTCCTGTTCTCCCGAATCATTTATTTCACAAATACCCACTTGGGACAAAGCCTCCCAAAGCACGTTGACGCCAGCCACTTTGGATGACAGACCACCTGGAACTGCAATCCCCTTCCCCTTGCAGGATATGCTTGATGGTCCTACATGTACACCTTCAGCTGGATTATGCTACTGAGGTTTGCTGACCTTGGCACGTGACTTCTGTGCCCCATGAACCAAGTGTGACAGTTGGCCACTGATATTTTTTACCTGTTCTGGCCCTCCCTCCAGTACTGATGCAATTCCACATTTGTATCATGGGTCCAGCATTGTTGCTATGGCAAAGTTGTCACTATGCTGAATGCTCACAACATGACGATTCTGGTCAAATACTGTCAGCATGTGTTGCAGCAACATACTGCTACCTCTGTCTCTGGCAACATCAATGCTATGCTGTACTCAGCACCCACAGCAGTGGAATTGATTGGCTAATGGAGGCAGACTCGCCACTCACTGCCTGTGCGGCATGTTCAAAAGGCTGCAAAATTGTTATTAGTAACATAGTATTGGTTTACCGTGATTGCAAAAGGGCAAATTCCGTTTTGCACATAGTAAAAACTGATGTTGACACCGGTGTCGGCCAAGCCAAAATCCGGTTTTACTGGTGTTTGGTTTTGTGCACTTTATTTAACAATGTTTAACTGTGTTAATGTGCATTTTAGCAATTTTTACCTCCACTATTACACATCTATCCATCCTTGTACCAATTAAAGTTATTGTAGGTACAAGATGTGATGGCAGCAGAAGCACTATGGCCCCCATCCCTCAGGTTCAGTAGAAGCAACAATACTATGGCCCCCCTCCCTCCGGTGTGACTGAAGCAGCAGCACTGCAGTCTCCCATCCCACAGGTGTAACAGCAACAGTACTATGTTCCCCATCCCTCAGGTGTGATGGCAGTGCATCAGCACTATGGCTCCCTTCCCTCAGGGGTGATGGTGGCAGCACCACCAATACATCCAGCTCCCTCCAACACAGTGAATACAGTCAGCCCTGGAAAAAAAAACACTGCCAGTATGCCACCACACCTAAATAAATCCTGGATAAATGTACCATTATTTTGTACTGTGTGTCAATTCTACATTGTGGAAAGGAGCATTGCCAGTGCTGGCTCTGTATGCCTTTTCATGTCACCAGGTACTTAAATAAAAAGAGACAAGCTAAATTAAATAAAATACTGTTTATAAATGTGCAGAAAGTGGTGCAAAAAGTAGAAACAGTACAAAAGCATATATATTAAAATGTGCAAAATGTATAATCAGCAAAAAATTAAATACAATAAGGATAAACTAAATACTACAATAAATATAATTTAAAATGCATATAAAATAGTAAAACAGTGTAGAAACAGTGGAGAAAACTAACATTTTGGACTAAAATCCACATACATTAAAATGTGCAAAATGTGAAACATAAAGTAAACTGTGCAAAAGAATCAGTTAATCTAAAGCCCTAACAAAATGTTCAATTAAATTGTAAACTAACAAAAAAACAGTATTGTACACTAAAGAATGTGAAACAAAATATCAGAATCCAGCAACGCCACACTGACTTCAAATAAAAGGGAGCTAAGCAGTGACAACCAATACATAAAGTACCCTATTTATTGAACATCAACATTGAAAACAATTGCAAATTGTCCACCCGCAGGTTTCTCCTTTGATCCGTATGGATCTGACCATATACAGAAAATGACCTTTCAACATCACGCACTGGACACTGGGACCCAAATTGCCTGCTGGGCAGCTCTAGTCAGTACTGGTAGCTGAGTCTCCACAGACTTCCAGTACTGACCCAGATCAAAGTCCAACTTTTCTGGCAAGTCACTGAGGTCTTGTCTTATGTAGAGATCCCAATCCTTTTTCAAAGCTGCCGTGTTGAGAAATCCAAACATTGGAATGTCCTCTGCATAATGATTGTAGTCCTTGTTCAGTTTAGGCAGATTGAATGGGTCTAGTATGCGACATGCCTTGAAAAGCTGTAGCGAAGGATTTGACCCCATATGCTTACCGAGTTTGTTTAGCGCTACACTGAAAGCTTTTTGAAATACCAAAACTTGATCCTGCTTGGCCCGGCCTCTAAGCTGATGAAGCTGCACATCAGTTTTCTCTCCAAAGCCATCGGTCTTTAACACACCAGCCTCAAATCTGTTCTTGACTACCATTAGTGTATCATAGATAGACACAGCCAGTGGTTTACCTTTCAATTGCAGCATGTGTATTGTCTCTATTATGTCCATAATATTTTCTACAATAAATGTAGTCTGAATTTGAAGCTCTCCCATCCATTCGGTAAATAAGTTGTGTAGCGATTTCAGTGAATTTGCATCACTCTGGTCTTCCTGCAAGAAATCTTGTAAATATTGCAAGTGGGTGGCATGGTATTTCACAGCCTTAAACAATGTGTTCCAGCGTGTCAGTACTGGGACAGGAGGTAAAGTGTTGTTCTCCACCCCCACTTCTGTGAGGAATGCCAGGTACTCCCTTTTTCATTTTGGGGACTGCTGGAACACATATTTAAGCTGTGTGACCAGTTTGTTCACCAACTCAAAATGGTCGATCCATGTGTCACCTACAAGTGACAGAACATGTGCCCAGCAACCGACATGGATGACATGGTCCCCAATAACTCCCTGTAATGCATCATTGAAACATTTAATCATGTATCTGGCATTGTCACTGACAAAACTCACAACTTGTTCCATCTCCACCTCATATTTCTGCAGAGTTTTTAAAATGGTTTGCGCAACAGTTGAATGGTTCACTGTGACCAACTCCATGGTATTTGCAATGTAAGATTTACCACCATCGATAACAAAAACAATGTTCAGTACACACCGAGCATCTGAATCTGTGGATTCATCCCACATTACTGTGATGCTCTTTCATTTCACCTGTTGGCGAATTGTCTCCTCCATCTCGTTCTGCAGTTTTGGCAGGTAGTTCTGACGGAGAGTGTCTGCCTTTGGAAGTGCACCTATGCTCTTAATATACTTTCCCATCCAGTCTCTGAGGCAGGGTTGATCAAGTTTTTCAATGGGAATATTGGCCCCACACCAAGCCTGCAACGTGTCGAGAACTGTTTCTACCCTTGAAGCAGCAGCAGAAGTGGTGGCATTGAAACTCGTATGTAATGTCACCTGTCTGGTCTCACTTTTCTCTTTCTGGCTCGTATTTTTTAAATGCTTCTTGCAGTTGCAGTGGTCTACAACGGTATCCTTCTGGATGTGGTCCACTGGATGGGCACAAAACCGGCAGAACATTTTCCCTCCATCTTCATACATTCCCATTGCCTTGAACTGTAGTACACGGTCTTTCACAGTAATGCTGGAGATTTCGGCCATCTTTCATGGTGGCGGTGTTGCCATCTTGATGGTGTAGTGATGCAATATTTCCAAAGAACTAAAAGCAGCAAAGCAGCAGATCACTAACACCACTTTCACAGATTGACCTACAAAAAAACAAACAAACAAAAAAAAACATAGTAAGGACTAATTCTGCAGCACCAACAAAGCATTCACAATTTTAGCATGGAAAACCCAATAGTGGGCAAAAAGAAAGCAAACTGTACCTTTTACAATGGTCTTGGATAGACTTGCAGCAGATCACGTCCAACAGCACCTCAAGGCCTGAAATCATAATTGAAATGTTTACATGTGGCCCACAGAAAAATGCACACACAGCATAACTGTTAGAAAGACCATCATCCACATCCTCATCCTCATCCTCATCAATGCATTCTCCAATCACAGATTTCCACCAACACCCTCACCGACTTACTTGAAGAGTGACACAAAGAAATAAGCATGACTGCATGAGATGCTGGTAGCAGTGTTGGCAGGTGGTTCAACATCAGCATGAATTTGCAGCAGTGCACAGGCATGGTGTTCATGAAGACTTCACCTTCAGACTCCCAGCAACATGGCAACAGCAGTCTTTCGATGATTCTTCAGGTTAGACAGCAGCAGCACTGTAGCCCCCACCCCTCAGGCATGATGGCAGCAAGTGCAGCCCCAACCCCCAGGTGTATTGGCAGCACTGCAACCCCCACACCCTCAGGCATGACGGCAGCAAGTGCAGCCCCCACCCCTCAGGCATGATGGCAGCAAGTGCAGCCCCCACCCCTCAGGCATGACAGCAGCATGTGCAGCCCCCACCCCTCAGGCGTGACGGCAGCAAGTGAAGCCCCAACCCCCAGGTGTGATGGCAGCACTGCAACCCCAACCCCCTCAGGCATGATGGCAGCAAGTGCAGCCCCCACCCCTCAGGTGTGATGGCAGCAAGTGCAGCCCCCACCCCTCAGTCATGACAGCAGCAAGTGCAGCCCCAACCCCTCAGGCATGATGGCAGCAGAGGCAGAATGATGGTACTCACCCAATGTCATGTACCAAAGCTTGACAGAGCTCAGACATGAATTAAGCTGAACCACCAGATGCCAAGGTGGACTCCGTCAGTTCAGTCCCTAACATCTAGCTGCCTGGATTCATTTATATATAAACAAAGTGCATCCAATTAAAACAAATACAAAACTGATTAATGAGGATTGAGGATGCTAATGGAGAGATCAACAATCTGCACCAAACAATAAACCAATCAGCAATTGCACCCACAGTAAACTGGGCACTTTCTAACTTGGTCCTCATGAAAATGGAGCCTCTTAGTTTTCATGTCGGAGCTCAAACTCATGAAAGGTGTTCTACCAGCAGAGGTAAAGCTGCCCATAACCACTGTGCAGCTTATGGCTTCATCTCTCCTACCCCCCCCCCCGCAGTCAACAGAAATAAATTGATCTTTGCACCCAATCACCAGTTTGAGTGATCACTCAGGTGCAAAGATTATTTTTTTAATATAATGACTGCAGGGGGGACCAGAGAGGTGAAGCCCCAATCCGTAAAGTGGTCAGGGCTTCACCTCTGCCGGTAGTTCAACTTTAAGAACTGATCAGTTCTCTGTAGCTCCCCAACACTTCCAAAAATATTCCATTAGACATTCCTGCAAAAGTCCAACTAAAAAGTGGTAAGATTATTATTAATATGCAGTCATACAGTTTATCAACTTGTCTTTGTTTACCCCCTAGGTAATCTGATGCCTGCATCCTCCACAATTGATCAAGGAAACCAAGGAGGAAAATCTGCAGTTGACAGTTTTGAAGGGCACAGATTAGACATGGTTTATTCAGGTTGATGTGGCTTAATAAAGTTATTTTGTCTGACTGTCTCTATTGTTCTACATGCACACATACACACACACACAAACATGCACACACAGACACGCAGACACACAGACATGCACACAGACACAGACATGCACACACACACAGACACACATGCACACACAGACACGCACACACAGACACGCAGACACGTAGACACAGACACGCACACGCGCACACACACAGACACGCACACACACGCACACAGACATGCACGCACATGCACACAGACACGCATGCACACACACACACACACACACACACAGACATACACACACACACACAGACATGCACACAAGAAGACACATTCCTGCAAACCACAACAGACTGGCACAGACACTCTCCCTACCCCGGGGGACAAGCACTGCCACTTTCCACACCATGATGGACCGGCAACTCTCCCCACTCTGAATGAACATCATCCAGGTCGGTGTCCCCCCACCCACACCCCAGGTACACAAAGACAATGACACACTTTATACACATTTTGTACTGTATTTTTCATGGAGAGTACAACCAACAAAATATAAAACATTTTTCTACTTTATTTCTTTGTGGACTCCCCACCCCACCTCTGATTCTTATATCACTCTGACCACAAGCCCACCACCCCACAGATCAGTCAAGCAAACCATGGATGTAAATGCAAGGTGTGCAAAAAAAAAAAAACCCACAACAAAAAAGACCAACCACTGGAGCGTGGCACGGTCTCGCCAGACTGGCATACATGCCAGGAAAAATGGTTCAGTGCCACTCTGCCCATTTACCCTTCCCTCCGAGACCAGAACCATTTTTTTCCAATCATGTGAACCAGTCCGCCCAGCCTGCCCATCTGCCAATCATCAATCAACAAACCAATGGAGCGTGGCACGGATAAGGCAGACTGGAATTCATGCCAGGAAAAATGGTTCAGTGCCACTCTGTCCGTTCACTCCTTCCTCCAAGGCCAGAACCATTTTTTTCCAATCATGTGAACCAGTCCACCCAGCCTGCCCATCTGCCGACCATCAACCAACAAACCAATGGAGCATGGCACAGACAAAGCATACTGGAACACATGTTGGAAAAATGGTTCAGTGCCGTTCTGCCCACCCACCCTCCCTCAGAGGCCAGAACCATTTTCTCCAGTATGTGAACCACTCCACTCAGCCCGTCCCTCAGTCGACCATCAACCAACAAACCAATGGAGCATGGCACGGACAAGGCAGACTGAAATACACATTGAAAAAATGGTTCAGTGCTGCTCTGCCCACCTGCCCCTCCCTCAGAGGCCAGCACCATTTTTTTTCCATCATGTGAACCAGTCTGCCCAGCCTGCCCATCTGCTGACCATCAGCCAACAAACCAATGGAGCATGGCACAAATAAGGCAGACTGGAATACATGCCAGGAAAAATGGTTCAGTGTCATTCTGCCTGCCTGCCCCTCCCTCAGAAGCCAGAACCATTTTTCTCCAGCATGTGAACCAGTCCACCCAGCCCATCCCACAGCCGACCATCAACCAACAACCTCTGGAGCTCACGTAGTTGCAGTCGGTGTGATAGGGTTACCAGCCCCAATAACTGACAAAGTTTCCAGATATCACAGTCAACCTCAGAGAAAAAGACCAAGGCACTGCAATTTCTTTTTCCAAGTTTCATGCAGTAGGGGCATTTGCTTCCCACAACAGTGATTTATAAAGAAGCTGCTTTTCCAAAAGGAATAAAACTTGGAAAAGGAAAACACAGTGCCTTGGTCTTTTTCTCTGAGGTAGAATGTGATATTTGGAAACTATGTCCATTAAAATAAAAGCAGGCTATCTGAAACAAAAACTTACCAGACTATGGTGGTAGGTACACAGAAAGGCAGTAATCCTATGGCAGGAGATGGCAAGGCAGGTCAGGTACAGCACAACACAGTGGAAAGTGCAGTTCAGCAGCACAAGGCTTCTAATAGGGCAGGTGAGCAGCACAAAGTTTGCAGGGCAAGCACATCCCCTCTCTCCACCACGGTGGACCTGTACACCCTCTCTCCCCACCCCAACAGACCAGTACGGCCCCTCTCCTCTCACCGACAGACTGGCACGGCCCCTCTCCCCACCCTGACAGACCAGCTTGGCCACTCTACCCACCCAGATGGACCTGCACATCACCTCTCCCCACCCCAACAGACCAGCATGGCCACTTTACCCACCCAGATGGACCTGCACGTCCCCTCACCCCTCTCTCTTCCCCAATGGACCAGCAGGGCCACTCTACCCACCCAGATGGACTGTCACAACTGCTCTACCCACCCCAACAGACCTGCAGAGCCACTCTCCACAACTCGACAGACCGGTACGGCCACTCTCCCCACCCTGACAGACTGGCCACTCTACCCACCCAGATGGACCTACACTTCACCTCTCCCCACCCCAACAGACCGGCATGGCCCCTCTTCACTCACCGATGGACCAGCATGGCTTCTCTTCCCACTCCAACAGACCTGCATGACCCCTTTCCCTACCCTGACAGACCGGCACGGCCACTCTACCCACCCAGATGGACCTGCACATCACCTCTCCCCACCCCAACAGACTGTCATGGACCCCTCTCTCCTACCCAATGGACTGGCTTGGCCACTCTACCCACCCAGACAGATCTGCACGTCACCTCTCCCCACCCCAACAGACCCGCACGGCCACTTTACCCACCCAGATGGACCTGCATATCCCCTTGCCCCTCTCTCTTCCTCAACGGACCAGCAGAGCCACTCTACCCACCCAGATGGACTGTCACAGCTGTTCTACCCACCCTAAAGGACCTGCACAGCCACTCTCCCCACCCCAATGGACCGGCACGGACCATCTCCCCACCCTGACTGACATGGACAGCCCCTCTTTCAGCCAAGACTGACATGGACAACCCCCTCTCTGCACCAAGATGGACCTACATGGCTCCTTTCCCCAGCCAGATGGATCTGCCACCAACACAACCAATCTTCCCAACCCATCCTACCCAAACAACTGTGGCCCTCCAACAGCACACTCACTACAGCAATAATATTTAATAATAAGCTTAACTTGCCAGATAACTGCCTTAACAATTCAGACTATTATTATTATCAGATTTATATAGTTAGCAAGCAGGATGGAGAGCAGCAAGCAATGTTCAGAAGCAGGTTTCAGGTGGCATCAAGTGAATAGTTTGTTACCAATTTAACCTAAAAAATCTGTCACTATGCAACAAAAATTACAAATAGAAAACGCTGCCTGCCCAACCCAAACTTGCCACTTCATTCTCAGACACCTTGTAAATCCAGTTAGTTTACATAGTCATTTGTTCAGTAAGTACTTACAGTACTGAAGAGACTCCTTGCTTGCCCCGCCCGCCTCGCCACCGAAAGCTTACATGCAACGCAAATTTTTCACAGCAAACAAAAAACACTTCAGAAGTGGATGTTGTCCAGATTCAAACGTGGACATGCTGCAGCAGAGGAGTGAATTTTTAAAAATTACTTACAGTACTGTAGAGACTCCTTGCTCGTTGGCCCTTCCCCCCTGCCGAAAGCTTTTTTTCTGTAACTGAATGTTGTCCTGATTGAAACACGGACAAGCTGCAGCAGAGGAGTGAATTTTTAAAAATTACTTACAGTACTGTAGAGACTCCTTGCTCGTCACCCCCAACCCCAAGCCGAAAGCTGTTTTTCTATAATTGGATGTTGTCCAGATTGAAACGCGGACAAGCTGCAGCAGAGGAGTGAATTTTTAAGTTACTTACAGTACTTTAGAGACTCCTTGCTCATCGCCCCCCCGGTGCTGAAAGCTGTTTTTCTGTAACTGGATGTTGTCCAGATTCAAACGCACACACGATGTAGCAGACAAGTGAACAAAAACATTTATTATTAAAGAAAAGCATTACGGTCACATAGAAATTACAGTCACAAGTGGATGAATTGAGTTTTCTGATGCAGTGCAAAACATGAAATAAAAACAAATAACCCAGTTAGTTTACACAGTAAATTACTTACAGTACTGAAGAGAAACTACATCAAAACTGAACTTTCAGGCAGAAGGACTGTTCACGAGACAGGGTGTGCAGAGAAGCAGATAAGGATATCCACAAGCAAGCAAAAAATGAGAATGAACAGCCTACGCTGAATCTTTTAAAGGCTGCGAATCACAGCCAGGACGAGAACAAATGCTAGTTCCATTTGTCATGCCATTTTTCACTAACCAATCAGATTTCTGCATTTCCATCCACATCACTGCATAAACGGCAAACCAGTGTCCTTGGTTATTACAGAGTCCATGAGGTGCCACTGTTCAGTCGTCATAGACATGGAAGCCCCAGAACTGTCACGGCTAGTGTGCATAACAATATACTCTTAGATGGCTTTTTATTGTTTATACAACCTCTCTGCCATGTATAAAGTGGAGTTCCATTGGGTGACAACTTCCAGCTTCAAGCGGTGCTGAGGCAGGCTGTTTTTTACAGGAAGTAAGTGTCATGATTCACAATTTAAATAGACAGTACAATGCATTGTGCATAAAATGTGCCTTTTTCACAGATCAACATGAGCAAAGAATGCATCAGAAAAAAAATGGTGTTGCTATTTTTTACAGTTTACTTACCCAAGATAATCTTGCTGAGATGTAGTATCTCGTATCTGGTTGAGTCCCTCTTTTATCATTTTTTATAGCTGGAGGCACTTAAGCAGTGAAATGTTACATGATACTGAGTAGGTACGGTAGGTGGCTCTTGTGGGATCTGAACCTTGGCTTTCATTTCCATCATTACACCCTTTCCACGTTGTGTGAGGAAACATTTGGCATTGACAAATGCTTGTACTCTATAGCAGTCACTTTAAATTACTGTAGCAATTAATCACATTGGCTAATAATTATTTCTAAAACATTCTCATAAATACCCCTCCTTAGCCTCCAAGCAAAGTCTCTTTAACTGCTGGATGGTAGCCCTTTTGTAGAAAACTGGATCATAAATTCCATAATAGGAGATTGGTGTCCCTCTTGAACTAGACTAGTAATAAATTTAAGTTACTGAACCACTTTCTTTGAATATGTTCTAAAATTCGATGGCAAAATCTGGATGACTTGAAGAACAGCAGCAAGTCTGTAATGATGGTAATCATTGGAGATGGCCTTGGATGCTGGAAACTATTGTTGTACTTGCTGGAAGAAGACTGAAAGCAACTTAGCTGGGACAGGTACCAAATGTAGCAGGCAATACCTATGCTTTCCCTGTACTCACTTACTGCCCTACTGATCCTAGCACTGGGGTACAGTAAATCATCTATAGGCTATGTATATAAAATGAGAACTAGTCCCCCAGGGTCTGTCTTGTAGTAGGCCTCTATAGGCTGGACTTCCTCTGGTCTTGTCCCTTCAGGTCTGCATGCTTAATCTCCCTGAAAATGAGCTATGCAGCTCTTTTTATACCCATCAAACATTCTCTTAAACCCAGTTGTAGTAAGGGTGCTTCAATCCCTTTGTTCTGATTGACCACTGATGCTGCAGTGGCCTTACATTAATCTTTAATTAATGTACCTGTACAGCCCCTTCACATGAGCATTTATTCAGTAAAAGTCAAGCCACATATTGAATTGGAATTCAAAACAGAATTTCAAAACTGGCTGCCTGTCCACCATTAAATACATCACAACCACAATTTTCTTTTAAAAGTGCACAGTACCAGTTCACAAATCAAAGGAAAAAAACATAGTTGACACCCCAACAAAAACAAGTGTCAGTTTAAGTGACAACAGGTTAAAAAACTGAGTTGTCATTTAATATGCTGCTGCTTGGTATTGTTACTTTCATTTAAACTACCACAGTGGGCGACAGCCATGCCTCAGCTGACTGTGCAGCTGAGTTACTGAATTAAATGCAGTATCATATAGTAACAATTTGTTTCAGAGCTAAGGGTTAATTTATTTCTCTTAGAGCAACCTCCCACCCACACCAGGGAAAAACAATGTGTTGAATTTAAATACCAGCACTCAGTATGCGCAACCCCTTTGTTTGTCATGCACACAGCATTGCCTCATGCTTACTAGGCAATAGTAGCTGTGTATTTCATGACATACAGCAAGGCAGCATATCAAAATAAACTTCTGCACCTACATTAATTGATTTCTAAGAGGCATATTTTAATGTTATTATCTAATTCCTATCACCCCCCACTCTGACATTAGTAAGAAGCAGACTGCACATCATGGAGTAACCACCACCCTCATGCATTGCACTGACTAGACTGAACCATGGAGGAACTATTTTACCATGTTTCTATTGAGTAAAGAAAAAATAAGTAGAAAAACATGAAGGACAGCTTAGAATAATGGTCTAAGGTATGTCTGAGGGTTATGTTAATGGGTGGTAAATCACATCCTGGGGGCATTTGGCACTCAGCTTTGCCTTGTGCCACATTATACCCCCAGGGTGTGCTTAACAGGCCTTTAACATGACCCTCAGACATACCTTATTGCATAAATACCAGTCTCTGGCAGGACAGCTACTTAATTCCATACCTCAGCACCAATCATCTGAAATTCTTGCTTGGAAATCTGTAGCAGGATGAGCTACAATGAAATGCCCCACTCTGACTCTCCAACTAACTGTCATGAAAATTCCAAGCCTGCTCTGCATTGTTCATGTGGATTAAAATTATATACACATTGTATAAATCACAACAAAAAAGTAACCAAAAGTAATCTCAAGCACTTCCACACTTTCCCAGCTGGAAAACTGACATTTTAGGCTTTCTGCAGTATTTTTCATATTTATAATGGACCAATGGAACCTAAAGTTACTTTGTGTTGAAGTTCCCATTGGGAGAAAAAATGGTAGCCCGCTGATTACAGAGTCACTTTCCTTCAGGAGAAAACACTGCTTATTTCCTTCCTGCCTTCCTCCTTTAGATCTAGTACTGTTTCTTATGCTGCAGCCAGTCCCTAACACATCGTCTTGGCACTGACCACCTGCCAACTAAATGTGTGAGTGTACTTGCTTCCCACATTAGGGGCCACAGACCACTGAGAGTGTTCCTGCACTTGTCAGACCACAGTCTGTGTAGCAACTGTGGAAGCAGTTTACTTTAGCTGCACCTTGGTGATCCCAGAGGACCCACCCTGACAGCATGGTTGTGCTGAGCTTCACTGCTACAGCTTAGTTCCCTGCATCTACACAACAAGTGCACTAGTGATGTGCAGCTGTAACTCGGCAACATTAATAAGAGCAACTGCTGTGTTGTGGATTACTGGCTCATACTTGTATATATATATGTGTGTGTGTGTATATATATATATATATATATATATATATATATATATATATATATATATATGTATATATATATATTTATATATATATATATATATATATATATATATGTACATACACACACTAAGAGAAACTAATGATATATATTTTTACATTACACCAGGTAGGCCTTACTAATTTACCATTGGACTACCAGGATGTTTATATAAACCAGGGTAAATGTGTTACTACAGTCAAGTACACCAGCACTCATAGCAGTGATGACAATGACACAGAATTATACGTAAATGCAAATTCAGTTTATTCCATGTCCCAAAGCTGCTTGCCCTTACCCCAGTGCTTCGCCTGCTAAGCCTTCATCAGAGGGTATGGCAGGAAGAGTAATACATACATTCCAATAGCCCCAACGGTGACGTCAATCACCAGGTGTATACAATAATCAAATCTATTACATACATACAAGTGTAATCAACTGTCAAAACATTACCTTCCAAAGCAAATTTTAGGAGTTCAAGATCTAATTAATTTATAAAGTAAATATTTCATTTATTTATTTCATTTTATTTCATTTCAAATTAACTTTATTTTGAACTGCAAATTGGGGGGGGGGGCATAAAACAGAATACAGTAAAAGAAGGCTGAAATGTACAGAAGAAGAGCATCATGTGATCACCCTATTAATGCTGTAGTCCTAGCATCCCATTGGTACTGGGGATCCACACAGCTTCTGGAGAAAGGTTGGAGAATGATAGTCAGAGAATTCATTCTATAGATAAAACACAGACAAAGTGTTGCTAAAATAAATACAATGCAGTTAACAGTTTATTTTTAAGGAATGGTTTTAGATCCCACTGTTCATTCATACCATCAGGTTTTACATGCTTTAACTTAAAAATCCATTCCGGCACCTATATAATAAGTTATTACAGACTATTACATTATTATTCATTAGCAGTAGGATGGGGAGCATGGGGGAATGGGAGGGGAAAAAACCCTTTATGAACAAAAGGTCCCAGGGAAGATAGGGAAGTCCTGGCAGACTAGATGGATCTTTAATCCTTTTCTGCCATCATTGTCTATGTTTCCATGTTTCTATGACTATTTACATATGTGTGGGGTGTAGGCAATCACCCCGCCTTTAGCTTACTACCTCCTTTGGATTACAATTATGCCTACGAATTTTCCTTATGTAATTCTATTGCAGTTTTGGCATCCTACATCACAAGATCCCACACTCTGCTGGCCCACCCATTGGGTGACCCACAGTTATGAGGTACAATTAGTTTCTTGTGGGACAGACATTAAACAACTGTTGCAATGTACATCATGTGCAGCAGGTAGGCATTATCTTGTGCACATCAAGGACATTTGCCATTGTATATAATGGAAAACGTTTTCAATCTGGCTGGAGTATAATAAACTGTAATGACTTAAACTTTCTTTGGACTGGCATACGCTGTCCATTCTTTTGTATCTCTTCCTAGTCCTCTGCAATAATCTCAACACCCAGGGTCCTCCTCCAATTTAATTCTGTTGTGACCCCAACTGGTTACAATGGAGCTCATTAGATATTTATATAATTTGGTAATCAAGCCCTTCATATCCTTCAAGCTGTCTAAGATGCAAGGAACCCCCAATGGCTCCTGTAGCTTATACAAATTCCCCAACAGGCTATCAAGAAAGTGTTGCATGTTAATATACCTAAGAGCTACAAGTACTGGATATCCCAAATTTCTGCTGAAGAGCTTCAAATGACTACAGGGCACTGCCTTTATGTAGATGGCCTAGTACCGCTGTAGCTTTTTTTTTTCTTATATCTTGAAGTCTCTTGCCTGCACTCTCTTATACCTATGCACACTGTGCCATACACCTAACAAATGAGCAAGCACCTGCTTACATCTGGCACCACCGTTATTGTTTGAGGTTGTGCAGTCTAAGAGGTCTATCAGCTCTTGTCTGCCAGCCCATTCTCTTTCCAGCATTATTCCTTTATTCATGCAATGTATGTTATGCCATCCCCTTAAACAACAACTCTCTATTATAATAAAAAGATTAAAAACAATAGATTTACACCAATTGTTTTAACTTTAGTGTTTTCTAGTTATTTTATTTTCACATTCCCCTGCTGTTGGTGTACTAAATATTGTAGATAATGCAGCAATTATTTCATTGATTCTTTTTAAATGTATCTGACTCTCCCCTGCTAACCTCACAATTGCTGTTTGTGACATCGTAGTCTTTTGTCATGGTGAGCACTGTGATGTGATGTCATAAACAAAGGCACTGTGAGGTTAACGAGAGAGGCAAATGTTTTCTATGCCAATTTTTTACATGGACGACAAGATGTGCTGTAAATCTTGAAAAGGAACATTGAAAATAAAACCAAAAAGGCATCATCTAGTAAATTATTACTCATGAAAAGTCTTATTTATGAAGGCACATGCTGAAGTGCAGAGTTTCCCTTTAAGCTGACCAGTTGTACAGTCCAGGTCATTCGTATTCTACGACCTTTTTCTTGTTTCTCAGCTTTAAACTTTTTGTTCCTGTAGAACTTAAAAACGTTTCCATGATTGGGTACCTTTAAACTCTTCATGCAACCTGTACATTTGATTTTCTAAACCTTCATAATGGATTTCATTTTGAATGTTTTGTGTTTAATTAAAAATATCTAATTGCTAATTAAATAAAAAAAAACTCATTGTTTTTCTCATCATACCACTCCCTCACAAATACTAAAATATTACCATTATCATGTAAGCATTTAAAAAAAACTATTGTACATCAAAGTCTTTGTTTATGTGGAACTTAAAAAAACACTAAAACCTTTGCACAGCATGTATATAACAACCTTCTCCTACCAACAGGGCTCAGGGCTTGTTTACTACAATGCCAGACCACAGAGCCTACTGGTTTGTAGACATTTTGATAGTCAGTGAGTGAAGTTTACAATGCCAGTTGGGTGATAGCTCCAGGTGCATAAAGTTGGCTAACTTTGCTTCATAGATAAATTGGCATATTTGCTACAGTTTGTGAAGTTAATCTGCCCTGCGAAGTTTCAATTTGCAGTATAGGGTTAACTTCACAAATGACAAATTTGGTAAATTCACCAGTGAAGTTGGACAAAGTTGGACCTACAAGCAAAGTTTGCAATATACCATGGGAACTGGAGGTCACATGGTACTGAAATAAGCTGTATGTCATGTGTTCAGTGCAGTCTTATGAAGTGAGAGTTGGGAGGAAGTCTGTCCCTGCTTGTCTGAACACAAAACCTTTAAAACTACTCCAAAAGTGGAGCGTTTCAAACCAAATCACTCATAAAATATATCTACAGTACCTTATGCATCTAGAGTACCATTGTTTGGTCATAGTTTTGCAGATTTATTAGTTGAAAGTAGTGGTTTTGTTTCATCTAGTGAAGCAGTGCTGTGTGGGGTAGGGAAGGTTATTTAGATAGCAAATAAGGCAGCCCCATGGGCTCTAGTTTAATTTGTTTTCCTCCATCTTTCTTCTTAATAATTTGTGTCTGTGGTCTGTGATTTTTCATTTAATTTCTGTAGTACAGTTTTGTGTGGTAAGTCAATTGTCAGTCTGTTTCTATATTGATTGCAGTTATTTTGTTCCATTCTTAAAGTGAAGATATTACTTAAAGTAACTTGTTTTGAATGAACCCTATCATATGTGTCTTGTTAATCCCCATCTTGTTGAAAAAAAAACTGTTTGCTTGGTTTTACTGTTTCTACTGTTAGGTCGGTAAACTGTTCTGTTCAGATTCCAATCACACTGCTAATTGCCTCTGGTGAGGTGTTGTCTGCTGCTGCTGGTATTTAGTTGTACTGCAGTGTTTTTTTTTTTTTTTTTTGCAAGTCTAAATATATAAAAGGGCTGGAAAGAGACACTCAAATAAAGGGAGAGGTGCTGGCAAGGCGGCCAAGAAGAGCATAGGTTCTGTGGGGTAAAAGGTAATTGCAGCTAAAAAAAAGCTACATCTGCTGCAGCTTCATCCATGGGGTCCAGGGCTTATAGTAGTAGCAAAGGAGTAGTTGCTGGAAGTGGCAGTGGCATTAGTGTTGCCAAATTATTCTCTACCACATCTGTGGCATCCATGCTGGTGCATGCTGGGGAAACGGCAACAAGAGGATCAGTCTGAGAGGCAGCAAAATCTCTGGCTCAGGAACTGTGATTGAGGAGGAGGTTGCTGGTGTCCCTGTGACTACTGGTGTTGGTGGCAATGAGTCTGATCTGGATGATAGATTCTCCTTCCCAAACAAAAGTGTTGAGGCTGATGGAAAGTTATAAAAGCTTTCTTGTACCAATGGAATTATTGTGCTTGCTACAGGGGGCTATACATTTAACATATGACTACTTTATACTAATGTGGAATGCAACTGTATGTCTGTATGTTTTGCACAACAATTAATAAACTTTAAGTAATAAAAAAGGAAAACACCCCAAATCACTGCTTTCTTTTCATCAGCATCTTTTATTCCCCTCAGTCAAATGCTACCTAGCTGGCTATGCTGCCACGTGAATCAAGCTGTTTGGTATCCCAAAACCCAGAAATGTGTAGCCTACATTGCACAGGATGTTTTTTGAGCACCGTGCCAAATACCCACCCATCATGCTATTGTAGAGGAAGTGAATACAGCAGCCACTGAAATGCTAGCATTTGATCTGCTGCCATTCTTTTTTCTGTGGAGAACATGGGATTAAGAAGGTTGATGACACTTGCCTGTCCAAAATGGCAGATTCCCTCACAAACATACTTTTCCACCTGTGCCATTCCTGAACTTTATGAGACTGTGTCACTTTTGGTAATCCATGCCCTGCTGTATTCAGGTTCCCAATAGATACATCTCAGTATGGATATGTGGACCAGAGGCCGAACAGCTGGTAGCTCTTATCTCTGCATTACAGCACACTGGGCACAGATGCCTGGGGTAGTATTCAATTCTGGCTAGGGGAAAAATTGCACTAAGCCCAGTTGCAATGGTAGCAATACTCCGGCCATTTGCCAGCATGTCATGCTGGCAATGAAGGGTGTAACTACTGTAGATCACACATGGGTCAGAGAATGTTGGAATTTCTCCTGCCTGAGATTGATGAATGGCTGCAGCCTGTGGTAGTGGTACCATGGGCAGGTGGGTCAGTGTCTTTAGGCTGCTGTGGAGTAGGGGAGACATGGGACTACTGCCCTTGAGACATTTGTGCATGAGTAGTCTCATTTTGACCCAACTTTGCATTGGTGTACCACAAGGGGGATCCATGACACCGCATTGACAATTTCTTGTTGATGCTGTGTTTCCCCGACACTATGTCGACTGCAATTGCATCAGCTTTGTGACCTGGACGATAACAATTTTTTTTGCAGGGGGCTGCACTCCCCCAGCTTACTATAATCAACTATGACTCGGAGCTGATTCAGGGAGGGAGCACAGGACCTCAAAAAAGAATGCCTGGGTCCCGAGTGGACATTACAGTGATGTGTCGATGTTGTCAGTATCGGCAGCATTGCTGTAAAGTTGTCACTGTAGAGACAGCATATGCCACAAGGGCAAAGTTACAGACAAAGTTGCGAAAGATGCATTTCCTATTAAATAGAAAAAAATCTTCAAATTTATTGGCAAAGGCAAATCTGGTGAATTTGCCTTAACATCGCTGTTGAATTAGAACTTTGCAACATCTCTAGTGATAGCGGGAGAAGTGTTAAGAAAGTAGAGAGATCAGTGAGTACAGGTGTGCCTATAGGATACCCTTGACTCATGTCTCTTGCCTTGATGCCACAGGAGGCAAGAACTCCTTACTTGCAGCAACTTTCTGTGGATCCAGTGTGTGAGAACAGTAGAACTTATTGCCTAGTCATCTGGTAACCCCCAAGGACAGACATCAGGAAAGAGGTGGTGGTCTATTCTAAATCTAGTACAACTCACAACCAGAATATGACAACAAATCATAACCATCACAGTATAAAATAAATGAAATAGTAAAGAAAATAGATGGGCTTAAACCTTTCGGTGCACTTGGCCTGGATAACATAATGCTGTAAATGTTAAAACTAATGAGAGATAGTATTAGTATCCCATTGAAAATACTGTTTGAAAAATAACTAAACAAAGGGGATGTCATGAAAGACTGGAGAACTGCAAAGATAACTCCAATACACAAAAAGGGGACCAGGCAGGACATTTGTAACTATTGTCCTAATAGCTTGACATCTGTGCCTGGCAAGATTCGAGAATCAATAATAAAGGTCAGACTCCTTCTACACATGAAATCAAGGGATGTTTTAGACGTGGAGCAACACGGCTTCACCACGGGCCACTTTTGCATCACAAACCTCATTTTCTTTTATGAAAACATCAGTAAAATACTGTATGATGGGCGAGCAGCTGATGTGATCCTGCTCGATTTCTGTAGAGCATTTAACACTGTACCACACTGGGTGGTAATAAAAAAATTAACTAAACTCAATACAGAAAAAAACTTGGCATGGTGGATAGGTAACTGGCTCACTGGTAAAAAACAGAGGGTGGCAGTGAATGGTTACTTGTCTGGGGGGGTTGATGAGTGGAGTGCCCCAGGGTTCTGTACTGGGTACAATAATATTTCAACTATTTATAGCTGACCTACATAACAACATTCAGAACCACATCACAAAATACGCAGCCAATACAAAACTAGGAGGCCCTAATTGTACATTGGAAGAAATCAAAGGGATACAAACAAACCTGGACTTAATAACAAACTGGGCATTTAAGTGGGGAATGTCATTTAACATGGACAAATGATGTCTTATCCATTTAGATAGAAGTAACATCTCTCACCAGTATGTATTAAGTAACACAATATTAAAATCCACCAACATAGAAAGAGACCTGGGAGTACTTGCAGATAATGACCCATGCTTTAACGAGCAATGTGTCAGTGTTGTATCAAAGGCACATAGAGTACTAGGGGCTATAAAAAGAAATGTTAAAAGCCATAAGGTTGAGGTCCTAATACCACTATATAGATCCTATGTAAGATGCCATCTTGACTTTTGCAGTCAACTCTGGAGCTACACAGGAAGTCAGGCATAAACAGAAAAGAAAGAGTACAACATAGAATGACCAAAGTTATGTTGGAAACAAAGGAGAAACCATATGAAGAAAGAATAAAAAAACTGAAATTGAAGACACGGAAGGAAAATGGAAAATAGGTACTCTGTTGTTATTCTGTGAAGTGATGAACAACCCCTGCTTTATGAATGAGTTGACCATTAACCTTAAATACTTTAACTCAAAAACAAGGGGGCATGCACTACAAATTACAGGTGGATGATTCAGAACTAACAAAAGGAAGCATTTCTTTACGGAGAGGGTAGTGAACCTCTGGAACAGTCTCCCTACGAATATAATAATAAGTGAAAGCAAGGAAATCTTTAAAGGAAGACTGGATAAATTCATAGTGGAGGGTGAAAAGCTTGAATACTACCACAGATCATAGGAGCTGCTTTTGGGCTATGGTCTTATTGGCTCCACACACATTAGTGACTCTAGGAACTTGGAGTCAGTAGGTCACTTGGTGTAAATCTCCTTTAATTATGGTGGGGCTGTAAGGTATCACTGGGGGAGAGGAAGTATCCTAAGGGGCTTTCTTTCAAGGGACACCTCTAGTGACTCTGTAATGCACAGAGTATCTCACTGAAGCAGGAGTTTTCACATTGAGAGGGCAATTTCAGTCCCATCTGTGTCTAAGAGCTGCTACCAGCTGTGCTGAAGATGGTGAGAGATCAGCTGCCAAAGACGGAGTTGCTAAAATAGGAAGGGAATGTGTGTACTATTTGTATGGGCAATCCCAAGCTGGTATGGACATCAGAAATGCTGCCTCTGGCAGAGGGCCTGAAGAGACCACCAGCCACTATCAGAGGGCAGGCTGAGGTACACGCTGATGTGCTGGTGCTGAGTACACTATCTGGTGAAAGCAAAGACCTACCTGATGTGAGGCGCCCTAAGCCAGGTTGGCTGTTAGCTAGGAGTTCCTAAGTGAAAGTCTCTACAGTAGTGCTGCCTCCTGTCAATCAGTGGAACTGATGCTGCAGTGTCATAGAATCATAGAAAACTGGTGGCAGAAAAGGACCCTTTTGGCCCATCAAGTCTGCACCCCCCCACACTTGTCGCCTTTGTCTAGAGACATCCCACTCTACCCACAGGTAAACACCTTGTGTCTGTCCCATGCCCTCTTGAATCCCTCTGTTTCAGCCCCCACTACCTCTTCCTGCAGTCTGTTCCATGACTTCACTGCCCTCTCAGTGATGTAACACCCCCTCACATTGCCCCTAAATGTACCTCCTTCTAATCTTAGACTATGACCCCTAGTTCTAGCACTTACTTTTCTTTTCAATAAGCTCCCTTCCCTTACCCAATTTATCCCCTTCACGTACTTAAATGTCTCAGTCATGTTCTCCAGCTCCCTTCTAGTCTGCAGCAGGTACAGATCCAATTCCCTCCACCTCTCCTCACAGGGCTTCCTTTGCACACCATGCACCATCAAGGCTGCCCTTCTCTGAACCCTCTTAATCCAGTCTATGTCCTTGCATAGGTGAGGTCTCCAGAACTGGACCCCATACTTCAGGTGAGGCCTCACCATGGATTTATAAAGGGGCATTAGCACCGCCCTCTTTTTGCTTATTATCAAGGCCACTGATTTACGGTGATTAAAACAATGAAATTCCATTTTCAAGACTTCAGATTCCGGAATTGCACCGGTGGCTGTTACTTTAATTTCTGGATTTTACCGGGATTTTGCTGTCATTATTTTAGTATGTGTACAAATAATCAGAATAAAAGAAGACTTAATGTACTGAGCATTAAATCAAGAAAACTGAACATAGTAGAGGAAGCAATTATAAGAAAAATGCAGGTTTTGTAGATTTATTGATCTGATATAAAATGCCAAATTCCATGAAATCTTTGTTTTTACTAGTGTTCAGGCAGCCTAAATTCTGGAATTTTACCAGATGTTTGAGTAAAAACCGAAAACCAGTGGCCTTGCTTATTATACCTCTCCCTATGCACGCCAGCATTCTATTCACTTTGCCCACTGTCTTTCTGCATTGGTTCCCCACCTTAAGGTTATCTGAAATTATTATCCCCAGATCTCTCTCCTGCTCAGTGGCCTTAACCCCCCCCCCCAGTTTGTAAATGGCTTGCGGGTTATTACACCCCATGTACATTACTGTATACTTTCTGGCATTGAATTTCAGCTGCAAGATTCCTACCATCCCTCCAGAATCTATTTCCTAGTCTACATCGGGGAGGTTAAGGTCCCCCACCAGCAGAAGCTCCCCCTTGAGTGCCATCCATTGAACTGCCTGCAAGAGCTGTCTATCCATGTCCTCGCCCTGCATAGGAGGTCTACAAATCACACTCTGTCTTAATGATGTATCAGACCATTTTTCCAGCATGACCCACAGGACCTCTGCCTCCTCTTGTTCCTCCTGCCCTTCTGTTGCCTTAATGTCATCTTTGATATACAATGCTACCCCCCACCAGCCCTGTACTTCCTAAAACGTCTGCACCCTGGGATACCTACAGTACTTCCCATGCCTGATGCTCTGACCACCAGGTCTCAGTTATGGCTACAGTGTCCAGGCCCTCATCCATCATTATGGCCTCTAAGTCCACCATTTTGTTCCCCAAACTCCTGGCATTTGCTGATAAACCTTTCCACTATACATACCTCTCCTCCCTGCCATCTCTCACTCCCCTACCTGTTCTCTTATGTGGGGGAGTGCTAGTTTGTCCTTTTTCTCTACCTGTAAAGCCCTCACTCTTCCTAGCCTTGTACTCCCCCTTTACTAGTTTAAACCCCCACTTAAGACCTTGTCTGCATAACCTTTTAGACTCCCCCTCAGATCTCCTGCTCCCCCTCACTTAGATGTAGCCTGTCCTTCCAATATAAGTCCTCATCCTCCCATGTGTCCCCCCACTCCCCTATATAAGTGAACCCTTCTTTCCTGCACTATTCCTTGAGCCATTCATTGAACTCCGTTATTCTTTGTTGTCTAGCAGTGCTGGCACAGGGGACTGGCAATACTTCTGAGAATACCAAGAATCTTGCCTCTTCCTTGTATTCTCTTGCCAGTTCCCTAAACCTTCTCTGGACCTCCTCCACTTCATTGATTGACAGATCATTTGTCCCCAAATGAATGACTAGGTGCAGTTTCCCGACCATAACCCTTGCACACTCACTGATTTTTTTGCAACGCCTGCCCAGCCTCCATCCCTCATTCAGAAAAAACTGACCTCGTCTTGTAGGTCACCTATCCTGATCCAATGTATCCCCTGATAACAGAGTCCATGAAGACCATGACCTTCTCCACTTCCCCAGCTAGTGGATCCAACCTCCCCTCCCTGTTCCCCTATTTGTGCCTTCCTGATCTGTACTGCCTGCTTTCCTGCCCACTTTTCCTGCCTGCTTCCCCCCATTTCCTCTCTTATGCTCTTCCCAGTGAATAATTTCAGTCTTTTTACTGCCGATCTCCTCCTCTCCTCCCTCCCTCCCTCCTCCCTCTGTTCCCCTATTCATACCTCCCTGGCCTCCCCTGTCTGTCTGTTTCCCCTGTTTCCCTCCTAGCACCTCCTGTGCTACATCCTCCCCATCTCATCCCTGTGCTCCCCTTTCCTTGCTCCCCCCTGTGGCCCCCTTTCTTCTTCCTCATTTTCGCTCACCACATCAAGCTCTGCATCTGTTCTTCCTTCACCTCCCTCTTTTCCTCCCATCTATTTCCCTTTTCTCTGGCTGCCCCCTGCCTTGTCAGTTCTCTCCTAACTTCACCTCTGTCCATCCCCATTACATGGCCCATACCTGCTGTACCCTCAAATCCCTCCTGATCCCCTGGTACATCATAGCTAATAAAGGTGTGAACCTGCTGGACACAGTAATACCCCCCTCAGTGGATGCTCTTCTGCCCCTAGGCATCCTGGTACTGGTCTTTCCCTGAGCTCCTGTCCCTGGAACCTCCTTCCCCTTCCTCCTCACCTTCTGCCATCCATTGCTTCCCCCACAACCTGGCCTGAGCCCCATTTCTCCATGTCCCCATCTATTCCCTTCTCTCCCTGTTTCCCTTCCTGCAGCCCCCAGCTCTTCCTGATGCCATTGTAGTTGTAGTTTCTCTCCTCTTCCACCCTAGCCTGCCACATTTTCACCACCTCCCCCCTCAGACTATTTATCTCTGTTTCTGTTTGCCTCAATCTGATAAATACTGGACATCCTCCTATCCTCCGCAGCATTTCCATGAACACCACTGCCCTACATCCATTACACCACACTATTCTACCTGTTCTCCTGTGTTCCCCTGGAGCTCCAGTCACTGTCCTAAGAATGTCCTGCCCTTGCCCTCCTCAGCTTCCTGTATAATTCATTCTTTTTTCTATCTCCTTCCCCGCTACTTTTCCAGTGTGATCCTCAGTATTCTTTTCCAATCCCCTGAACGCTAAACTTTCCAGTGCCCTGCTACCCCTGCAGATTCTCTGCTCAAAGTGGACTAAACCTGTAGAAGCTGTTTGTCTAATCAAGGCATTATGCTCATTCCTTTATTGCATCTATTTTAAACCCTATGTCTATTCATCCAGTGATCTAGCTGCATGGAAACAGAATACAAGTGACTGCTGTTGTTTGCTATTACCACGATGTTGCCCCCCCAGTGGGAGTCAATGTTGTAAATGGCTTTTGGTGTGCCCCCACCTCTTGTCTGCACACTGAAGGCACCTCCCCACTCACCTGGGGCCCACTTGTAAAGGTAGACTAGCTGGGGGAGGGTGGTGTCATGGTAGTATGAGGAAAATGAGAGAACCCAAAACATAGCAAGGTGGGAGATTTGATAAATTCAAAAGGGAGAGTAAGAAAGGCTGTGCCATGAGGTATAACCTGACCCACTCACAGTTACAAACTGATTAGGTATAAGTTGTTCAGGCCCAACCAAATTCCCTTTTACCACGGTAAGAGCTGCCCCTGTGTCCCTTAACCCATGGATCTGCACCCCAGTTATGGTAACTGGGTGTAAGTGCTCTCTCATGTTCACATATATACTCTCAGGGATACACAATTTATTTATTTATTTTTTATTTAGTGTTTGTTTACTGAGTAAGTGCATTAGACAAATTTTGCCTATTTTCAAGCATGACCTGGGGGGGGGGGATACAGATGAATGCCAACTGACCTTGAACCAGATTAATCTGTTGGTGGTATTTTTAGTGAATGGGGGAAATTTGACCAGGGCACTGGGGAAATTCCCCTACTCATCGGTAGGGGGAGCTGTGACTGGTGCTGTGATGGACAGTCTTCCCGGAGTGGAGCAGAGGAGAGATGTCTCTGAGGCTGAAAAGCGGATCTCCTCCCCGATCTCTGTACTACAAGAGATCTCGATGGATATTGAGATTGGCACAGAGGAAGCTTATGTACTGGCAGCAGAGGAAGTCACATACCTGGAAGGCAATGAAGGGGAACAGATGAATGTGGTGAGTATCCAGTCGGTGGTTGGAATCCGCGAACTTATGGGCGAGGAGGAAAGAAGGTTTCTACTTTGGCGGAAGGAACAGGAGAAAGTGCTGCAAGAACGAGGGATGATTTCCAGTATGGATGGACTGGAATGGAGGGGTATTACAAACAGAATAGAGGAAGCAAACTGAAGCCTGAATGGAGCTGAAATGGAGATGGATGCTAGGAGACCAGTACTGAATCAACAAGCTAGCTCTCTAAGGATGCAGGTAACTGTAGTTGCTGTGGCAGAGGAATCAGATGGGAGCGAGGAGCAGAAGAAACGTAGAGCTGGGGCATTAGCAAACACCATAACAGTGCAAAGAAATGCTGATGTGCAGGTGATGGTAATTGAAAAAGAAGATATGGGGACTAATGGAGAAAACTGTTCTCCAGCAAAAGCAGATTAACTTTACTATTGGGGTTACTGCTGGAGGCGCAGGAAAAAAAACAAGTATTTAAAGACTCCCAGGGTAAAGGGAAGAAAATCAAGGGGCTAAATAAAGAGGGTGTGGCACAGACAGCATTACAAACTTGTAGAGAGCTTACTGATCAAGTGGCAGGGCCTTCAGTGGAACCTGCAGAATAGGTGTCAAAATCCTTGGAGGCAGCATGTTGGGTGAAAAAGCCTGATGGTTCTGGCTGGGATGCAAACTTCCCCATGTTGTTGTAGATGAAAACAAAACCTGAAAATAAAACAAATCAAATTGGGCAGGACACCTGCTCACAGCCCTCACAATAACCCCTGGGCAGAAAGAAGCAGGAAGCTGCATGGAGCAGCAAGCAGAGGACAATCATAGCAATATGATAGAAGTTATAAGAGAAACAGAAGGGGAAGAACTGTCTCAGACTGAGGCTGTAGACCTCACCCTTCCCCTCTGAAGAAACTAGAGGCTTGGAGGCCCCTAATACTGAAGGGGATACTGCCCCACATATCTCTGCAGTTGTTGATCACCCTTTAGAAGTAGCAGCAACTAGATTGGTGTCTTATACTGCTTGGACTGCAAACACCAGGGAACATTTGTTTCCAGCGAATGTAGGAAATGCCTCTGAGTCAGCTGCAAGGCATAATGCAGTGCAGCTCAGATATAGAGGGGATAGGAATGACATCCCGGGCAGGTTATTTGTAGGAAGAGCATTACTTAAGAATGGCATGAAATATTATGCGTATGAAATATACGTACTTATCCACATGCCTGGGGACATGGTATTCGATATAAGTTTTAAACACCCTGCTGGACTTGAGTGATTCTGGAAACAGTACCAGTTACTTAAAAACATGGCTATCTGGAAGCCTTTTTTAGCTATTCCATTGACTAAACCCATGTTTAAAAGAATCATGGTGCTCTTTTGAAATGAAGGAGTAAATGTGGCAGGCATAACTTACTGGCTTAAGCAACACTGTGTGGTAAATGGGTACACTGAGCCCATTTTAGAAGAAGAGTACCTATGGACGGGGGGATGGACATACAAAGTCACCCTAAAACAAAAGAATGGAGTGACAAAGCATCTCCCTAATTGCTTCTTTTCGGAGAGAGACAGAGGGGTCATATTTTATGCAGAGCAGCTTAGAGCCTGCTATAAGTGTGGGGAAGTGGGCCATTTAAGCAATATATGTGAAAAGCAGAAATGTGGCCTCTATGGAGAAGTGGGATACATTGGCACACAATGTAGACAACCATTCAAATGCAATCTTTGTGAGGAACATGGTCACACTTTTTGCAGCTGTGTCTGGGCCTCACATAATAGTTTGGACCAGGCACTGAGAGCAGAGCAAGATGCTTACGTAGCTACTACACAAAAAGAAAAACTAAGGGCACATGAATTAATGTCACAAATCAGTGCATCAGATTCTAAACCCCAGAGAGACGTCACCCCAGGAAAAATATTTCAGAAACTACTGGGGTAGATGAGCAGCAAATGTCAGATGCACCCCCCCAGCACATGGAAGTGCAAAATGACGAAAGAGGTTCTGAGGAGCACATGACTATCTCAGCACCTACAGATAAAGACAAAGCGCCCCTGAATGAGGACCATTCAGGGCTGGTGATTCCTGGAGAGGAAGGCAAGCATCAAAAACATGCTGCCTCCTGAAACAGTAATAGACCCTCCATTTAAGAGAGTCACAAGGTCTAAACTGCACAAAAACTGTAACGCCACAGATTCAGACTAAAGGAACGGATGAAATACCTATTCAGAATGGACTTGGGGATCAGATGTGTCTTCAGTCACATCTTCACACCCTGAGACTCATGTAGAGATTGGACTGTGGGAGAAACCTTAACTGATGAAAAGAAAGAAAAGAAAATGAAAGAAAATTTGCTATTCTTTATGTTTAAATAAACAATGCATGCAAGCCTTAAAATAACAGCTGCAAATATTAATAGTATAACAACTTCAGAAAAAAGGAAAATTACATTTGCCAGCTTAAATTCAGGGGGAAGGCAACTACTATATCTGCAAGACACTAGATTACATAATGTGATGGAGGTTGCAAATGCCCAGAAAGATTGGAAGTGGGGCTCTTCTCGGTGGTCTCTGTAGGAGAAGAACAATGCCCAGGGGTGTGTATTATGTTTTCAGGAATACATATTGCTATTTTAAAGGTTCTAGACATATGCCCAGGAAGGGTTCTAATGGTGGATGTGGTAATACACAACACGGCATACAGACTAATTAATATTTATGCCCTGCAGACCAAAGCAGACATATCTTCCTTATTTAAAAAAAAATAGAACTCCTGCTGCACACATCAAAATTAATACTATGGGGGGAGATTTTAATTGTGGACTGTCATAGAGACTGGGGTAGAAAAACAGAGAAAATTTATAGTGACACCAATATGCTGCAAAGTATTCTGGATAAAGGCTTTCTAAAAGATATACATGATATTATAAATGTCCCTCCAGAACACACATTTTATAAAGGGAAGCTTTCCTCCAGAATAGTTTTTGGTTTGTCTCAGGTAGAATGAAGGGGCTAAAGGTACACATAGAAACACAGAAACGGAGAAAGTGATGTCAGAAGGGGATCGCATGGTCCACCTAGTCTGCCATAAGCCTAGCCCCCCTCCCTTAACTGCTATTCAGTGTTATAATACCTTTGTGCCTATCCCATACCTTCTTGATTGATCCAACTGACCTAGTCTCCACATCCTCTGGTGGAAGATCATTCCAAGTATCCACCACCCTCTCGGTAAAGAAGAACTTTTTTGTGTTACTCTTGAACTTGCCTCCTTTCAGCTTCATGCCATGCCCCCTAGTTCTTGCCTCCTTCCAGCTTCATGCCATGCCCCCTAGTTCTTGCATGATTCTTGATCTGAAATAGGTCCTGATCCTGGACCTTGTTTATTCCCTTCGAGTACTTGAAAGTTTCGATCATGTCCCCCCTTTCTCTGCGTTGTTCCAGGTAGAACATGTTTAGGTCATGCAGACATTCCTCGTATGCCTTGTTGTGGAGTCCAGGTATCGTTTTTGTAGCTCTCCTTTGCACTGTCTCCAGTCTGTCTATGTCCTTTCTGAGGTGAGGTCTCCAGAACTGCACACCGTACTCCAGGTGAGGCCTTACCATTGATCTGTACACTGGCATAATCACCTCCCTCTTTCTACTTGTAATTCCTCTTCCAATGCAGCCTAACATACTGTTCACCTTTAACACTGCTTTTTCACACTGCTTGGATGTTTTCATGTCATCTGTTGTAATCACCCCCAGATCCCTTTCCTGCTTTGTGGTTTCCAATTTCACTCCACACAGGAGGTATTGCTCACAAGGATTTTTCCTCCCTAGGTGCATGACCTTTCACTTTTTGGCATTGTAATTTAATTGCCAAGTTTTTGTCCACCTTTCTGGTCTTTGAAGATCAGCCCTCATCCTTTCCACTCCCCCTGGAGTGTCCACCCTATTACATTTCTTAGTGTCATCTGCAAATAGACACACCTTGCCTTCTAGGCCCACAGATATGTCACTGATTAAAATATTGAAGGTAGGCCCCAGCACTATTCCCTGTGGCACACCACTAGTTACCTCTATCTCCTCTGATAGTTGGCCATTTACCAGTACCCTCTGAGTCCTTCCACTAAGCCAGCTCTGTACCCAATTTACCACTTTATGCCCAACTCCTGTACTGGCAAGTTCAAAGTCTTTGCTGAAGTCTAGGCATATTACATCCACAGCGCTGCCCTGATCCACTGTCTTTGTTACCCAATTGAAGAAATCTATTAGGTTTGTCTGGCATGATCTTCCTATGGTGAAGCCATGCTGATTTGGGTCCATTATATAATTTTCTTTGCGAAAGGATATAATTCTTTCCTTAATTAGGGTTTCCATCATTTTGCCGACAATTGAGGTCAGGTTTACCAGGCGGTAATTGCGAGCACTTTCCCTACTGCCATTTTTATAAAGAGGGACAACTGTGGCCTTCCTCCAGTCTGCAGGAGCTTCTCTAATGTCAAGCAAGAGGTTGAACAGTTCAGTCAGCGGTGCCGCCAGGTCTTCCCTAAGTTCCTTCAGTATCCTGGGGTTTATTTCATCAGGACCCTTGGCCTTGTCAACCCTAGTTTTTCTAGTTCCTGCATGACACTATCCCTTGTGAAAGTTGTTGAATTCATATTGCTGCTGTCTGCACTTTTTTCTGTTAAGGTGGGACCACAATCTTCTTCCTTAGTAAACACTGAGCAAAAGTATCTGTTAAGAATTTCTGCTTTGTCCTTGTCATCCTCTGTGCATTTCTCATCTTTCCCATTAAATCTGACTATATCTCCACTGGTTTTCCTTTTCTCCTTGATATATCTAAAGAAGGTCTTGTCTCCTTTTTTGACCTCGAAGGTGATCCTTTCTTCTGTTTGCACCTTAGCCACCCTGATTTGCTTTCCTACTTCCTTCAGTTTCTCCTTGTTTGTGTCTTTGTCTTTTTCACATCCTGTTTGCTTGTATCATTTAAAGGCCATCCATTTCTCCCTGACCTTAGTGGCCACTTCCTTGGTGAACCATTGGGGTTTTCTTCTCTTCTTGGCTTTACTCGCACATTTCATACATTGTTTTGATGCTCCTATGAAAGCTTCCTTTAGAGATGCCCAATACTTATCTACACATTATGCCATTGGAAACCTCAGATCATTTGGCACTACAGGCACAAATAGGTTGCCACCATAATATCACCATAGGGAGACACTACTGGAAAATGAATACCTCTATTTTACAGGAAGAACAAGGAAAAAAGGAGATAAAGAATTATTACGGGTAAGGCAAGACATCAGTTTTTTTTATATGATAGCCCATTAGACTGGTGGAAAGACACCAAAAGAGACTTGAAAGATCTATTAGTACAGATTACTAAGAAAAAAGTGAAAAATTAATATATTGTATTTCTTGGGTTCTAGGCACAATATTTAAAACTATTAATGCAGATGAGTACTACAGGATGGGATATGATGGAGAAGCTAAACAAAAGAGAAAATGTATGACTATCACAAAATAAGAGACGGTGAAACAGCAAAACATCAGCAATTTACAACACAGGGAGCTAAGGAAATAGTTAATCCATATGGGGTGGCTTTACAAAGGGTTAAAAGAACTATAATTACTTCATTAACATGAATGGATGGCAAGCTGGTAGACAAACGGGTGGATATACAGCAGGTAATTCAAAAGCACATCTGTGATACTTTTCGGAAAGGAAGCTCCTCTCAGCAAACTTCCTTTTTCAAACATATATAGGTACCAGAATTATCAGTAATGGAACAGCAAGAATTAATAGCATCTATAAGAGCAGAGGAAATTAGGTTGGCAATCAGTAAGCTATCATCAGGAACTATGCCAGGGAAAGATGGAATATCAAATGAGTTCTATAAAGAATTCATGGAGGAGTTAACCCCTTGGCTGCAAGCAGTATATGGAGCAATACAAAAGGAGGAGAAACTCGTACCCAGCATGAATGATGGGGTTATGATATTTCTGTATAAAAAGGGGATCTGCAGAATATAAAAAATTGGAGATCATTAAGTTTGTTGACAATGGATTACAAAATTTTTACTAAAATTTTGACGAATCGTTTGGCAAAAGTAGCAAAAAAGGTGACTGCAAGAAAACAAAGGTGCTATACCAGAGAGAAATATACAATGAAATCTGATATTTGCAAGATAATTAGTCGAGCAAGGACTGTCAATGGACCTGGAAGGTTATATATTAATTATAGCACAAGAGACTGCATTTGATGCAGTTAAACATGATCACCTCTGGCAGTTTTTAAACACTATGGTATTCCAGAACAGTTTGTTGATCTTCTAAAAATTATATACAAAGATGCTCATGTGACGCCCATAATAAATGGGCATTTTGGAATTCCTATTATACTGAAAATTGGGGTAAGGCAAGGTTACCCCACGATGAGTCCACTGCTACATGTTTTTGGGATAGACCCTGTCATAAGGTTAATAGAGAGTACAGAATGTATAAAGCTATCTGCAGTAGTACAGGACTGATATTTAAAAATGTTTCAGTGTATGCAGAAGACTGCACAAATGCAGTACAGGACTTAGAATCAGGTAAACATGCACTACTATTGCTAGAAAGTTTAAATAGAAGTACAGATTTAAAAATTAATAAAGGTAAAAGTAAAGTCTTAGCACTAGGAACAGCCACAATATGTGATTACTTCCCAGTTACAGCCACCAAGGAAGACGTTAAGATATTGGGCATTCTTTTTGGTACAAGAGAAGCACAACAGAAAAATTGGGACCAGGTGTATAATGAAGCAACTAGGAAAGTACAGACTTGGAAGTCATGGAAAATGACTAGAAAAAAAGAGTACACTTGATTAAGGCATATTTAGCACCTACTTTTTGTATGTATCGCATATATATCCACTGCCATATAGTATGCACAACAAGATAATGGGCCTCTTTGTTCTATTTCTATGGGTGAGCAGGCTGAATCCTATGAAAAGAGTGCATACATATAGGACTTGGAAAGAAGGGAGATTGAACATGATGCAGCCGTTGGTCTTTCTGTTTAGTAATTATATTTTTAGCAATATTAGGCCTTTAGTACTAGGAAATGAAGGACTGGGTACAGTATATATGAAACAATGGGAAGGAGTCTTTTTTTACAGCATGGGCTAGAGGAAAATGGCAATTGTCATAAAAAATACCTTACCCTCTTATGTTCAGACAACACTGAAGTATATAAGAATGTGGAAAAATTGGATTAAGAAGGTTTTTGGATGCGGATAAAAAGAAGTTCTATAAGAAGTTAGTAGAAAAATGCTATTTGGAAGAGCCTGTATTTACAGTAGAAACACATATAGATAAGACTCTAGTATTAGAACGCATTACTGAACCTTGGATACCTTTAAAAATGCAAGATGTTGTATGGTTGTGTGGGCATCAGAAGTTAAATGTCAAGGGGAATCAAAAACATAAAAAGCAAGAAGAAAGAATATGTGTGGAAGAAACTTGTTCAGGACAAATTGAAACAATGCAGCATTTGTTTTTTGAGTGTACATATATCCAGAGTTTTGGGGAGTCTCTATCAGCATTATGGGAAGAGGAGAACTTTGCAAGCATCACTTATGAAGTTCTATTATTAGGACAATTGTCAGAGGAATGGAAAAAGTGGAAAAAGAGTACAGTATTTGTAGCTTTTGCATGCATTAAATGGTCTATATGGCAAGCAAGGTGTCAAAGGGTAGGGCAGCAAAGAGATATATTGGTCGAGGACATTTTATTTAAAATTCAAGATGAAATAGATAAAATCTATGTCTATGAAAAGAACATGATGAGCGTGGAGGTATGTAATCAGTTATGGGAAGGAATGGAATGGGTATGTTAATGATAATAGGTTTAACAATAAAACTTAGGAATTGTAGAAGTTGAGGAGGAATTAGGATCCTATAACATAAGGTAACAAAACCAAAGTAATGGAAGGGAGTGATACAAAACAAAATGGTTATAGGATGATTACTGGATATATTGAATATATAATGTCAGTTATGAAGCACTATGCATAGTTCAGATATTTGCCTTATGGAAACTTTAGAATTGAGGAGGTTGATGACTAATATAATTTATTAGGATAAATACAAAATCACACATACTCCCATAATGCAAAGCACCACACAATATTATGCTGGTTCAACTTTAAGCAGAAATGCATGGTGCCGAAAGGCCTCTCACACAATCTGCAAACCCTTGCCTCAGTGCTTGCGCACTAAGGTTCTTTGTCTAATTAGGATGACTATGTTTTTGTTTAAATAAAGACAGGGGTATCTTGTAATTTAAAAAAAAAGTATACCCCTTTTCTTTGATGGGGAAGTGAGTGGAAGAAATAGTATTTAAGGGAAATTTTGTGTGCAGTTGTATAAAGGAAAACCGTATCATACTTTAAGTTTTTTTCCCTAGAGTTATTTGTTTTTTTTAGTTGATTGTATGATGATAGTACTATTTTGTTTTGCTTTATAATAAGAAGAGTATTATGTTTATTTTTTTTTAATATTGTATTAAGAAGTTTGATATATTTAAGTTGTTTGTTTTCATATACTGTATTAATAAAAATTTCCCCTACTCTTTTCGAGAAGTGCCATGGAATCTTTAACATCCACCTGGACAGGCAGATGGGACCTCAGTTTAACATCTCACATGAAAGATGGCACCTCAAGAGTGCAGCACCCCCCTCATGCTGCACTGCAGTGTCAGTATTGGGATTTAACCCAAGTGCCTGGTGTGAGGATAGAACCCACAGCCTTCTGATCTCCTGGCCTCAGAGGTGAGTGTGCTACCTGCTGAGCCACTGACACTGATAATGCACCCACCTCCCTTTCAAGGGACACTTTTGTCCACTCGGTGCCTTTTTAGGACAATGACTAGCAAGATGCACTGGCTGCTTACAAAACCAACATTCATCACTTTTTTATCCAAGACATCCCTTTTTGGTAACTTCGGGCTTCCCCCTTTCTGCAGAGGCAGTGAGGGCTTTAGCTGCCCTGAAGCTGTACTTTTCCCTTTTGCCCCTGCAGCACCTGCTCCCCCACTTCCTTTCAGCATAGGCCTGCTCCTGGCATAGTGATCAGAGAACTCAGCAGCTTGCTGTGCTGTTTAAGGATCCAGGTCCTCTAGCCAGGTTTTCAGTTCCACTGGGCAAGCCCAAAAGAACTGTTCAAAAGCACAACCTCCTCAATTTTCCCCACAGAGTTTGCTTCCACCCCCTCCCACCAATGTTTCAAAAACTGATGTTGCTTCGTGGCGAGTTTATTAAAACCAATTTCAGAACTCTTTTTGAGCTTCCAAAATTTAACTCTGTAGGCTTCAGGAGTTAGTTCTTATTTTTTCAGTAAAGCAGTTTTAAGTTTTTCATAGTCTTTACTGTCCTCATTGTCCATTTGGCCCAGCGCCTCATGAGTCTTGCCAGTAAGCAGCAGAGATAGCCGAAAGCTCCAGACCTCCTTGGGTATCTTGGCCTGGATACAGAACTTTTCAAATGAATTCAAAAATGCATTCATATCCTCCCCCTCTTTAAATTCTGCTATTAATTTGGAATTTAATTTATACCCCAGCCCTGGAGTTTCAGGTTCACCCCTGCCACTTACCTGCTCTGGCACTGGCTGTTGAAGCTTCAGCCTCTCCAGTTCAAATTCTCTCTGGTGCTGCTTTTCCTCAGCCTCTCTCTGGTGCTGCTTTTCCTACATTTCCATTTCAAACTTTCTCTGCTTGAATTCCCTCTGCTGCTGGGCTTTGAACTTTCTCTGCTCCAGTTCCCTTTCTTGCTGCTTTTCTACAATCTCCAGTGTCATGAACTCCAGCTGCAGCTTGATCCTTTCTAGCTCCAGCTCTGTAGTGGCCTTCCCCTGGTGCCATGGCTCTGGGTTCCCTCTGGTCTCACTGCCCTCCTCCCTGGGACTGGACACTGCAATGGCCCTTGGTGCCCCCACACCCAAGGTCTGGTCCCTTTCAGTCACCAGCTGTGACTCAGCACCCTGGGTTGCCACCTGTTCATTGGCTGCCACACGGACTTCCATGAGGTGCTTCTTACTGTGCCCCTCATACTGGACCCCCCTCTCCTGACACAACTGCTTTAGTTGGTCTGCAATGCATTCGCTGTAGTTGGAAGCCATCTTCTTCCCTACTGCTACTGCTACACTATCTTAAACCGAAAAAACAAATTGGGTAGGGAACTTTATACTTATTTATTTAATTATTTATTTATTATAGTCTTGGAATTTGACATACCTTTGAGTTAGAGACTCATTTGCAAAGGTTCCACATCCAAAAGAAATCATAACAATTAGATAAATACAACAATGTAACAAAACATGACATGGATATAACAACAAAAAAAAATCAGAACAGTCATTATATCAGACTTCGTCAAAGCTGGCAAATAAGAACCAAAAATAGATACCAGGGTAAAAGCTAAAATAAAATACAATAATGTATCAGTATGTGATAATAGCCGGTTAAGAATACCTTTGCCAAAGTCAATAGGTTAACATGGGTCAGTCAAGACAAATAAAAAGGAGCAGTGAATAAAGGGGAAAGAGGGAGGAGGGGAATAGGTGGAAATCAGGGTTCAGGATCTACAGAGTGAGGTGAAGAAGAGAGGAAACACGTAAAGAGAGAGAGAGGGGTATCTATGGGGGTGTGTGGGGGAGGAGGGAAGGGGTGGGGAGAGTGGCAGTAGTTTAGTCAGGAAATGATGGGATACATCAGGGTGAAGTAGCTTAAGTTGTAACCAATTTTTTTTTTTTTCAAATCTCTGCCCTGTTTGTGTATGGTTTGTTTACAGTTTATCAATCTGATACACTGGTCTCGAATCCGACCACTATGTCACCAATATCTTTCAAGAATCCACTCCTACAGGCCAACGTCTACTGAGCTCACAGTGCCCTCCCCTAAATGCAATCTGTGATAGGAGAGTCAAAAAATACCCTCCTCATATCCTTTCAGTGCACCCACTGTGGGAGGTAGGAAAGCAGAAACAAGAGCAACCATCAGGGTTATAGCACTAGTACACTCAGGCCCTGTGCCCTGTACCACCAAGCCAGCTCACTATATTTTCCGGGGACCCCTAAGGTTGAGTTTCTGATGATGCCAGCAATGGGCTGAGCTATAGGGGTCATCTACATGTCTGCACATGTCTGAATCTTTTTTAGTTTAGTGTTTTTCTTCATGAAGCTAGCCATCTTCCACTCTGGCTACTGGAGTTTACTCAGCCACATCCCCCACCACTATTTATTTTATTTTTTATTTATTTAGTTTTTGTTGACCGGGTAAGTGCATTAGACAAATCCTGCCTATTTTCAGGCATGAGCCGAGGGAGGGGGATAACCCTGGGTCATCCACAGCTCCCCACGTGGCAGTGCCAGCAGAGAGGTGGGAATCCCTGTCCCCTGCCAGAGCACAATTGGGCATTAGAATAAAGTTGAGGGCACAGGGCCTGAGTGTACTAGTGCTATAACCCTGATGGTTTCTCTTATTTCTGCTTTCCTACCTCCCTCAGCATCAACCAGGGTGTGTGTGTGTGTGTGTGTGTGTGTATATATATATATATATATATATATATATATATATATATATATATATATATATATATATATATATATATATATATATATGTATATATATATATATATATATATATATATATATATATATATATATATTTATGCAATGGGGTGGAGATAAAACAGAGTGTGATAAATCCATTTATCTGAGTAACTGTGTACATAAATTTCATTTATGTATACAGTGCTTATGTCATCAGCCATTTATCCACACAGTGCTTATGTCAGCCATTTATCTATACAGTGCTTATGTCATTTAGAATGTTCAGCCTCAGTAGCAGTATTAACCATATTCAAATGCGAATAACTTTAAAACAGAAAATGATAGCATGGTACTGTGAGCACGAAAGTTGTTTAACACAGAAATATCTACAAAATGAGTGGTGTTATATTTATTGAAACCTTTTAGATTTTTTGATAATTAGCAAAATTTCACAACCTCACCACAAGGGACCAGGGCTTCCTCTCTATTCTGGGTAAGGGTAACATACAGTCTTGAGTCTGTAGCCAGGTGAGAACCCTCCTTGGCTGCTGCACTGGGGAAGAACCCAGATGTTACGAGCTCTTCAGGGCTGTCCTTGTAACCCTGCTTGTGTCTTCTCCCACAGGTGGTGCAGGAACCTAGTTCAAACCCAACAGATCCCGCCAGAGACCATGTGTACTTTTCCAAGGCCCCCAGATTCCCTTCCTGGATCCTAGTCTTTGGTAGCGTGTGGCACCTTAGCACTAAACAGTCATGTTAGAGACTGAATAAACCTACCCAAAACCCTCACACAACAAATCAGGCAGTAGTGTTTTAAAAATAAAAGCAAGCACTTTTACTAATTACTTAAATAATTATCATACAAAACATACAGACAAATGTTTTAGAATCTTGGTTGCAGGATAAATACAAAAAAGTTAGAAAAATACATATAAAATGAAACTAGTAAGGTAACTGGATAATTTTTACCTTTGTTGTAGAGAATCAGAGTCCAGAAAATAAACAAGTTTTGCAAATTCCCTGTCTCTTCTCTCTATTGTCTCTCAGAGTCCCAGTTTTCTTGCAGTGTCTTTAGTGTCTCAGGCAGTTTTCTCTGTCGGAAACTTTGGCTAAAAAGCCCAGAATCTCCATTGAAGAGAGGTTTTATAGCAATTCCTGCAGTCTGAAAAACTGGCCTTCAGATTGGCTGGCGGCCTCAATATCTTTAGGTCCAATGGTTCATCTCTAGGCTTCTAGGGGTCTCCCCTGCTCCTTCTCAAAATTTTAAGTGTACCCCAAAAAACAACATTTTGCTTTCTCACATTGCTTTCCTGACCTGTTATAATGGAAATACGTTGTAGAAATGTTAACAATAGCTTTCCTAGACTTGATGTCTCCAGGGCCATGTTCTCAAAGTATTTTTCTTTGACGTGTAAAAGGTTATGAACAGAGGAGACAGTTCCCAGGAAATTTCAATTCCCTATTGAAATTAAACACCAGTTTATCTCTAGCAAGCCTTTGTCTCAGGCAGAGAGTAATGTCAAACATCTGCAATATACATTCTCCCTCCTTATGTACCCTTTCAGAAAACTGGGCCTTTTTGAGAACTTAAACATGAAAACTTTTAGGGAAATATGAGAGCAATATGTCAGCAATATGACTACAGTGGCCAAATCACCACATTCATGTACCCTAAACTAATGTGCTAGGACCTTGAGGTCCTGATTAACAAAACTGCCACATAAAAGAATTTGTTTGGCACTTACTTTTTTATTCACTTTTATATCTGATTGATCCTACAATCCTTGTCCACCAAGCCAGCGCACTATATTTTCCAGGGACCCCTGAGGTTGAGTTTCTGATGATGCCAGCAATGGGCTCAGCCATAGGGGTCATCTACATGTCTGCATATGTCTGAACCTTGTTTAGTTTAGTGTTTTTCTTCATGAAGCCAGCGATCTTCCACTCTGGCTACTGGTGTTTACCCAGCCACATCCCCCACCACTATAACCCTGGGTCCTCCACAGCTCCCCATGTGGCAGTGCCAGCAGAGAGGTTGGAACCCATGTCCCCTGCCAGAGCACAACTGAGCATTAGGATAAAGTTGAGGGCACAATGCCTGAGTGTACTAGTGCTATAACCCTGATGGTTGCTCTTGTTTCTGCTTTCCTACCTCCCACAGTTGGCATCAACCAGGGTATATATTTATGCAATGGGGTGGAGATAAACAGAGTGTGATGAATCCATTTATCTGAGTAACTGTGTACATAAAGTTCATATATATATACAGCGTTATGTCATCAGCCATTTATCCACACAGTGCTTATTTCAACAGCCATTTATCTATACAGTGCTTATGTTGTTTAGAATGTTCAGCCTCAGTAGCAGTATTAACCATTTTCAAATGTGAACAACTTTAAAATGAAAAATGATAACATGGTACTGTGAGCACGAAAGTTGTTCAGCACAGAAATATCTACCAAATGAGTGGTGTTTTATTTATTGATACCTTTTAGATTTTTTGATAATTAGCAAACACACAGCAGAAAATTCATATTTCTTTTCATTTTGTCCTCAAACAAATGTAAATAACTTTAAAATGAAAAATGATAGCATGGTACTGTGACCACAAAGTTTATTCAGTACAGAAATATCTACAAAATGAGTGGTGTTTCATTTATAGATACTTTTTAGTTTTTTCAGAATTAGTGAAAAACAGCAGAAAATTCTATTTTTGTGCACTTTTTCATCAAACAAATGCAAATAACTTAAAAACAAAAAAGATAGTAGGTACATTAAGCACAAAAAGTGTTCAGCATAAAAATATCTACAAAATGAGAGGTGTTTCATTTCTAGATTCCTTTTAGATTTTCTATAATCAGCAAAAAATGGCAGAAAATTAAATTTTTATTCACTTTTTTGACTAACAAATGCCTCCCACAAAAGCAAAAACAAAAGAATTGCATAAATGGAATAAGCAATGGAAAACTTGTGTAATAAATGATCTATCTGCACTCGAGCAGTTTGATCTCGGACACCTCACTTGTGGCTTATGCCACTCATGAGGTTACCCGAGGTCAAACTGCTGTTGTGCTGATAAATCTTTTATTACACTTACTTCCATTGCATATCATATATATATATATATATATATATATATATATATATATATATATATATATTAGAGGCAAAAAACTCCGTTTAATGCATTAGTTAGGGTTGTTCCACAGCGGCAAAAGTGAGGAAATTCTTTAATATTGAAACACACTGAAGGTCTATGTATGTACATCAGCAGTACACCTTCATCAGTAAGAATGCATGTGATACTGGCAGTACCAATTTCACAGCGTTGAACAGGCAATGCTTTTCCATACATTTACATCAGCCTCTGTATGTTGAGTAAACCATTGCAGTAAATGTACTACTATGTAAATCGCCTACTAAATGTATCACTACTTTTATCTTGAGCATGCTAGTGTCTTGTAGTTAATTTATGTGCTTCTCTTAATTAATGTATACTCAGTAATGTTAAAACCTTTCTACAACTGTCATCATGCACCTTCAGCATTTATATTGAATAACGGCACAGTACCAGTTGTGGTGTGGTGTGGGGCATCGGTAGGTAAGGCCATGCAACTACTAAGTGTAGTACGCTGTGCAGCTGCAATCAGGGATGTGTACATTTGGTGTACATGGCCTCAGTTTTGCTGTTGATCTCCACTGAGCATGCAGTACCTGGTCAGGTGGGTGGGGATGTCTTGTAGTACATTTAGACAATTATTTGTTATTTCTGTCACCTGCTGCTGGATGTCTGTCATTGGTTGTGTTGACTTGGTCCTCCCCCATACTTGAATGTGCGTGTGTGTGTCTGTGTGTGTGTGGTGCTGGGGGGGGTGAATTCGGAGTTAGGGCTTTCAACCCTAACAGCGAATTTCCTCACTTTTGCCGCTGTGGAACAACCCTAACTAATGCATTAAACAGAGTTTTTTGCCTCTAATTTCCCTTTTTTTTGAGAATGCTATTGAGAAATAGTGAATGTAATGCAGTGGCAGGCACGGGGGCCCCTTTGGGCCCCGTGCTCCCGCCACATGATGTCTTGTGGCATAGTAACAGGAGCAGCAATGCAAACAGAAATGCTAACAGTGGCACACATGGTAACACAAGTGCGAATGATAACAGAAAGGGTAACGCACACGGTGGCGTAGACGGGAACGGTGTGCCACGTGATGTCTGGTCACATAGTAACATGGTGCCTGTAAATGGAAATGTCAATGGGCATGGTGACGCAAAGTGAAACAGAAAGAGAAACAGTGCGGTACACACAAATGGCAAAAAAGTAACAGAAACGCAAGCGCAAATGAAAACGCAAAGGATGATGCGTGGTCATTGGGTGTGAATTGGATTCAGCTAACTCTCACCCCATGACCTGTGTAAAGCAGCAGAAGTATAGGAGAATGGGGTGAGAGTTAGGACTCATGATCCCAATGCACACCCCAATGCCGGTGGGGGTGCGTGGGGTGCAAGGGGTTTTTCAACCTAACAGCGAACTTCCTCACTTTTGTCACTGTGGAACAACTCTAACTAATGCATTAAACTGAGTTTTTGCCTCTAATTTCCCTTCTTTTGAGAATGATAACAAGAAATAGTGAATGTAATGCAGCAGCGGGAGCATCGGTGTTTTTCTCTCGGCTCCAAGCCCACCGCATAATGCGTGGCGGAGCACGGGCCCATACTAACAGGGACAGAAACGTAAACAGAAATGCTAACAGTAGGCACATGGTAACACAAACCACGAATGAGAACAGAAAGGAGTACTTGTACATGAGTGGCGTGAGCGGGGAATGGTCTGCCACGTGATGTGTTGTCACGTAGTAACATGGTGCCTGCAAACAGAAATGTCAATGGGCATGGTGATGTAAAGTGAAACAGTAAGATAAACAGTACTGTAGACAGAAATGGCAAAAAATAACAGAAAGCATAGCATAAATGAAAGCGCAAAGGATAACTCACATGGTGGCTGAGCGTCCAATGGTAAGAGTAAACAGTACGGATCCACAGCGGAAAGGGCAACAGTAACAGTAATGTAAGCGCACAGGCTGGTTTTCCCCAAAACCTGCATTGAGAAAGACAGTGAGTACAAATAATGTATGCAAAATAATGAGTATCGGCGCAGAAAATGAGATCTTGAATACTAAATACATTATATCTCAGGAACATGACGTAGAAAAAAAATTTAAAAGTCATATTATTTACAACTGTCCTGGCTAATTTGAATCTTAGCCCTGTTATGGGGCTAAGAAGTTTTCTGATGAAAAGTCCGTATCTCGCACCGTTTCCGGGATACGGGCCCTGAAAGGCGCAGCGAACGCCATAATGTTATCCTATGGGAAAAAAAGAAAAGTTCGGAGCGCCATAATTTTGCCTCCCTGTAATGTTTTTTCACCAAACTACTGAAAGGCACATCTGTGGGCTGTTGGCTGTCTTCCCTCCAAATTTCAGGAAAAAGACCAAACCGTTATTTTGCAGCAGGGCTCAAATGATTTCTGTTAAGTGAAAGGCAATGTTATCCTATGGGAAACGTCAATTTTGGAGTGCCGTAACTTTGCCGCCATGTGATATTTTTTCACCAAACTACTGAAAGACATCTGTGTACTGTTGGCTGTCTTCCCTCCAAATTTCAGGAAAAAAGACCAAACTGTTATTTTGCAGCAGGGTGCCAAAGAATTCCTGTAATGCTTTGGGCGCCGTAATGTTATCCTATGGGAAAAACTGTCAACTTTGGAGTGCCATAACTTTGCCGCCATGTAATATTTTTTCAATACAACACTGAAAGGCACATCTGTGAGATGTCGGCTGCGTTACCTCCAAATTTCAGCCCAAAACTCCCAACGGTTATTTTGCAGTGCAGTGCCAAAGAATTGCTGTCATTTTCCCACAGACTAGAAAATTACTGTCGCAATTTGCAAAAGCTTTCATAAAAATTTGTGACACTTTCGTGAGCACGAAAGTAATTTGCGAAAGTACTTTTTCCAGAAATTTGAAAAACATATTTCTGGGGTGTTTTACCACAAAATAAAGACATGGCAAGCATCCTCAGGCCCCGACTAGGTGAATACAAAAAAAATTAGATTGCTAGAGGGTCCCAAATGTAAATGCCAACCATTTTTCTGATCACCAACTGAAAACAAAATGGCCGATTTGAGAAAGTAACAGGCCCATTTGCGAATAAAAAATGCATTTTGAAAGTGTTGAACTTTTTAACTTTTCCCTTGACTTATAATGGGAAACTGTTTTTGAATAACTTTTGAACCGTTTAATATTTTTTCAGAAATCTTCAAAAGGCATATGGGGACCCTGGCTGCACATTCCCTGAAAGATTTCAGGCTGGTCCGCAAACCGTATGACCTGGAGTCGCGACCATAGAATTCCAGAACATTAGCGTGCGCGCAGATCACATAATAACTCCACAGCCATATATCTGACCAGTACAAAACTTGGCAGATCCCAAGAGCCCTGGTTCTTGATCACAAATTCCAAATTTCAGGCAAAATCCATCAAATGGTTGCAAAGTTATTAAGGTGCAAAGTTTCAGGGGTCTAACATAGAAATGGCTCCTCAACCCCTAACTATGGTAGCACTACCGTTTTACCATAATACATCTGAATAGATATATACACAACATATTTTAATATATATATATATATATATATATATATATATATATATTATGAATTAGAGGCAAAAAACTCCATTTAATGCATTAGTTAGGGTTGTTCCACAGCGACAAAAGTGAGGAAATTGCTGTTAGGGTTGAAAACCCTAACTCCGATTCAACTCCCCCAGCACCACACACACAGACAAACACAGGTGCTGTGGCATGAGGTGGCTGAGTCACATGTCTCTATAGGTGATTGACCGACCATTAACACATTAACTGGGAGTGACTTATTGCTATAATAATTAAACATGTTTTTAAACAGTTTTAAACCTTGTTCAGTATATCATTAACCTCTTCATGTATGGTAATAAAAGATTAACATAAGGTTGTTAGGATGTTTGCAGCCAATTAGAAATGCTACATTTGTCAGACTCTGAAGTACACATAGTAGTGACTGCATGGTACATGTATAGTCACAGCTGTGTACTGTTGGGTGCTGATGTGTGGCACCTTGGTATAGTAATAATGACTGCATAGGCACAAGAAAAGTAAGTACATTGCTGAGTTTTTTTTACACTGTTAGGAATTGTCAAATGTGACATGCAATGTCCCACATCGTTGCATATGCTGTGATACTGACTGTATGTCATAGGTACCAAACAAATTGATGGAGGTATAGTTGTAGCAGTATTAGTTAATATTGATTTGTATGCTTAAGTCATAGACACTTATTTTTATGTCATAATGGTATTTAAAGTAAAGAGTAGACACAGGTGGTTATGGTTTTAAAAATTTATTGCCAATTTGTCAAATGGAGAAAGGTCCAATCAAGAGTGAAATTTAGTTAACAGAAGCAGTCTCACAATACAATCTTTGTATGTGTGCAATCATGCTAGTCATATATGTAAATGTGTAAGAATAATAAGAACTGTATAATATGGATTGGAGTAAGTGTGTGATATTATAGGAAACTAATCAGGTGTTGTGTGTTTCTAGTTATGTTTCAGTACTCACTACTCTTTATGTGAGGAAGTAGTTTCTGACATTCGACCTGGAATTCTAATAGTCAGGCTGAAGCTGTGGCGCTTCATTATATATTTACTATTGAATGTGAATACAGTTTGTAAAAAAATGTAACTTTTTTAAAAATGGTTGTATGTTGTAATTATGTGTAGTGCATTACTTGTGTGGTATGTTAATAAGGCAATGTCAGTAGGTTGTGAAGTGTGATTACACACATGATAGACAAGTGTTTTGTTGTAATTGTGTGACTGCTAATGTGGATGTTCCTGGGGTGGGCGAAAAACCATATGCTGACTGTCTAAGTAGTACAATATACAAAAATGTAAGTTTTGTGACATTTGATTGGTGTATTTAATTATATGTCACTGACTAAGGCGCAAATGGAAAATTCCACCCGACCCTCAATTGAGGCGATCATAAATATTGTCAGGAACAGGTATGCAGTTTGTTGTGATCAGTAACAGTGTCTGATTTACAATTGTCAATATTTTTTGCATACGGTAGAATTACTTATGTGACAAGTTAAAAAATATAATATTCTACATGAACAAATGACATTTATCAATTCTTACATTGGCTTCTATGTAAATTCTTAACATAAATACTAAAACTGTCATGAATGCATTTTTAACAAACTTATGGTTAATTAAATGTAGTTACTATAGTGCTGAATAATATGTAAAACATTCAGTTGTACTTTAGTGCTACACTAGTATTTTAGTACAAGTATCAAACTAGTTATTAACAATGTACACCTGAATACAAATGTTTATATTATGTACAAGTAATTGCAAACACATGTAAAAGTCAGTAAATGAGATTCTGCAATTGGTTCTTATTTACAGTTGTGTAATTCAGCTTCTTGCATTATCAATAAAGGTAGTTGTTTTACATATGTACAATACTAGTATTACGCATGAAAGCGTGATAGTTCTACACTGTTGCATGGTGATCGAATGATGTTCTCTATATGTCAAGAGTCAATAGACAAATTGAAGTGTTGATAGACAACTTGTGACAGAGTGGAATGTTTGCTGAATGTTATAAGGTAGCTCAGTTATTCACGATGATAACTGAGAAGTTCTCTTTGTTTGCAAAGAGTAACAGCTTATAACTCATATCAATTTGTTGTTATGTATGAGTTGATACATGGATTATTAAAGAGATGTACAGAGGAGGAAGTAGTAAGTCCTCAGTTTTTAGATGTACAATCTTTGATAGACATGTAATCATGGTTTCTCTAGTGACTGTGAATATTGTTGGCGCCGATTGAAGCCACTACAACAATTTTCATGTAGTCACTGATCCACACTAGATCTAACATGTTACAGTGTAGTAATGTCTGTATAGAATACCATTTTGTTGAAATTGTATTGTTTATTTAGAGTCGTACATTATACAACATTGTAATGAGGCATGAATGTTTTTTGGACAAAGTAGTCATTTTAAATGCAACATGTTTTGTCCTATTCTTCTGAAATATGAAGGTTGTCATAATTCTTCAATATTAGAAGATATGCATTTTCAAGTGTACGTGGCAGTCTCTGTTTAAAAGTGCTTGTAGAGTCATCACCTCTAACCATCCAGTTCTGCACCTTAGTAACGAGGTGTAATGCCCAGAATGCATGGATTGACCATGGTGATAGATTATACTGTGAGTGTCAAACACTGATTGGTTGAAGACTATTCTACCAGCTGTGTAATCTGTGATAGGAGTATCAACTCTGAGCCGTTGGAGTCAAATCTGTGCAACATAAGCAACAGATATTGAGATGAACTCCTGAGGCGTATGGACTGAGTGCATCTGCCTCCACACCTTCCACAGGCATGACTACATTCAGCATTGGTGAATAGCTGTCGAAATTTGACACTTTTGGTTTGAGGGACAAAGAGAGTAATCCACAGCATGTCTTGTGTGGTTTCACGCTGTGAATGCCACATGAAACACATACATATTTTGTAACATATGTTACTGTGAAGTACTGCCGCATTGGGTGCCAGTCTTCATCCAGGTTGTTTATGACAGCCATCATAAACTCAGTAGTGTCTTGCTGTATGTCTGCAGCAAATGTACTACATCCAGCATATGTAGCTAACACCTGTCGTAGTGGTGTTAGTGACTGTACATTGTTAGAGTGGTCAGAAGTCATGTTGATAATCTGCTTCAAAGCGTTTGATAGGGGATTGTCTTGTGAAGCAGATATTGCCTGCACAAAGTGTGGCATGTGTAGAAAAACTTGCATAGCTGAGTTAGCATAGCAGTTTACTCTACTGCTGTTGTCAAAGACTGGTACAGCAGCTACACCAACTGATTTCTGATGAATTGCTGGTTGTGAATGTTTACTTGAAGTTGTGGCCTTTGCTGAACTCTTTTTTGTTGAATCACTTTTGGAAGCTTGCTGCTGTTTGTTGCTACCTCTAGCTGTGACTGAATTGTGTGAGACAGACAGATATGTAGGCAGTGGTATTAAAGACATTTGTGGCTGATGTAGAGTACGTAACCTGTTGTACTCAAGAATACATCGCTTGTCAGCTCGTATTTTCTGAGGTGCTATACTAATGATGTGCAATCCAGAAAGGCTTCGTACGTGAAAGTGCAACGTAGCTCATGCCATCTTGAAAATGTCTGTACCTATGTCTACCATTGCTGAATCCAAACTCAATCCCTGAGATTTGTGAATGGAGACAGCATATGCAACACATAATGGGAACTGTTTCCTGTTTACGTAGATATCTTAAAACCTGGAATTTATATGAGTTCGATCTATGTGTACAGAGTGTTCCATGTTGTCAAAGTGCACTACAAGTGTCTCAATATATGTCTTCTGGACATTATAGACAAAGTCAGTGATGTTTCCCATGGCACCGTTTACCATGCCTTGTTCTACATCTAGATTACGTCGCAGCATGATACGTGCATTCTTACAAACTGTGAGAACAGCTTCTAGGCCAGCTGTTGTGAAACATCTGACTTCAGTTCTTGAGTCGTTCAGTCATCTTTGCTACTAGTTTTCGACTAAGAATAACACCATCAACTGTATCAACTGCATGCAGAGTTAGAATCTCTGTTCTTCTGTAGCATTAGATTGTTGAATTCAGTGCATTTCTTTAGTCGTGGCATAAGACACACTATGTGTCTGGCAGTAGAGTATATATCACTGAAGACATTACATGCTGTTTCTATGCATGTACTATCTACTGTGATTTTTCGATCATTTAACATACAAACATGTTCTGGTGATAGAGAACCTGTACGAGCTTCATCTAAAAGTGATTTGTAAGCTAGATCACCACTTTGGCGCATGTTCTCAGACAACTCAACATAGGTAAATAATTCCCATATGTTATAGCCTGCAATGCAACCGAGGATATTCTTAGCTTGCTTGGCAGTTAGAGTTGTAAATACATGCTCTGCATTGACTGGTGCAAGTTGTAAAAGGTCTCCCAACACAAGTATACTTTTGCCACCAAATGGCACTCCATCATCAGTACCTAAGATCTGCTGTAGACGTAGATGAATACAGGCAAGCATGACATTGGAGACCATGCTGATTTCATCAACGATGAGTAACTGCATCTTTGTGAACATGGAACGGAGCTGAGATGCAACCTCAAATGACAGTTTACGATACTCTCCAGTTCTCCCATGTTCGACTGGCAACATAAAGAGACGGTGTAATGTTACTCACCAATGACCTGCTAGTCCTGTAGAAGCAGTCACAACAACAGACATTGAAGAGCCTGTCACACTCCGGTACTTCTGCAATGGGTGGCTTCAATCAGAAACTCTTTCCTGTGCCTTGGCTGAACCGCTAACAAACATTAGCAGTGGCATACTGAAGTGCAGTCATTGTTTTATTTCATGTAGTATACCATGTTGGACGAAACTTCAACCACTCTGGGAGTGAACTGTATGCTTCAGCTGGTTTAGTCTTTCTCTTAAGTCAGCTGGGTTGACCATAGAGTGTGTGCCATGCTGCATGGCTGTCTCAATTTCTGACATTAACACTTCTGGGGCATTTAAAGGCAGAGGGTCACTCTAGAACACCTTGTCCTTCTGGATCAAGGGTTGTCTTGTGAACTCAACTGGAGTGTCTTCCTGAAGTTGCTTCTCTGCCTTCTCAAGCTGTTCTTTCTCAGCTTTTAGTCTTTCTATATATGTCTCTGAGTACTCAGTTTGGAAAATCTCGTGGAGAGATTGAACTGGTCTTCTAATGTGTCAGAGTCACCTTTTAATTCAAACCACACCTCCAGGGTCTAAATAGGAATAGGAGAGCAAAGTAGTAATGTTCTGTGCTCTGTGATGTGCCTAGATGCAGTTTGCAGTGATCTATAAGCCATGGCTTGTGTCTCTTCACAAGACAGCCATCTAGTCCATTGACCTGTAAATGCGTCAAGTTGAGTCAAAGCGTGAACCATTTGTAGTCATACCACTCATTAATTCCCCAAACAGACACATATCTGTTCATGTCGCTGTGTCTGCATGGGTAGTATGTGTCTATCAGGTTATTCTTCAAGATATGTTTTGAAGAAGGTGCATTGACAGCGTAGCTCCCTCAATTTCCTGCATGAGGAATCAGTACACTTCCATTTCTCTTTGTAGTTTACACTGAGGAAACGTGAGTATCAGACTTCCCATTACAGATGTGAACACATTAAGCGGTCCACTGGCTTTATAAGCTCCACATTCTCTGTATGAAATAAATATATTCTTTAAAATTATTTTTACTTTATATAAACAACGAAATATTGTGGGCGATAGCACATTGTTTGGTGGTGTGTGGTCGTTTTTGCATAACGCGTCACCAGTCAGTTGTTGGACACAGCCGCCTGTGGCACTGCACTCAACCGCCTGAGGCGTGATGTTATTCCAGCATGACACACACCCTGTGAGGTATTATTGTTTAATTGTTACATATAGTTGATGATGTTATATAACGGAATATGACTTTGTATGTAATACAATAAAATTTTGTTAGATATTGAAATATTTTACTATGATATCTAAATAAGGTTGTGATATTTTTCTAGTGACTACAGCAGTTGTAAGTAGACCAGTGGTGCAGGTGAAGCAGGAGGAGACTGGTGGTGAACAACGTAAGTATTACATCACTAGTAGACAGTTACAATGTTATGATAAGTATATTTTTAGAACAAGTTAATTCTAATGTAGAATGGGAATAGAAATGTAGTATAAATACTGTAATCTCATTTGCTACGTGGTACACCTGTCCCACTCTAAAGCTGAATCACAGCATAGGAAGCGGAAACAGACAGCTGTTTGTGTTAAATTTATCCGTGCACTGACTTTGCAAAACATCAATTACATATTGAACCCTGCTAAGGTGCTGTGTAGTGCAGTTAAATACAAAATAGAAACAAACTTCAGTTACAAAGTCTTAACACTTCACAAAGTAAGATGCCAGACAGCGTTTTGAGCTAGCTATATCTGTAAATCACTATCAAACCCATCTTAGTCAATATGTCTTTATATGTTTTGTTGAATTTGCATATACCCACATTACAAAATTAATTATATTAGTCTAAACAAAAAAATATGAATACCACATTTGCATTGACAGATAAAAAAACATTACAAGAGCACACTCGAACAAATGCAGCACAACAGAACACAATTATGGTTGGAATGTGCTCTCATCACCTTTTCAGCATGTGAAGTGGCTGTTCACTCACAACCAGGAATGCAAAAAAATGCACTGTCATTGACAATTATGAAGTTAAAATAGTGATCCTCGGTAGCAGGGTGATCTATTAATTTGGGGAGTATTTTTTTCCAGTGGAACAGTAACCACACTAATATTTAATAAAATAAGTGTAAGAAATGTGTTGTTTATTATTTAGCATGTGTGCAAAAAAGAGGTCATTGTAGAATTGCTATATGTCACTTCAGCATGTTGCTGATGACAGCATTCAGCTACATCTGGTGTATTTAGTATATTGACCTCTGCCTCATGGCCAAAGAACATCTGAGTATGTGGGTAAATGTTGGCATCAGCAATACCCTTTCATGGTATATGGTGTGAGTATACAGTAAGTGAATGAAGAATGATTATAAGTTTCAGTATGTTCTTTATGATTAGTATTATGTCAGGGTTAGAGATCAGTATGCAGTCTATGATGTATACCACAAAGTGGTAAATACATATGTAAATTTGCACTGTTTGATAGTGACTGATTGATTTTTTATAGTAAAACAAAGGTAAGATTTTTAGAGAGCTAGACTATGGCCCAGATATTCAAACTATAGTATTCTCTTGCAGAAGCCACTGTGTTCCCCAGCATAGTTGTGCAGGGGTGTTGCCAGGGCAATATTCAACAGAGTTATGGTATCTCACAGCTTCTTTCAATATCGAACCCTAGTCACACCCACAGTGCATGGTGCAGTGGAACTGCACCAGTGTAAGTGTTCAGACTGAGAATTGAGATGGGTGCAACTTCCACTCGCCATGTGAGCACCTACAATATTGAAAGGTTGACAGGCATATGAGGACATAATTAACGCAATGTGCATAGGGGCTATCTGCATCTAATTACGGTGTCATATGGATGTGATAAGCATGGCGCTGTGCTGATTCCTGACAGCTTGCATGTGGTGCCATGCAAGGCAGCAGGCACTGGACACCGATCAGCCCTGCAGACTGATTGCGCCCATTATAGTATTATCCCTCCTGGAGTCTGATCATGGCCAGCACAGTATTTTGCCCCTGCCCAGCAGACCAATTCTGGACATAATGTAAAAGTTACCGCCAGCCCCCCCACCAGTAGGGGATGATCACGGCCAGAATGTAAAGGTACCCCACCACTCAGAGTAGTCCGATCAGGGGCATATTGTGAAGGTCTCCCACAAAAGTAGTCCAATCATGGGTATAATATAAATGTTCTCCCAGCCCCCCAAGTAGTGTGATTGTGGTGCCATCCTCCCCTCACCTATCTCCAGAAATCCTGTTGATCTAGTGCCCCCCCACCGCTGTTGGCTATGGAACTGTATGACCGCGCTCCCCTCCATTAGCTGGTGTATGGCAGCAGCACATGTGTGGCACCCTGCCGCCCACTGACTGAGAGCTCAGTAGGGCAGCATGCCCATTGGTTCAGACCCTCAGCTAATGGGCATGCAGCTCATACTGTATAAGGTAATGCAGATATGTGAATGAATGAATTGATATATTTATTCACATATCTGTACACACATTATACTGTATGGACTCCATGGCCATGGGCTCATGCTGTGAATCAATGGACATGAAGCCCTACTGAGGTTTCAGTCACTGAGTGGCATAGCAGCAGGTGAGTGTGGTCCTGCTGCCTGGTGTCTGATGGGGTGGGGGCAAGGTGATGGTGCTGCATGGGTGGTAAGGGTGGTAGCCCACTATGTGACCAGGTATTGTGCCCACAGTTGGACTACTCGAGAGGTGGAGGATGTTTGCAATATGCCTGGAAGTGGGCTACTTGGGTGGTGGGGGGCACCTTTAATATTATGACTACTATAGGGTTATTTGGAGGGGTGGGGGTACTTTTATATTATGTATGCGATCGGGTACTGGAGGGGACACCTAAGCCTGTGATTGGGGAATGGGGGGTGTCACCAGGTGTAGCAGGAACAAGTGGAGGGCCACCCACAGGTGGAAGCTGCTGTATTGCACCTTGAAATGTGATGCCTCACCTGTGGGTCACCTTGACTTGTGCCTTTATTTTTGTGTTACTTTCTGCAGGTAAAGGCAGGGGTTGCACGTGCGTGACTTTGCACAGTTTCGCTGAATGTCAGGCTGTACAGTTTATGCATACACATGATGCCCCTTGTGTGGGTGCATAACTTACTGATGCTTCCCAGTGCATTGGGATTTGTGCAGGTGCACTTTCCCATTTTAAATATTGAAGCTGGGTGCATCAACTCTGTTGCACCATACACAACTGTTTTCAATAGCTGAGCCTCTGTATATAATTCTAAGTAGTAGTTAGAACATTTAGTGTTGCTTTTTATTCTAATATGTAATGTTATGAAGAAAAACAAACATGTTTAATTGTATTGATTGTTTGCATGTTGTGTTGACTTATATGTATACAGATCATGTCTTATTGAAAGACTTGGCGACACAAGTGATAAGTCTGATTTTTTATAAATAAACATTACTTGTAAGATATCATGTTTACGATCAGTAGAAGACATTTTTTTTATGTTTGTTGTAGATAGATACAGCACGAAAGTTATTCTAACTTGTTGCTATGTGACAGAAATTATTGTACAGAACATTTACTAATAGGTGCTGACTGACATTACAATGGCAGTGTATACAACACACATCTAATATTAAGAACTTGTGTGTTATAAACAGTGGGCCAGCAATTCAAAAGGGTTGCGCCATGCGCAACACGTTTGTGCAGGCGCAAGTCCATACTTGCGCCATTCTGCGATAGTCAGCAGGAGGCAATTGCACCACAGAAAATCGGCTGAGCAACAGCGCAATGCAAATGAATGCATACGCAACCGGAGGGGGAAGAACCATGCATAAACTGCGCAGCCCGATATTCAGCCGGGCTGCACAGAGTTGTGCAGGCGCAACCCCCAACCTGCGCCTGCACAACTTTGAGCCAAAAAAAATTGGCTTAAGTCGAGGGCCACCCACAGGTGAGCTGCTGTATTGCAGGGCACAACACACAGGTGCCACCTGTGGCTGGTCCCCAGCTCAGTCCCTGGGATGGAGGGATACTACTGCCCGGCGATCGGGCATGGGATTGGGGGACATCTATGCCCATGATCGGGCTGCAGGGGGGGACACTATGCCCGTGATCGGGCTGCGGGGGGACACTATGCCCATGATCAGGCTGCAGGGTGCGTCGGTCCCCGAGGGCTGCTGCCTGGCAGGGTGCCAGGTGCAAGTCCTCGGGGATCAGCGCACCTACATGCTAATGGCATGCAAATGGGGCTATAATGACCTGAAAATGGCCCCCCTGTGCCATGCATGTATTATGGCCCCATTTGCATGTCAGCTTTTGAATGTCATGAATTTGCGCATGGCGCAAGCTGACTGCTCCACTCTGTCAACTTGCGCTTGTGTAAGTTCCACGGTGCCATGAACAGTGGCTATGGCTGGGGAGCGATATTCAAAGGAGTTGCTCAATACCGCAACTCCTTTGAATATCGCACAAGACACACCCCTGCACATCTATTTTGCACAGCGCAAGGACTTGCGCCTTTGAATGGCGAGTTTGAATATCCAGCCCAGTATGTCTACTTAAAAATATGCAGGCAAAGAACATATCATTATTACATGAAACCAAGAGAGAAAGCTAAATATTTTCAACTGCATATTAATGGATTTTCTTTTGTGTCTTTACAGAACAAGAGCATCAAGAGACATGCACTGTGCACTGCTGCTGTGTCCGCAGGCTTGAAACAAAATAGACAGCATCAGCAGAACTGCTGCGCTGCGCGGAGGGACAAGAAAAATTGTTGTCCCTCTTTGCAGCGCAGCAGGCAACTATTAAGTTACTGTTGGAGCCTGTGGACACAACAGCAGGTAGCAGTGTAACAATTGCCACACCTTCACCTGCACCACCCACACCATCTGTTACTGAGACAGAGTGATAGCCTCCACAGCTTCAGAGGTATCTCCCGCTCGCTGATGCAGCAACAGCTTCCACTTTCGTTGCGCCCACATACTGTCCAACTTTCACCCTGGACTGCCTCGAGCAGCACTACACCTCTCTTCAGATTGGACACTGTGTTTTGTAAATAGTTTTACAGAGTACAAATAATTATTAAGTTTTATTTTATTTATTCAGAATAATGAATATTTTTTTTTTTTCGTTTGTTGTGACAACACTTTGAAGACTCCTACATTTTTTGTATTTTTATTTTTCTGGTACAACTATTTATTTTTCTATGAAAGACAGATTTATATTTTTTTTTAAATGTTTTATATTTGACATGATTTGTTTAATTAGAAAAAATACAATATTTTCTTAACAAAAAAAATTGGTTCAGTTTCATTTTTGCTTTATGGGTAGTATCTATGGAACAGGTATAACAAACTATTGTTTTAAGAGATGTTAAAAGAAAGGTGTTGAAGCTCAGATTGTATAGTTCAGTGAAAACTTACTTACAGCTTTATACCCATCTTTAAGTTCACATAGCTGTACAATTAAGCAATATGCTGGTCAATATTTATCATGTTTTCAAACATGTTAAGATAATTATAAAAACACATGACCACGACACATTATGTTGATGGTGAATTAGTAAGTACAGTAAGTAGATTTACACTTGGGCAAACATTGTGGCATAATAGAATGCTAGAAGGCCATAATGTCAGCATCAACAGAATTGTTGACCAATCATTGTCAAATTTAAAAATAGTTACATTTCTTGTGCAGTACAAGCTGAGGCACACATCAGAGTTGAACAAGTCTTTATTGTGAAATATAGACTATTTATTATCACTTGTTTTCAGAAAGGTTTCATAACATGTAGATAGTTGTTTGAGCAGTATCTTAAAACTTAAGCAAGTGAAGTTCAAGATGAAAAAATATGGAGATTTTGAACTGTGTATCAGGAAAACATGGCAACAGATTCTGTGTTATTACAGTAGTAGCAGTTACTGCTAAATGGCAGAGTGTTAAAGAGGAGGCAAACATAGTTTTTCATGTGTCATTGCAACCCTAAACACATGTAATCACAAGCAGTAATAGTAATGCATAAGTAGATAGATACCTAACACAAAAAATATTATGTGGTCATTTGACAATCACAGTATTGATTTGTGTTACTGTGGGTGTAAATGTGAGTTCTGTTTTTTTTGTAAGACTTACCATTGATGTGTTATACATGAAATCAAATGGTGTATTAACAGCATGGCAAGCCTGTGCAGTATTACTACTGTACACATAATGGTAATAATTTGCTGCTGGTGTGGTGCGTACAGTATGTGCTCTGTGAACAGTGCAATGATACACCTAATGATGTGATGTAAGTGGAAGGCCAGAAGGGTATGCAGTAGTAGCAGTGCATCCATGCAGGTAATGATCTGTTGATAGTGTATATCTTGAAGATCCTGTGCCCGCAGCACTACATCTATATGACAAATTACATGATGGTACTGTATGGACTGATGTACATATACTGCCAGCATAGTATACATGCACCAAATTACATGATGAGATCGTGGCAGGCAAAGGGTGAGTAGTACCACCATTGTATTGATACAGTAAATGATGTGCTGGGATTGCACGGTTGTAGTGATTAGTTTCTATTTAGTAGTTTGACTTCTCATTCTCAAAAAGAAGGGAAATTCATAGCAAAAAACTACATTTAATGCATCAGTTAGGGTTGTCCACAGCGACAAAAGTGAGGAAATTCGCTGTTAGGGTTGAAAACCCTAACTCCGAATTCACCCCCCCCAGCACCACACACACACACATTCAAGTATGGGGGAGGACCAAGTCAACACAACCAATGACAGACATCCAGCAGCAGGTGACAGAAATAACAAACAATTGTCTAAATGTACTACGAGACATCCCCACCCACCTGACCAGGTACTGCATGCTCAGATGAGATCAACAGCAAAACTGAGGCCATGTACACCAAACGTACACATCCCTGATTGCAGCTGCACACAATGTACCGCACTTAGTAGTTGCATGGCCTTACCTACTGATGCCTCACACCACACCACAACTGGTACTATGCCGTTATTCAATATAAATGCTGAAGGTGCATGATGACAGTTGTAGGAAGGTTTTAACACTAGTGAGTATACATTAATTAAGAGAAGCACATAAATTAACTACAAGACACTAGCATGCTCAAGATAAAAGTAGTGATACATTTAGTAGGTGATTTACATAGTAGTACATTTACTGCAATGGTTTACTCAATATAGAGAGCTGATGTAAACGTATGGAAAAGCATTGCCTGTTCAACGCTGTGAAATTGGTACTGCCAGTATCACATGCATTCTTACTGATGAAGGTATACTGCTGATGTACATATAGACCTTCAGTGTGTTTCAATACTAAAGATGCAGTAGTATTCTTTGTAAGAAACATTGTAATTGCATGGATCAGGCCAAGCAACTTCTAAATATCATAGCACTACTGAGCCAACAATGATGTACCTGTATCGAGATGTATATAGGATAGATTTTCCTGTAGGCACTTACTGAGTATGTTGTACCTGATAAAGACAATCTCATTGCATCTGTGATGACTAACTTATTCAAATAGTAATACATTTACTATTGTTGCAATGAGTGATCTATGCCACTTATGGACACAGTGTGATTTTTTTAACAGTTGTTTCATACTCAGGCTGTATGCCTACTGTTTGGGTTTGCCACACTTCTGTCACTGATGCTATCAAAGTGATAACTATGTTAATTGTGGTACAACAGGAATCAAGTAGGTATGGTGTAGATATAAACAGAATGTCTTTTAGTATTGATTTAACTCACAATGGGGTAAGTGTACTAGGACAGCAGGGTTATCCTCTATCACTGACTCTGTCAGTTATAATCACACTAGGGTTTCGATGACTGTAATGATCAAGTTACACTGTTCATCTTCATGAGTTCATATTCACAGCCATTCTCCAGTAAGTAGACAGAGTATGATGTAACTGGGTGGGACACTGTGTTGCAAAGCTGCTGCAGTGCCTAGCAGAGGAGAGTATCTACTCATTAAAGACAATTAAGCAATAAGGCATGACCAACAGTTATGTTAAATGGTCTGTTAATCACTCTGTAGGGGTTTAATGTTGAATGAGGTATAGCCGAAAGTGCCATGTCGCTAGACAGTGATAAACTGACCATTAACATAATACCTGGAGTGGCTTATTGCTATCATAATAAACTGTTTTTTAAACAACATTAAACCATGTTCATCATATGGTTAGGCTCTACATGTATGTTAATAAAAACAAAACATAAGGCTGTTACAATGTTAACAGTCAATTAGAAAGCTGCATTTCTCAAACCCTTGTTATAATCAGAGATATTATACCTGTACAACTCCTTGGTTTTGCTGAACTCTATTGCTCAGGTGGCCCACCACAAGTGGTGTGGTCTGGTGTGGGGCATCGGTAGGTAAGGCCATGCAACTACTAAGTGTGGTACATTGTGTGCAGCTGCAATCAGGGATGTGTACGTTTGGTGTACATGGCCTCAGTTTTGCTGTTGATCTCCACTGAGCATGCAGTACCTGGTCAGGTGGGTGGGGATGTCTCGTAGTACATTTAGACAATTGTTTGTTATTTCTGTCACCTGCTGCTGGATGTCTGTCATTGGTTGTGTTGACTTGGTCCTCCACCATACTTGAATGTGTCTGTGTGCCTGTGTGTGTGTGTGGTGCTGGGGGGGGGGTGAATTCGAAGTTAGGGTTTTCAACCCTAACAGTGAATTTCCTCACTTTTGTCACTGTGGAACAACCCTAACTGATGCATTAAATGTATTTTTTTGCTATGAATATATATATAAATATATATATATATACACACATACATACACAACATCAGTAGTGATAAATTATCCCTGACAAATGAGTTTATCACTCTATCTACCCTCCAGGTAAACATTTATTTAGAGGTTAGCTATGTCACAATCACTTTTCTTGACCTTGGCACAGAATGGAACCAATCAGAGAACCAATCAGAGTAGCAATCATAATGCTGATGAAATCATGTAAGATCTGAGTAGCACTGAAGCCAGCAGTTCAAATCATAGAATAACATTAAAATCTTCACACAGAAAGTTGCTTAAAGAGCTAATGGAGCCAAAACAGGCAGACAGGAAAATAATACAAATTTTAAGAAGTAGCCAGCTGTAATTTTTTATTTCTGAAATATTTTTTTTTCCTTTTGCTTATTAGAAAGTCTTCTATGTGATAATATTGCGCTGGATGTGTGGAACAGCTCTTAGCCTGTCAGCAGACATATCTATCTCTATCGCCCCCAATGACATCATCATCAGCATTATGATCTTACCAACAGTGACATCACAAGTGAATGAAATGGCAGTCACTGAATGGCTATTCCTAAGCAGCAGTGATGTCACAGTCTGTGAGGTCCCAAAGCTGATGATATAGTTGGGGGCAGGAGAGTAAGATATATCTGCTGCCAGGCAGAGTGCTGTTCCACACATCTCACCTACTAACATCAGTTAAACATGCTTCTAATGAAACAAAGGGAAAAGAAAAAAGTACCTCAGATATAAGAAGTAATGATTGGTTGCTTTTAAAATCTAATATTAGTTTTAGGCAGTACACTAGCTATTTAAAGTGCTATAACTAGGCTTGGCAGTATTAGATTTAAATCGGTAAATGTAGACAAATATCAGTTTCACTGCACGCACACAAATAGATGAAAAAATATTTCCATCGATAATAATCTAAATTTACAGATAGAAAAAGTAAGTTATGTTGCTATTTTGACATGTGAAGATAACAATTTGTGCTTTTGTCAGTTTGTAACTCCTCAGCATTTGCTGTCATCAACTGCAACAGTGAAAATTAAATCAAAACAAATCGAAATAATTGCTAAAAAACCCATAATTTCATGCAACTGGTAAAGTTTAAATTGATAAAACTTGGGAAAAAGGTTTAAAAATCAAAATCGATATTTTCCATCGAAATTATAAAAAAATTAAAAATCGAAAACTGCCAACCCTAGTTATAACTGTTGATCTGATGTTGTATAAATCAAACCACCACCATTGTATAGATATGGATGTGCTATGGTGGAGGAGAGGGATGCACACTTCTCTTCTTGACCTGCCATGGGGGGCCCTGTGGAGGACCCTGGGGTGCAGTGGTTGTCACCAATAGCCAGAGTGGAAGATGACTGGATCCAGGAAGGAAAAAGAAAACACAAAACTGAAAACAATTCAGATGTATGCAGTCATGTGGCTGCACCTCATGGCTGAGCCTATTGCTTGCATCATCAGAGGCTCAGCCACGGGTTTGACTGGTAAATATAGTGAGCCAGCACGGTGGCCAGGGTTCACAGAAGCAATCAGATATAAAAGTACACAAAAAGTAAGTACCAAAAATATAATTTATGTTGTGATTTTATTAATTGGGCTGTCTAGGTCCTAGAACACTAGTTTCAAACAACATGAAGTCTTGCTATATTATGACGGATGCAGTGAGTCCCAACCTTCGAACTGCTCTGGAGGTGAAAGAGTTAACTTTCCATGCCAGGCATGGAACGCTGAGCTCGAGCTTGGTTGAAACTATGTCTGTTGTTCTTCAAACTCAAACCGTCAGATTCTTTACTCCGCCTCACTGAACAGTCGCTCTGGAGATTTCTCCTTCTGCTCGGTTCATTTTGTCGGTTAAAGTATTGTTTTTCTCAGTTTTCAACCGAATTTAAACCGCAACCGGTCGGTTCAGACTCTGTCTGTGGTATTGTCAGTACTAGATAGGGTTTACATTAATTTCTATTCTGTGTGGAACTTGTAAACGGTTTATCGGTTCAGTTTGAACCGATCAAGTTGTTTAAAATATATTAATCTGTCATTTAGAGTGTGGTTACCGGTTCTTATCAGTTCTAAAAAAGACGGATTTTATTACGTTTTTTTCCACGACCCGTGACACGGTTGGGAACCGATAAGAGGGTCTTACCTGGTGGATTGCCATAAATGGGTAAGTTTGGTTAGGCTGGCACTATGTCTGAGAAACCCAAAAGAAAACCGGGCCCACTGGGTTTCAACACTGCAGTGTCTGTGGGGAAGTCTTTGCCAAGGCTGACCCTCACACTACCTGTGTTTATTGTCTGGCGTTTGACCACCTCAATGCAGACTGCCAGATTTGTAAACATTTTCCTGCAGCTACCCTGGAAAAGAGAAGTTGGTAGGCTCGGGCAAAGGGAGGCCAAAAAGTCAGCTGAACCAGATAGCCAGCCCGGTTCGGTTCCAACCGAACCGGAGGGAGTGCCCTCTGACCAGGTCGAGACTTCCTCGGGCAAAAGGAGATCCGACTCCGAGTTGGTGTGGAGCCAAAACTTTCCTCTCCAACCACTGAAGAAATGGCCAAAGCGATTGAAATTGTCCAGTCGCTTTCGCCGGTTCCGACCGAACCGGCACCATCAGGTCAGCGTACGGTTCGGCCAATTCCACTGGTTCAAGAGTATGATTTAGAGGAATATTATGAACTGGAGGAGGGGGAAAGAGGAGTATGAGGAGAGTGAATGTGGATTTGAAAGTCTGGATGTGACTATTGACCCGGACATCTCCCCAGACAGACCTTCAGGAGTGTCTCCTCCTAGGCTTTCTGAGTCCCCTTCTCATTTTGTGTTTTATAAAAAAGTGACTGAAACCCTCCAGCTCCCTATAGAGGAAGCTGTGGATGATCAAGAGGAGCCTGACTATGTGGAAATGATGGATATCCCAGAGTCTAGGAGACTGTCTATTCCTTTGCATAAATCTTTTGGGAAACAGACAGTTAAAATTCTAAAAACTCCTCACACTATACCTCCTGTGGATAAGAGAATGGACAAGATGTACACATTGTCAGGCTCTGATACGGAGTTCCTTACACAACAATGCAGCCATGTTGGGGTAGTGCAGGCTGCAGCCTGTGACAAGGCAAATATTCCATTGGCTTCACACCCCCCTGACAAGGACTCCAGGAGGATTGATGCCATGGCAAAGAAACAGTACATGGCAGCATCCTTGGGACTCAGACAGACAAATTATATGGCTTATGTTGCTAGATATCAGAAATCCAGATGGGATACTGTTATGGCTATAGCAAAACAGGTCCCTGGCCAGCTTGCCAAGGAGCTGGAGCAGGTGGCTGCTGATGGTATTGAGGTATCCAAGGTGCAATTCCATGCTGCAGTGGACTCTAATGATGTGTCAAGAGTCATGGCTACATCTGTGGCACCTCGCAGAATGGCTTGGCTCAGATGTACTAGCCTGTCACAGGATACCCAGACTAAGGCCATGGATTTTCCTGTTGTGGGTAATTATCTGTTTGGGGAGCAGACAGAGAATTACATGAAGAAAATGGATGAGTATAGGACCACCTATAGGAGTGCACAGGCCAAGGAAAGGCAGGCCAACCCTCAAAGGCAGCTTTCCAGGGGTAGGGGCAGGCCTTTTCATAGGCCTTTTTACAAAGCCCAGGCCTCCTCTTCTGCTTATGCCCAGATGGGGTTCTTTAGAGGGAGAGGCAGATGGGGTACAAGCAGGCCTGCTTCCACCCCTCAGCCCAAAGCCCCTGCCAAGCAGGCACCCTGATGGGGTGCCAGGGCCGATTCTCAGCTACCTGTAGGGAGCAGGCTAGCTTACTCTGTCCAGGACTGGAAGTCTCTGACATCAGACAAGTGGGTCCTAGAAGTAGTAAGCCAGGGACTGGTTCTCAGCTTCAAAAAATTTCCAAAGATGAGAACCAGATCCTTTCCACCTGCAAATCCACCAGAGGCACTTGCCTTAGAGGTAGAGGTCTCTTACCTCCTGGCTCTCAAAGCTGTGGAAAGGGTTCCACCCCTACACCATGGCAAATGATTGTACTCCAGGTACTTCCTTATCCCAAAAAAGACAGGAAAATGGCTGCCCATCCTGGATCTCAGATATTTAAACAAGCACCTTTTAAAACCAAAATTCAAAATGGTGACTCTGGGAATTATTCTACCCTCTCTAAGGCCAGGGGACTGGCTAGCATCCCTGGACCTCAAGGATGCCTACTTCCATATTCTTATCAGAAGCTCCCATCGAATGTACCTCAGGTTCGAGCTGCCCTCAGGCCATTACCAGTTCAGAGTAATGCCCTTTGGCCTCACCTCTGCTCCAAGAGTATTCACAAAATGCCTGGCAGTAGCAGTTGCTTCCCTAAGAAGGCAAAAAATTGCCATCTTCCCTTACCTGGATGACTGGCTCATAGTAGGCCAGTCTCCAGACCAAGTCAAGTTACATCTACAGATAACTCAGCAACTGCTCACCTCTCTAGGTTTCCTCCTGAACCTTTCAAAGTCAGTTCTAGAGCCTGTCCAGCTCCTCACCTTCATAGGCACAGAGCTGAACACAGAGAAAGCCAGAGCCTTCTTTCCTTTGGACAGGGCAGGGACCCTGGTCTCTCTGGCCTCCTCATTCACCCTGCAGGTCTCTCGACCAGCAAGGCATTTTCTACAGCTCCTGGGGCACATGGCTGCTTCTACAGCAGTAGTGCAGGGAGCAAGATTTCAGATGAGGACATCCAGTTCCATTTGAGAGCCTTTTGGCCTCAAAGGAAAGACCCTCTAACTAAATTGATCCCAGTAACTCGAATCCTGATCCAAGCCCTACAGTGGTGGCAGGATCAGAGCAATCTGAGACAAGGGGTTCCCTTTGTCACTCAGTCTCACTCCTTAATCCTTACTACAGATGCATCCTTCTTGGGGTGGGGAGCTCACATGGGTGATCTCACTACCCAGGGATTGTGGTCCCCTCAGGAATCTCTGCTCCACATCAATCTGTTGGAACTCAGAGCAGTTTTTCTAGCACTTCAAGTTTTTTCCAAATCTGTTCAGAACAAAGTTGTACAGGTCAGAACAGACAACACCACCACAATGTGGTACATCAACAAGCAAGGAGGCACTCAGTCTATGGCCTTTTGCACTGAAGCAATGAAGTTGTGGTCTCTGGCTTACTCCCTGAACACCTCCCTTATGGCAGTTCACCTCCCAGGCAAGGACAATGTCCTGGCAGATGCTCTCAGCAGGATTTCCCAGGGCCATCACGAATGGTCACTGGACCCCCTGGTCCTGGAGGTAATATTTGCCAGATGGAGCATCCCGCAGATAGATCTTTTTGCAGCCCCAGACAATCACCAACTTCCCCTTTTTTGCTGCAGGCCCCCAGTGTTGGGCTCGGTCCCTCTGGATGCCTTAGTTCTCAATTGGGAAGGGAAGTTTCTCTATGCTTTTCCCCCTTCCCTCTCCTGTTCAAAGTGTTAGTCAAAATCAGATCTAAATCCTGCAAGATGATCCTGATTGTTCCAGATTGGGCCAGATGACCCTGGTATCCACTCCTACTGTCCTTAGCAGTCCATCTTCCCCTGTGTCTTCCCAGGAATCACAACCTGTTAACCTGTGCTCAGGGGAGGGTTTGGTACCCAAACCTCAAATCTCTCAATCTCAAGGCCTGGCTCTTGAAGAGTTAGAGTTTGCTGATCTACACCTCTCCCAAGGTGTAATGGATATACTGAAGGCTTCTAGGAAACCTTCCACCAGGGCTACCTATAATTCCAAATGGAAAAGGTTTTCAGTATGGTGCTCTGGGAAGCATATTTCCCCAGAATCTTCTGATTTACCCACAGTCCTGGATTATATGGTCCATTTAAATACCTCGGGGCTGAGACCAGCTACCCTAAAAGTACATTTGGCAGCTGTGTCTGCTTTTATTTCAGCAGGTAAACCCTCTTCTCTTTCAGCTCATCCTGTATTCTCCAAGTTTTTTAAGGGATTGCTTCACACCAACCCTCCATTCAGGGACCCTGCCCCTGCCTGGGATCTTAATGTTTGCATTGCTCAGCTTATGCAACCCCCCTTTGAGCCCTTGTCTTCAGCAGAACTTAAGTACTTGACTTGGAAGACTATGTTTCTGGTAACCATCACTTCTGCCAGAGGCATAAGTGAATTACAAACTCTGTCAGTGGATCCTGATTTTATCTTCTTTCATAGAGATAAGGTGGTCCTAAGGACTAACAGGAAGTTCTTGCCTAAGGTGGTTTCAGATTTCCACCTTAATCAATCTATATCTCTTCCAGTGTACTTCACTGGCCATTCCTCCTCTGGCGAGAGGAGGCTGCACAGCTTTGACTCCCTCCAACTGTTCCTCACTTATGGTGAGGTTGGTAAAGGGAAACCTGCCACTAAAAGATCCATTGCCAGGTGGATTGTCTCTTGTATCCAATTCTGTTATGAAAAGCTGGGTAAGGTTCCTCCCTCAGGCCTGAGGGCTCACTCTACCAGAGATACAGCTGCTTCCCTGGCTGCTGCCAGGGACATCCCTATTCTAGAGATATTTCAAGCAGCTACCTGGAAAACAGTTCACACTTTTACCAAGCATTACTCCCTGGACATCCAGGCTAGAAGTGATGCTCAGTTTGGCACAGCTGTGCTTCAGAGCCTATTTCCTAAGTAGGTTCTGTCCCTCCTCCATGGAGGTACTGCTGTGTAGTCTGCATATGTTATAATATAGCAAGACTTCATGTTGTTTGAAGAAAAAATTACTCACCTTAGTAATGTTGTTTCTTCTAATGGAGTCTTGCTATATTATTACCCCCCCGCCTGCCCCTCTCAGAACCACTGTTTTTGGGATGTGGGTGGGCAGTGCAGTGTTGGCACTTAGTAGATGCCCACCTGGTTGTTTTCACCCCTCCTTTTTTGGGGTGGCTTGGTGTTGTGTTTTTCATTTTTTGGGTCTCCTGACTTGAGTCTTTGTTTTTGGCCAAAAATGAGTGTTTATGTTAGTAGTCAGTTGGCTAGTGTAGGTTTACAGCTTCCACACAGAACCTTAGTGAGTTTTAGCTCGTAAAGATCTGACAGTTTGCGTTTGAAGCACAACAGACAGAGTTTTCAACCGAGCTCACGCTCTAAGTTCCATGCCTGCATGGAAAGTTAACTATTTCACCTCCGGAGCAGTTCTAACCTGCGGTCATACTGCAATTGTCATAATATAGCAAGACTCCATTAGAAGAAACAACATTACTAAGGTGAGTAATTTTTTCATTCATACTTAATGACTTATTTGAGACTGGCAAGCATTTGTTTCCATGGTTAAAAGAATCCATATGCATAAAGGATAATTCGGTATACACTGCAAACACATTGAGGCAGCAGTGGTTTAAACTGCATAAATTTCCTTCTCTAGCCCTAGTCTTTTACTACTGTAGACTATTATTAATTACGAAAACTGATTTTCTCCGAGGCCATAATAACTTTCATAGATGGCACCAACTGGGACTAATTTATATTTTCTAATATCTGGACAATCAGGGAGTTGTTCCTTTTGAGAGTTTACAAAAACAATATGGACCCACTGGAAGGGAATACTTGCAGTAATTACAGGTCAGAACATTTCTCCTCTATAAGGAGTTTACTAAAACATGCCTTCCAGAACCCACCCCATTATTACTCAAAAATATTGATAGATGCCATTCAAAGCCACCTTTGGCAGCATCTAATTAGTACTTTACATAAAGGGCTGCAAGAGTTTCTCAGAGACACAACACAGTCTGTATTAGCTGCCTGGAATAAAGAATTGAACACACACATTACTTATACTGCTTGAATAAGGTACACACTTCCCTCTATAAAAGTTCTAAGTGCCCCTTACTGGAGAGATTTTGACAGGAAATGCTGAATTTGCTCCTTTAGGACTTCTGCAATTTTATCAAAATTCCTTCTGGCATCAGATGGCTGTTGTTGGAGTAACTGTGATTACGCTCAAGCTGACCAGACCCAAGTATTTTGCCCATGTCTAGTGTTGAAACCCTTTTGGGAGGGCACATTTGAACAATTCAACAAACTTTCCATAGACAGGGATCTACTGTCTCCCACCATGGTCCTCCTAGAGGCAGCTCTGTGGAGCAAACCAGGTGTCAGGGCTATTACTGTGGGATAATCACTGCTTGGTATAGATGAATAACTGTCTGATGTATAGCTTTAATGTATATGTGACATTATTGTTTGTACATTGCAAAAGTTATTTGTACCAGGATTTTTATCAGATCTGTCTCAATAAAAATGTAATTAAAAAAAAGAAAATTGAGTGCAGACATTTTGATGCATTTATCATGATGCAGCTGTGTCAAAAAATAATGACATAGGTGCTGTGTCCAGACATTTGAAAATCTAGCCCAAATTCATACCCTTACTGAAACATATGTGTGCTGCATACATACAGAATGCATGCCACATGCTTAATTGTGCAATGTTTGCATGTGGTTCACATACACAAAGTGAACCTATGTAAACCAGGTCTAAAAAGCACATGAGGTATACATGCTGCAAGCGTGATATGTGTGCAGCAGGTAAGCTGGTGTGAACATCATTTAAAAATCACAGTTTCTATTTCTCATACTACTGCTAGCAATTAGAGCCATTAAAATACCCCTTTCATTGATTTCCCATTAAAATTAGCTAAACTCATTAATTCTGATCCTTTTGCTAGTTGTTTAATGGCTTTTGATTTTTGTCATTAAATTGACATTAATTTGTAAAGTATTATTTTTTTCCTGCATTAAATGGCTAGGATATAGTCAGCCAACATCCCCATTCCAGATGTGTGAAGAGGGGCCTCTGTGATGTGGTGGCATATTTTTATTGGCCTACTCTTAGTGAGTCTCCATCGCCCTTGGTGACTGAAGGGGCTGGGGTGAGCTAAAAGCTAACTTGAGACTAGGTTATCTACTTATTCTACTAGGCTTGCCTCATGCCTTGCAAAAAAAAAACAGTGTGGGGCCCCCCTTTCATAGGCCTTGATTAGTGATGAGTTCTGTGCGGCAGCAGACATGGCAACAGCCAAGCAAGAAGCAAGCAACACAGGTTGGGTGGGTTTGGCTGGTGAGGTGAGGTGACTTGGTCACAGACCACACTGGGGATCTGGGATGGTCCATTCTAGCATCCAGCTTCTGGCAGAAGGATGGAGGAGGACTGAAAACTGGGCTGGTGTCACACTGGGCTAGGATGCAGGTTCTGGACAGATGGCAGGTAAGTAAAAGTAAATATTTTTTTACAGGGGGCTTGGGGAAGGAGGAATGACTGAAATATTGATGTGTTTTTCACATTTCTGCACCTTTGGGCAGCTTCATGACCCATATGGGGTGTGTATTAAATGGAATGGAGTTGGGGAGAGAAATTGGGACAATGCTTTTTTTTTTTTGCGGGGTCAGAACTTCAGTCAGAAAAAAACTGGTAAGCAAAATTCAGTACTCTCACTGAGCAGAGGAACTGCTATGGAGATTTAAAAAAAAACATGGCAAGCCCTTAATAGATTATTGGGAAGGGAAAAACAAAATCTTACCCCGTGTATTTTGCATAATGGACAAAACATCTGTGATCCAACTCTTGCTTCAGATGTTTTTAATATGTATTCTGGGAACCTTGAAACATATAGAACCCCTTTAAACTTGCATATTAACTCTACAGTGAAAGAAGAATTCAATCCCTCTATCCCAAAATTACCTGATCTGATAAAAAGATATGTTCTCAAACCAAATTCTAGGCCCTTTCTTGGTCATGATGGTGTAGATTTTAGAATAATTAAACTGGGTATAAACTGTTTTGCAAACCCTTTGTCGCATATTCTCAGCTTTTCTCTTCATCACAGTATTTTTCCTAGTACCTTGAAGCTTGCTACAATTAAAATGGTGTTCAAGAATGGTGATCCCTCCCTTATTTCAAATTACTGACCCACATCACTTCTCTCACCCATCTCGAAAATTTTAGAAAAATTTATCATGGACCAAACTCTTGATTATCTCAAAAAATATTCTCTGTTAACTGTTTTTTAACATGGTTTTAAACTGAAACATAACACTGAGATGGCCTTGGTGGGGGTTCACCAGCAGAATCCAGGCTGCCCTTGATAAAGGGCGCTCTGGTGCAGCACTGTTTGTGGACCTCACCAAGGCCCTCAATTTACTTGAACATTCTCTGTTGCCTGGGATTCTTCAGAGATTTCCTTTCTCTGAACGGGTCATTAGATGGTTCATTGACTATCTGTCAAATATGCAACATAGAACATTAATTGCTAATTCTATTTCTTCTTCCAGATTTATACAGTGTGGTGTGCCCCAGGTTTAATCCTGGGCCCACTATTTTTTTCATTATACTGTATATGGATTCCACTCCCAATATTTGTACTGTGACAAGTACGATTCTTTACGCCGATGACACCGTTATTTATAGTTTGGTTCCCAATCCAAACACTGCTCTTCACAATCTTCAAACAGATTTCAACCTCTTTCAAGCTTGGCTATCATCTAACCATATGGTTCTCAATGAAAAAAAAAATAAATAATGTTGTTTTCACATAGAGAGTATGACCCCAATGAACCCCCACCCATCTCAAATAACAAGGACACTGTTATTGAGTATGTTGAAGTTTTCAGGTACTTAGGAATTCTATTGGATAGTAGGTTTACCCTTGAACCCCATATTCAATATCTAAGACAATTACTTCAACCAAGGATGGGTTTATTGTATTGCATAAAGTCATTCTTAACTGTTGACTCCAGAAAACTTTTGACACATAGTTTTATGTTCAGCATTCTGAATTATGGACTTGTAAATTTATACAGCCTCTCTACTCCAATGTACTATTGTGCCAAATGTAAATACCATATTGTCAATCTGTAATTACTGTCACTTCAATGTATGCAACAATTTTAACCACTGTATTATCATCCATTGCATGTAACCATTGCTTTATGTAACTAATCCTGGGTCACCCCTGAAAAAGGGACCTCTGGTCTCAGTGGGCTTACCCAGTCACCAAAATTTAAATAAATAAATAAATAATAGTAACTTACTAAATTGTCTGAAGGTTTCTTATAACTCTGTCCTCAGATTCTGGTTAAATCTTCCTAACCAGACTCATCATTGTTTTCTGTATGAACAATCTGCTCCATTATCATTTGATAACAGGATTTTGTATACAGTAAAGTGGGTATTCTATTATATCAAGTCATGAAAGGGCTCTACCCTCCTTCCATAGGTGAACTTTTCCCCAGGCGTATTAATATTATCAGTACCAGGTCCCATCCCAGTCTAGATTCACTTTCAAACTTCCAAAATTCAAAAGCACATTTGGGCAGAAATCATCTCTGTTCAGGGCACCCACTTTTTTAACCCTATTCCCTCAGATGATTGAATGCAACTCTCTTTAGTGTTTTAAAACTAGTCTTAAACAATGGCTTCTAACAAAAAATGAGTGTACCTGTGCCATGCATTGAATAATGTTGTAAATTATTATACTGTCTATTTTTGTCTGTTAATTGTTTGTCTTAAACTTGTCACCTATGAAAAAGGGCATTTTGCTTGTCTGGTCTACAAGTATAAAAAATTAAAAATGAAATGAAAAATGAAATAACTGGGTGGGTTTAAGCCTAAATCTGATGCAGTGCTCCAGTGTATAGACAGATACATTTTATACATTTGAATTTTTTCTGATTTGCATATCACTTTTCAGTCACAACAAATACATGTTACCTTTTAGAGGAATTCCAGACATTCCAGAGCTTGCTGTCTGGGGCTAACTAGCACCTGGTCTCCATTTGTTGTTGTCTCCCCCTGCTGAAATCTGAAATGGTGCACTTGCCATGAAATCTAAATTTACAGAACATCCTCTGTGTGAGCAGCATGTTTTCCATGAGGGATGGATGAGGGGCAGAGCAGTTTTCAGGGGTAAAATGAGGGCTGTCCCTTGCATTCAGGGACAGTTGAGAGGTATGGTATGCACAGACTATTGGAGCCCCACTATAGTCAGGCTTACGCCTCCCCTCCAGTAAAGCTGACCTCCACATCCCCACACTCAGGCAAATTATGACATAGGGCAAGGGAGAGTGCAGCAGTGTGCCCCATTGAAATGAATGAGGGTACTTTTTTATTTCTATTTTATACATTATTGATGCAGAGTTGGAGATTAACGAAGGCCACCACTCAACTAATAAGGACCTTGTTTATAGAACAGCGGCCTTCATTATTTTCCAACTCACCATCATAATGTATAAAATAGTAATAAAAAAATAACTCCATTCATTTTAGGGGGGTACACCCCAACACTCTAACCCATGGACATCATCTCTTAAAGACTCCTACCTCTGGCTCTCTAGTACTCAGGTAAGAAACTCTTAACTTATATCTATACTTGGTAGGTTGTCTGTAGCAGCATGGCCGTATCTGCTACAGTGTGTGTGCATCGGGGGGGGGACTGTCCATGTGGGTGCATGTTGAGTTATTGCTACTTTTGTGTTTGCCCCTTAACAGGGTTACCACCTGTCCCAATATTTACAGGACAGTCCTGATTGGGCAGCTGTGTCTAGCAAAAAAATGTGAAAAATACTACATGTCCTGACATTATAGTAGAAAAAAATATTTTCTGACTTTCCTCCAAATGGTGCAAAAAAACTATAATACCTTAACTAAAATGCCTTAAAATGATAAGAAACACTAGAAACAACTGAAAAAAAACCTACAACACTTAGTCTTAATTCTGATTATTTAGAGAAAACAAGTCTGTTGCATAGTTAGAGATTACAGTTACTGTCCTGCAAAAAATCGTGTTTCAGCAAGAAATGTCCCACTCTGGGCTTCTTAAAAGGTGGTAACCCTATGCCTTAAAGACTGTTTATGTAGAAGCATTCAAAACTATGGAGAGAAAATAGTAGAAGTACAAGCCAGACAGAAATAATTAAGCAGTTTTGTGGGTAAGTGTGTGTATTGGGGTGGGAAGAACCACATATGTTTCCATTGATATGTGTGCTACAGTTCAGCTGTGCAGCTGAGAAAAGAGGGGACAAGAAAACCTAAAAGTATATCAGTGGCTATAAGCTTGCTACATGCATGCAGATGTATGCAGAATTGTATTATTACAAGGGAGCCATACGTATGTAGGCAGTATAGCTTAGTGGTTAGAGGCACTAAACTGCAAACTAGGAAACCTGAAAACCTGGGTTTGAATCTCATCATCCCCCACGTGTATACTGAGTGATCCTGAGCAAGTCACTTAACTTTTATGTGTGCAGTTATCAGTGATCACTTGCTTTAAGCACACTTGCCACATGCATGCAGTCTGTTCCAATTTAACATAAAAAGCATGCTTTCCACACTTGCTTGCTGCATGCATGCCACATGTATGCAATCGGTTCCAATTTAACAATTAAATCATGCTTGCATCACGCATATCACATTGGTAGTTTTATGTGCACAGCATGAAAACATTTCAATATAATTATTTCTCTAAGGGTAAAAACATGCAGCTCATATACTAACTCTACCAAACTTCATTAAAACAGAATGCTACTGTTTTATTAAAGATAGGTGCTGCTAGATCTCTTTTGAAGTTTTGACACAAATTTCTTGTAATTACACAAACAGTGCGGAAGCTAATCAAAATAAATCAGGTCCCTTTTCTGCCATGTATTTTTTATTCACCATATCTCAGGCTATATACCAATAAATATTTCAGTGGATTAAATCTTCCCTTTCAATCAGCCACTATGCCAGTAATATAGAGTCTCAAAGCAGCAGTAATTTCTAAAAAGAACATAGCAAACATCAACAAACCTATGTTTCTTTCAGTTTTATTTCATTCCCATAGTGAGATATATGCTTTTGTAGTTTTCCAGAGCTACTGCACCCTTGGTTATAAAATGGGTTGAAAATGTCCTGCTTCCTGATTGGCTTGTTCTTAGACCCATATCTTAATTATCTACAACTGCGTCGGTTTAAAGAAGTTCAAGCTGTGGGATTTGGAATTTGGGCAACTCACATGCAGAATTCATGAGCCACTTCATTCATTCCTGATTGCCAAAACAAACATGGCTGCCACATTTACTCATATATAAGAACCTTCAACTAGGCCCTAAAAATAAATATCCCTTAAATTAAATGAAATGAACAAATAAATTATTAATAAATAACTGAATGCTCTTTCCACTCATGAGCCCCTCCTTACACACGTAAACACATTTTTTAAAAATCAAGTACTGTTTAGAGTTTCCAATTCTTTTTTTTTTGATAACAATGAACATTTCCTTCCTATCCTTATAAGCAGGATCACTGGAAAATTGGAGAAAAACTGCTGAGATCTTGTTACAAAAATTGTTCAACAGTACTCCACAATATATCATTAATTGTTCCCTGAAGCACATTATGGCCAACTTTAATTGTTAAATACATAAATATATTGTCACTTTTATATGCTTACAACTTTAAGTAAGGTTTGCATTGTTGAAATTTATTAATATGTAGCATGTCTTCTAAAGCCTAAAAACATCAACCTTATGAAGTGCTAACTTGATTTCATTTAGTGATCCACAGCTTATCAGTATTAAATTCAGAAGCAACATATTTTGTAAATGCCTAGTTGTAAAGGTAAGCAATAAGACATGACAGTGGTAGGATAACAGCCCACCTTGAGTCTGTTGAAGCATGAGGTGAAGCCGAGTGCTTCCACCACCCGAGATGGACCATTAGCGCACCATAACACATTCCCTGAAATGTCTTATTGCAATTAAGAAATAGATCATTTTTTGTAAATTAGATGTATTTTTTAAACCTGTTTTTGTTGAGCTACTTTCAGCTGGGCTGTTGCACTGGGATAAAGACCCAGCTGAAAGTACCCCTTGGTTATCAGGAGCCAGCATTCTTTCTACCTATTTCATAATGTTTAATATGAAATAAATACAAATTAATCTTTTAGAAACATGTGTCTATGTTTCTGTCTTTTCACTGCATTGTACAATGGTTTGTAATTCACTTTTGTTTTACTCTGGCCACAATGATTTTTGTCTATGTAAGGAAAATACTTAAATATATTTCACCTGTTTTAACAAATGTTTTTTAGTCAAGTTTTTCATTAAATTCTTTGAATGCCAACATGTAAGGGGCAGACTGTCAAGGAAGGGAGGATCACAGGCTAACTCCCTCAGGGGCACACAGAAGTTTAGAATCAGAGGGCCATCTTAAATCCACTGCTGTTTTTATCAAGATCCTTTCTGAATGAAATGTATAGAAGGATATACAGCACCTATCCTTTCACTTGCAAAACATTTTGTAGTTAGCATTCCATTTAAGTAAATGGCACCGTTTACATTTTACTGCCACCTATTGCTTCAGTCCCTGTGACAGCTTAGATAGGCTGCTTAATTCATACATGCTTAGCCAGAGGATTCTGAAACCAGACCAGGCAATGAATTTGATGAAAGAATAATCACAGAACTCCTTAGGCAAACCATCCCCACCTTACTCTGTATTGTTTTGATGAAACCCAAGGCCATATGCAACATTATCAGTTTATTTGTCAGTATATTTGAGTTTTTCTTTGAAACTTGTAATATTTTTACACAATTTTTGAAAAAGTCAAAAAATTGCAAGAAATTGCAGAAATATTGCAGAGAATGGGGAAAACTGTGGATTTTGCAATATTATTTTAGGCAAAATATTTCAGTACCTCTGCTTGCCTGTGGACTTCCTGCTTCTTACCCTGCAGCAGAAGAAAATGAGGTTCTGGCTCCACTCAAAGGGAAAATCCCTTCAACCTATTTTATAGAAACATAGAATGTGATGGCAGATAAGGACCGCTTGGCCCACCTAGTCTGCCCATTTTCCTACCTCACAGATAAGCTGCAGATCCTAGTTAACCAACAGCTTACTTCCTCCTACCCCCCACTATGACTGCCTTATGTCTGTCCCATGCATTCTTGAATTCCCCCCACTGTTCTTGACTCCATGACCTCCTCAGGGAGGCTGTTCCATGCATCCACAACCCTCTCTGTGAAAAAATACTTCCTCACATTACCTCTGAGCCGTCCCCCTCTATCTTCAAATTGTGCCCCCTTGTTCTTGCACATCTCTTTTTCTGAAAGATGCTACCCTCTTGGACTTTGTTGATTCCCTTGAGGTACTTGAAAGTTTCTATCATGTCCCTCTCTCCCTTCTTTCCTCAAGGGTATACATATTAAGCTCTTTTAGTCTTTCTTCGTATGTCTTCTGGTGCAGACCCTGCACCATTTTGGTTGCCCTCCTCTGGACAGCCTCCACTCTGTCTATGTCTTTGCAGAGATGGGGTCTCAGAACTGCACACAGTACTCCAGATGGGGTCTCACCAACTGTCTGTACAGAGGGATAACAACTTCCTGTTTTCTACTATTGATGCCTCTCCCTATGCATCTCAATATCCCCAGCCTTCCTTACTGCCTTCTCACATTGCTTACCCACCTTTAGGTCATCTGATATAATTACCCCCAGGTCCCTTTCCATTTTTACTGTTGTCAGTATCTCACCCCCCATTGTGTACTCTTCCCCAGGGTTTTTCTTTCCCAGGTGCATTACCTTGCACTTCTTTGCATTGAATCTGAGCTGCCATACATCTGACCATTCCTCCAACCTTGTCAAGTCCCTTCTCATCCTTTCCACTCCATCTTCTGTATACTTGTGTAGTTTGTAGGCATGAATAATGATTCCCTCTCTTGCATCCCCCTAATTTCATACTAACTTAAATATAAATGATATTGCTTCACTCTGTTTTACCCTGGTCTGAAAACCTGTTTGTCTCCATTCCAAAGACCATGACCCCACTCATGCAAGGCATCATGAGAGTCAGGGCTTCAGATAAGTCTATTTTGGATGTATTGTACATCCATAAATTAGCTGAAAACATCCAAAAACTGGTTCATTGGAGTCACTGACATCTATTTAAATTCACTTGTTTAATGTCTGACGTCTGTTTTTACTGGTGTGGGCATAAATTGCCTTAATTGCTGTCTGATGATGTCTGTTTCTAAGCTGTGAGGAGTATTTTCTTTTTCGGGTTTGGTTTCAAATTCTGTCTCCCTCTCCCCCACCACTCAAAACTGGCATCTGTGTTTGATTTGCGCATGCACAAATAGGCATTTGGTGCCATTCTACACTGCCTGGTGGTGCAGTTCATCATGAGAGCTGAGGAGGTGTGTTGGCTGGTGACTAGCTGGCTAGCTGACTCCACAATTTTGCAAACCACATGCATAGTACATACAGATGGATGGTTGGTGTGGAGGAGGCAGTGGTTTTTGAGGGACTGGAGAGTCATCAGACTGGTCGTATAATAGGAGTCACCGCTGGTATTCTTACATTTGTGAGGACTCCTGACTGATTGAGGGGAACAAATCAAGGAGGACCCTGGCCAGAGCAGAGGGCCATGGACCAGATATGCATTGCGGCCTGGAGTGTGGTTGCTGGTCAGTTAGAGGAGGAGTGGAGACTTGAGGTGGCCCAGAGCTTTACGGTTCCATGTGTGAGGGCTAGGATTACCTTAGGTAGCTAAAGCTGTGGTGGGAAAGTACAGACTGCACAGCAAGGGTCATCATCAGCCCCTCGGTGGCCACTGGCCTGTGTTGTCTGAGCTGCCTGGCAGTGGTATACAGCACACAGATGATCAGGAGTGGAGGCTGCAGCAGGTGAGCAAAGCAGGCTGAGCAGCCGTGCCCTGCCCAAAATCAAGAGTTGAGTAGTCTGGCAGCATTCTAGCAGCAGAAGAAAGAGGAGGACCAGACCCAAACACAGTGCAGCAGCCAGCAGGCGAGTGGGGATTTTGCTCACTCTTCTCTTGGAACACAAATAAAAAGGTATTTTTTCAATGTAAATTGGAGACTGTCTCATCTAATATAAATAATATTTCAACAGTCTACTGTTTTGTTAACATTGTGTGATTAACTAATACTGCTGCAGAAATGCAACTGCAAACTCAAACTTTTTTTTTAAAGCACAAATTCATCATATCTCAAACTACCCTGGCCCTGCATTGTTGCTATTGCTACCAATGCCATATCAGGTTATATAGTAGTTTTGTGCAGCCACCGGTTGCTCACCCTCAGATCATGCACATTAAACCATACTGAAGAACTGAGGCAATAAAACTTGAAATAATATTTTCATCATTAGGCTTTCTTCAGGAAACAGACTGATAAAGAACAATATCAGCTATTCAGCTTACTGCAGCAACATGAGTTTTTTTTTGTACATTAGGATTTCAAGGCAGTAGTGCATGATAGACTTTTCTGAAAAGGATCTCATGATCTGTAATCTCTCTAGAACCATGTGTCAGACCAGATGACAGCAACAGGCTTATTAGTCTAGTCTAGAAGAGGGGCTTGCCTGCTAAAAGTCTGGTAGGCCAAAGTTCCACAGATTTCATCAGATTGGGAGAAAAAATTGACTCAGCTGCTTTCTGTGTCTGCCAATGTTTTTTTTGGCCTGGCGACCCTGATGCTCGTGCGTATTACATAATTTATTTTTATTTAAGCTTTTAGTAATTGGATTTGATCACTAGACAGAAAACCTATTTACAGGCTCAAGTTCTGATCTGTACACATGTCATTTAGCATGTACCACAGAAACAGAATTATTGTTTGACAGTTTTATATTGGCCTAGTAATAGAAACAGAGACTCAAATTAAATAGAAGATTCTGAATCAGTTTTCACAAAGAATGTACTAGCTGGTAACCTGTTGCTACATTATCCAGATGCTGAGCTTTTATCGCTATGATTTGATACAAGTCAGTCAAATTCAGTTCCCCATATTTCAGTCAGGGACCAGGCTGAGAATGAGATATGTGGTGTAGACATTCTAGTAGTAAAGCGACTAAGGGAGAAAGACTTGCTTACTAGCAATGGCAAACATACCTCTCACAACACCTTCTGATTTTTCAGGGAGGTGGTCCCTGATTCTGCCTCAAAAATTGTATCAGCCCACCAGATCTTCTAGGCTGCCTTAAATTATTGTAATACTGTATACATTTTCCTTTCCTAGCATTAAGAAATGTATTTCTGTGGATGTGGCGTGGGTTACAGTGAGGTATTCAGAAGGCCAATGAGTTGACTTCAAAAACTATAGGACTTGGAGTATTTTGACTTCCCAAATTTGTTGACTGTATTATTTTGGCTTTCAAAAACTGACAGCTGGAGTATTTTGACTCCAGTAAAACTGAAATGATTTCCCAATTTAAAACCCATGGAAGTATTTGACTTCCACCCCAAAAAAAAATTATCTGAAGGCTTGATGAGAGTTGATGATGCGGCTACTGTATGCACAAGCCATGAGAAGTTATACTCTCATTCAGTTCTGCTACATGACTTGTAAAGTCCCCACATTCTCTAAACACATTTTTTCTAACTCAGATACACTTTAAACTACAGAAAACAGCAGGGCACTTATGATGCCTTGCAAAGCTTAATGTCCAGCATAAGACAACAACAAAGGGACTGCTGAGGACTGCAACAGCACTGATTAATACAATATATTGTATAGTAGAGCACTGTTCTATATAGAAATCCATCCTTTTCAAAAAGCTGTTGTGCCACAGTTCAAAGGTCATGGAATGTGATTGTACCCTTTTGTGGTAGAATACCATTCTAGAACCTCTGGAGACTGCACAAGTCAGTTTCATTCTGACAGAGAAAAAACACAATGCACACATTTCACGTAATACTATACACTATAAAAAATACAGGATGAACAACTTTATATATAACCAGTGTGTTCTGCCACCTGGGGGTTTTGATTCCCATGGACCCCGAATTAAACCCCCTCTGTGTCAGAATACACTGGATGTGCATAGTTGCCCATACAGTATTCTCTATGTAACTACTGCAGAATTTAGCATCAAAATATCATAAAGTTCTAGAATGCCTTACATGAGTCAGGTCATGACCTTTACAATGGAGTTTGTCAGGTTTTCACACCTGACTTATGTTGTATCATTTCCATTTAAATTCTGATGAATTTAGAAGGGTGCAATAGAGGCAATCATTGTTCAAATCATGCCTACAAACTACACAGGTAAACAGAGTAAAAGCCTGAGGGGACCTTCCCTTTAAGGCGCGTGTGTGTGTGTGTGTGTGTGTGTGTGTGTGTGTGTGTGTGTGCGTGTGTGTGTTTTTTGTGTGTGTGTGTGATATGAGGGAGCATTCTACTAGTGGAATACAGCAGGATTTTGAATTCTTGTGTTCCATGGTAAATAAACACACCATATATTGGCTGTGTAGAAAGACAGATGACTGACAGGTGGAAACCATCTGTAGAGGGTCTATTTTATATCTTTTAGAAAAAATTATTTTTTTTGTCTTTCAAACTGTTAGAGTGGCTGTTTTTTTAAAGTTGCCCATAGACCCATTTTATAAGCACACTAAGACACTTTGTGGGAGGCAGTATAGCTCAGTGGTTTAAGGCTCTGAGCTGCAAATCTGGTGACATCCAGCAGACCAGACCTGGGTTTGAATCCCACAGCTTCCACTTGCATACCGTGTGACCCTGAGCAAATCACTTAACTTCCTGTGCTCCCAAGTTGCTACTGTAAAAAAGATTTCAACTTAGTGTGCTACTCCTGGTTAAACAACAACAACAACAAAAAAAAGGGCTTTGGGGAGCAGGCTGTGCTGGCATAACACACTTCCAACAGCTCAAGATATTTGAAGAACTGAAGACACTTGACCTGTGTCCTCATGCCTTACTATGCCCTGGGCATGTGGTAAAACCAGCACAACCAAAGCCCTGTCATTTTTTACTGCTTACTAGGCCCAGGCTCTATGCATGGAAACTAAGGCGATGCAGCATTGTTAGACATGAGAAGGAAATGCATGCAACACATTGTCATCTTCACATAGCATGCACAGCTAAAGAGAGTGACCCCTGAAGTAGAGATTGATGGAAGCTGTTGACAGATGCCATCTCTATTGTAGATCCCAAATAGTTACAAAACTGGCAGCAGCTATTTTGTCAAATGTTTAAATTAACTGAAAAAACTGCATTGAAGAATGTATGAATGTCAGAATATATTGCTTCTAAAGAAGATATGCTGATTTATTTTTGCTGCTGTTGCACTACTTATATTGTTTTAGCTGCAGGAAGAAACATTCTAGAATACCGATTTACTGTATTCTCATCTTGCTCATCGCCATGTGTATTGTTCCTGCTCTCAGATGAACGATTGTAACTGAACCTGACTCCGGGTTGCTCCTGAAAAAGGGAGCTTTGGGACCCAGTGGGCCTACCCGGCTAACAAAATTGAAATAAATAAAGAAATTTTTGTGACCATAGCCGTAACTACAAAGCAATAACGTCCCCTCAGTGTTTTTTAGATGATGCACAGACATTAAAAGACCATACCTGTGCCTAAACCTGAGTGGGCAGATAGTGTTCACTACCCAGGTGACGGGATCATGAGTTGTTCTTGAACACCCATGAATTATTCATGAACAGTTCATGAACTGAGTCCATTAACTCACATCAAAGCTCCACAGAAGAAGCCAGAAGGGGAAGGAAACATATTCAATTCAGTGCTTTACAGTAACTGGTAATTGCTATTTTCCTTTTAAACGTAGATTGTGGGCTTTTAGTGACACTGTAATTTATTTGCTGACTTTACTTAGAATTGTTTTTGGGCTGTTGAAAATTTAAAACGTAGTGGTGGTGTATTTCTTTGCTGTCTTTAATTGCTGCAAATTTAGTCTTGGCTTGTCTGACTTGCCCTGTAGTTTGGGTGAGGGGTGTTAATTGTCCTGGCCTCTGACCTCAGCTACGTAATAACTGGAGGTGGGCTTAGTCAGAGTTGAGGTAGCAAGTGAGTTTTCTTTTCTCAGAAGAAGCCAGAAGGGGAAGGAAACATATTCAATTCAGTGCTTTACAGTAACTGGTAATTGCTATTTTTCTTTTAAACTTAAATTGTGGGCTTTTAGTGACACTGTAATTTATTTGCTGTCTTTACTTAGAATTATTTTTGGGCTGTTGAAAATTTAAAATGTAGTGGTGGTGTATTTCTTTGCTGTCTTTAATTGCTGAAAATTTTCAAACCCCCCTCCATCCCTCCCCTTCCCCCAACTCTTAATTATATGCCCTGTTAAATCTGATTGACAGGAGCTAAACACAGGGGATAGTAAGGGGTGTGGAGTAGGAGGGGCATAAGGGGGGGGAAGAAGCCCACCCTCAGCACGACAAGTGTTTTGACTCATTTGTTTATTTATTGGTTTATTTTCTTTTTTTAAAAAAGAAAAGTATCTGAGGATCAGTGGCAGGATTTTCAGGACAATAAATTAATAAAAAGGGAACTAAGAGAGCTTCAGTAATAGACAAGTAGTGGAATTGCAGTATAATGTGGGGAGTGGTGCAATGCAGTGGCTGTGGGGCAGCCATATTCAGGCAGACTTTCTGGACACTGAGGTGCTGCCCTATCTGCATGCATCTCACTGGACTGTGGGATGAGGTAGCCAGACTCAGAGTGGAAGTAAGCTGGGTTAGGAATACCATTACCTCTATCCAGAGACCACCCAGTCCAATGCAACTGCCTCAAAGGATACATTGAACAAGGAGCACTTGGATGACAGTGGGCTCAGGGAGGGTTAGAGTGGTCAGGCAGAGGCACATCCCAGATCCTATTCCACTCAAGAACTCATATGCCACACTGGCAAACGGGGACAACCAAATAGAGGTACCCAGACAAGTGGAAGGAAAGGCTGTGGAGGTTAGCCAAGGAGGTGACCTCAGCGGGGAGAGCAGTGGACCCCAGAGGAGGAGGAAGCAAATCCTGGTGGGGGACTCCATCATAAGAGGGGTCCAGCTAGGAACACAGGAGGGGGAGGACAGGGAGGTGGGGTGCCTACCAGGTGCCACGGCATGGAGGGATGGAAGGAAAATCCTGGGGATCACTGGGAAGGCAAGATGGGAGGCGAGCTGGATGTCATTATCCACCTAGGTACTAATGACCTGGCAAATGGGAAGCCAAGGAAGTTCAGGAAGAGTTTAGGAAGTTGGGAGGGGTCTCAAGCAAGTAGCTACTTCTGTCACTTTCAGAAGTACTACCTGTGAGAGGCAAGGAGAACATAGGGTATGCCATGAACTTAACTCATGGTTGAAGAACTGGTGCTGTGAGGAAGGGTTTGGATTCATTGGTGACTGGGACCCATCTGGAGGATGGAGGTTTGTTCAAGCCTGACGGCCTGCATCTATCCTGGAGGGGAATCCAAGCACTCCATGATAAGTTTAAATGCTACATTGACAAGCATTTAAACTAGAAAAGGGGGGTGGCAGGCCAGCAAGGAGGGTACCTACTTGCTCACCCCTCACAGCAAGCAGTGGAACCAGTGAACCGGAGGTGTGGCTATCTCTACAAAGCAGTGTGCAAAAGATGGAGATTAGCGCCCAAGAGGTGGATCGGCAGAAAAGGGGCAAAATTCAGCAGAAGGGCAGACAGCAAGGAGAACCAGGGATAAAAGACAACCAAGGAAAAGGCTGGAGTAGAAAAGTGAAACAGTCTAGGGAGGTAAAATCATGGAAAGCCATGTGTGCCAATGCCAGGAGCCTTAGCAACAAGATGGAAGATCTGGAGGCTGTCATGATGGAGTCAGACCTGGACATTGTGGCTATCACTGAAACCTGGTGTAATGATAACTACAGTTGGGAGATGGCCATACCTGGCTACAACATATTCAGAAGAGACATGGCAGGTAGAAAGGGAGGAGGAGTGGCACTGTATGTGAAAAATGACATAAGGACCACAGAGATCCAGGAGGAACAAAATGAGGGAGAGATACTGTGGGTTAAGCTGGAAAGGAAAATGGGGCCAGCCATCTGCACAGGTGTGGTCTATAGACCACCAGCCCAGAAGGAAGAAACGGATAGGGAGCTGATGCTAGCCATCCAAAGGATGGCAGACAAGGGTGAGGTAGTACTGGGTGGAGACTTCAATATTCCAGACGTGGACTGGAGCATCCCAGCAGCAGCATCAATTAGGAGCAGATTTATCCTGGACTCCTTCAGGTGCCTTCTCAAGCAAGTCATGCGGAACCAACTCGGCAGAAGGCAATACTGGACCTTGTGCTCACAAACAGGGACAGTGTGATGGGGGTAACAGTGGGGGAGCACCTGGGGAACAGTGACCACCAGTCATAGTGATTTGAAATCACATAAAGAGCAGAACCAAACCACACAAAAACATGTATCCTGGATTTTAGGGGGTCAGACTTTGGGAAAATGAGTAGATACTTGAAAGAGGCATTAAGGAGAATGCGGCAGGAATCAGGGGTTGAGGAACAGTGGGCAGTATTTAAAATGGGCATTACAAGAGCAACAGAATTATGCATTAAGCAGGTTAGCAAAAGGAAGAGGAAGAGGAGACCATTATGGTTTTCCAAAGAGGTAGCAAAGAAAGTGAAAGCCAAAAAGATTGCATTCAGGCAATACAAAAAGACACAGGCAGAAGGGGATAGGGAGAAGTACCAGGAGAAGCAAAGGGAGGCAGAGAGGTCAGTAATGGAAGCCAAAGCTCAGACAGAAGAACACATTGCAAAATCAGTGGATAGAGGGGACAAAACCTTTTACAGATACATAAGTGAAAAAAGAAAGGCAAAGGGAGGGGTAGTGAGACTGAAGAGGAAGGATGGGGCACGTGGAGGATGACAACAGTAAAGCTGACATATTGAACAGGTACTTCTGCTCAGTCTTTACTGAGGAAGAGGAGGGTAATGGGTCTGAAGGGAGTACGAGGGGTGAGAATGGTGCAGAAATGGACACAAGTCCCTTTACTTGAGAAAGGGTTCTGAAGGAACTGGAAGTAATAAGACTTGATAAAGCAATGGGGCCAGATGGGGTGCACCCCAGAGTCCTTAAAGAGCTAAGAGAGGTGGTGGCTGAACCTCTGGCTATCCTGTTTAGCCGATCACTGAAAACAAGGGAGGTACCAAAAGACCGGAGGACAGCAGATATAGTCCCTTTATACAAAAGTGGGAACAAAGAGGAAGCGGGAAACTACAGACCAGTCAGCCTCACCTCAGTAGTGGGGAAGATCATGGAAGCACTACTGAAGGAGAGACTGGTGGAACATCTGGTTGTCAATGGACTACAGGACCCAAGGCAGCATGGTTTCACCAGGGGGCGGTCATGTCAGACCAACCTCATTGAATTTTTTGACTGGGTGACTAGGGAGGTGGATTAGGGGAGGGCAGCGGACATGGCTTATCTGGACTTCAGCAAGGCCTTTGACACTGTGCCACATAGAAGACTATTACACAAACTGGGGAATATGGGTGTGGGCAGGACAGTAGTGTGGTGGGTAGGTAACTGGCTGGGTGGCAGGACACAGAGGGTGGTGGTAAATGGCTGTCACTCCACAGAGGAAGAGTGACCAGTGGGTACCACAGGGATCAGTGCTGGGACCGGTTCTATTCAACATCTTCATCAGTGACATTCGTGGGACCTAGAAGGCAGAATTTCACTGTTCACTGATGACACAAAGCTCTGTAACAGAGTAGACATGCCAGAGGGTGTAGACAGAATGAAAAGGACCTGCAGAAACTTGAAGAATGGTCAGAGGTTTGGCAGTTGAAATTCAATGCAAAGAAGTGCAAGATAATGCATATGGGGCACAAAACCCTGGCACAATATATCAGTTGGGGGGTGAGGATATAGCATGCACCAAGCAGGAAAGGGATCTTGGGGTTATCATCTCTGATGACCTCAAGGTAGGGAAACAGTGTGACAAGGCAGCAGGTAAAGCAAATAGGATGCTGGGTGCATAGGCAGGGGCATCACCAGCAGGAAAAGGGAGGTCATAATTCCACTACACAAGACACTAGTGAGGCCCCACCTGGAGTACAGTGTACAGTTCTGGAGACCTTACCTACGTAAGGACATAGACAGGGTAGAGAAGGTTCAGAGGAGGGCAACAAAGATGGTACATGGATTGCATCAGAAGTCCTATGAGGACAGGTTGCAGGAACTGAATATGTACTCCCTGGAGGAGAGGAGGGAGAGAGGGAATATGATAGACATACAAGTATCTTACAGGGAGGAACAGGGTGCAGGAATACACTATTTTTAAGTGAAAAAGATGTTCCAGGACTAGAGGGCATGGGATGAAGTTGGAGGGAGGATGATTTAGAGGAAACGTGAGAAAGAATTTCTTCACAGAATGGGTGGTGGACAAGTGGAACACCCTGCCAGAGGAAGTGGTGGGGGCTGAAACAACCACAGGATTTAAGAATGCATAGGATAGGCATAAAGGAATTCTGGAGGTCAGGGGTAAGGGCCAACAGACTTCTAGGAAAACATAAACTGAACTTACAAGCTCAAATGGGCAGACTGGGTGGGCCACAGGCCCTTATCTGCTGACATTGTCTATGTACGTAACAATCATGTTCATGAATGGTCATGACTTCTGCAAGAACAACAAATGGTTAAACTGTGTTCATGGATATTCTTGAACATACAAGTTCAAGAAACTCCATGAACGTTTGTGAAATTCCTTCAATGAATTTCTATGGATACAGTACATAAATACTGTTGGTGATCAGAAATGCCCTACTTATGTCATATTGGTTAATTCATCTGGCAACCCTGCTTTAGCCCTATTGCTCAAATATTTTTGCACTCTGTACAAACCACAGGAGGACCAGATCAACTCTTAAATGTTTCATCACACAACCTAAGCAATTCACCATGGCAATTGAAATTTTTAACTAACTCAACATTTTCTAATAAATGGCTTTTCTTACAAGGTATTTTAAAACTGATAACTTTCCTTATACGTTGTTCTTGTCTCTGGTTATTCAATCAGTGGAATCACAGCTCACCTCCCAAAGGCCCAGTTTCTGTTTATATGAGTTGAATATGAAACTCCTTTAAAACATGATGCCATTTCATTAGAACCTGCCCACTTGTGGTATATCCCACCGACAGCAACACCAATACAGCAAGCTACCTCAGTGTCTACGAAATGCAGAGGACAATGACAGTTCACTGTATTAGTGCGCCAGAGACCTGGGCACACTGTCTTCTGGTCCTGCACCCCCTCCCCAAATCAACTCCAACTCATAGTTGATTATATTTAGAACTGGGGTGCAGGGGCCAGAGCCCCCCTGATAGAAACAGTGACTGGGAGTCCTTTGGGATTTATGTCAACCGCAACTTGCAGTCAACATAAATTCTGTCGCTGTGATACAGGTTGACAAAATTGTTGTCAAACCGGCATCGTAGAGCCCCCATTTGTAACATTTATTTTTTTATACCCTCCCCCAATCCACAGGCAAGAAACTGAACTCCAGTCATGGATCAATACAGAAGTGGTATTAGGCACCAATTTTACAAACAGAGACAAACTAATAGAATGGCCTGCAACACACTGTTATTCTGCAGTTTTTGGGTTGCAGTGTTCAGCTGGCAGACCCTCTGACAGATTTAACAATATGCTAGTACAAAGTGCCTGCACAGAATCACAAAATGCAATCAAGCTTTGCTGTCTGAGTAGTAGTACAAGGTCAAAAGATGGAAATAGGTAGGGAAAAAGGAAGGGTAGAGAGAGATTTTTCTATATGTAATTATCAACCTTCCATTTCCTTATTCATGCACTGGAAGAAAATACAAAGACAAAGATTGCAACAGATGCAAGAGCAGACAAACAAAAGCAATTACCTTAAGACCCATACCCTGATCCTTAACATAGGGTGTTTGTCCTTGTGATAGGTGTGCAATGGTGCCCATATGTGTTTCATAATATTCTTGTTTCCCCCCCCTCCCTTCATGCAGTACATGGTTCTATGGAAATGAGCCAATTATGTAACTTCTGATATCCAAGATGATAATGTAGGTCTCTGTGGCTGTTACCATTTGAGTAGTGTGCACTGCTTCCTCACTTTCCTCACTGGCAGGTTTCAAAGAGTAGTGTTGGGGATTTATACCTCCGATGCTTTCTCTCTGCCATGTGGGGTACCACAGGGCTCTGTGCTGTCTCCCATGTTGTTTGCGGCGGTGTACATGTTGCCACTGAGGGACATTGTAAGATGGTACGGGCTGAGTTTTCACTGCTATTCAGATGATACTTAGCTGTACATGTCCTTTACACCAGAACAGGATCTGATGGTCTCAGTATTTAACAACTGCCTATCCAAGATCCAAGATTGGATGTGTGTCAACTGGTTGAAGTTGAATTCCGACAAGACTGAGGTGTTGGTGGTGGACCTGGGTCATCGTGCAGAGGGGTCCTTGGCAGGTGAGGCAACTGGTCTTGTACTAAGAGGCTGCCAGCTGAGGGTCTCTGAATGGGTGCGGAGTCTAGGCATTATTCTTGATGAGGGGCTGACCCTAAAATCTCAGGTTTCATCCATCGTCAAGACTTCATTTTACCATTTGAGGTATATCACCCAGATTAAACACCTTGTTCTGCTCGGTGACCTACCGACATTGGTCCATGCCTTTATGACCTCACGCTTGGATTACTGTAACTCCCTGTACCTAGGGTTACCAGGGGTGGACATCCGCCGGCTGCAGCTAGTGCAGAAATCGGCAGCTAGGTTATTGACTGGGCTGTCTAGATCTAGCCACGCTACACCTGTGCTGCGTGAGCTGCATTGGCTGCCAGTTCAGTGGAGGATCACCTTCAAGGTCAGTTTGCTGACCTATAAAGCCCTACATGGACTGGGACCATATTACATGCAAGAGCTTCTGTGCCCCTACTGCCCCTCTCAACCGCTCTGTTACACCGACGAGGGATTGCTAGAGATTCCCAGGGTGCGGTTGAAGACATCTGGTGCTTGAGCTTTTGCTTATGCAGCACCTACCCTGTGGAATTCTGTACCTCGTCGGGTGTGGGAGTGCCTGACAATGGAGCGCTGTAAGGCCTCATTGAAAACCTAACTATTTAATCAGGATTTTTGTAATCAAGACACAGGATTTTAGCTGTGAATATCTGTGTTTTAATTGGTTATTTATGGTTTTATTTTAATTATATAAAGAGCTTTGAAATGTTTGAATTGCACTCTATAAATAAAGCCAATTATTATTATTATTATTACTTCCATTAAGAGGGTAAAGCTCAATTTTGGATGCGGTTTATCGCTGCCCTACATAATGCAGAAATCCTCCAAAATCCAGAAAGTTGGTATAAGAGGTAATTTGGAACGTATGATTTTGTTAAAGAATTCTTTAAGTGCCTTCCAAAAGAGACATACTAATGGACATTCCCAACAAATTTAGGCTAGATTACCTGAGCTGTGGAGAGGTCTCCAGCATTCATCCTATTGTAATAACCCCATCTTCTTTAATCCATTTGGTGTGTGATATCAGCTATAAAGAGTTTTCTTATACATGTACTGAATATTGATCTTTGCTTAAGGCATTTGCAATTTACCAGTATTTCTCCCAAACAGTTGGGTAAAGAGCAGCCCTGATTTGGT